>CP126894.1:34737500-35430833 GCA_030440675.1 Furcifer pardalis | reverse complement strand
CCCTTAATAATGTATGAAGTTGATGGGATACATCATGTTTATGGTTAAGAGATAGCTTGTGCCAATAGTTTGTGACTTGTAATTTCACTAAATTTTTTACCCATCTTGAACCTTATTCTCAGTAGGCTACTTTGAATTTTTATCACTTTTACATGAATAAGAATGATTGGCCCAAATGATGGTGGTGGTAGTTTCTTCTGTCACTTAGTGAGAGACAGAAGAACAGAATACAGTAAAACCCTGAGTTATGACACTGGTCCATTCTGCCAGCCTTTGTCGTAATATGGAAAAATCATAAACTGAAGCACATTTTCCCATAGGAATGCATTGAAAAATAAAAACCGGTTCCAACTGGACAAATAATAATAATAATAAAATACAAAAAATCACCTAAATATGCCAGACATGATTGTCCCCCACCTCCACAAAAGGGACAAAGCGATTTCCCTACCTTTCCCATGCTGCTGCTTCTTCCTGAGCGGTATGTCCAGCTACCAGAGGAACCCAGTTTCCACTACTACCGGCAGCAGGAGAGTGTGGGGTCCTTATCCGCTTGATTCCGGACTTTGTATGAACTTCCCGCACGGCTCTACAGCCAAGAACACGCACCTGGGGGAGGCGCGTGTTCCTGGCTGTAGTCCTGCGCAGGGAGCTTGGATGAAGACTGGAACCGAGTGGCTATGGTCCCCACACTCTCCTGCTGCTGGTAGAAGCAGCGGGCAGTGTGGAAACAGCAGCACAAATGCCAAAGCCAATGTCGCCTCTGCAGCAGTAAGTGAAGAATTGGGACTTCTGGCAGCAGAGGGATGGTGCTGTTTTAGACTCTAAAATGGTGCGGGGGCACCATTTTAGTGTCTAAAATGATGCTGGGGATCTAATTTCCAGTCATAAACTGGAAAAACCCCATAAACCAAGACATCACTTTAGTAGGATTTGCTGTCATAAACCGTAGCAAAACATTAACTGAGACATTCGTAAACCAAGGTTTTACTATAGTCCTAACAGGAGTGTGCTATGACAATTCAGTGTTGACTTTGCACTTAGCTTGTAATTGAAATGTGGATCTGGGAAGCTTGAAGGTGATTCCCAATTGTGCAGATCAATATTGACTGTGTTGGCAAAGCTCAATGACATCATTGGCCCTGAGTTTTCATAATAATTTCTTGAGTTGGGCAGTTTTGGTCATGACAACCTGGGCATTTGTCAAAGTGGCATGATAAATTCTAGTGCTGAATGCTGACTTCTGGAATCTGTACCCTCCTTGCAGTCACCAAAGAAAGCAACAATACAAGTTTATTATTATTTTTCTTTCTCTCTCTTTTCTGCTTCTTGCAGCTAAAGTAGTTACTGTTCTCCTTTAGTGCTTTGAGAGCTGGCTTTTTCATAGGTGAGGGTTACTTTATTTTCATCCGGACTTTGTTCACCTCTCTTTGGATTAGGCACTTGTGCCTGCAGAAAATTAATGTATGCATTTGCCTGGTTTGGTTTTTCCTTGTCATCTAGGCTTTCTTACCATTCGAGATACTGTACTTAGATGCAAAGCAGGGTTGGCTTTCTGTTGCAGGGGGTGTTTGCTGCTAAGTCTCCTGCTCACTGTCACCCCCGTAATCTCTCTTAAGTACACTTTGTCTTTCTTTTCTTTCTTTCAGAAGAAATTGGAAGAATTCCATCAAGAAGAGCGTAGTACCATTGTGTGAGGAATCCAAACCCTAAAGGGTGTGAAGGCAGAGTTCTCATCTCTACCACCTTCGATGGCATGCAGTATGGACCAGCAGCTAAGGGCCATCCCAGGAAATTAATTACGCTGCTAAGGAAGAAAAAACACAGTGCTTCGGTCACCCCATGCCTCATCTGATCCAGCTCTTTGTTCTCTGCTGCTCAGCAGAAGGGAACTGAAGCCATCTTTTGTCTTGTTTCTGCAGTGGGATCCAAACCAATGAACCCCACATTGCTTCCAGTTCATTCGGGATGGACTGACGACAACCATTTGTCTATCCTTTTAACCATCCTGTAGATCAACAGGGTGGGATGTGGAATGGATCCAGAGGAAGATCCTTGCTCCTCAGGGAGACCCAGAAATTACTTGCTCTGTGAGCAGCAATAACTGGAGTAAAATCCTTGATTTGCAAATGGGGAATTTAACCCATCTAGCAATAGCTAGGCTGAAAGTGGTTGAAACTTCCTCCTCTTTAAGACTTCTCTATTGGCAGAGTATTTTTGTAACCCCAACCCAACATTTTTTTAAAAAAAGACTATGGGTTATCATTTTGAAAGGCAAGAACTCTTTTTTAAAACATTGTGGTTCTGCTCTGGAGATGTTAAACCATAACTGTTGTTAGGATTTGACAAGCACAGCCTGTCACAAGTGTCTTCCACGTTAAAGTTTTAGTGTAACTAAAACATTGTTTTTCCACAGTCAGATGGAAGCACAAATAACAGATTTTCCACATGGCATATAGCAGTGGTGGTGAACCTATGGCAGGGGTGTCCAAACTACAGCCCGTGGGCCGGATTCAGCCCCCAATGCAAATTCATCCAGTCCACACTGCCTTCGGCGTTCCTAGAAGTGGAAATAAAACACCCCCAGACGGGCACATTTTAATTCTGCTTCTGGGAGCACTGAGGGCAGCGTGGGCCAGATGAATTGGCATTGGGGTCTGAATCCGGCCCATGGGCCGCAGTTTGGGCACCCCTGACCTATGGCATACATGCCAGAGGGAGCACTCAGAGCCCTCTCTGTGGGCACACATGCCATCACCCCAGGACAGAGTTTCCTCAGCCCCTCTGTCCAGCAGCCCAATGGGAGTGCTTCCTCCCTCCTTCCAACACAGAGTTCACCCTACTCCTCTGCCCAGTAACCCAATAAGAGCACTTTCTCCCTTTCCCCTGCAAAGAGTTCACCCCGCCCCTCTGTGGCACAGATGGTAGCCTGTTGAGTTTGGGCACTTGGTTTCTAAAAGGTTCACCATCACTGGCGTATAGTGCAGTGATGGCAAACCTTGGCACTCCAGATGTTCTTGAATTTCAGTTCCCAGAAGCCTTGATCAGCAGTTGTATTGATTTGGGCTTCTGGTAACTGAAGTCCAAGAACACCTGGAGTGCCAAGGTTGGCCATCACTGGTATAATGTATTACCTTCTGGTATTTCCACCCAGAGTCAAGTGCCTTCTCTAATGTTTTTTCAATAGTCAGTCCTGTTGAGCAAAAGTTCCCCGAAATATTAATGGAATGAACAAGGCAGTTTCTAATATTGGAATCATGGGCCCATAATTGATGTCTTTGTCTAGAAGAAACAACACCATTTTGGTATCAAAAGGAAAGCCATTAGTAAACCATCCCCCAAGACCATTGTCTCAGCTGACCATTGGTGATAAGACAGTTGTGCTGAACAGGAAGAAGGTACTCTTAAATGGCAAAGTTTTAATTAAAAGCACAATAGTACTTACAAACCTCTTTAGTACTTTGACAGTCTGTACTAGAGGGACTGGCAGTTCAAATGTGTTATATAAGAAAAAAAATGCCACAGATTAGATATGAAGAATGACAGGACAGTAAAATGTAACAATTTGGTGATTTTTGGATTCTCGGTAAAAGTTGAGTAAATAAGTATGCTGCTTGTGAGAAAATTACCAGTTTGGAAACAAACTTGCGGTGTCTAATTTTGTGGTCTATAGGTATTCTTTTAATGTCAGGGAGAGAAAATGCAGCTTAATACTAGAAGAAAGATGAACCTTGCGTTTTGCCATGATTTTGTTAGTACAAGAGTTCAGTCACACCTAGCCATGTACCATGATGACATATGAGAAATCTGGAGAGTGAAAAATGCATTTCCCAATCAAACTAACAATAGTTGTATCAGTTCCCTTCATATAAATGAGGCATTCACACTCCACTGAATACTAGTACAGTGTTCCACTTCATTCTCTTTGTTTGGCAATGGCAATGTTGCAGAACTCCAGGGGACTTGACTCTGGTGTATGAGCTCTTTGGCCTCCAACGTCTAGCACTTTATTTGGGAAAATGTCTGTGAACCTGTAGAGATGCTTTTCTGTGGGACCCTCCCACACTGTGCAACACTCTTTCGCATTAGAACAAATACAGTACTTTTCATTTTTGCAAAGTGCTGTACAACTTTTTTTGTGGCAATTGGAACCCTATATGATCCTGTCACAACTCAATGAAGAGAGACAGTGGATCATTTGAGATCTAAATGAGATTCAGATCTCTACCCTGAAGTGAATTGTCTTGAGCTAGCCTCAGGGAGAAGACATGGCTCCGCATTAGTTGTCAGATTGCAAATCCCATTGACCTTAATTGTCAGAGCTAACAGAGACTGCCATGAGGGATAACTGTACAAGTCAAATCTTGCATAAAGAGCACCTCGCTTAAAGAGTAACTCGCTTAAAGAGCAGAATTTTCTCTGAACGATCGCTTCGCTTAACAAATAAAACCAACCAAAGACCCGCTTAACAAGTAAATCGGAGTTCGCAATCCCCCCCGCCACCTGAAGTTACAATTGGTCACTTACAGTGGTGTTTTGCTTAAAGAGCAAACTCGCTTAAAGAGCAATCCTGTGGAATGCATTATGCTCTTTAAGCGAGGTAAAACTGTACATGGAGTGTAAACCAATAAGGTGACACTAATCCTTCTTTTCTCCCATCCCTGGGATTTCAGGGCCTAACCAAAACTGAATAGGTTTGCAGCTCAACAGCGGCAAATTCTGTTTGCTAACTTACTTTGGCTTAAGATCTGCCTATCTTAAACTTTTCTGGCTGGTTTCCTGAAAAGCAAAAGCAATAACAAAAGTTAGCATTGGGTTGCTTTGCTCTTCACTATCAATTGGGAGTCATAGATCTTACATCTGTAGGCTGGTATATCTGTGAATCTTCTTTCTCTCCTCAGGTGTATCACCTCCATTTTGTTGCTGCCCAGTATCTGTTTGAGAAGCAGACTTGGGAATAGCTAGTTCTGTTGAATGAATACAGTGACCAGGGGACAAGACCTTTAGATTTGTTGAAGCAAAATTAGCCCTGTGAAGCATAAGTTGTGGCACCTTAAACATTAGCTCATTTTATGATGGCATATGTGCACCCGATCACTGGAAGAGTGATATGCCCTTGAAAAAAGTATGTTGTTAACACTGGTGAAAAGAATAAAAAATAATAATAAATTGTGGCAAATGCAATTACTTCTTCACACGGTGAGCACCTAATCCTCTGTCCTACTTCTGTAGAAAAATAAAAAAAGTTCTGGTGTCTAGTCATGCCTGCCACATGACCACAGAAACGTCTGTAGAAGCAGACAGCACTGGCTCTTCGGCTTTGAAACAGAGATCAGCACTGAACCCTAGAGTCTGATATGACTGGCTTTAGAGCAAGGGAAACCTTTACCTACTTCCTCTTATGGGTTCTACTGAAAAAGTTATGGCTAAATTCCATGGGGTTGCAAAGGGTCGGAATTGACTGTGCGACTGAACAACAACAAAAAATCCCTTTTACTTTAAGTGCTTCAGCTCCCAGTAGGACTAACTGGTTTAACTGCTGGAACTAAATCAAACATTGGAGTGGGAGTTGCAACTTAGCTTTTGTCTTTCCTTTCTTGCACCCTGAAGACTAGTCCTAGATTCACAGCTCTCCAGCACAAGGATTGTAAAATGGGGCTGTTACCCTGTCATTTCTGTTGGATCCTGCCAGTAGACCCCTTTTATTCAGTTCTGCCTTCTATGTTTACTGGCTACTAAAATGAGAGTGGTATGTCCTAATACTAATATACTTTGTCATTTCCCCTCAACCTCCTTTCGGATTCAGAAAAGCAGAACACATTTGGTGGCAGTGGGGTGAGGTGAGGGAATGACTCTTGGAAAGTCACCACTTCACTTAAATTACAACTGTGAGGCACAAGTAATTTTTGGATGAACCTTCAGAAATAGAATGGTTTCATAGCTATGGACCAAGCAGCACTCCTGCTGCTGCTTCTGTGTCTAGGCCAGACGTGAAACTATCAAAATGAAGCCACCTTTGGTGAGTTCATTCTGCAGCTCCTTTTGCTTGACCTAGTGTGAGAAAGATTAGCTGGCACAACAAGGTGGCCATTGCCCAGGGTATGCCTGACTGGTTCAAAAATACCAGTCTTCATGCGGAGGCTCTTTGTGTTACTGCTCATCTGTTACTGTATTTTTATATTTCATTTTGTTCTTTAATTCTCTCCTCTTAAGAAAATTTGTTTTTCTTTTGCCACAGAGTTCAACATGTTTAAAAGTCCTGTCTTGTTGATGTGCATTTCTTTTTTGCTTGCTGTAAATTTCAGCAGTGGGTAAACTAGAGAGAGATAGTGCAGAGAAATCTTATAAGTAGCTATTCAGTACTGAACCCTCGTATGTTTACTGGGACAGAATCTCACGCTGCAGTTCCAAAGATGTGAACACAGCAAACCTAGGTGGTAGCAAAGGGCAGTGAAGTGGCAGCTTGTTTACTGTTTCAAAAGTTTTGTTTTTATTGGCTTTCTGCAGGAGTACTAGATGTATTCTGTAGCGGAAATCAGCATTTTTTTAAAAAAACTCAGGTGAAATTGTCCATCTCATATTTCTGTTCAGGGTCACCAAGCGCTTAGCTGTGTCTGTTTGTCTGCTGCACAAACATGACACCATGGTTCACTTTAGTAAGTTTATTCTGGCACTCAGTTTTGTACAGTCATACCTGATTCATCAGACAGATTAACTTGCAAAGCATTATCTCCCGTTTCACCCTGAAAATGCAGTTGTGGTTTATAAAGCTTAAATATATGTAAATAATTAAACTTACTATTCAGATACCAATATTGATAAACTAGCTAATGCTTGTATACAGAGAAGCATGTTATCTTAATTTAGATAAGCTATGAGAAAAATCAGTCCTATCAAGTTATCACACTGCAAGCTCCCTTTTGAAATTGTTAATGCTTTATTGTATCCTGTTGATTTCTAATGCTCAGCACGTCTTATTTTGTGACCTGTGGTTTGTTTGATTTATTACTGAGTTGCTTTTATTTGTCTCTGAGCTCTTTTATGAAAACTATCAGTTAAATCCTTTATTTATTCATTTAAAAGTAACTTCCATTGGCCAGAATTCTGATGAAAAATCTATGTGTGCAGCAGTAATCAAACAAATGGCTCCCCCTTTGTTGGTGTGGCTACTTATGCATTCAGTTGTGGGATGGATACCCTGGAAAAGAGGACCCACCTGCACAATTACTGTTGTGTGTAGTCCCTCCTCCCCCAGGATTGTGGCCATTGAATTCAACTGAGGTTATTTCCATATAATTGTGGATTGGGATTGAAGTTTTAAGAGCTTAATGCAGCAGATGGAAACACTCTTGCAAACGAGCATTACAACTGGGTGTTACACCAAATGGAATGTCTTAGATTTACAAAACTTAATCCACCTTGTGTTTTATTGCAGGCAGAACAGCAACGCAATAAATCAACATACATTTTTCTCTCTCTTTTTAATTTCAGTAGATTAGCACATTATTTGTATTGCACATTAATTCATCTGAACTAAACACTGGGTGCCATCGGTATTCGAATTCTCCACTTCAACTGTAAGCATGCATTGGAAAAAATAGTGGATGAATCTAAGTCTTCACCATCCCTGGTTAAAAGTGCAATCTAATTTTCGTTTTAGTACTGAATACAAGGTAGGTTACAAAGATCTATTGAGCACCAACATAAGAATGGGCAGACTGAACGTTTGATGACATTAAGATGGACTGACACAAATGGAAATGCCTTGGAATGCTGGGAATAGGAGCCAATGAAAAAATTAAGTTACTTCCTCCGAAAGGGTTTCTCCAAGTCATTTTAAATAGCAGGTGCTCCAGAAAATGGGACCTGTTTGATCCCGTCTCCCCCACCATGGTTGGGGCAACCCTGGGTTGACCTTTAATGTGGGAGATTTACTTATTTATTACACATTTAAGTAGATCTTTATCCCAAAATAAATTCTAGGCAAGTGCACATTTGAAAACAACAACGCAGTAATCAATACATTAACAAAAGACATTACGACAATATGAACAGCATAAAAAAGATTATTCAATGACTTCAAAACAGTATAATCGGTTTTAAAACAGCTGGGCAAGTAGAAAAAGTGTTCATTTAGCACTGAAAATACAATGCTGGTATTTGTTAGGCAAACTTTTGGGGGAGCATTCTAGATGTGGGATGCCACTATAAAGAAAATCCCTTTGTGGAGCCATAATGCATCTTTTCTGATGGAATTTATCTGTTGATTTTAATGCATCAGGTGCCACTTGGTCCCAAGTAGTTTAGGGCTTTAATGTCAGTACCTTAAACTAGGCTTGGTAGCAAACTGGCAACCAACATGATTTTTTCTGAATCAGGAGTGCACAGCCGTATCTAGCAGCCAAATTATTTGCAAACTGAGCTACTATAATTCTGTATGGTGCTCTGGTGCAGAGAAGTAGATGTACTATCTGTGCGATTAAAATGGCAGTAGTAGTCATTACAGTGACTAAGACAAGGTTTACAGCTGACTTCGCTTTCTGTAGAAGCAGAAGAAAATCAGTACTTCTTTGGTCTCTTCAGAAGTTTTTTTTAAAACATGGACTCTGCTACTACCTGAAAACTAACAAAATGTAATAATAAAAATAATTTTAAAAGTTATTTTGGTTTGACAACTTCTTTCCAAAGTTGTAACTGAGCCAGCTGCCATACATGGTGTGCTGTAGGAAAGTTTCCTGTTTCTACTCAGATTTGGCTTGATAAAGGTGGACAGAAAGAATTCTACCTCCTTGTTAAGAAAAAGGAGACACAGAAAGAGCCTCCTCGAAGATTGTGGTACTTTTGAACCACAATTGGGCATAGCCTGGGCAACAGCCACCTTGTGCCGGCTGATCTTTCTCACACTAGGCCAGGCAGAAAGAACTGCGGAATTAACTCACCACAAGGTGGCTTCATTTTGCCAGTTTCGAGTCTGACCTAGACACGAAAGAGCTAGTTAAGAAAAAGAACTGTAAAAAAGGTTAGTTATGAGACAGGAACAGTGTGTGGAAATGTTACTTTTTTGAGATTATGATTTTCAGAACTCTTGCTTCCACGGCTGTCAAACTCAGAGTTGTGGGTCCCCCCCCCAAAAAAAAAAGAAAGAAAAAGAAAAGAAAACCACTGGCTGTGAATATGAGTAATTTATTCAGATATTGTGCCCAGATATATGAACGGAGGAGGAATCACTTCACTGTTCTGATTCTCCAGAATCATGGAGGCGGAAAAGGCCATGCCAGATGGACTGACTGTGAAGGCGCACCTTGCTAATATTCTCAAGGCTGTGGCAGTCTATTGCAGTCCTGGTGTTGAATCCTCCATGTCTCATTTCGCGTGTGCCACAGGAGATGGCTCCGAGATCATAGCGTGTGAGTCACTTCATTGCAAGCTGGGATCTACCTTAAATACATGCCAATGACATTTTTCCTGCTTCAGGGGGAAAAGCATTATTGGATACGAGTTGCAGTCGACGATTCAGATATTCCTTTAAAGATAAATGTACTAGCACAGTTTCTTTGGAAGATGAAATCAAGAATTCAGAAGGTCATTGTAACTAGTGCTAAGACTGGGAATGAGAAAGGAGAAAAGCAAGAGCTCTCCCTCTAGTGGATAAAAAAGTTATACATTTGAGATTATTTTGTTAAAAACCATGCAGAGTGACAAATATTATGGGTGCTCTGTATGTCACAAAAACAGATGCCTGTCCTTCTGTTCCTCAAACCGTCTTCACTGGATCTCAGAAAGCACACATTTCCTCTCTGTTGAATACCTTGCAAGGGTTAAGATGATGTCAGAGCAAGGAATATACTACCTTTATTTGGTATAATTTGTGGAGAAGCCCCAGCTCATACCTCACACTTCTGGGGGGCTATAAATGCTTTAGGACCACACCTCCATTGGGAACACTTACAACAAACTTGGAACTGTGCTTCTGTTACTGGACCCAAATTTAGTGATGCCTGTTTAAAACAAAGCTAGTTGGTACTAAAAGATGGCAGAGATGTCCAATCATATTTTGACCACTTGTAAGATACAAGGTGTGGAGAAGAGGTCAAGGAGGCAATGTGGTGGTAGATGTTTGAAGATGGTTGGTTGGCAGGCCTAGCCTAGACAACTTTAGTTCCGCTTCTTGTGATGTGATGTTGCTTCTACTTCCAGATACTGCAACCCAATCAGCATACCCAAGATGGAGAAACCTGAAACAATGTAAGAAAGGGACACAGCATTTTTCATGGTATAAACATGTTTCCCACCCTTTCTGCATTCATAAGCGGTGCTAGTCACATTTGGACATCCCAGAATTGAAGTCCATGAACACCTGGAGGGCCAAGGTTGGCCATCACTGGGCTAAGGGTTGGAGTCCCTAAATGTAAGACTACCATGCTCAAGTGGGGACTGTTGGCAGACATACAACATGCTGCATGAATGTGGAGATATACAGAATCTGGCTCATTTGCTAGTCTGCCGATTACTACCAGAAACATGTACTGATGAGGATTTAAGTTTGGACAATAACAAAGCCAAGAAGGTGGCTTCATTTTGGCAGCCCAGGGTTTGATCGGAACACTAAAGAAGTAGTCAGCTGTTTTGGCCAGTGATTTTTTTGGGGCCCTCTATACGGTGTCAGCTTCAGCTTCTAGGATCCCAAACCAGTGACAATTTTCTAGGACTAGGTCCAAAGGTTGGGACGTGCTGCCTTAGATTTGTTAACCTCACAGGGTTGTCGTGAAGCTGCTGTGTAACCCTATGCAGGAAGAGTGGGCTACCACCATGAAAACAATGAGAAATCCCCAAAGAATTAGGGCAGTTGGACTCTACTTACTTGCCACCATTAGGGGGGCCAGGACACCAATTGTGGCAGCGGCTGTGCCAAAAATGAAGACTTCAGAGAGGAAGTGGCCCAGGGCAAGGAAGAAGGTCAAAAGGGTGATGTTATAGAGGCTGCCAGAGAGCACAGAGAAAGAAAGTTATTGCACAAAGATGGTTTTAAAAAATTGAGAGGCAAGTGAACCAGAAGTATGATAAGACTTGGACTTTGCATGTTGTAGCAAAGCTCAACCAGAGTGGGGTAGTTTTACTGTCTTTTAGAATACCACTCCCAGAACCATATCCCCAGTCCACATCCAAACTTTGTGCTAAATTCTACACTGTTTTCTGTATCTCCTGGAAGTTCTGGAGATCCTATTTTGCCCCTCAATACTCCTACCATTCAGATGGCACAGTCTTTACTGACTAGTCCAAGTGGGTCAAATTTCCCCCCAGTATGACTTCAGTCAAAAGTGAATAAATAAAAATCAACTGGAATGTTTCATTTGTTGTTCTTCAGTCACATAGTCGAGCCCAACCCTCTGTGACCCCATGGGCTATCGCACGCTAGGCACCCCTATCCTCTGCTATCCTCCTCAACCCATCCAGCTCTGTGCCCATTGCATCAACAATCCCATCTAGTCATTTCATTCTCTGCCACTCCCTTCTTTTGCCATTGACCCTTGTTTCATTAAGAATTATTTATTTTATAAAAATTAATCATGGTGTCTCTAATGATAGTCAAATTTAGATCATATCAGAGAATAAACAACTTTCTGATATGCTTGAAACACAGACTAACACGGCTACTATTAAAAACATTCAAATTTAGATTTCATTTAAAAACTAACACCAGCATGCCAGCAATATCCAGCAATTGTCATTTGTGAATCCATTTATTCCATGCCTCTGTCAAATCTCCTGTCATTTTTCATGTTCAAACAAGAGGATCTGCCCTTTTTGCAACCAAACTGTCTTTCCGGGAGGATTCTGAAGGTTTGGACACATGCTTTACCTGAGTTATAGGGACTCAAGATAATCCATGTTTCCACACATGTTGGGTGAGAATATATGCTTTTTGAAGTAAAAAGTAACCTAGGGCACAGCAGACAATATTTTAAATTTATTATGGACTCAAAAGTGAGTGAAGCTCTCATCTGGCAGGCAATATTGTCTGGCTTTTGACCCCTACAATATTTATTCTATTTCTCACATGCAACAACCACTATGCTAACCTGGAGGGTCTTGTATGTATTTATATTCTCTACTGCCTGCCTGAAATTCAGTAGCTGTGGTGAGCACATGTCAGGCAAGACTGATACCATCTTTATCAGTGGCAGGTTTTTGTTTTTAAATTCAGCATTTCCAATTCCTTTAATGGAAATTCTGAGGCACCCTTTGATTGTGGAGAAGCCTTTGGGAGCCGGAGTATCTGGGATAGATTCTTCATTTCAAAAAAAATCACCTGCTTTTAATTTCATTTCCTAAAAAACTAGCATGAACATTTCAAGCAAGGGTGACATTTCTTTACCTAAGATACCAAATAATTTAAAGACAACAACAAATGCTGGGGGACTTTTTAAAATCACAAAAATTGCATTTTTACGATTTGAAAATAAAAATTTAAGTCTTGACAGGTTTAAAATTTTATAGTCTTGACAGGTTTAAAATAATCGGGCTCTTCACGATTGTTTGCCACTGCAAACATAATTATTCTGTGTGCTGGTTGTCCTTTAAAAGCACAGCTCACCTTTGAAGACTGGCAGCATACAAAGCTCCTTTTCATAGCTGCACTGTTCCTTGCCACTGTAGGTAACGGAGTTCAAGCTGCCAACTTCATTGACACAAAGAGCCAAGAGATCTGTGGAGAATGAGTGGGCTGGTGTTTGTGGAGTGCTAAGCTAAGCTAAGCTCCCATCAGAGCTGCTTGTCCAAAGACACAGAGGTGAGAGGGACAGCACAGGGAAACTGAAAAGTACTAAGCATGAAATGGGAATAGCTAATTTTACTCAGGTTTGTGGGCAGCAACTAAAACAAAACTATAAACTAGCACTGTGGAACTTAACTGGTCCTTTCACTTGTCTTTCTCCAGAATTCTTATTTAAAATGTGTCATTTAATGAATGATTTTACTGACGGAAAACTAGGACTAAACTTAGGTGATTTTACTCCACTTGTTTCCAAATCTAAATACTAACTCCAGAAACTCCCTAATGATGAAACTAAAAGCCAGTCGTAACTTGTATATGTTCTTTATCTGCTCTATTTGAATGTATAGATTGTTAGATTTTGTATGTTCTGCACAAGTGATAATGCTCTATGCAGGACTGAGTTGGTGAAGGTCAAGACAAGATGGAAGGAATGGTTTGAAGGGGACGCAGGAACGAGACTATGAACCCTAAGAAGGAATTAAGCTGTAAACAGCACTATAAATACCCACATGATTTAATAGATAGAGTAATAGATCAAGGTGCAGGAGACCTGAGCAAAAATCCCCACTTAGATGCAGAAACATATGGGAAGCTGGGATTGGTAAAACCACTTTGTGATGAAATGAGGTATACCCTTGGCTTTAGCCAAATCCAAGATGGGGAATTTCTTATGCAGGAGTCCCTTCACACCAGGTCTGGACTGTATACTATAGGGGCCTCATGGTATAGAAGAACTAAAACTTAATGTGTGATTGACATATCTTATTGTAAGATCATTGGTTGGGATCCCTAAGGGGGAGGGCCAAAGGTGGACCCTATGGGAGGATATATAACCCTGAGACTCAGACACACACACGCACAGATACTCTCTTGGAAGCTGTGCTTTTACACTGCAAAAATGTAGAGGCTTGAGAAAGAAGGGGGGCCATGAACTATCCCTTGAATATGCAGCGTGCTTTATATCTTTTGTTTTGAAATGCTTTCTGAGCTTTTTATGGACTGTATCCTATATCTTGCTATGCTTTCAATATATTTCTAAAATACCTGAAGAGACTTGGAGTGATTACTTGGCTTGATGCTACCTGAGTCTACACTAGTTTCACGTGCACTCTTTTGTCACCACCCGGATTGCGATCAGGAGTGACTGGGCACACTATAGGAGAAGCCTGAACTGCTGGGTTTGATCTGGGCCAGGGAAGCAGGATCAGGCACAATCCCATTGCCAGGAGGCTGGAGGACTCCCGAGTCCTACCTGGAAGTAAGCAGATTGTCACACCACTCTTTCAATATCTCACTTGGCACATAACACAAAACTGCACCATCGTTTCAATTCTGAACACTAGAATCTCTACCTCATGACTTATTCTTCAGACATTGCCTGTGTTCATATTACAAAGCCTACATTCTATACCAGTCTAGATTTCTAATTGTTCAGTGCATGGATCCTAAGTATGTGAGATAACATGTCTTAGAAAGATAGCCTCAACATCAGAAATGAATGCAGTCTAGAAGAAAAGGCAAGGCTATCAGACATGACAGCTAAATCCTGTTATTTCCCACTTACTCTAAGTACATAGCCAAAGCAATGTACCGTAATACCTCAGATAATGTTTGCATCAAATAACGCTAAAACCGCATAACATTAAGAAATCTGGAAAAAAGTTGCATCACGTAACGTTTAAATCCTATGGGATGCATCGGATAACATTCGCTAAAGCCTGTGCCAGTTACAGTGTATCTCTATGGAGTTTTAACGTTATCCCGAAGCATCCCATAGGATTTTAATGTTATCCGATACATGCATTGGATAACATTAAAAATCGGATAACACTAAGACTTGTGGAACCAAGTTTTAGCATTATCCGAGTTTTACTGTATTCTTATTCTTTCTCCTTGGCACTGACTACACTTACTGTAAAAACCATGTCCAAACCTGGGCACAAAGCTTAAGCCTGCAATGTCAGGTTTTGGCTTCATAATATGTTTGATTTGCTATATATATATATATATATATATATTCTGGATGATAGTAGGACAAGATGAAAAGGGGGCATGGTATTATCATGAAATGTCAAATGTCCACCCCCACATTAGGTAGGTCAGAATAAAGGATGTGACTATATTTGTTGTTCAGTCGCAAAGTCGAGTCCGACCCTTTGTGACCCCATGGACCACAGCACGCCAGGCTGTGCTAGTAGCCTGTATCATCTGCTTGGTTCCTAAACACACATTCATGGGAGTGGAGGTGACATCACAAGAATGAGCAGTTAGTCACAGGGCAGACATTTTGCGGGGGACAGTAAGACAAGTGTGGAAGAGGCATGTGGCAAGTTGTGGTTGAAACTGAAAAGGAAAAAGATTAGCTTACAATGGGAAACAGCATAATAATGGCCAGCATCTATTTTACCTCATAATTATGCCCCATGTTTTGATTCCAGATCTTAGATCAGACATTTATTTTAATGTAAAATGACTACCAACATCTTTGAGCCCACCTTGGAACATTCCTAACCTGGGGCATCAAGCTGAATTGGACACAATTTTCAATGTCCTAGGGCCCAGGCTATCCAGGGCCATGTTGGTGTGAGTGATAGGAATTGTAGTCCAAAAGATCCAGAGGGTGGCAGATTGGGAAAGGCTACATGTAACCCTTTCTTCTTTCTCTCTGTGTAAATGAAAATTCCTAAGGCAATATCAGCTGTTCCCCAACTGCTCAAGCTACTTGATGAGAAAGTTTAGAAAAGAGATAAATTGCAGCATTCCTACAGGTGAACAGAAAAATGTGCAAGTGACTGGAGGCAATGCTCCCTTTTAGCATTCATTTCACATACGTTTGGTTGCGGATATCAATGGCACAGTAGCAGCGGATCACAGACGACAGCAGGGTCCAGATGCCAAAGGTCCGAGCCTGGAGGCCATTGACTGTACAGAGAAAGCAAATGAAGAATTAAAGCTCTTTCTTCTCTGACATCTTCCAGGCAGAACACATGGATGGGTAGGATCCTATAAGAACAGTGGAGATGGCACTGAACAGTATTTGAGTGACAGTGCTACTGGTAGTACTCAAAATGGTTGATGCTACTACAGGTAGTTAATTCTTCAAGGTGCTAAGCCAGGTTGCCCAAACATTTTGGGCCATGGGCCAGTCATGAGGTTCAGCAGGCTGGTCACGAGGTTCTTCCCACCAGAAGTGGAAGTAAAACACACCTTGATATCTGTTTTGCAACAGGATGAGATAGATTTTAAGGTGCCATTTTCTCTACTTAAAGCAGGGGTGCCCAAACTATGGCCCATGGGCCAGATCCGGCCCCTGATGTCAATTCATCTAGCCCGCACCGCCCTCATACAAGTTCATTTTACTTCTGCTTCCAGGAGTGGCGAGGGCATCACAAGCTGAATGAATTGGCGTCGGGGGCTGGATCTGGCCCGCAGGCTGTAGTTTGGCCACCCCTGTACTAAGCTAAAGACAGCAGATCTGGGTCCCTACTGCTAAGGATGTGTACAGAGATGGAATTCCCCCCCCCCTGTTTTCCTTCTAAAACCTAGCTTATTAAAGCAACACCTAAAATATAGAAACATGAAAACAGTTAATAATCAAGAGCTGTTAACCAGCTGAAACAGCAGCGCAGACACCTGCATACACATACAATATACTGTACCATCATTCAATAAACAAAATTTAGTGGCTGAACCAAATGCTTATTTTAAGAGGAATGTCTTCAAGTGCTGCTTCAACACATAAATGTATATACTGTAGCTTCACATACACCCTACTTTCCCTACAGTTCAGGAATATAAAGCAGCTTAAATAATGACAGGGGGCAGAGAACAACAGATACATAAACTTAAAGCGTTTTTTAAAAATTCTATAAACATATACTGTAAAAAAGACACAAACCTTACAATAATTTAAAAATAAAAAGATGCATACAAAATGAAGTTTTAGAGAAGATTCCCTGTTAAAAACTGCCTCTGGAGGCTGATCATTGGCCAAAGTTTGCCTTGGGCCCCTAGGTATCCATGGACTTCAATTATCAGAAGTCCAAGTCAGCACACCTGGTGATCAGGACTACTGGGAATTGAAGTCCAAAAACATCTGGGGGCCCAAAGTTGGGAAAACCTGGGGTGTGCTGGCTAGTCTAAAAGGGTGCTGGACAGGGAGTGATGAGGGTGTCTAACCCTAACACAATATATATGTTCCCACTTGCCTTCTAATTTCAACTCCCCTCTGGGGATTCGAACCAACAACCTCCTGCTTACAAGGTAAAATTGCAACCTCTAGGCCACGGCAGCACCACTGTCAGTGGAACTACTTTTGGTAATCTTATATTTGGCAGCACAAAAGGAAGAAGGCAGGCAGAGGAACACGGAGCCGCACTTGTTCGCTCAATAGTTCTAAGCATTGCAGCTCAGCTCAGCTCTGGCCACTGCCACCCCTGGAAGGGCCCAGCCCGGCACTCTGCCTGCCACAGCCGCCCCCCTGTGCAGAGATGCCCAAGGCTTGATGGAAGGGCAGTTGCTGGTGGCCACAAGAGAAGGAGCACCAGGCTGACCCTTGGTTTGAATTTTTTTTGGGGCACCTTTGCTTTGGATTGGCACCTAACAGGGGCACCATGGTACTGGGAGCCTGGGGGCGCGCCCTGGGATGAGTACTGGTTGCCCAATGGGCCAGCCCACCACCGGGGAAACCCTGTTCTATTCACTCCCCGATCACCCCACTGTGCACTATTTTATATGTCTCTATCATGTCTCTCTTTACCTGCCTCTTTTCTACACTAAAGCCCCCCCCCCATGTACCTTTTCAGCCAGGAAAAATGCCTTGACAGCTGGCTTGAACATTGGTAAACAGCCCTTCCCTGCAATGGGAGCTTTTGCTGGGATGAGGTCATCTGAGTGGCTGTAATGCCAGCCACTCTGCCTGGAAATACCTTGAGACTAAGCTCTTGATATGGCAGGAGTGAGTTAGACCCTTTCTCCTTAACACATTTATATTCACATTGTTTCAGGAGAGACGGCTCAGCTGGGAAATGTATAGCTGACTGCCTGTCTCTGGGATGCAGGGAAAACATGCACCTGCTCTTTCAGCAATAGAAACCACAAGAAGGAACATTGTTCACTCCAGTACTGCAGACAATGCTTCGAAAGCATTTTGATTTGAATGCAGGGTGACGTTATCATCCATTTTGGATGCTCAGGGCCATGAGAAACTCATAACATGGAAATCTGGTATAACCTAGTTTTGTTATTTTGTGTGTGCAGGGAGGGGCGGGGGGCGGGGAAGGAGAGGGATAACCTTGACAAGAACAATCTAAGGGTACAGAAAACCAAAAGAGTATAGATGGAGAATAAGGGGGAAGGTTTTTGCTCAATGGCAGAATGCATGGATGTAAAAGATTACAGGCTCAGTCTTTAGTATCTCCAGAGTAATGGTGTAAATTGTACTGGGCTAGCTGATTAACATACTGTATGTCCCTAGATGGCCTATATGTACATCATCATCTTCTTCTTGTGCCGTATCCAATTCTGAATATTGGCGAATCTCATGGTGATCAGCCATAAAGATTGTCTTGTGAATATAATGCCGTGGCCTTTCATTCTGCTTTCTACATCACAGCGTGACACCTGTACCACAGGATCCAGCTCCGTGAGTCACTTTCTGGCCCCGAGCCCTTTTGGCACACAAAGTCCTCCTCAGCCCCAGGCCAGTATTGATGAAGCTGTCGCCCTCCATCAAGAGAGGTATACATGCCAAGTCAAATGGGACTATAAAAAGAGTACCTTGAAAACCAAAGTGGCACACACAGGACTTTTTGCACTTTATTCATCATTCAAATGACAAAAGATTGGCAATAATTTGGAAAAAAATTCTGAGCCCACAGGCAATCCAAAAGGGAGCAGTAGCAATTACTGCCCCATAGTGCTTAGTGCACTCTCTGGGCAATTCACAAGGTAATTAGCATTTTGCCCCAGACAAGCTGAGTACTCATTTTACCCACCTCAGAAGGAGAGAAGGCTGAGTCAACCTTGTGTCCTGTCAGGATCGAACTCACAACGTCAGCAGTTTTGGCTGTAGTGCAGCAGTTTAACTACTGCGCCACAAGGGCTCTTTTAAGGTCCATATACTTAGGTTTGATTGTTACTAGCTGTTGCCTCTGAAGTTTTTGTACACATTCATTATATTAAAGAGAACGTTGATTGGTATGTCAACTACTAACATATGAGAAAGTAGCTGGCAGAGAGCAAAGAAGCAAATCCAGCAAAAGAGACTGCTTGTTGCAGTCAAGGCAATTTATTTTTCAAACTATCCAGGTACTCATCCCACCATTGACCAGTTACAGATGACTTTAATCTACCACTACATTCATTCTCCTGAAAAGTAACTTGCTAATTTATGACATCTGGTACTAGGAAAATATTAGTGCTGGCAATTGAAGGCCTGCTCAACCCAAGAAGGATTTGAGACTGGTGAATCAGTGATCACCATACTGTGCTGATAGGATAAAAGAAGAGAGACAAGAAAGGATAGGAGGAAAGAACGAAGGCCTATTTTAATCTATCTATCTGACTTGCCTATCTCAGAGAACTAAGGATTCAGAGGAGTATGCTTTTATTGACAGAGGATTGCTAGAAGCAGAGGTGCCTCTTCCATGTCCCAAGACTGTCACCCTAAATGTAAAAATGGAGGTCAGCTACTCTAAAAGGGTGTTGATGGAAACTTTGATCACCAGCCACAAAAATGCTCATGATACTTTAAAGAACAGATTATTGAGAGCGCACCAAAATAACAGGACAGCACATTGGTTAGAGATGGGATAGGGTTGGATTTTTTTGGGATTACAACTCCCAGAATATCATATTTCTATATATGTTCCTGGTTTTGTTGGGAAGAACAAATGTTATTACAGACTCCAGGAATGTTTATTTTCATTTGAAACAAATGAGAGAGAACAATTCTGGAGGAGATCTTTGCCACTGGAACGTCTTAAAGAACAGAGTTTATGAATATCAACCGAGATTTATAAAAAGAAAAGGAATTAAAAGGGAAAGAATACTGTGTACTCTGCAATCTTTACAAACCAATTCTGTGTTGTTTAGGACCTCCTTATATGGCCACCAGAACACCTTATATGCCTCATGAGAAACCTGTACATGAATCAAGAAGCAAAAGTGAGGCCAGAATATGGAATGACAGAGTGGTTTGGAATAGGAAAAGGAGTAAGGCAAGGCTGCATTTTGTCACCCTGCTTATTCAACTTATACACAGAGCACATAATGCACAATGCAGGGCTGGAGGAATCACAATTTGGGATCAAAATTGCTGGGAGAAACATCAACAATTTGAGATGTGCAGATGATACCACCCTAATGGCAGAAAGTGAGGACTTCTTTAAAAAGCTCCTGATTAGGTTGAAAGAAGAAAGTGCAAAAGCTGGCTTGAGACTCAGTATAAAGAAAACCAAGATAATGGCAACAGGCCCTATCAGTCCCTGGAAAATAGATGGGCAAGAAGTAGAAGCAGTGACAGATTTTACTTTCTTAGGATCAACGCTCACTGCAGATGGTGACTGCAGCCATGAAATGAAAAGGCGACTGATTCTTGGGAGGCAAGCTATGAGAAACCTGGGGAACATGGTGAAAAGTAGAGACATCACATTGCAAACAAAAATTCGTATAGTCAAAGCAATGGTATTTCCAGTGGCAATGTATGGTTGTGAGAGCTGGACCATTTGGAAAGCTGAGCGCAGAAGAATAGATGCCTTTGAGATGTGGTGTTGGAGGGGAGTTTTGAGAGTCTCCTGGACAGCAAGGAGAACAAATAGGTCAATCTTAGAAGAAATTAACCCTGACTGCTCCTTAGAAGGCCAAATAGTAAAGATGAAGCTAAAGTACTTTGGACATCAAACGAGAAGAGAGGATTCGCTTGAGAAAGCCTTGATGCTGGGAAGGGTGGAGGGCAAAAGGGGGCGGCCAAAAATGAGATGGCTAGATGGTATTGTAGACACAATGGGGACAAAGCAGAGCGAGTTGAGGAGGATGGTGGAGGACAGAGGTGCCTGGCGGACAGTGGTCCATGGGGTCGCAAAGGGTCAGAATCGACTGTGTGACTGAACAACAAAATATGGCCACCAAAAAGGGGTGAAACACCTCCCTCAGCTTAAGGGAGGACATCTTTCTCCCTTGATGTAGGCTGCCCAAGCTTACAGGTAGCCTTAGAATATGTGTGGAATCTGGTACTGAGACAGATAGATGTTTCATCAGGAGAGAAGATCTTTGCTCTCTCACAGTGGAAAAGAACACATCTGTCCAGATACACAGATGGTTCAAGCAGGGAAAAACAGGGAGATGCTTGGCCATAGATAACAGAGTAGTATAAGAATACAGTGGAACTCTGCATAACGAATGCTCTGCTTAACAAAATATTCGTACAACGAAGCATTCATTATGCAAAGGTGATACCCAGCATAATGCATTTTTTTTTGTTATATGGGGTATCTGCTAAGTGGGGCATACTCCGGTTAATGGAAACCCCGCGTAACGAACATAGATTTTTCGCTATGCGTGTTTCTACTGTATGTTATTGTGCAAAGCAATATGCTCCACAGATTCACTTGTAGTCTCTGAAATGTGCACAGAGGTAACATTGCTTTAGTTTCTGGGTTGCTTTTCCTTGATTCTACACAAGAAAAAAAGTACAGTACTGTAAATAGGTCTCCCTTGCTTGAAAGCTAGTCGTGTCCATAGGGGGCGATGCTCATTTCTGTTTACTCCCAAAGAGCCAGTGCTGTCTACATCTACAGACATTTCCACGGTCATGTGGCAGGCACAGAATGCTGTTTCCTTTCTCACCAAATAAACCTATTTATCTACTTGCAATTACTTGCTTTCAAACTGCTGAGGTTAAGGTACATAAGAGAAGGAAGCACCAATACTTGCAGATCAAGGCAACAGGGTGCTACTGCTACTCTGCCAGGGCTCTTAAGAAGCTGGTTAAAATGTGCTTCAAACAGATAGACGGAGGTATGGCACTTAGGCAGAGATATGATCTTCATTTTAGTCATGGAGAAGCATTACCTTTTAATTCAACCAAAAATAAATTATTCAGATTTCCAGAACCTGACTCTGGACACTAAACCTTTTGGAATTGTCTTTCAAAGCAAGAGGAGAATCATCTCATGGCCAATTAGCCACAGGGATGATGTCTATTTAGAGCAGAGCACAATTCCATATTCAGTATCTATATGGAGTCAGATTGTATAAACTAGTGGTTCCCAACATGGGGCCCATGTACCACAAGGGTACTTCAATTCCCAGAAACTTAAGTCAGTACATTGGCTGATCAGTACTTTGGGGAATTGACTTGGACTTCCAGGAACTGAGGTCCAAAAACAAAGGTTGGGAAACACTGGTCTAAAGCCTGCCCATAATAAATTCTTCTGTCTGAAAACCTTGAAAACCAAGACCAGATGATTGTGCCAACACTGAACTAGATGGACCTGTGATCTGGCTGGGCTTCCAGCAGTTCCCTTTATTCCTATACTGGACACAACCTCAATGAGATGGACCCATGTATTTATTTCATCTTATGTACATGGACAACTGCACTGGGCAAATGACATGTACATATGACAAAATGAATGTAGGTTCTGTCTCATCAATAAGGCATATCTCATCAACACAAAGTGTTCCACCAGAATCTGTAATATCTCTAGCTCCTTCTAAGTAGTTACTGTTGAAAGAAAATGGCTGGATTCGGCTGTTTCAAGTAACATATGGCAGGCAAAAACATTTGCTAAATAACTATAATAATGACAATGGTCACATCATTTAGGCTTAAATCCAATTAGTAATTCCCTCCAGAGTGGATCCACTGAACCAAATTAATTCAAAAATTAATTATTCAATAATTAATTCTTCTTTGAGTTTTAAATAAACATTTCTAGAAACTTCAGTCAAAATACAGTACCCAAACCTAAACCCGTGTACTTCCAAATATCGGCATGTGCATCTTACCTTGGTTTGGCTTCCCTGTGTACAGTTTTTCCGAGAGGAAACTGTGGTCTCTGAAGCTCTGCACGGTGTTCCCCAGCGCAATGATGGACACCATCACAAGCCAGCTCCGGAGAACATTCAGGAAGCGACTCATCTTGAAATGGCAGCACACAACCTGATCAACAAAGGACAAATTTAGGATAGACGATACTTTCATGCATCTTCATTTATTGTCACTTTTATCTCTCTGTCCTTTGCAACATTTCCCGCTACATCAGTATATATAGGCCATTGCAATCTCTCTCTCTCTCTCTCTCTCAGCTAGGGCTATAGCTTTCCTGTAATAATATCCACATACCATCACATTGGGACTGTGGTGGCTTAATGGTTAAGATGCTAAACTGCATGACTAGAAGTTCTGCAGGTCGAGACTCGAGTGCTGCACGATGGAGTAAGCTCTTGTTATCTATCCAAGCTACTGCCAACACTTTTAGTATAAACAGAGATGAGCACCGAACCCTAGCGCTGGAAACGACTGGCTTTCGAGCAAGGACAACCTATATTGTATGTGTGTGGACATGTGTGTGCTGCTGTTTCAGACAGCGCTGGCTCTTTGGCTAGAAACAAAGATGAACTCTGAACCCTAGAGTTGGATATGACTGCCTTTCGAGCAAGGGCAACCTTTATCTTTACCTTACCATCACATTGATTCTGAATGATGGTAGCCTTTTAAAGTACAGTATAGAGTGTTAAGAAGTGGTTCACCGTTCTCTTCATTTGGGAGCAGTCTGAGATTGTGCAACTTATCCAAGGCCACACAGGATGGCTCTTCTCCCAGTGGAGAGTTGAACTCGTGATCCTTGGTCCTACAGCTGGGTACCCAACCAACTGAGTTGTCCAGCCAAAGTTTAAGGATTGCTGGGTGTTTTCTGAGGCATATTCCCAAATTAGCTGTGCACAGGATTGGAATCAAAGACTGTTCAGTAGTGATCTACTCAGCAATATTTGTATTTCTTACAACACATACAGTGTTTGGTATAGGGACGTATGCTATCTTTACAAGCCTTCACAATGGAATACTATCCAATCCTGCACACAGTTAATTTGGAAGTACACTTGTACCTTGCTTAAAGAGCATAATGTGTTCCACAGAATTGCTCTTTATGCAAGTTTGCTCTTTAAGCAAAACACCATTGTAAGTGACCAACTGTGGGGGGAATTGCAAACCCTGATTTATTTGTTAAGCGAATTTTTGTTTGGTTTTATTTGTTAAGGGAAGCAACCATTCAGATAAAATTCTGCTCTTTAAGCGAGTTACTCTCTAAGCGAGGCGCTCTTTATGCAAGGTTTTACTGTATACTGATTTACGGCAGCAACTTCCAGGTAAAAATACACACAGCGGCCTGCACTACGACCTCAATCGATCATTCTGTATTCACATGCTTCCCCTCCTTTCAACCTATAATCCAAAACAGTAGATAGGTAAGAAACAAGGGAATACTTGGCAAACAGTTGGCTTTTTTTTAGTGTGTGCACAGTAACAAATAAACAAGCAAGCTCCTTTTATCAATATCTAAGGTTGGAATATAAGTCAAGTGTTTTGGGACATTATCAGATTTAAAATGCCACAACTAACAGGTTGCTATATTCTGTAATTTACCCATACACCATTACAGAACAAATTTCAGAAGGATAGTGATTCTCAGACCACATCACAGAACAAAGTAAGCAACTGGCCCATGGCTAGGTCACTCACACCATCCTCAATTAACACATTAGCAGATGTGTAATGCCACAATGTTTATTTTGCATCCACCTAACCATTTACAGAACCAAACTTCACAGTAATAAATCTGAATCCCAATCAGGGATTTTCTGTTACAGTATTACCAGTTGTAAAAAGCCACACTGATTTGTAAACTTATTTGTTATACTAACCAACCATTGCGTACCTCTGTACCTGATAGGTATAAATTAATGCCATGAAGTCTCACTCTTAGGTCTGGCGAAGCGGACTTGATCCACAAAAGCTAGCATTAAAATACAGCAGTTGGTCTTTAAGGTGCCACAAGGTTATTTGTCTTCTTGTTTACTCTCTGATATATTTTATCAAGCTGTAGCTGCGCCTACTAGAAAGGTTTTACAAAGGTTTCGAACCATAGTCACCCCTTAGATGATCTCCGCTGAACGACCAACACCGCGACACACAACGTTTGTAGCATTGAGAACTACTCTCTAAGTATCCCCATTCATCTTCCACAATGGCAGCTCTTTGTCCCTGGCATTCAAACCCTCCCTGTCCACGCCGCGTCCCTTCACTGCCCCATCCTTCATGTGCAACCCCACCTATCAATGGACACCAGTGGTGGGATGTCAAAATGTTTACTACCCCACTGTGATGTCATCACTGTGATGTCATCACAGTGTGGGTGGAGCTAACATCTTGACATCATGATGTCATGGGCGGAGCCAATGTCATGATGTCATGATTTTGTGGGCGTGGCCAAAGAAATAATAATAAATAATAAAAAATAAAATTAAAATAAATGCGCCCCCCCCCCCCCAAGACTTTGCTTAAAACCCCCAAGACAGGCCTGCTGGCCACCAGGCCTTTTTAAGAACTGTGGTAGTACGTCAATATAGGTAAAGGTATTAAATACACATTAAAATACACACAGACACACCACATCCAAAGGTGAGTCACTTACCCTGCGGAGCAGGCTATAGGGAGCTTCAGGCTAGCAGCTTCTCTTCCTCCTCCCCACTTGGGAGGACAGCAAGGAGGCTGTGCATACGCGCCAAGCACTGTAGGTGTGCATGCACACTAAGTGCTTGGCATGCATGCACAGTGGGGGAACCAGTGAAAAGGTAAGCCCTGAAGGTGGTTCCCCCAAAAAGCTGCTACCAGTTCTCCGGGACACTGGGAAAAGTTACTACCGGTTCTGGCGAACTGGTGGGAACCTGTTACATCCCATCACTGACACACCCATGCATTCTATAATATTGCCCTACCTGTTCCTCCAGCTGCAGCAAGCTTCCCACCCCTACCTCCTCTCCAAGGAGCGGTAGCCCCACCCCCCTCGGGCTCTGCGATTGGTTTAAAGGTCAGCGTTCGACTGCTGCTGGTTGGCTTCTCCCTCCCTCGGTAGACCTACCCTCCGCGACCCCTGGATGGTTAGGCGACTATGCCAATCAAACGCTTCGCTGTGACGTAAGCTTCGGAGGGAAAGTAGCGAAACAGACGCATTTTAGAAAGGGCGGAAGCGTGAGAACGGGGGGGGGGGGAGAGAGAGAGACGTCGCTCTGCGCACGCGCGTAGGAGAGTCCGCTTGGGCGGGAGTTGGAGAGATGGCGCGCTTGCGCAGATGTTCCTCGAGGAGGGAGGGGACGGTTGGTTGTTGTAGTAACAGAGAGAAGCGCCGGCGAGAGGAGCTGCGGGTGCCGGGCCGCCAAGGGACATGAAGCCGCAGGTAGGGGCGCAAAGAGAGTTCATGAGGGACGGAATAGCTCGGGCAGGAGGGCTTTGCTTCTTCCCGAGAAGCGTCTGGGGCGGAGGGGGAAGGAAGGAGGCAGGAGAGGCTCAAAAGGTCCGGGGGCCTGTCTGTCCAGAGAGCGAAGGGGGAGCCATGGCGCCCCTCGGGCTAGGAGGTCACTCACACCATCCTCAGTTGACTCATTAGCAGGTGTGTCCAATTCTGGCCACCGCACTTTAAGAAAGATGCAAACAAACTAGATGACCAGAGGACTAGACTGAAAGAACTGTGCATGTTTAGTCTTGAGCCAAGGAGAGCAGGAGGGTATACGATGATAGAAGGTATTGGGTATCTTAGATAAAGGTAAAGGTCAGCTTTGCTCAAAATTATTATTATTATTAAACTTATATGCCGCCCTACTCAGCGAAAACCGACTCAGGGCGGCTCACAACACAATCAAACACAATGCAACAATTCAATAAAACAATAAAATGTCACAACACAATGAAATATCATACATCAATAATTCAAAAAATAGAATATCATAAAATACAGTACAGTAAGATAAAACCCCAATATACGTCATAAAGTTTCAAAAATATTACAAAAGCCAGTCGTATCCAACTCTAGGGTTCAGTGCTCATCTCTGATTATAGCTAGAGCAGAGCGCCAGTGCTGTTTGCATCTGCAGACGTTTCCGTGGACATGGGGCAGGCACGCCTAGACACCAGAGTGCACGGAACGCTGTTTACTTTCCCACCAAAGTGGTCCCTGTTTATCTACTGTACTTGCCATTTCTTGCTTTCGAACTGCTCGGTTGGCAGGAGCTGGGACAGACGGGAGCTCATTCTGTCGTACAGTACTTGGGAAACAAACTGCTGACCTGCAACTAAAGGATGCCAGATATAGGTTGAATATCAGAAAAAAAAACATCTTAACAGTTAGAGGAGTATGAGAGTGGAACCAACTGCCTTGAGAGGTGATGAGCACTCCAATATTATTATTATTATTATTAACTCACATTTATTACCCCGCCCCAATCGGGTAAACCCAGCTCTGGGCGGCTTACAACATGAATTTACAAAATTCAATATTGGAAGCATTAAAGAGAGAATTGGACAACCACCTCTCAGATCTGCTTTGATTTAGATTCCTGCATTGAGCAGGAGGTTGGACTCATAAAAGGTCCCTTCCAACTCACTTATTCTATGATGCTGTGTAAACCACAATATTTATTTGGCCTCCATCTGCCTAACTATTTACAACTCAGCAGAACCAAACTTCACGACAATAAATCTGATTTTCAGTCAGGGATCTTCTGTTATTACTGGTTGTTAACAGCCACACTGATTTGTAAACTTATCTGTTATACTAACCAACCAGTTAGCATCTTTTAAGCTGCCACAACATGTTTTGTTTTGTTTATTCTGATATTCTTGGCTTAAGGTTAAAGATGGGGAAAAATACTTTTTTAAAAAATACTACATCTGTCTGGGCTGGTTGGGTCCAGTTTGCATTGACTGACCAAGCCTGAAAACCCACTGAGTTTCAGGTGATGTTTTTTCAAGCACAAGGTGCAGCAAGGAGAGCAGAACACAGATTGCTTTATAAACCCTAGCATACAGGTGTGTCACCATATATGGAGAAGACAGGAGGACATCTAAAACTAGGAAATGAATGACTACTGCCCTCAAGCTTCAAGTTGTAGATCAACTGTTTTAGAGTATGAATTTTTGTGTGTATATTTTTTTGGGAGGTGGCATTTCTGGCCTATACATATGTAGGTTGTGTAGGTAGTCATCAAGTCGCAAGGAAAATGAACCAGAATTCAAGTAAAGTAATGTGTGTTGTAAGGAACACCTGTAAAGTTACAGAGAACAGGAGATACTGATACAGCTCAATGGTCCTGCAGAAAGTGAGCTCCTGGTCCTACCTACCAGAAAGGCCTTGTTCTATTTCTTCCCATACTATAGATCAATGATGGTGAACCTTGGCACTCCAGATGTTCTTGGACTTCTATTTCCAGAAGCCCAAGCCCCGGTGAATCCACACAAATGGGTTTACTGTGATTCGTCCAGTCCGTGCCGCCCTTGTCGCTCCCGGAAGCAGAAGTATAATGCACTTCTGGGAATTGAAGTCTCAAGAACATCTGGAGTGCCAAGGTTTGCCATCACGGCTATAGATTTTGCCTCATAAGAGGAAGGCTGTCTTTACAATTCTCTTGGTTGTGGAGATTAATGAACTTCACTCTGAGATATCAGAGAGTAAACAAAACAAAAAACCTTGCGGCACCTTGTCTCTCTTATGTCTGACAAAATGGGCTTGATTCATTAAATCTCACATTTAAATACTAGAGTTAGTCTTTAAGATGCCACATTGTTTTTTGTCTTTTGTTGTTTTGTTTACTCAGATATGCTTGCACAGACTAACATGGCTACAGCTTCAAAATTTCACTGTGAGAGTTTCCAGTCGTGCTAGATTTTTAGATTTCATATTTAGTTTTATGAAGTAGATTGCATCATGTGTCTTGAGAGTTATGTGATGACGTACATGGTTAGTATATAATTTCTACTTTCATAAGGACATATCTGAGTTGTTAGGTTGTGGCTGACCTTTATAATTGTAGTCCAGTTTTAAGTGATGGTAGCAGAGTTGGATTTTGAGTTGTGATTTATTATTTATTTGTTTGTTTGTTTGTTCATATTTATCCATATTCAGTGCCAGACAGGAGAAAATGATAATGGTGTGTGTTTACATAGACAGATGATTCTCCCCTTCTTGGACGCACACATTAATGTGGTGAAGGGATTTGAGTGTGTCAGTGAAGCTGGGAGCAGTTCCATCAGGAGGCTGGACTCCTAGGAGGGTCACTCAAGGTGTCATAGCTGAGGCACTAGACCAGTGATGGCAGACCTTGGCAATCCAGGTGTTGTGTTATTGGACTTCCATTACCAAAAACCCAAGTTAGCACTCCTGTTTATCAGGACTTCTGGGAATTTAAATTGAAGAACACCAGGAGTGCCAAGGTTCTCCATCAATGTGCTAGACTAAATTGCTCTCAGACTTTTTGAGGTAATGGCTGTATCAGCAGAAAAGGATGGATAGTTCTACTGGTGATGGGTGTGGCAGTTACCGGGCAGCACTGGTAGCTGAAGGTGACACTAAAGCTAACTTTACACACACACACACACACACACACACACACACACACACACACACACACACACACACACACACACACACACACACACACACACACACACACACACACACACACACACACCTGCCCTTCTGGAGCAACCACCTCTCAGGACAGATTATAATCAAATAAACTTTATAGAACATAAAATATAGAAGAAATCAATTACAATAAACCAACCAGTATCATCAAAATAATATACATTACAAAAACACAATCAACCCAAAAAGTAAAGCATAATAAAACACCTACATACCGTAATATAATATACAGTACATAGAACTGAAAACGGAGTGTGAGAAGTATCAGTCAAGGCAAACTGGAAATCATAAAGCAAGAAATGGAAAGTATAAAGAATGGGACTCCAAATGAAGGCAAGAAAACAAAAGAAGACAAACTCAGAAGGATTTAGAAAAGAAATCAAGTGGCAGGATGTGTCATTGGAGACCAAGATGATCATCCACATTCTTGTGTTCCCAATCAATATTTACAGGTGTGAAAGTGGGACAGTAAAGAAAGCTGAAAGAGAAAATAATGATATGTTTGAAATATGGTACTTGGGGGATAGCTTTGTGGATACCCAGAACTGCCAGAAAGAAGAACAAGCAGGTCTTAGATCAAATCAAGCCTGAACTGTCCCTGGAATAAAAAATGATGAAACTGAGGCAGTTATGCTTTGGGCACATCCATGAATAGAGAATATTTTTGGAAAGTTTTTAATTCTGGGAAAGGTTAAAAGCAGTAGGAAATTACAAGATGAGATTGACTCCCTTAAAGAAATTGCATGCTTGAGTTTACAAGAACTAAGCAAGGTTAGGCATATCAGAAAACAAAATAAAAAACACTGTAGCACTTTAAAGACTAACTGCTATATTTTTATTGTTAGTTTTCGTGTATCAAGTCCACTTCCAAAAAATTAAGCAAGGTTAGTGAGGACAGAACATTTTGGAGATCGTTCATTAATAGGGTTATCATAAGTCGGAGGAAACTTGTAAGAGCAACAAAGATGGTTCTGAAATTGTTCCCCATAATTGTGTCTGCTTTTTATCCTCTGTTCCCTCAACTTTCTCTTTGCTACTTCCCAGATGGAATGCAAAAATATAACTAAGCCCCATAAAATGAAAAGTATGTACAGTAATAACCTGGATAACATTATGACTTGGTTCCACAAGTCATGACGTTATCCGCTTTTTAGTGTTGTCCGATGCATGCATTGAACAACGCTAAAAAAAAAAAGCCCTGACTTCAGGGACAAAGCACTTTAAAGGCAGGCAGGGAAAGAAAGAGACCCAATCAGGTCTCTTTCTTTTCCTCCCTGCCTTTAAAGCCAGCCCCAACCCGCAGCGGTCTCTGCGACTGCAGTAGGGTCGGGGAAAGGCGCGCCTTTCCCTCGGCCTTACTGCAGTTGCAGAGACTGCTTGTGTCTCTTTTCCTCCCTGTATTTAAACTACAGGGAGGGGGAAAGAGAGAGACGTGATTGGTTCTCTAGAGACCTAGTTCTACCCAAACCACCCCACACCTGCAGACCATTGCCTTGGATAACATCATTATCCAGAATCATTATCCGATGCAAGTTTTTTCCAAAAAACTTGCATCATTATCCGAGTCTAGCGTTATCCAAGTCTAGCATTATCCGATGCAATTGTTATCCGGGGTATTACAGTATTGGGGAAGGAGGCTCACTTCTTCTTGCAGTTTATTGCTTCTGCATACTTTGTATCTGTACCATACTTCTGCATACTTTGTATCTGTTAGGCATATCATGTTTTAATAATGACTTTGTTGTTTATTTGCATGTATTTACAACAGTTTACATAAATTCAGAGAAGTATACAAAAGCAATCAAATGTGTAATGAAAAACTGGTACCCAAAAGTATACATACTCCTAGGAATAAATGGATTGTAGTTTAAGGTATATTGGGACAGTTTGAATAAATAAATATGCTGTCAACAAATTTAACATTCTAATAATTGTTTATTAAAGGGGTATGATTCATCCTCAAGATGCATCCTCAAGATGCAACTTGTGGAAACTACAATGTGTAGCTGTAATCAGACCATGCTGATTTTTCTTAATAATCTAATTGGAAGTTAGGGAGACTGCAAGGGCAGTTCATGTGAAGAAGACATGCCAATTGCATAATGTACATCTCTAATTTTGGGATGATGCTCTTGTGAATATATGTCTCAAGAGATCAATATTAAAGATGGTATGTTGAAAATAGTTTATTATAAATATTTATGTCCATCCCTTTCTCTTAGAAGCTTAGGTATTTCATTTTATCTTCTCTTCTACCTCATTATTTTTTTTATCAACCTATGAGGTAATGACTTGGCCCAGAAATAATTATGGTTTACTGTACATAGAATTTTGACTGAAGTTTATATACTCAAATCCAGTAATCTAGCTAAAACACCATACTATCTGTCTTAATTAGGATGTGTTGTCTGCTAACTGCATAGCTTGACCCAACTCTGATAAGTTCCCCTTGTCATTTTTTCCCTAGAAAACAACACTGTCTAAATCCACTGATTTTACAGGGAAGAGATTGAGAAGCCATTGTTGCTGGGCTGTATGAAAACGTCTACAGGAAATGCCAGTTGCAATGGCTCGGGATTTAGAAGAAACAGACTCCTCAGAGGAAGAGGAAGAAGTGCCAGAGTAAGTTAAAATGCATGATATTATTTACACAGAACTGTAATTGTAATATTGGCTGAAATTCTGTTGCTTAATATAAATTGCATTAGAGTATGCCTGATGAGTCAGTGGGGACCTTTATAAGTTCTGTTGATTCAAATGGACTTGCTCTAATTGTGACTTACTTTGCATGTTAAATCAAAATTACGGTACACCCATTTCAATCAATGAAATTTACAAAGGAGTTTTTGAAGGGGTAGTCATGTAAGGCTACTGCATTATATTTGCAGGGCAGTCTTCATGGCTGATTGCCATGATGATCACCTATTTTTGGATTGGGATGTAGCAGAAGAAGCAGAAGCCATGTTAGTCTGTGCAGCCATATCAGATAAGAAATAAAACTAAAGTACTGTAAATCCAAAATGCAAGTGAAAAATGAAAATGTAACAGCTTAAAGACTAATTGCTATATTTTAATATGAACTTTTGTGGATCAAGATCATTTTCTCAAACATAAGAATAAGACTGTGGCAATTATTTATACATGGCTTCAGGATAAAGAGACAGTGATTGCTTACACTCAGGTTGCAAATTGTGTGAGTCAATCAAGAGTTTCCCACCATTAAATGACTGAAAATGTTTTGAAAAGGAGAAATCTGGGTTGTAAAAAATAGCAACAGGCAACAACAAACTATATAATATTAAGCCATTTGGTAATGGCTTAAGAACCCTTGACTAATATTTAATCAATTGAGATGAGTATCAAGAAAATATATGTTTTATCTCACCTCTAAATCTTTGGTTTGTAATGTTTCTTCTCCAGGACTGAGGCTTTTAAATCTTGTGATGAATGTTTGAGTGGATTGAAATGATTTGAAACAGGTTTCTGTATGTTGCTGTTCCTGATGTCCAGCTTTTATCCATTAATTATTTTGCACAGAAATTGTCCCATTTGCCCTATGTAGAGCGCAGAGGGGCATTGTTGAGAAAGGATGACATAGATCAGGGGTTCTCAATGTTTTCACGCCGTGGGGCTAACCACCACCACCCCTCAGACAGCTGAGTGAACTAGACATGTGGTTCCCTCCGTTGTAAACACTGCCATAAAATGCATCTGCGGCTGTTGTAAATGCATTTACAACAGCTGTGGGTGCATTTACAGCATGTTTTTGGCTCTTTTTGCCACTTCTGGTGGTGGCAGGAGCGAGAGTGGTGCGTTTTTGGCTGTTTTTACCATTTCAAGGGAAATGTGGGCCAGGGCTGGTCCACGGGCCGTAAGTTGAGATCTCCTGACACAGATAATATTAGCAGAGGAACAAGTAAAACTGCACTTGGTATTGTATGTGACAATGTTGCGTCCTATAATTGTGTCGTCGGATCAAAGATTAAACAAAACAAAAAGACAAAAATATTATGGCACCTTAAAGACTAACTGCTGTACTGTATTTTAATGTTAGCTTGTGTGAATCAAGTCCATTTTAGCAGACCTTCATTACTCTGTGTTGTCATAGTAAATGAGGGGACAGAGCTGTCATCTGGGTTTGTAACACGGTATAGTCTCCATAATTGTATTAGTGCTGTATAAGTCATTGTATGTCAGTAGTTGCTTGAGATTGTGTGTGTGTGTCTAAGCAAGTACAGTTGTACCTCGCTTAAAGAGCATAATGTGTTCCACAGGATTGCTCTTTAAGAGAGTTTGCTCTTTAAGTGAAACACCATCGAAAGTGACCAAGTGTGACTTCTGGTGGGGGGGGGGATTGCGAACCCCGATTTATTTGTTAAGCGAAGCGAACATTCAGAGAAAATTCTGCTCTTTAAGCGAGTTACTCTTTAAGCGAGGCATTCTTTGTGTGAGGTTTGACTGTACTGTATAAGACTGCCAACAAGGCCTTGAGAAAGTGAAATATTCTTGTCAGAGATGGGTTGGAGAACTTGGATATCATCTAGCCGTGTGAGTGGTCTCATTGGTGGGGTGAAAGTGACAAGAGGTGTTTAGTCATTTTTTTCTACTAAGTCTGTTTTGCAGTGGGTAGCTTTCTGGGTATTTGTCTTGCCCAGTTAATTTGTGCACCATATTGGGTGAGTATTGTAGTCTTAGAAAAGCATTTTATAGATCCTTAAGTTTGAAATCTCTGTCTTGTGGGTTTGAGATGATGTGATTGTATCTGAGGGTTTGGCTGTAAATGATAGATTTTGTGGTGTGTTCAGAAGGTGTTGACTCACCAAATTCCAGTGATGCAACTTATTATGTTGAGGTACAGGATTTCAGGCATTGTGTTTTCACATATATGTACTGTACATTTAGAGCAGGCATTCCCAACCTACAGCCCACGCATCTCATTAATCCAGCCTGCGGTGGGAACCCTGCCACCTCTAGAACCGCCACCCATGGAAGTCAAAATACATTGCTTACTGTGATGGTGGTGGGAAGAATCACACTCAGCAGCTTTTTGCAAAGCCTCTTCCACTTCCCAGGGTTGCGGGAGGCTTTTTGGAGCATTTTTGTTCCATTTGGGGATTTTTTTTTTTGCTGCTTCTCCACTGCGCTTTGGCATGGCAGCCAAACTGTGGTGATTGGTGACTTCTGGTGCTGGGCAGAGCTTACGTCAGCACCTGGGTTCCCAGCGTGGAAGCAAAAAGTTCCCAATCGGTTTGGCTGCCAAAGCGCAGTGGAGAAGAGTATTGTTCTTGGATCTGAGGAACTATTTTCTCTTGTAATTCTGGTGGCAAGCTGGTGGGATACAGAAAAACAGAAACTGTTTCTCCATGTAACCCAGTGTTTTCCAACCTTTGGTTCTTGGACTTCAATTCCCAGAAGCCTAAGTCTACTAGTACGTTGGCTGATCAGTGCTTTTGGGAATTAACTTAGTGCAGGGGTCAGCAAACTTGGCTCTCCAGATGATGTTGGACTTCAATTCCCAGAAGCCCTGATCAGCAGGTGTACTGACTTGGGCTTCTGGGAACTGAAGTCCAAGAACACCTGGAGAGCCAAGTTTGCTGACTCCTGACTTAGTGCATCTGGGAATTGAAGTCCAAGAACCAAAGGCTGGGAAACACTGATGCAACTCCATGTACAGTATTCTATTTCAGATTGCAGTACTTCCCCAGAGTCTGAGACAGGTACTTTGTGTTGCCTCTTGCCTCACCTTTTTTCTTAAAATGTCCCCTTTCATAATATAAAGTAATATCAGTGACACCGTGATATAAGCATCATAATTGGTATTAGTAGGTAGTTTTCTTGTAATGTTTCAAAAAATAATTCAGCTAGGTGTGGGGTATAAATGATAAAATGATTCTCTTGATAGACACTGCCTACTCTCCCACATGCTGGGTATTGCATCAGGGTAACCCAGGGTCATGAAGAGGATGAATATTGCTGTCACTTGGAAGCTTGTCTGAGCCTTAGTGTTATTATTGTAAATCCTGAGGATAGGGCTTAGTTTAAAGTCCCTCCCTGCAACCTTGGCTTTATTTCCTCTTACATAAGGTGTTAGGGTAAACATAACAAACTTTTCTTTGACTTGAAACTTCTTGATACTCCAGACTGAGCCACTTCTGGAAGAGATTGGATAGGATGTTAGTAGTGAACTTCATACTGACATGAAAGGATATGAGATTTTAATTATCAACAAATCCAGAGTAAAAGAAATTGTGATATTTCATTTAAAAGGCTTCCTTGTTTAACATAACTTACCATATGTTCCTCTTTATATTGCGTTTATGAGAAGAGATCTCTCACACAAAAATAAACTGAAGTTGCTATTCTCAGGGTTATCACGGTGCAGGCTGCTGAAAAGCACACTGTTTATTTAATGTGTTTTTTTCTTTCTATATCAATGCACATTGTTTTTGTTTGTCATTTGTTTTCTTATCTACATAGGTATACACTCTGTTCTCTTAAAAATGGTATTAGGATTTTACATTGACATATAAATCCATGTGGAAAGTTATTGTTTGTCTAATGTGTAAGTATAGTATAGTATAGTATAGTATAGTATAGTATAGTATAGTATAGTATAGTATAGTATAGTATACAGTAATACCTCATATAACATGAGTATCGAATAACACTAAAATCGCATAACATTAAGCAATCTGGGGGGGAGAATTGCATCGGATAACATTAAGATCCTATGGGATGCATCGGATAACAACCGCTAAAGCCTGTGTGGTTACAATGTATCTCTATGGATCCCATAGGATTTTAACATGCATCGGATAACACTAAAAATCGGATAACACCAAGACTTGTGGAACCAGGTTTTAACGTTATCCGAGGTTTTACTGTAGTATAGTATAGTATAGTATAGTATAGTATAGTATAGTATAGTATAGTATAGTATAGTATAGTATAGTATAGTATAGTATAGTAGTATTCAATTCCTTCAAGGGATGCTGTGCATAGTATAGTACACCCTGCCATATGTGTAGCAGTACAATGACTTGGCATTGGTATGAGAATACAGTATTGTTAGTGAATTTAACTTTTAACTGATGCTAACTTAGCAACTTTGCCATTCTTTTACCTCAAAAATCTGTCTATATCCTCCTCCTGTTACATGACAACATTTTGAGTTACTAATGGCATAGTAATGTTAACTTTATGACTTGTGCTCTGTTTTTATTATCTTTTATTGGGTATATGTGCACAGCCACTGGCTGCCGGGAACTGGGGAGAGTGGGATAGGGGGGAAGGATTCCTTTAAGCCCACCCCCCCCCCCCATCCCACAATCGCTAGCCTCCTAGTTCACTCTCTGGGCCATTCACAAGGTAACCTACTTCTTTCTAGCCCAGAATAATTAGCAGGTTTCTGGTCTCAATTTGGAGGAAGAACGTGTGAAGAAAAGCTCAAGAATTGTTTTCTTGTAAGAGCCTGAAAAGCTCTCACAGTGGAAAATGGCAAATGAAAATGGCAAAAGAAAAACAACTATGACACTGCTGTGAACTTGATTTGCGATTATAATTAGATACTGAATAATTAGTCTATGCAAATTAAATTTTATTTTATCTAATGGAATTGTTGATCAGGTAAATACATTTTCACATAAAAGTGTGTGGTACACTAGTACCCCGAATAACGCGAGTATCGTATAGCGTGAAAACCGTACAACGTGACAAGATTTTCGGAAAAATCTTGTATCAAATAACGCGATTTTCACGTTATTCGGAACAAGCATATGTGTGGGGGGGCAGTTGGATTGGTTAGAACATCTACCCAAACCCCCCCCCCCCCCAGCGCCTGCCCCCATGATGTTTGGAAAGGGTATGGGGATCCTTACCCTTTTGAAACTTCGGGAGAGGAGAACATCGTCTCCCCGGCTTGGGAAAGAGGCAGCTTGGCCGAAATTCCCTCCCCCTGCGCGGGGGTGAGGATTTCGACCAAGCCGCCTCTTTCCCGGGCACGCTATAGCGACGCGGATCGTGGGATCCCCGTTTCGCTCGCCTAAACATGGGTCGGCTTTTTAAAAAGCCCCTGTATCGGCATCTTCCATGGGCGCGGGCGCGCCTGTCAGGTGGGGGCTGCAGAGGCTACGGGGAAGAGCTTCGTAGCCTCTGCAGCCCCCGTCTCACACATGCACGCGCCCGTGCGAGAAGCCGACATGGGGGCTTTTTAAAAAGCCGACCCATGTTTAGGCGCGCGAAACGGGGATCCCACGTTAAGGTAAGGGATCAAAGTGGGGGGTGGCACCCCCGCTTTGATACCTTGCCTTGTCGCGCACGATGCCCTAAACATGGGCCGGCTTTTTAAAAAGCCCCTGTGTCGGCATCTCCCACGGGCGTGGGTGCGCCTGTCAGATGGGAGCTGCAGAGGCTATGGGGAAGAGCTTCGTAGCCTCTGCAGCCCCCGTCTCACACGTGCACGCGCCCGTGCGAGAAGCCGACATGGGGGCTTTTAAAAAAGCCGACCCATGTTTAGGCGCGCGAAACGGGGATCCCACGTTAAGGTAAGGGATCAAAGTGGGGGGTGGCACCCTTGCTTTGATACCTTGCCTTGACGCGTGCGATGCCCTAAACATGGGTCGGCTTTTTAAAAAGCCCCTGTGTCGGCATCTCCCGCGGGTGCGGGGGCATGTGAGACGGGCTGCAGAGGCTATGGAGCTCTTCCCTATAGCCTCTGCAGCCCCCATCTGACAGGTGCGCCCGCGCCCGTGGGAGATGCCGACATGGGGGATTTCGTACTCCGCCCCCCCCACCGCAGGGCAGCAAATAGTCTCCCAAAGCGCCTAAACGGGCATCGCGCGCGTCAAGGCAAGGTATCAAAGCGAGGGTGCCACCCCCCCCTTTGATCCCTTACCTTAACGTGGGATCCCCGTTTTGCACGCCTGGGCGAGGCAAGGGTTTTCCGAATTCTCCCCTCCCCCGGGGGAGGGGGAAAAATTGGAAATGCCGACAGGCGCCTTGCCATGGGAGTTTGGGCACCCCAAGTCCCATGGCACAGCGCCTGGGTGAGGCGAGGCTGTTCCGAATTCCCCCCTGCCTTGACGCTATACCCGTTTGGTAGAAGAGGCTCCTGCTGGTGTGCCTTTTCGCGCACGTGCGTGCGCCTCTTCTCAGGTTTTTTTTAGCGTTGTTTGATCAACGTATCGAACAACGCGAAAAACCGAACAACGTCATGACTTGTGGAACCATGTCATAACGTTGTTCAGGGTATTACTGTATTTGTGGATTTGCTTGGATTTTGCTCACAGTCTTGCTTTTTTCTTGTTTTAACTTAATGTTTTTCATTTCTTTGCTTTGTTACTTGCAGTTAACTACACTGAATTGTTTTCTTGCTGCATAGTGACCATACAATGTCAACATCTCTACAATTTGGGTTGAGACTTAACAGTAGCACAGCAACACTTTGTTATTTGCCAAGGTGTTGCCTTAGCATAAGTTGCTATGATACACTGTCAGTTTTTGTCCTGATTCACGAAGAAATGACATAGAAAAATGTAAGGCTGTGATTTATAAAGCTGTTGTAAACATTGCAGGCTTAATCTGATGTTACTTAAGATATCAGAACAAAATCTTCCTTTGTTAGACAAATGTTCTTAATATCTTTGCTCTGAATATTGGATCAGATAAATGAAAAAAGTAAACTCTGGCATTCGTCTAAATTTCTAAGGACTTCAAATAAATGAACGCAAGAGTCGAGCAGGGTGTTGAGAACAGAACATTTTGGAGATTGCTCATTCATAGGATCACTATAAGTTGGGAATGACTTAATGGCATGTAACAACAAGAACAAGAATAGTCCTTAATTATAGGTTTTAATTTGGTTTATTTTATAAATTTGTACTTGGTTTATGTGGATCCTAAGGTTTGTTTTACTATAAATTGCTTTCAGTCGATATCAAATCGTTACCCTGGCTATCTTCACCTTTGGTACTATCTTTTATATATTCTTATCTGTATTTTCTTGTTTTAGGGAGCATCCATGTATCACGTGGACAGGTGGATTCAGAAGAATTCCAATCCTGGTATTTCATGCAGAAGCTATTCTAACCAAGGACAGTTATATCCGCATGATCGGGGGTAAATGTGATTTTATACAATGTATTGTCATTCTTAGAGTAAGTTAGATAAAATGTGTGAATAAGAAGTTTTATTGAGAAGTTTAACATTGCTTTTTGCTGTACAAAATAAAGGGTATCTAGATTTACCTTATATACACGAATATAAGATGACTTGAACATAAGCCGAGGCACCTAATTTTGACCTTGAAACCCAGGAAAATAGATTGACCCGAGTATAAACCGAGAGTGGGAAATGCAGCAGGTGCTAGTGAGTTTCAGTAATTAAAATACATTAAAATACAGTAATATTAATTATTTTAGTAATTATTTAAAACTGTACTTGCACCATGCACCAGTGGTGGCGCTGCAGGTAAAGTGGGTGGGCAGGTCACTTGCACTGAAGCAGGAAGTGTTGCTCTAGTCTAGAAGGAGAATGGCTTCCTCCCTTCATCTTGGACACATGGAGCAGGGACAATAAGTAAAATCCTTTCTTTTACCACACCAGTTTGGAAGGGGGATACGATTGCATCATAGAGCTTCTTTCTACATTTGCAGTTTTCCATAATTGAAAACAAACCAGAATAGGATAACTTGATTTTCAGTGTATTCTAATGGGGGGGAAATATCACAGTTTGTGCCCTCTTGTGGCCAGTTGTGTAATTGCGCCTCAGATTTCTTTGCTGCGGAAGTCCCGAAACTGACTTTTAAAGTGTCAAATAACTTTTTAAAACCCCATATGTTTAGACCTTGTAGTTTTTGACCCATCTGTAGGCTGAGTCCCCTTTTTGGACTTCATTTTTGGGGTTAAAAAACTCAGTTTATATTCGAGTATATACAGTAGTAAGGTAGTCATTAACTGTTTTTAGATATAAAAAAGAGTGCTGAAAATATCAATGTTTTATATTTAGATATAAAAAAAAATTAAAGAGTGGGAAGAAATCCCAGATGGGTGGGGTATGAATAAACAAACAAACTAACTGTAAAAACTAATTCTGAAAGATAGAGTTGGTTAACTGCATTCTTGCTGTATCTACTGCAGACAACAGGAATTTAAAAGTTCTTGATTTTGTTGTCTATTGTTTGATTTAGGACGTATGCAGGTTTTTTTTAACTTTATAATAAAAAGTTATGCTTTCATTTTTGTTAAGCTACAACTTTTACAAAAAAACCAAAAACAAAAGAAACTTAGGAATTCTTTCATTGGCTTCCTGTTAGTTTGGTGCACAATTTAAGGTGCTGGTTATGACTATAAAGCCCTTAAGTTAGGACCTTGTTGGAACATCTCTCATATAAAACAGCCACCTCTCCCACCTGTTCTTCACAGTCCATGATGCTAAGAATAGTGACTCCAAAGGAGGCCAAAAGAATGATAGAATGGAACTGCACTTTCTTGGTTGTGCCCCCACTCCTTTGGAACAAGCTTCCAGTAGAGATTCACCAGGTGCCTTCCCTCTCACAGTTTTGAGAAACTGATACCCCCCACACACAAATTAGTTAAACCTGCTTTTTATTAATGTTTTACTTGTGATCTTTAAAACTGTTTTAATTTGTTTAACACTTTATTAGGTTTGCTAGTGGCAGAGACTTATTTATTTGTTCATATTTATTGCATATTATATTTGCATTTAATTTGCTGTGAACCTCCCAGAGAGTGCTTACACTATGTGCAGTTTACAAGTACAGTACCAGACAGACGAACGGAGAGATATGAAATATTAGGAATTTAAAACCTACTCCCTTCTTCAAAGATTGTTGCTTTGCCATGGTGAGGGGGGTTGTGTGGTTCCATGAGGTTTTGGGCTAGGTCATGTAGGGCCACCCAAGATGGATAGGCCATAGCAGAGAACTCAGACTAAACACAATCCACTGGAGAAGTAAATGGCAACGCACACCTTTATCCTTGCCAATAAAACCCCATGGGCAGCATCAAAATAAATCCTAAAGGAACTCAATCCTGACTATTCCTTGGACGAAGACTCACTGGAGAAGACCCCGATACTAGGAAAGATTGAAGGCAAAAAGAGAAGGGGGCAGCAGAAGAAGAGATGACTAGACAGCATTGTTGATGCAGTGGCCATAGATCTGGACAGACTGGAAGATGGCGGATGACAGAGGAGCCTGGTGTACTGTGGTCCATGGAGTTATAAAGGGTTGGACTCTACTGTGTGACTGAACAACAACAGCAAAAACTGTTCCATCTTGGCCTTTAGCAGTAGATCATATACCTATTCCTGTATTTATATCATGCCTTTCTTCTTAAGACTGGAACTCATTATACCTTATGTTTTAATTAAAATTGCATGTTATAAATATAAAAACAATTAAATCAGTTATTCTGTTAAAAGTTAATACTGTACATTTAAAAGATATTTTTAAAAATCTCAATTAAAATAAGAGTGATAGTTAACAGTAGAGAAGTACAGCACATTTCTGAGTTTATGCAGTAACGCGATGACAGCATCTGCAGCAGCAAGCATGATATAAAATAGGATATACTGAGTTCTATAAATTAACCTTATTTTGCTCTTTTGGTAGTAATATAAAGTTATCCCATAACTGTTTGCTTTCTCAGAATGTGAAATATAAATTGGCTGGCACTGTTTTCTCATGTAACTAGTTCAAAATAGTTGGAGTGTTATTACTGATTTGTGTTGCTCTCTTCACAGAACGCTATCGCCTGGCATTTAAGATTGTGAGGACAGACAGTCGCCTGGTACGCAGTGTTTTGTCAGCCCATGGATTCCGCGAGGTACATGCATCAGACTTCTTGAGTATGAAGAAACTGAAAATCCAAATCTGTTTCTACTCTTCTTAGAATCAAGAGACAGCTACAGATCAGAGCCTGGGGTGTGTTAAACAATGCCAAGTAAACAAAAGCTCTATAAAATGCTCTCTCTGTGCATTTTGATGTCTTGTTTAACATTCTGATACAAATATAATGTCTTTAGAAATATAATGATTGGGAACTCGCCTTAGAGTTTCAAAGGATATGATTTGTTGCAGCTCCTAATATCACTGAAAACACACAGTTTATAGAGTTGGCCAGGTAATCTTATTTTCTTGTTGTTGGAGTGAGATAGGGACAGTGTACTATGTTAAGAGACACAAACAGTATTGTGGGCCTTGTGTTCCTCCAGATGTTGGAAAGCAGCTTCCATCACTTCTTACAGCTATGCTGGCTAGGGCTATTAATTAATGAATTATATTTATATCCCACCCATCTGGGATATTTTCCCGCTTCTGTTCCAACATGATATTTATTAATTGAAATACCGTATAAGAAAAGAGTCATAGACTTTCTTGATGCTATAGCAGGGAAACATGAAAGTGTGTCGTATTTTTTAGACTAAACAGTGGTTTAGGTTTAGTTTTGCATGGTTATTATTAGGGGTGTGCATAATCCCTGTGCCCTCTCTGTGGCAGAATAAGGAATACACAGATCTATTTGCCATATTCCTTTTGAAGCTAGTTCAACATGATCCTTATCTGGGCCTAGGATAATAATCATTTGCTTCCCACACTCCATGATTCTGTTTTTGTCAAAAAGGAAACAAAAGCCATAAGGCCAAGTCATATATTAATTAGCATAAGCATGACAGAAGGGAGCCCAGAAATCCTACAGACTTGGGCTCTGTTTTTCCCTCTTTTTCCCAACTGCTGGGAAACAGTCCCAGTCAACTTCCTAAAAAAGTCACAGGGAAGGGAGTGAGAGAATAAGTGAGGAAGGGAGGGACTTTGAAAGGGCAATTGGCGCCATCATCTTTCATTCTTTTTTGAAATGATAATACACGCAACCAGTGTTTCCACACTTCCTGTTCTGTCTTTCGCCTCCACTCTTCCTGTTTCCTAGTTGGAAATTAGTGGTGCTGTGACCCTAAGACTTTGATAATTTAAGGCAGCAATGCTTTGGAACGGGAAAGACAAAAAATAAAAATTTCTAAGGTAAAGATAACGATTTTCATTTTATTCTTCTAAATGCTAGATTTGACACATGTGTCCGTGGTCTGCTGTTTCACCTGGTTAATGCTTCTGGGATGTATGCTATGTCCCAGAAATGGGAATGACCCCAGATTCTGTTTCTTTTTATATACAGTAATACCTCGGATAACGCTAAGACTTGGTTCCACAAGTCTTGGTGTTATCTGATTTTTAGTGTTATCCGATGCATGTTAAAATCCTATGGGATGTATCGGATAACGTTAAAGCTCCATAGAGATACATTGTAACCGCACAGGCTTTAGCGATTGTTATCCGATACATCCCATAGGACCTTAACGTTATTCAATCCAATTCTCTTCCCCAGATTACTTAACGTTATGCGATTTTAGCGTTATCAGAGGTAAACGTTATCCGAGGTATTACTGTAGTTGGCCAAAGAGAGTGCATATCCCCCATTATTGTGTTTTCCTTGCTGCTTTCAGTCTAATTTATTAAACCAGATTCTGTAGGTTTGCCCAAATTACTCTCTTGCCAAGGGTGTACTAGCATGTCTTTTTCCCAGGTGCATCCGAGCAGCAATGAATATAACCTTATGTGGACTGGGTCCCATCTAAAGCCCTATATTCTGAGAACCCTCTCCGATATTCAAAAGGTCAACCACTTTCCCAGGTAAGATGTATGTTTAATCTCTCTTTTTAAAAAGGTTTCAAAATTGTTGTATGACTTGTAAACTGTTTTATGAAGAAGATACGGGCTTCCAGATGTTGTCGAACCATTTTTATCAGCACTAGCAGTATAGGGTTCAGTTGCTATAGATGTTAAGAGCTGCAGTCTATATGAATATTTGAATAAAAACTTTTTGAAATTGTAGTCGTGTTATTCTGTGAAAGCATATCAAAGAGTAAACCAAAAGAGAGGGGGGGGGGGAAGAGAGAGAGAACATTGTGGCACATTAAAGACTAACTGCTGTATTTTGATGTTAGGTTTCGTGGATCAAATAAAAACTGAATCATATACAGCATTTTGTTTTTTAGTTTCTCTATAAGCTAGAGAGTCATCCTGCTTATTTAACTTATATGCAGAGTGCATCATGCGTAATGCAGGGCTGGAAGAAGCACAAGCTGGAATTAAGATTGCTGGGAGAAATATCAACAACCTGAGATATGCAGATGACACTACTCTAATTGCAGAAAGTGAAGAAGGACCTAAAGAGCCTCTTGATAAGGTTGAAAGAAGAGAGTGCAAAAGCTGGCCTGAAACTCAACATCAAAAAAACCAAGATCATGGCATCTGGCCCCATCACTCCCTGGCAAATAGAAGGGGAAGAAATGGAAGCAGTGACAGACGTTACCTTCTTGGGATCTAAGATCACTGCAAATGGTGACTTCAGCCATGAAATAAAAAGACTCTTACGTCTTGGGAGGCAAGTTATGATAAACCTGGGCAGCATAATAAAAAGTAGAGACCTAACCCTGCCAACAAAGGCCTGCATAGTTAAAGCAATGGTCTTCCCAGTAGTAATGTATGGCTGTGAGAGCTGAACCATAAGGAAGGTTAAGCGCAGAAGAATAGACACCTTTGAACTGTGATGCTGGAGAAGACTTGAGAGTCCCCTGGACTGCAAAGAGATCAAATCAGTCCATCCTGAAGGAAATCAACCTTGACTGCTCCTTGGAAGGACAAATACTGAAGCTGAAGCTCAAGTACTATGGCCACCAAGTGAGAAGAGAGGACTCACTTGAGAAGGCCTTGATGCTGGGAAAGATTAAAGTCAAAAGGAGAAGAGGGCTGCAGAGGATAAAGTGGCTAGATGGCATTGTTGACACAGCGGACGTAGATCTGGGCAGACTACGGAAGATGGCAGATGACAGAGGAGCCTGGTGTGCGATGGTCCATGGGGTCGCAAAGGGTCGGACTCGACTGTGTGACTGAACAACAAAATAAGTCAGATGGAAACTAAACACAATTCAGTTTTATTTATTTAATCTCTATCAGTTGACATCCTTCAAACGCAGGCTGGTCAACAACCTTGAAAAATCTTTGCAACATTGTTAATAACCTTCTAAAAGGCTGCAAGTCAAAATGTTTTATTGCTTGTAATAGGTGAAAACAAAGAGAAATGAGGCACCAGTACCACTAATTTTCTCTGCAAATGTGACACACTCATATAATTTTGCAAAGAAGGCATGGATAGCATATACCCTTTAGGCAGGTTTTGTGTTGCATCTAATAGCCTCTGTACTAGAAGAATAAGGGAGAGACTGTTTGGAATGTACATATCTGAGCATAGTTCTTTAGCGTGGTGTTAATTTCCTGTTGTCCTTTTAGCAGTTGTGTTTAACTGAGAACATGGGTGGAAGACACTGAAAGAGAGTGTGGAAAACCTCTGAGAGAATATAGTCTTGTCTGGTGGACTATTTGTGCTTTAAACTGTTCTTAAGGCAAGGAAGGTGGTCGGTTAGATATCTGAAACACAGCCTCATTCCATTTGAGGCTGCCAGACATTTGAGATATTTACTGAAAGTCCTGCTGTTGGTCCCATCACCTAAAATCATCAGTTGGTAGATGCATGAGGACAAAAGGTTCACCTATAGCAGCATATTAACTGTAGAAGTCCCTCTCAAGAGGCCAGTTACATCTCAGCAAAGATTCTGATGGGCAGTTAAAACTATATTGTCAATCTTTTGGCTTTAAAATTATTATCTATCTGTTTTTGAAATACACTAGTACCTCGGATAACGATGAGACTTGGTTCCACAAGTCTCGTCGTTATCCAGTTTTTAACATTGTGTGATGCATTGATCACACGTTAAAAAAAAAGCCACGTTCCCCTGGAGGCTGCAGCAAGCCAAAATGTTGGGATTCGAATCCTGACGTTTTGGCTTGCTGTAGCCTCCAGGGAGGTGGGGGAACTTCGGAAATAGCACTGTTTCTGGAGTTCCCCCACCTCCCTGGCCAGTGCAGCAAGCCAAAACGTCAGGATTCAAATCCTGATGTTTTGGCTTGCTGCAGCCTCCAGGGAGGTGGGGAAACTTCGGAAATAGCTTGGATCGGGTCCCCTGACCTCCCCGGAGCAGGCGGGGGGGGGAGCCCAAAATGGGTGAAAAAAGATATTTTTTCACCCATTTTGAGCTCTCTGACTCCCCTGCTGTCTGGGGGGGGGGGGAATCGGGGAAGCCAATCCACAGCTGTGGGGTGGCTGAAGAAGCCGACGGGGACTCCCCATCAGCTTTCCAGCCACCCCACCCTGCCTCCGCAGCTGCAGGGTGGCTGGGAAGCCGAATGGAGAACCCCGTTCAGCTCTCCAGCCCCCCTGCTGCTATGAACAACCGCATCGGATAACACTAGCAGATCGTTATCTGATGCAAAATTTCTTTAGAAATTTTGCATTGTTATCCGATTTTAGCGTTATACGATGCAGTCATTATCTGAGGTATTACTGTCTTGTAGGTGTCTGTTTTGGTTTTCACATCATAATTTTGTTATATACCTTTGGGGGTGCTAGGCAAAAATGTGATTTATAAATACTTTTGACAAGAGTTGTACAGAGTTGTATTTTGGGGGCTACAGCTCTCAGAATTCCCTGTGCTGCCTGGGGAATTATGGGAGTTGTCAGAGTACAAATCTCTACACCCCTATTTTAGAGAAATAACAGAGTTGCTTGTTAAAATTTGTGAGTGCTAAAGTAATTGTTTGGGGGTTTTTTTACAAGGAAGATAACAAACAGATTCTTTACTTAATTTTAGGTCATATGAATTAACTCGCAAGGATAGATTGTACAAGAACATCAATCGAATGCAGCAGACCTATGGTTTCAAAACCTTTCATGTTCTGCCTCAAACCTTTGTCCTCCCAGCTGAATATCAAGAATTTTGCAGTAAGTGTCAGAATTAAAGTGCCCAGTCTTATAATTATAGCAGTTTTTTGTATGTTTATTTCCAAAGATACAGTCAAACCTCGTTTAGCGAGCAACTCGCTTAGCGAAAAACTCGCTTGATGAGCAGGTTTTTCAAAAAGCGAACTGATTGCATAACAAAAATTTGTGCTAGTCCTGTCCGACTCACATAGCGAAAATTTTCGCTATGCGAGTCAGACTTGCCCTGTGGAAACGCTCGCTGTGCGAAAACTCGCATAACGAAAAAAAAATCACTATGTGAGTCCGACTCGCATAGCGAGTGTTTCTATGGGGAAAACTTGCATAACAAAAAAAATTCGCTATGCGAGTTTTCCCCCTAAAAAAGCGTGTTATGCGAGTTTTCCCATAGGGATTTTCGCTATGCGAGTCTGACTCGCATAGCGAAAAACTCACATAGCGAGCAGCCTTGCAGAATGAATTAAATTTGTTATGCAAGGTATTATAAACACTAAGAACTAAACCCAGGATGCTTTTGTATAGTAACTGCTACTACTTCTTTTGTGTCCTGATCAAACCCTGGACTGCCAAAATAAAGCCACTTTCTTCACTTTCTCGTTGCCCAAACACAAGTCCTCGTCAGTTCACGCCTCTGGCAGCAATCAGCAAATGGGCCAGACTGTGTTCTCCACATTTACACCATGGGTTGTTGTCCACAAGCAGTCCCCACTTGAACATGTTGGTCTTGCATTTAGGGACTCCAACCTTCGGCCTATTCAGGGTCCTCCAGGTGATGTAGGGGAGATTGAGATCTTCAGTTATATCCACCTTTAATGTTTTTCTTTGTCCAGTGAGCTCCTTCCTCCATCTTCTAATCTGATTTTGCTCTTGTGTACCCTCAAGAATATTTGTTCTTGACATAAAGTTCTTTCTGGATCTGAGCCATTAGACTTGAAGCCCATATACATTCAGAGGTTGTTGAGGGTCATTCTCTTGCTTAGTTCTCTCAGCATCTGCTGCTACTTCTCTTCTGATCTTAGGTGGAGGAATACTCACAAGAAAGTTTATTTTTTCAACTGGTGGTTTAAGGCATCCTGTCACTATCCGCATGACTTCATTAACAGCAATGTCAACTTCTTTTGTGTGTGTGGATGCATTCCATGCTGGAGCAGAGTATGTATGCAGAGAAGCTCAGGGCCAAAGCTGACCATAGTAACTACTGAAATCCCAATTAAAATAACAGTGTGGAGTACATTTGTACTGGGCATGCTGGCTGTAGCCGTCTCCTTTTTGAAACAGCAAGACTTAGAAATAGTGAATTTTGCCCATACGCTATTGATCTCCCAATTTAAATTGATGGGTAGGCTGTAATCCAGTAGGCTATGCAAACTTCACGAACCTTAAATTTCTACCCTTTGAGTACTGGGCTTACTGCAGGAAAAAGGGCCAATCTGAAAAATAATCTTGGGACAGTAGAAGAAGAGAAAATGAGCACAGGGGCTGAAGATGCAACTACAGTAATGGGTTTCTAACCCTTGTGCAAATGTAATGAGGACCAAAGAGATTAAGAGAGAGACATCAATATGGAAGGAAGCATTTGGTGGATGAGAGAAAAGACAGGGTTATAGGTGGATCACATTGGTTTTAAATTTGGGCAAAGTCAAACACATTTGCTACTTCATGAATAAAGCAGGGAGTTGACTAAGAAGATATAACGTCTTCATTCTGTGACTTTTCTGTGCATCAGCTCGCAAACTGTAAGAGACGTCCACTTCGTAATTGTGATCTTAATTCTTTATGAAAAACAGGATTACAAAAACATCTCTGTTCAAGGGAAAATGGGGTTGAATTCTAAACCTTGATACTGCACTTTGAATCTTGAGCTCTTTAGTATGTAACAATCAAAAGATGTCATCCTGAGTTCCTGCTTACAGAGAGTCATTCCAAATCCTGTAATGATTGCTATGTGTCATTGGCCATCATTTTCTTATCAACTTATATAATGCAAATGGTGTAATTTTTGAAGACAAACTATTTCAATTTAAGAAATCTCTCTAGACACCATTTGTTGCAGAGTGAATTCTGTGATGCAGTGCGCAACATAAATGTCCAAAGAGATTTCTTAACTTGAGACTGTTCACCTCTAAATGTTGTCATTAGTGTAGCTGCGCAAGAGGACTTTTGCCTGTTGTTTATAACCTGAGTGTAAAGGATGCAGAATTAAAAAATAGGTTCACAGCTGCTTTAGCAATTTACAGAGTTGGGTGAATGATATGTGTAAGCACCCATAAAAAATCTCACGATTTGTTAATTTTAAAAAATATTTATTTGTTCTTTGTATTCTTTTTCAACCAGATTCCTATTCCAAGGACAGAGGACCATGGATAGTGAAACCTGTGGCGTCTTCTAGAGGGCGCGGTGTCTATTTGATTAACAACGTAAGTAGCTGAAATGAGAAAAGAGTTGGTGACTTACTGATATTTCTGAATTTTATTTATTTAGCATATGGCATTTGTACATATTGAGTCAATGTATAAGAAGAAAGGGGAGGGGAGTTAGGACCAGCAAGTGTTGCTATTTATTTTTTAAACACTTACCAGTACATTTAAAACCTCTACTGCCACCGCCACCATCCCCGGACCTCCCTTGGCCAGCCGGCCTGGAGGGAGGCAGCAGCAGCTGTGTGGCTCGGGCGGCTACAAAATTGCCACCGCTGCTACCGCCACCTTCGGACGCTCCCTTGGCCAGCCGGCCTAGAGGGAAGTGGACACAGTTGGTCGGGTTGAATTTATGATGTTTTTCTGTGTATTATTTTTGAAGTGTTTTTGTATTATGATCATTTGATATTTTGTACCAGTAATTATGATATTTTTTGAAATGTTTCTGAAATGTTTTTTGTAATGTGATACCATGTAATTGTGATACTGTATTTTGTTTCTTTGTTAGCCGCCCAGAATCACTTTTTGAGTGGGATGGCATACAAGTCGAACAACAACAATAATAATAATAAGAAAGAAAATATGTATAAACTATATAAAACTAAACATTAATTTATAAACAAACATCTAAACAATCTAAATATTCAATTGTACCAGGAGTCGCCCTTAAAAATGTTCTCTATTGCCCACATATGTTCTAAGGCTACATTGTTGTATAATTTGCACAGTCTGTCACAGTGCTCCGCACTCATATGCTGGTGATGGTAGCCTCCCCCATTTATGCAAAAAGTCTGCACATCTAAAATTGCATTAACATTTTTTCGTGAATGAAAACATTTTGGTGTTTACCTTTGGATCACATGGTATGGTGCTATCTTGAAATACTTTTCTGTCTGTATTGCTTACATGAAATTAGCAAATTATTTGATAGTCAGATACAATGGCTTTGAGTTATGTCAAGTGTGGACACAGGGCCTTGATTAGTGGGTTAAATGGTTCTGGATATCACCAGACATACATACTATATATATAGATATTAAGCATATGTACAGTCGTTGATAATCATGTGCTGCTTTGAGATTCATATTACAGATGTTAGTTTGGCTGCTGGCATAAGTTGAAGATGTATCTAATGGTGTTGTCCAGTTAGCTCAAATCCTCTCTTTGGGGAAAACTCATATTTATCCTTGAACCTACTTGTGGTGGGTATGTTTGTTCTTAGCAGCTGTGGACAAGCTAGGGAAATAATGGCAGTGCTTATAATTTTTCTGCAATCTTAATGTTGGATATAACTCAAAAGTTGGATTCAGGATGTTTACCAGATGGTAGGAGGACTGTGGTGAGTATGCAGTCATATAGTAAGCTTATGATTGTTTACAGCATCAACATGTATGAAAGCAAAATGTTAGCATGCATCTGAATTTCATCAAATAATGGCACCTCGTATAACAAATGCACAAAAAAACCGTACAACGAAGAGAATTTGAAAAAATAATGATGCATCGTACAATGAAAATCTCTATGGGATGCATCATACAATGAATTTTTTTGGTACTATTTTTCCCATAGAGATTTTTGTTGTATGATTTTCCATAGAGATTTTCATTGTACGATGCATGCCATAGGGATTTTCATTGTACGATGCATGCATTGTACAACAACAAAAATTGTATAACGAAGTGCCTTGTGGAACCAATTATTTTTGTTATACGAGGTTCCACTGTATCTGAAAAAAGCAAGAATGTTATGAGATTCTTTCTGTACATCACCATCTCACCTCACCTTTGTGCCCTTTGTAGCATGCATATGTTTGGTGAATAGATTCAATCATAATAGTCTAGTGCAAGGGATGGGTGTTTACTGTTTTAAGTGCCTCGCTTTTAACTACAGCCTGAATAGAGATTTCTTGCATAATTGTAGTGCAAATGTGTGCCTTTGTGTGTCCATGTGTATTCTAAAGTTAATAAATTAAGTACTATTGGCATAAAGTAGTACAAAACTGGACAGTGAGTCATTAGCTTTGGTCATCTTTTCCTCCCTTCATGTTGAAGGGGCCAACTTGTCTCATCCGCTCTCAGCCTGGCTTCTTTCCCATGGAATAAGGGAGTGGCTAGCCAACTGAATGAAACAGCTATTTCCACAGTTATGTAAAGTTTTACTTGAAGCTTCAAAGAAAGCTATATATGAACAAAGGGACCAGAACCTGGGACAGGCTCTCTAAGCCTATCTCAGTCATAGATTCATAAAATATGGTAACTCAAGTGGAAGGTGCTAATAAGGTAATTGGGTCCAACCCTGTCCAGTGCAAATCAAAGCAGATAGGACAGACAGATGGTTGCCCAATTTTCTCTTGAATGCCCCCAGCCTTGTAACATTCTCCACATCCCAAGTTAATTGGTTCCATTGTCATACTGCTCTAACAGTTAACCCCCCCCCCCGCCCAAAAAAAATAGTCAGCCTATATCTAGCTTCATATTTGTCTCTTCCACAAACCTTTCAGATTTTGGAGATAATCTTATTTGCAAACTCTTGAATTCTGTAGATAGTAAGGTGGTTATCTTAAACATACAAAGGTTGAGCTACTTATATACAATAGGGTTGCAGTTGATGCTGTCCATCTGCAGGAAGAACATCCCAAACCTCTGCATGTTTGCTGGAACTTCTTTACTGTTTTAGAGACCCTGTGGAGTAGATATGTAGTTTTGGATAAGTGGAAGTTGCATTGCCATGGTGTTGAATGTAGCATGTTAACGAAATGTAACAGTACATTGATGAACTACAGAATTATGTTAACTGTATAACCAGCAGGATTTGCTTGCTTGTTTATGCCAGTGCTCTGATTTTTGATACTTTGAATACAAATCTTGTCTTCATTGTTCCTCTCTTGTGGTTCTGTGATTTATACTTGCTTCTTTGGCTGTAAATGAACATGATAACTAATACCTGTGTTGTTCTAGCACATTTGTAATTAAAGCGGTAGAGCAGGGGTTCGCAACCTATGGCCTACGGGCTGGCTCCAGCCCGCGGCACTGTCTCATGTGGCCTGCTGTCACCAGAAGTGGAAACAGATGCATTTACAACAGCCATTAAAGCACCCGTGGCTGTCGTAACATGCCATAAAGGTTCCCTGCGGCTGTTGTAATTGTGCTGTAAATGTGCTTGCGACAGCTGTGGACACATTTTACGGCAGCGTTTATGGCAGGGGGAACCACTAGTCAGGCCCGCTCAGCTGTCTGAGGGGGCGTGGTCTGGCCCACAGCACAAAAACATTGAGATCTCCTGCGGTAGAGACAATGACAAAACAGTATTCTGCCCTGTATTGCTTAAGTTGGACAGTACATAGTGTTTTATGCCTTAAAGATGACTGTACTGAACAGTGCTTTCTTTGAGATAAATAAGGTACTAACTTTAATTAAAAGATGTACTGTAGTTAGTTAAAAGCATTGATTTCATATTTAGCTTTTAATCAGATAAACACGCTGTGGGCAAAGTCAGTCACTGAAGTCAGCATTCAGGCCTTTAATTTCTCACTGCATTATCTTGTCTCTCTCATTTTGTAGCCAAATCAGATTTCCCTGGAAGAGAACATCCTGGTCTCACGCTATATCAGCAACCCTCTACTCATTGATGGTAAGCTTCTGTCAGTATTTTGCTTTTTTTATGCAAGGTATGAAAGGCTGAAAGTTTTAGGAAATGATCAGAAGATATTCTAAATACATTTATTGCATTTTTGATGTGGCAAGCAAAGAGCAGTTCTGTCATCCGGAGACCATGGGTATTGCCATTCAGTAATTTATAATTTGAATAATTCTTTGAGTTCTTCCTCAGGTTCTGAACAGTTTGCACCTACTGATTACCGTTGCTCTTTTTCAGAATTCAAATTTGATGTGCGGCTTTATGTCCTGGTGACATCCTATGACCCTCTTCTTATTTATCTTTATGAGGAAGGTCTAGCCAGGTAGGTGCTGGTTTCTGTTTCCCTTGCTTCATAGTCAAATATCCCCCCCCCCCAAGTGAATCTGTGTGAATCTGTGTGAGTGAATATCTTTATAACCTTTTAAAACTATGAGCCTAAGATAGTTAGGAGACCTATAGATTATTATGGAACTCTGCTGAATACTTATAGAATATCTAGATAATTATCCCTTTCTAGTATTTTGGATAATTCTGTATTTATTACTTTTCCACTGATCTCCAGCTGTGAATATTTAAGGGTAAGGTAAAGGTCAGCCTTGCTCAAAAGCCACTCGTGTCCAACTTTAGAGTTCAGTGCTCATGTCTGTTTATAGCCAAAGAGCCAGCGCTGTCTGCATTTGCAGACATTTCCGTGGACATGTGGCAGGCATGCCTAGACACCGAAGCACACAGTACACTGTTTACCTTCCTACTGAAGTGGTCCCTGTTTATCTACTTGCAGTTTCTTGCAACCCTGCTAGGTTGCCAGGAGCTGGGACAGAGATGGCCACTCATTCTGTCAAGCAGTACTTGAGTTTTGAACTGCTAAGGATAGTAGTTCACTGAAGTTCAAGTGGTGTCAGTGATATTGGAAAAATATGGCCTCAATACTGATGAATTAGGTAACTTTTCTTCATGTAGCCTTCAGGTGGCAGTATTGACTTTATGGCTATCTGCCTATTCCATGTTTTTCCTGAATCTAAGCACAAGCACAAGGCAAAGCTTTCATGGTTCTGTTACCACAACTTTTCAAATCTCTTTGTTCATAGGCTTCTGTCAAAATGCCAGAAGATTTCTCTGTGCCATGTGAACATAGCTGCATTTTAACCAGGTCACATACATACACTACCCCCCTTTTAAAAAGCATTGTTTTTATTGAAGACTGTATTAGTCTTGAAAGTGTGTGATCTTTACACAGTTTTTTTCCATTTGCAAATGCAGACTGAATGCAGTGATTAGGAATAGAAACAACAATCAGTTAATTTCTTGTACTCATACAGATGAATGTCTCAACATGATGAGATACTTCAGTGAGAATCCTGTGAGGTTCCTGCCCTTAGCTGAGAGCCATATGAAGAACTAACCTTTTCCATCGAGGCTTCTATAACTTGTCTAAAATGACTCAGGTGTCCTTCCCCTTTAAGATACTAAGCATGTGTATTTTTTGTAAAGAAGATGGAATCAACCTACAAAGTTTTTTTTCAAATTCTCATACAAAGCAGCAGTCACCCTGGTTTTGAGCTATTTTTGCTGTTTGTAAATTGCACAGTTTTGTAAACAATTTTGCAGATGTATGCAAAATGAGTAATTTTTCTGTGGAAAATACACATTTTTGCTTAAACCACCATTCCTACCAAAAGGAGAACCTAATTGAAGACACAAGGAAGTTCAACATCATCCTTCCTGGCAAGTAGAAGAATGTTGCAGCTTGAGACAGCTCGAGACAGACAAGAGATAAATTATCAGTTATGTTTAGTGTAACGTAAAACAAAAATACAATGTTGGTCCTGTCATATTGGATTTAGGATGACGCTGTGACCTGGCCACAGCTTGTAATGTCCTTAGCACAGTGGGTTTCTGAGGGGAAGTTCATTTTAGTGATTTATTCTAATGGACCTTCGAAGGTGAGACTGACAATTTGAGGTTGATTGTGTATTTATCCTTATTGTCAGCAAAATTTAACATTTGTCTTTGAAATGCTCTATTTCATATAAAGCAGAATTAGCAACCAGCTGAATACATTGAATTATCATTGGAAACTAATAGTAAAAATGCAACTTTACAATGGAATTCTTCAGCACAGTAGGCAACACTATGAGGGTCTATCTTACAGCAGTAAATCATGTGCTATCAGAATAATACACAAGAGGCTTTGGTCATTTTTTTGCTCTATAAGATTTCCTTGGAAAGTGATTTTTATAGTTCACTTCTTTTATTTTCTTTTGTCTTCCTTTGATATTTGTCTCTCTTACTATTTGTCTTTGTCCATAATATAAAATTTCAGCCAGAATAAAATGACAGCAGGAGGCACTCCAACACAGGTTTAAAAATAAACCAAGTTTGGTCTCCAAAATTAAGTTTTCTTTGTTTGGATTCAAAAGGGACATTTCATTCATTAAAAATATCAAGTTTTAAATAGAGGACAGCTCTGAGGCCTAAACCTTCTTAAGCAGATTCTTTTGATTGTGGAACTAAGGGAAAAGTGAAGTTGTTTAGTTGAAGCAGGGTGGTTTGAGCGGGGAAAAAACGAATGTACTTTTGAGGGGCCCAAGCCAGGCAAAAAAAGGGGGGGGGGAGAGAAGTGAATGTGGCTGCAGAGAGCTGTGCAGAGTATGAAATGAGGGAGTCAGGAGGAGAGCCTCTTAATGTCTGACAGTGTTGCTTTCCTATTCCCTTTGCCCCCCTCATGTCCTCTTCCTTGGGAGCCCTGCTTGCTAATTAGCCCTGGCTCCATGGAGATATTTACCTTTTCTCTGCTGGATTCCTGTGGTTCCCAAAGTATTCAGGTACTTGCTGTGAGCCAAGGAATTCACATTACCTCATAGACTGTGTTGTGGCCAGAGCCTGTTACAGCAGCCGAGTCCCCCTCTCCATAACCCCTGCCTGGCAGCCCTTGATGTTTGGGGAATGTAGTGAACTGAAGCAGTGGTGGAACAATTGGTTTCAGGATCCACCTCCTCAGTTTCAGTGGCAAGCAAATATATTTTGACACACAGCATTTTGTATTTCAGCGTGAGGCTTAACATATTTTGATGAGTTAGGTCAGGTTGAAATCTACTTTCCATTATTGGTCTCCTAGACCAGGAATTTGTGGTTGTTGAAAGAACAAAAGAATGGCATTGATAAATATGTAGAAAGAAAGGAAGAAAATGCTTATATTTTGCTTAGAATTTGAAACAAGAGCTTACAGAGTAAACATCAGTGTAAGATACAGTAAAACCTCGGATAATGCTAAAACTTGGTTCCACAAGTCTTAGTGTTATCCGATTTTTAATGTGATGCATTGGATAACGTTAAAATCCTATGGGATGCACCAGATAACGTTAAAACTCCATAGAGATACATTGTAACTAGGCGCAGGCTTTAGCGAACGTTATCCGATTCATCCCATAGGATTTTAACGTTATGCAATGCAATCCCCCCCATTGCTTAATGTTATGCGATTTTAGCGTTATCTGATACAAATGTTATCTGAGGTATTACTGTAACCAATTTGGCTGGGAAAGATTTTTTTAAAAAAAAGAGTGTTTTAGCTATACAAATCCCATTGGCTTAGAGACTAACAGTTCCTGTTAGCATGTTTTGGTTGGTATTTTTAAGTTACCAGGAGGCTATTCAATTGGTCCAATTCTGTTTAAGCTCCGCATTTGTTTTATGTTTATGAATTAAAGGATTTAAATTAGCTCAATGAGGTAATTGCTCCTATGTCCAAACATCTTTAACAGAATGTTTTGTATCATCAAGACTGTCGGATATGGCAAAAATGTACGTAGATTTGAAGGAGTCTCTGCTCTTGCTATTGTTTTGATAAGGTAGCAAACATCTTATTGCAATTCAGGAGAGGGTAATTGTCAACACAATGATAGCTTTTTATGTTGTGCTGAGTTGCCAGATGTCTAATGTCAGTGTCACCAGCACTGTAAACCTACAGTGAATAAGCCCTAGCTTTTGTTGTAGCAAAAAATGGGTTGAAGGTACTGTATAAGGGGAAAAATTGGGGGAGGAATCTTTGAAACAATATGGAGGGAGCTTATTACAGTTTGTCTGAGATCATTTAGACTTTGCTTCCTCCTGCTTGCTTCTGTGTATGATAAAAATTAGGAGATGCCTTAAGTTCAAGTTGTTCTTTACTTCTCCTGTATCATCTTTGCTAATAAAGGTGAAAGATCGTGTCAGGAGATCCAGTGTTTATTTTAATATGAGTTTTCACTAATTTTGGATACTTATGTCCATGGTGGAAAGATATTCAAATTACCTGTAGCTTTACAACAGTCTAGGTCAGGGATTCTCAACCTGCGGCTGTTGGGCTGGAAGCAGTCCAGGGTGCCATTTTACGTGGCCCCCACTGCCTCCACTACACCCAGAAGTACCATGTGGTGGAGGAGGGTCAAAACGGCCATCCAGCCCCAGAAGCTGTCTGAGGCAGCATGACCCGGCCTCCAGCTTAAAAAGCTTGAGAACTCCTGGTCTAGGTATTTACATTTCTTTCTAGTGAGGTATGGGGATGAGAAGTAAAAGCAAGAATACAAATACATAACGAGGTCTTGCTTTCGCCAACGTAACATCTCTTAATACCAAACTAATCTGCTTGGGTTTTAATGATTATTGTAGTCTGTTTTCTTGTTTTATAGGTTTGCAACTGTTAGATATGACCAGGGAGCAAAAAATATTAAAAACCAGTTCATGCATCTAACAAACTACAGTGTCAACAAGAAGAGTGGTGATTATGTCAGGTATTTAGATTTGCTTGGATTTTATTTAATCTTAGCAAAATTGTCATAGCTTTATTTTACTTATCTTATTCATCTTTTGAAGTACCATATTTGCGTATAAGATGACCCCCCAACATTTCCACTCAAAATATAGAGTTTGTTATATACTCACCGTATAAGACTATCCCCTCTTCCGCACACCTTCCACACACCAAATAAAACGTAAAAGAACATCAGATTTGATTTCAACATGTTAATTTATATTGAAAAGCTTATGACATGCAGAAAAACTGTCACAAGGCTGTATGTTATCAAACATGTACAGTAAACATAAAACAGTGCAAGTGCAAAGTGGTACTTATTTATCTACCATATATACATGAATATAAGCCAACCCAAATATAACCCAAGGTACCTAATTTTGACCTTGAAACCCAGGAAAATAGATTGACCCAAGTATAAGCCAAGAGTGAGAAATGTAGCAACTGCTAGTGAGTTTCAGTAATTAAAATACAGTAATATTAATTATTTTATTGATTTTTTTAGAACTGTACTTGCACCACCCACCAGTGGTGGCACTGCAGGTAAAGAGGGTGGGTAGGTCAATTGCACTGAGGCAGGAAGTGTTGCTCTAGCCTAGCCTCTTGCTTCCTCTGCAAAAAAGAAGCATGGCTTTTTCCTCCATCTTGGGCAGAGCAGAGAGATAAGGGCAGAAGGTATCAGTAAGTGAAACCCTTTCTTTCCCCCACCAGTTTGAAAGGGAGACTCAGTTGTAATGTAGAGCTTCTTTCTTCATCTGGATGGTATGTAGAATGAAGTGGGGGAGCATCGGGAGGCCACTATGGGCAGCTATGTCTATCCCAACAAGTGCACCCGGCGTATAAAACGAGACGACCCCCCCCACTTGGAGGCATGTTTTTCAGGGGGGAAAAGTCGTCTTATACACCAGCAAATATGGTATCTTCCCAACTTGTTGTTTAGGATGAAGGCTTCACAGGGCTTTTAAATAGTAAAAAAAATGAATTTAGTCTGTCAAACAAACAGGATATTAAGACGAAGCTAGTAAATTAATTAAAACAAATTGGAAGCAGAGTTATACCAAAGTTATAGAGGCCATCAATATGAAATTTATTTCCTTGGTTTTAGTTGTGATGATCCTGAAGTGGAAGATTATGGAAACAAGTGGAGTATGAGTGCAATGCTGAGGTATCTGAAGCAAGAAGGGAAAGATACAACTGGTGAGTAGAAGAGTAGAAAACACTTATTCAATTCCTTCTCTGAATATTTTGTATCTTGATAGATATCACCAGCTTGTATAGATCAGATCATCAGCCTAAGATTTTCTTATATTTCTGTCTCTTTGCTTGGAAGTCCAGACATTGCAAGTCCAGAAGGGAGGTAATTTAAGCAACCAAGTTAAAAGCAAAGTAGCTCTGGTTTCAGCCTCCAAAATCTTCGGTGGTCACTCTCTCAATCTGGAATTTTATTATTGGATTAAACTGGTAGTGGTGGGGAAGTTGTTCATTGAAGCCACTACCATACTACCACACCAGTAAGAAAAGGAGAACACAGCTGGGAGATGGAGGAAACCCCATCATGTGCTGAAGTCCTATCCTGAGGTGAACCTAGTTCAGCCCAACAAACCACCTCCTTGCTCAATTATAGGCAGCATCACTGTGTGGAAGGTTCTTTAACTTGCAGAATGCTATGGCATATGGTACAATAGTAACCAGAACAGGCCTTTTCCTCTCTGGGAGAGATGCAGCAGCATTTAACCAATCTTTTGACATAAGCTACAGCTTTGCTATATCCCAACATATGGATATTATCCTTCAATGTGGGATAAAAAAATTGTTGGTAATTACCATAATGCATTCATCTGCTATAGTGAAAGGAAGACATCTTGCCCCAGCCAGATAGAGTAATTAAAGTGTTACTGAATGTTTAGTGGGTGCTCTCAACAAGTCCTGGGTTGGGTTCCTATTGTCCTTGCTTGAACATTTATCACCTTCCTTGTTTGTTTTCAAAGTTTATGTTTTTGTGCTTTTATCTCTCTGGTTTTCCCTCTATTTAATTAATTTTGATCAATAGACTGTGGTTTGGACATGGAACTGGAGTTTTGGGGTTGCCTTTACTCTGTAGAAAATGCCTGGGACTTAGAGGATAGTTTTAAAAATGCCTGCCTACCAGAGTGAGTGGGGAAAACAACCTAAGCTAAAGATGTATTTGTAGTATAGAAAATGAGTGTAAAGGTAAACGCTTCCCTTGCTTGAAAGCCAGTCGTATCCGACTCTAGGGTTCACTGCTCATCTCTGTTTCAAAGCTGAAGAGCCAGTGTTGTCTGCTTCTGCAGACATTTCTGTGGTCGTGGCAGGCGTGACTAGACACCGGAGCGCACGGAACGCTGTTACCTTCTCATCGAAGTGGTCCCTATTTATCTACTTGCAATTTATTGCTTTCAAACTGCTACGGTATTATAATTGCCAACATAACTTTCTTTTTGAAAAGTGAATTAGTGCCTGTACATATGTATATTTTAACTGTTTTGTCTAGATCAAAGTGTAAGCATTCCAGTGTGTATTACAGAAATCAGAATACTAACTCTGCCTCTATATAGATTCTTTTAAAGTGGTGAAAATGATCCACTTCAAGAACGATAAGATTCTTTATTGTCAGGCTATTAGCCTTTAGGCAGTTGTTTGGGGTCAGTAGTGTACTTTTCTGCACATGATTGTAATGGTCTGACTATGTAATATAGGTTGCCATTTTCTAAAAGTAAGTTTACATGGCCTTTTGTATTTAGTCCTAGCAGTGTCTGCAGAAATGTCAAATAAGGCTATAACATTACAGATGTCAAATAGCTTTTTGGATAAGACACAGCATGGAAATGTCTTCCATTAGAATGAAACTGGTCAGATGTTTTAACACATCTTCATTAAAAATTTGGTAAAGGCAATAAGAATTATATTTAATTGCTTTGGAAACTGTTATTTGGTTTTGTACCTTCAGAAAAGGTAAAAGTGAAAATGAATCCATAATAGAATGGACTGTTCTTTTATAGTTTACTTCAGTATTTGGCTGTCATTTTTCTTGGTTTAATTCTTACACTTTGGCTTCACGTTATACTGCACCTTTACTGATGCATATAATTTTTCCTGTGGTCATTCTTGAAATAGTTGCTGATAATAAAGTTTATTTGTGTGGACCATTGTGATATCACAGGTTAGCAGTCCTTTTCATCAACATTTTTGTTCTTTTTGTCTTTCCCCTTTCTTGTTCAAGCTCTGATGGCCAGTGTCGAGGATCTGATAATTAAGACAATACTTTCTGCTGAATTGGCCATAGCATCAGCCTGTAAAGCCTTTGTCCCATTCCGTGGTGTTTGCTTTGGTAAGGAATTGAAGATGTCTTGATTATTATTGTTTCTGTTAATATGTGATACATTTCTTGCTGTTATTCTGGGGGTGATGGAACAGGTGGATGACTGGCATTGTGCCATTAATGGGCTAGACGCTTTCTACAGGCCACCTGAGGCGATATACAGCTGTACTTTGATTCCACAATCCTGTCACAACATAGGTGACCAGTTGGTTTGATTCATCCACTCTTTTTTGGGCTGTCAAAGAGCAACTGTTACTAGTAAGCAGTGTTGTTTTTCTTAGTAATGTAATATTGGCATGAGGCCATCGATTAAATAAACAGGTGAGGCTTAAAATGAAAGAGAAGTCATTTGTTCAATTCACAGATGACCTGGGGGTTCATTCTGCCAGCGAAAATCATAACAAAGAAGCACTCAGCTAATTAATGGAAGAACTGGCAACTGCTGTTAACAAGGATGAGGCAATTTGTATGGGGCAGTGAAACTCCCAGCTTTTTATTTCTTTAAAATCAGTTTAGCCTCTCAGATGAGATACATTTTTTGGGATTTTTTGGAATAGTTGAATTTTTTGGAATAGCTGTGTTAGTCTGTGTTTTAAGGATAAACAAAGCAAAACAAAACAAAAATGTATCACTTTAAAGACTAACTGCTGTTTTTTAACATTATGCAACCAACTACCCTACCTGATGTGTATAAATTGAAGCCATAATTTCTCACTCCTATATCTGAAGAAGTGGCCCACAAAAGCTAACATTAAAAAACAACAGTTAAATCTTTAAAGTGCTACAGTTTTTTTGTTTTTGTTTTGTTGTACAGTCGATTCCGACTCTTCGTGACCCTATGGACCATTGCCTGCCAGGCACCTCTGTCCTCCATCATCTTCCTCAGCCCACCCAGCTCTGTGCCCATTGCATCTACAATACCATCTAGTCATCTCATTTTTGGCCGCCCCCTTCTTCTTTTGCCCTCCACCCTTCCCAGCATCAAGGCTTTCTCAAGAGAATCCTCTCTTCTCATTTGGTGTCCAAAGTACTTTAGCTTCATCTTTACTATTTGACCTTCTAAGGAGCAATCAGGGTTGATTTTTTTTAAAGGATCGGCTTATTTGTTCTCCTCGCTGTCCAAGGGACTCAAAATTCTCCTCCAACACCACATTTCAAAGCCATCTATTCTTGACAGAACTCTATTGGCCTTTGTCCTGCTTCATTCTGTTTCCAAGACTAAAATTGCCTGTTATTTTGTTGTTGTTGTTCAGTCGCACGTTCGATTCCGACCCTTTGCAACCCCATGGACCACCGTCCGCCAGGCACTTCTGTCCTCCACCATCCTCCTCAACTCGCTCAGCTCTGTGTCCATTGTGTCTACAATACCATCCAGCCATCTCATCTTTGGCTGCCCCCTTTTTCTTTTGCCCTCGACCTTTCCTTGCCCATTTACTTTTTGATTTTTGTAACCTTATTTTGCAGTGTGGTTTTGTCTTATTGCACTGTATTTTGCAACTTTATTTCGCAGTGTGGTTTTGTTTATTGCACTGCTGTACTGCATTGTTATATTTATTGTATTATGCTGTATGACCTTGATTATGTTATATTCTTTTGATTGTCTTATATGTATGGTTTCTGTAAACCGCCCTGAGTCAGTTGTACCGAGTAGGGCGGTATACAAATCGAATAAATGAATGAAATGAAATGAATGAATGAAATGATTTCCTACTTTGGCATTCCAGTCTCCTGTGATAATGTGGACATCATTTCTTGGTGTCTGTTCTATGAGGTGTTGTAGGTCCTCATAGAACGTATCAACTATGGCTTCATCTTGCACCAGTGGTTGGTGCATATATTTGAATTAAAGTGATATTGAAAGGTTTGCCTTGGATTCTGACAGATCATTCTCTCATTTTTAAGATTATATTCCATTACTGCTTTTCTCACTCTTTTATTGACAATTATGGCTACTCCGTTTCTTCTGAGGTTTTCTTGTCCACTGTAGTAGATATGATGGTTTCCAGAGCTGAATTCGCCCATCCCTGTCCATTTAAACCCACTGATTCTCAAGATGGCAATGCTTATTCTTTCCATTTCCTTTTTTACCACTTCTAGCTTTCCTTGATTCATAGATCTCACATTCCATGTCTCTATACATCGTATTTCTCCTCCCACTGCCCTATCCATGCCCCTCTTCTGACTTGGTGGCCTAAGCATCCTGTTTCATCTATTTTGCCCCTTTGTTTTTCCTTTTGTTCTAGTCCACAGAGTTCTCTTGGCAAACTTCCTGACATGGTTTGCCGTTTTCCACACCAGTATTTTACTGTCATATATATTATCACAATTTAACACAAAGTACAGACTAAAATTAAGTTGATTAATGCTGGATATATGAAACAAGAAATTATGTAGGTAGTCAAAAGTTAAAAAGCATCTTGTTAGTCATCAACCTTGGTATGAAAAGGAAAACCTTGGTATGAAAAGGAAAGTTTGCTATATCAAGTCAACTATGGTAATTCAATTACTTATCAAATGCATGCAGCTATGAGTCTTTGGTGAGAACATCCATTGCGGTGACTCCTTCCCTCCTCCTGGCTCTGGCCTCTGATTAGGCTTGGAGGCCTTCATTGGTGTCCTCTGTTCCCCGCCCACCTGCAGCGACTGCCTGGGTGTCTGTAATGGTGACTGGGCAATTGAAGCCTTGGTCTCTGCCTTCTCGGCTTTTGGCCTTAGAACTGTGCAGAGTAATAGTCACTAAAATAACATAGGATCTCAAAAAATGCAGTAAATTGAGGATGAGTTTTGTTTGTTTTGGGAACTTCCTGGCCCTTGAGCTGCATTTCCATGGCTTCTAGTCTTTTCTTCTTGTACTTGGTCTCCTGTGTGTTTGTCAGAGCTTGACAGTTCTGATAAAAGCAATGATAAAAGCTGCCCTGAGTTGCCTTGGCGAGTGGACGGCAATATAAATCTAAATAAATGAATGAATGAATGAATGACCTTCATGCTTTCTCCCAATACTGGAGCTGAAGTCAATGAATGTTGTCTGCTTCCTTATATAAAGATAGAAATGAGCTTCATTCTTGCTCTATACTTATAAAGCATTAATGTAGAGTCGAAACCAACTGTTGTCTCTACCTCCTGTCTCTGGTCCTGCATTAGGAGAGGGAAAAGTTGATGTATAGTTGTTCCCTCGCTTAAAGAGCATAATGTGTTCTACGGGATTGCTCTTTAAGCGAGTTTGCTCTTTAAGCAAAACACCATTGTAAGTGACCAATTGTGACTTCTAGTGTGTGTGTGTGTGGGGGGGGAATTGCGAGCTTTTGTTATTTGTTAAGTGAGTTTTCGGTTGGTTTTATTTGTTAAGCGAAGTGAACATTCAGAGAAAATTCTGCTCTTTAAGCGAGGTGCTCTTTATGCGAGGTTTGGCTGTAATTGTTCTTAATCACTTGCTGGACACTCTGAAACTTGGACTATCCAGAAGCAGCAGGTGACATGCTTTTCTATTAGTGTGCCTGCTTTGAGCTGGAGAAGGAGACGACAGCTTGGTTCTGTGTTTATTAAACATCTGGAGAAATAGAGCCAAATGTAGGCTCTGTTTGTGTACTAGTTTCAGCTCCAGAATGGGATTGGTAAGAAAATGTGCTTCTTCTTGGATACTGCAGAATCCCTCTGCCCTGGTCCAAGCTTAGAGTTAGATACTGGATTTTCACTAATCTCATAATCTCCTCCAGAGGTTCAGTATGAAGTTAGGAATAAGACTCTGCCTCTTGTGGGGAAGTTATTATCTTCCTAATAGTTGATGTTTAGTCACAATTAGCCAAATTTTATTAGTCCCCATATTATGTCCCAGTTACTTGACAAAACATTATTAAAATATAATAATCTATAATTAAACGGGAGATGGCAGATGACAGAGGAGTCTGGCATGCTCTGGTCCATGGGGTTGCAAAAGGTCAGACTCAGATGTGCGACTGAAAAACAAATAATTAAACTTTCCTTGTTGGGTCATCACTTAAGTTTGTTTTCCTTGTGTTGTCATTGGATAGTCAGGTGCTATTTGGTGTGCAGGAGAAGCAGTTGACTCCTGATATACAACATGCAATTTTACTTATGTCTGCCAATATCTTCTGCCTTTTGTTATCCTTTATTTTAATTTATAAATTTTTAACTACAGAGGTCTTTCTTCATAAGCATGACATATACCACTGGTTTTAGATCCTTGCTTCAGTATTTCCTACAGCACCATAGCATTTTTATATAAAATGAATGAAATTCCTTGGAGTATTTTAAATATAGTATGTGATAGATTTAGATACTGTTATTTTGAGACATTATGTTTTCTTTTCAACCCCAGGGCTAGATTTGTTTCTTTAGTGCAGAGATTCTCAACCTGCAGCCCGTGGGCTGGATGCGGCCCATGGCACCATTTAATGTGACTCCCCCCCTTCCTTCCACACCAGAAAGTGCCATGTGGTGGAGAAAGGGCAAAATGGCCATCCAGCTCCCCTAAGCTGTTTGAGGGAGTGTGACTCGGCCTCCAGCTTAAAAAGGTGGAGAACCCCTGCTTTAGTGGCTTAGTGTTCTGAGAAACAAGCATACTGGATTGGGCATGATACTGTTTGGCAATATCTAATTTAAGCCTCATTAACTCATATTATCATACTAAACTAAGTACAGTAATACCCCGAATAACGTTATGACATGATTCCACAAGTCATGACGTTGCTCGGTTTTTCGCGTTGTTTGATACATTGATCAAACAACGCTAAAAAAAACCTGAGAAGAGGCGCTCGCACGCGCGCGAAAAGGCGCGCCAGCGGGAGCCTCTTCTACCAAACAGGTATAGCGTCAAGACAAGGGATCAAAGTGGGCGGTGCCACCCCACTTTGATCCCTTACCTTGACGTGCGATCCCCATTTCGCGCACCTGGGCAAGGGTCGGCATTTCCGATTCCCCCCCTCCCCCGGGGGGGGGAATTCGGAACAGCCTCACCTCACCCAGGCGCTGTGCCATGGGACTTGGGGTGCCCAAACTCCCATGGCAAGGCGCCTTTCGGCATTTCCGATTCCCCCCCTCCCCCGGGGGAGGGGAGAATTCAGAAAACCCTTGCCTCGCCCAGGCGCTGTGCCATGGGACCTGGGGTGCCCAAACTCCCATGGCAAGGCGCCTGTCGGCAAATTTCCGATTCCCCCCTCCCCCGGGGAGGGGAGAATTCGGAAAACCCTCGCCTCGCCCAGGCACGTGAAATGGGGATCCCACGTTAAGGTAAGGGATCAAAGTGGGGGGTGGCACCCCCGCTTTGATACCTTGCCTTGACGCGCGCGATGCCCGTTTAGGCGCTTTGGGAGACTTTTTGCTGCCCTGCGGTGGGGGGGCGGAGTTTGAAATTTATTTATTATTTATTTATTTCCTTCGACTTATTATCCCGCCCGATCGGGTAAAAAACCCAACTCTGGGCGGCTTACATACACAATTTAAAAATACATAGCTAAACCACAACTCAATATAAAACCACAAATCAATATACGATAGCCTATTCACAGTTAAAATATAAATTAATACAATAATTAAAAGTTAAGCTAAAAGGAATTAAACATTTCCAAGTTATATAATTATGCAATTACGCCTGTCAGATGGGGGCTGCAGAGGCTATGGGGAAGAGCTCCGTAGCCTCTGCAGCCCCCGTCTCACACGCCCCCGCACCCACGGGAGATGCCGACACAGGGGCTTTTTAAAAATAGACACTCTTGCCTGGACCCTCCCCCTCCCTCCCCTCTCCCGTCACCAGCTATCCGACCATCTGGCCAGTGCCGCTTTGGCGTCGAGACTTTTTGCTGTCTTGCGGTGGAGGAGGGGGCGGAGTTCGAAATCCCCCATGTTGGCTTCTCGCATGGGCGCGTGCACGTGTGAGACGGGGGCTGCAGAGGCTATGGAGCTCTTCCCCGTAGCCTCTGCAGCCCCCATCTGACAGGCGCGCCTGCGCTCGTGGGAGATGCCAACACGGGGGCTTTTTAAAAAGCCGACCCATGTTTAGGCGAGCGAAACGGGGATCCCACGTCAAGGCAATCGCCTTGACGTGCGATCCGCGTTGCTATAGCGTGCCCGGGAAAGAGGCGGCTTGGTGGAAATCGTCACCCCCGTGCAGGGGGAGGGAATTTCGGCCAAGCTGCCTCTTTCCCAAGCCGGGGAGACGATGTTCTCCTCTCCTGAAGTTTTGAAAGGGTAAGGATCCCCGTACCCTTTCCAAACATCATGGGGCAGGCGCTGGGGGGGGGTGTTGTTGGATTGGGTAGATGTTCTACCTAATCCACCCCCCAGACGCATACGCTTGTTTCGAATAACGTGAAAATCGCGTTATTCGATACAAGATTTTTCCGAAAATCTTGTCACGTTGCGCGGTTTTCATGCTATACGATACTCGCGTTATTCGGGGTACTAGTGTACTGTACTTGTTTGTGTCCATAAAATATATGTTTTAAAAATCATTTACTGTACACTTACAATAAAGTAAAACAATTGTTTTGGATAATTTTAGACACTTTGTCAAATGTGAAAGACTGCCCATTTAACAAAGTGCCTAAAATCCTCAGAGTATCTATTTTACAGTGAGGATTTCCTTGAACTTTAATTAGAGGGATGGAGGTGGATGGCTTGTATGGGCATCTGTAGTCCTACATCAAACAACTGACCTTGTTACTGTCAGGCTGTGATTACAATTGAAGTTGAGAAGCTGTGAATGGAAATACTCACAGAATTTGTCATATAAAAAGGCTTTAAGGTACAGTACTGTATTATTAATCATTAAGATGAGGAAATGGCAAAGTAAAATCCAAAGATTATTTATAGCTCACAGAAGTCCAGGCTTTTTTTCAAAGGTTCTGGAAGAGATTATTTATGCCAGGGATGCTCACACTACGTCCCAGGGCCCAGATCCATCCCCCAATGCCAATTCATCTGGCCTGCGAAGCCCTCGTTGCTCTTGGAAGTGGAAATAAAATGAACTTGTATGGGCGCATTTTACTTCAGCTTCCAGGAGCGACGAGGGCTTTGTGGGCCGGATGAATTGGCATTTGGAGCAGGATCCGGCCCCCAGGCCATAGTGGCTTCCGGTCCCCAGGCTTCCTGAACCATGTGACCGGCCCATGGCCCAAAAAATTTGGGCATCCCTGATTTATGCAGTCTATAAATTCAGCATTCTGAGGGAATGTGTCTTCCATTGGGTGGGCTCCCCCCCCCGCTATGTTTCAAAGGGTTGGACTACATGGCGGCGGTAGAGCTTGAACCTGGCAGGGCTTTTATACTGAGTTATGTGCTGGCAAAGGAAGAAGAGCTCACTGGCAAAGAAGTTGGGAATGGTTCCAAGAAGCAGCAGTTGGTACCACTGTGTGCCTTCTCCCACTTTCCAGTACCTGCTGTTCAGCCTTCCCTTTGTTAGCCACCTGCTACTTCGTGCAGACTTTATGCAAACACAGGAGAGAAACCACAGAACTGGAAACTGCAGAGTTCTAGAAATGTTTTATTTCAGTGACCTTGATCTTCTCAAGGGTTAATATTTACTGAGACTTCCCATTCTTGTTAGAATGCCAGTGAATTATATCTTAGTTTCATATAAACATCACACAGATGTGGTGCTTGATTCTGCTATAGTTTATTAGATAAGTTGTACTAAAATGTATACTTGAATCAGGAGTTTGAATAAATACATGCTGTCTAGCTACTACTGTCTTGGTAGAAACAACCTAGTTCTTTTGCTGCTTTCTGCAGCAGCTTGCTCACTACCTGAAGCCTGTGCTAGCCTGGCAATGATGCTGGGGGATAATAAGAGTAATGCTGAAATATTAGTCCAACACTCACCTGGCGTTGTGCCCCTATGTGTGATCTTGTGTAAGGATGGAGTAGTAGAACCTGGTACTTGGCATACTGGAAGTGTCCAATTCATGGGCTTAAAGGCATTGTTTTGCTTAGTATTCCTTGTTGTATCCTTCTTTTCCCAGCTTTCTTTACTTGGCACATTACTTTGCCCAGTTATCTCCTCTTGGTGCAGATTCTGTTCTTCTTGTTCTGCCATATCCGAAACAAAATATTGGCAGTCAGCCATGAAGACGGTCCTGAGAATATTATGCATTAGCCTTTCATCTGCCTGCTGCATCGCAGCATGACACGCATACCACTGATCCAGTTCTGTGGGTCACTTTCTGGTCCTGAGTCCTTTTGACACACAAATTCCTCATCAACCCCAGGCCAGTATGGATGACGCTGCTGCTTTCCATCAAGATGGATTCAAGTGGGATTTAATTCACTTGGGGACCATCTCCCTTCCCTGTGGATTTCAGCACCCAAGCCATTAGTCCTCAGGATTGTTAGGTTAGCTAACCGCCACCTAACACTTGGCATTGAGTCATTGGCAGTATATCAGAAAACAAAACAAAATAAACAAAACAAAACATATTGGCAGTATAGTTACTCCAGGGGGGGCTAAACTATGGCCTGTAGGCCAGATGTGGCCCTCAACACCAATTCATCTGGCCCAAACCACCCTTGCCACTCCTGGAAACGGAAGTAAAACGCATCCACATGGGTGTGTTTTACTTCAGCTTCCAAGAGCAGCAAAGATGGCCAGGGCCAGACGAATTGGTGTTGGAGGCCACATTTGGCCCACGGGCCATAGTTTGGGCACTCTTGGTCTACTCTATTACCATAGCAGGATAACCTGACCAGACTAAGGCAGACTCTGTAGCTGAAATTTTTAGTGTCTTATGCCATTGAATCTGAGAGTCCTACTTGCTAATAGGAGATTGTGCCAGTCCAACAACAGTGTTACTTTTGTACCACTAGCTACCAGCCAGTTTATCTCTTTCTACCTCCTAGCACACAAATACATGCAAGCTGCAAATCCTGTAATCAGCCACTGCGTCTGTCTGCCTTTGCCTCTTGATTCCTAGGTAACCGCACTTATAGTTCAGATGGCCTACTAAATTGAATAGATAGTTGACTTTTTGCCATCCCAAGAATTCTTGCTTTGAAGGAGAATGTGCCCAAAAGTTCTTTACCTGTCACAGTGTCTTCAAGCCTTTGCCTTTGGGTCACTTAAGCAGCATTTTTGTACAGTATTCTGCTATTTTCCTCTTCTCTGCTCCCACTGTTCTTCACATAGTAGTACAGTACTGGCAAATTGTTAAAATACATTACATTAATTTGGATCCTGGCTGAAATAAATTCGTTTAAAAAATTTTTGATACTCAATACACTCTTTTCAAGATTGCAATTACTGTATAGAGACAATATGACTGTTAGGTGGCAAATACGGATTAGATGGGCTCAGGCAAGTTGGCTACTCTTCCAGTGCCACAATAGCTTCACATTTTAAAAAAACTGTTAACTGCTTTTTAAGCATTTATTGCTATTTGATTGCCCTATCATCTTCCTAAGGAGTAATAGCAATTAAACTTATATACTGCCCCATAGCACTTAGTGTACTCCCTGGGCGGTTTACAAGGTAATTAGCAGGAGCAAAGATGCTTACAAATTTCATCTGACTTTGACAAAGTAAGAGAAAAAAGTTACAACCAATTGTCCTGGTGGGAGACAAAAACCCTTGAATTGACCCTGAGTAGTTGAAGATCACTCTAAGCCAAAGTTGGCCTTTTCTGAAATGCTGAATTGAAGTATGAAATGAATTTTTGAGTTGGTGTACATCTCTAGTATATTTGGAGCAAATTACACTATCTGTGTGTATGCTTGTGATTTGTATTATTCATTTTTATTTGTACTACTAATAAGAAAGTGTAAAGAGATGTAGTTAGAAGCTTACACCAATACCTGTAGGGATTGGGAGCGCTTCTTTTGATTTTTAGGATTATATACTGGATATTGATTTTGTACTTTTAATATTCTTTTCATAGATAGCTAGAAGCTATCTATGAAACTACAATTTTTGCAATATTGATTTTTGCACTAGCATCACATTCCTCCACATTGTTGTGGTGTTAGTCTGAAATACCCAGAAACAGGATTATAAAATGCCTACTCATTTCCTTGTTTTTCAGCCTTTGAAACATAGGGAAAAGTCTGTAGAAATATTTTTTATTAAAGAAAGACCCTCAGGTTCTTATTAAAACTCTGTAGTAACATACAGTATTTGTGTATTAACTGGTTTTATGTAATTATAGCATTTTATCTTTTAGTTTTTCTCTGCTGTTGTACTATGAGTTGCATTACTCATCCTAAGCTTCCTCTTTCCATCAGCCAGCTCTTGTAATGACATGAGTCCACCTTTCTGTATAGGTTTTTTAAATTTGGGGTTTTTACAGGTTTGCTTTGGGATTGTGTATTCTGTTTTCCAGTACCTGGTATTTGTTGCATGTGAATTTGGGGCCCTGTTAATGAATATTTGTGCAATTTCTGTTATCTGTGAGGCAAAATAGGAGAGCAAAACCATTCCAGTTTATTTGTCAAATTTACATTTGATTTGCCTGTTTAATGTCATAGAATATTTAAAAACTATTAGTTTTCAAAAGCACATACAGTAATACCCCGGTTAACGTTATGACTTGGTTCCACAAGTCTTAATGTTATCTGGTTTTTAGCGTTGTCCGATGCATACATCAAACAACGCTAAAAAAAAAAAAGCCCTGACTTCAGGGACAAACTGCCGCAGTTTGTCCCTGAAGTCAAACTGACCCTAGGCTAGTGATTGCTAGCCTAGGGTCAGCTTGACTTCGGGGACAAACCAAGCGGTTTGTCCCTGAAGTCATTGCTGTGCTTGGGGGGGGGGGGCATACCCACCCACCCCCAAGCACAGTGATGGAACGCTGCGCTTGTGGGGTGGGGTGGGTATTTCCCCCCCTCCCCAAGCGCAGCACTCTATGGATTGCTGTGAAAGAAGAAAGGGTGAGGAGAATCCAAAGCGCGCACGTTCGGGATTTCCCTCACCCCTTCTTCATTCACAGAGGATTTTCTTGCTTTTAAATTAGCATTGGGTTTGGGGGGGGGGTTTGGGGGGGAATACCCACCACCACCAGCAAGGGCAGTTACTGCCCTTGCAGGGGTGGGTGGGTATTTCCCACCCAACCCCCACGCCAAACCCAGCGCGAGTTTTAAAAGCAAGAAAATCTGGAGGAAATAGACGAGGTCTCTTTTCTCCAGATTTTCTTGCTTTTAAAATTAGCGCTGGGGTTGGGGGGGAATACCCCCCGCAAGGGCAGTCACTGTTTTTTTTAGTCCTTTTTTTTACCCATTTCGGGATATCTACCCCCCCTGCATGCTCCAGGGAGATAAGAGGACCTGATCTAAGCTGTGGCCGGCAATCAGCGCTTGTTTCCCGGCCCCCCGTCGTCCTTTTCTCTCTCTTTTCCTTCTCCTTATTCTTCTGAGGTTACCCCCTCTTCCTTCCTTCCTCCCCCTCTCTTTCTCTCCAGCTCCTTCACCTCCTCTGCTCTTCGGCTTTCCCCAGTGCAGGAAGCTGCCCGGCTGCTTGCAGAGAGAATGAGAGAGAGAGAAGGAGGAGAGAGGAGGACACCCGGCGCGCCTCCACCAGGAAACGAACCCGAAACGAACCTTAGCACTTGTTAAGGTTTGTTTTGGGTGGCGAAACAAGGCTGTTGATGAAGCCTAGCAGCGCTTGGGCTAGCTAGCCCGTGCGCCGCTAGGCTTCGTCCAGCACTCGCTGCTACTGAACTAGGGTCGGGGGGGAAAGGCAGGCACCTGCCTGTCTTTCACCCGACCCTAGTTCAGTAGCAGCGATCCATCGCTGGTGTGTGTGTGGATTGGGTAGATATTCTACCCAATCCAACCCCCCCCCCCAACGATTGTACCGGATAATGCTAAAAATCGTGTTATCCGATGCAAGATTTTTCCAAAAATTTTGCATCGTTATCCGATTCTAGCACTATCCGGTACAATCGTTATCCAGGGTATTACTGTAGTTGGATCTTATCACTTACATTGGGTATAGTTATGAACAAAGATAATGCGAGAGATAACCTCCATGAGTATGTTGCCTTTTTTAAATTTTCAACCAGGGAATTTTTCCCTCTTGTGAATGTTAACTAGTTTGATATTAGGAGATTTAACTAATTTGTAGGCTGCGGTGGCCTGATTCTAGCCTCTCTGGAGACCGCAGGTATTATGTATACATCTTGGCAAGACATTAATTTGGCAGGTAGTGTGGAAAATACCTCTGTTCAGTGTTCTGATGTGACGACTGTATTATCGGTGTACAAAATTGAAAGGAGTCTTGCTTTTTGAGGAAAATGGTCAAAACAGGCAACTTTTGCTGACAGGCAAAGATAATTGAAATAAAGCAGCTTTACACAAGATCAGGTCTGACAGTACGTAGGCTAAGGATAGTCCAGGGAGTGGTGGTGACCTTAATATCTTTTTGCTTTTAGGAGAGCTTAGCTTTTCACCATTTGTACATATTTAGGGAGGTGCCTGTGAGTAAAGAGGGAGAGTGGGAGCTTTCAGCACTCCAAACAGACCATTACGGAGGTGATTCAGCGGGAGGAGGGAGGAGGTTAGTATAGTGCAGTGCAAGACTATTAAAGGTTTCATTGTTTTGACTTCTGGAGTCTGCTTCTGGGTGGGCATAGAAAAGCTGTATTATGGCACACACCAAATACTTTGAAGCACTGTGAAGCTTTTCCCTGGAGGCAAGAGAGAAGTTGGTGCAAAGACACAAACTTTATTTTCTGACTCATTCTTCACTGCTACACCCATTCTATTCCTTGAAATAGGAGCCTAGAATAAGTGGAATTACAGCACAATTCCCTATCCCATTCGCAAGACTGTTTATAGAAGGTAATGTATTCTTTTGGAACAGTGTCAAGGGCATTTTTAAAATTTAGGTGACACCATACAGGAGAAGAAAGTATTTTTCCATCCTGCAAATATGCTACAGATCACTTGAGCATGTTGGTCTTGCATTTATGGACTCTAATGGAGTCTAATGGAGTCTAATGGACTTTTTTTTTTACCAATTTTGGGGTCTCTGACCCCCTCGCCAGGTCCAGGGAGGTGGGGAGACCCGATCCAAGCTGTTTCCAAAGTTCCCCCACCTCCCTGGGGGCTGCAGCAAGCCAAAATGTCAGGATTCAAATCCCGACGTTCTGGCTTGCTGCAGCCTCCAGGGAAACAGGGCTTTTTTTAAACATTGTGTGATCAATGTATCGCACAACGTTAAAAACCAGATAATGACGAGACTTGTGGAACCAAGTCATAATGTTATCCGGGGTACTAGTGTACATCCATCTGTTAGACACTCATCGCAGGGGATTAAATATTACCGAAGGGTTTCTGGAACATTATCAAATTTGATACACAGATTGCTATATGCTGCTAGATATTTTATATATTTTGGTGTATCACAACCTTCTTGCCAATTCTCTTTAGCAAAACAGGAAGTAACCAAATACTGTACAGTGTTTTTGTTTGTTTTCTGACATGCAAGTAAGAGGTTAATCAGAAACCAGAATGGGCTTTCTCCACACCTTTGAGATTGAAAGGGAGACATTTAAAACTAATGTGAATAATCTATTGTTACTGATAGCTGTAGGAAGCTGTATTGTTATACCTCTCTGTCATTCTGCTTGAGTATATCCCCTTTAACATTTGGTATATAAACACCCCCTTGAACAGCTGAGTGTGTTGGTCTCCTGGTTCCTCCCGGTGGCAGCGGAGGTGGCACGTGTGAATTAACCATGTGTTTTCAGGCATTTCCCCCGCCTCTGTTACTTGGAGGAAGGACTGAGGGTGGCACATTTTTGCGCTGTTTTTTGATTATTATTTTTTGCTGTGTTTTGGTGCATTTTTTGCACAATTTCGGCACTTCTGGTGGCAGCAGTGCACTTTCAGTAAGGGCAGCAATCTGGCCCATGGGCCATAGTTTGGGCACCCCGATGTAGCACTTTAAAGGCTAACTTCTGTATTTTAATGTAAGCAGCTATTGTTGCTACATGGCTTCAAGTTAGAACCAATTTACACCAATCCTAACTAGGCTTTTAGGATAAATATGATATTTAAGGAGTGTTTTTTAAAATTAGTTCCATACCCCAGTGAGTTTCCATGACTGAGTGGGGATCATTTGAAACAAGGCTTCCTGCGTCCTGGTCCATTACTGTATCCAATACATTACACTGGGTTTCCCAGAGTAACTGTATCCTAGCTTAAAATATGTCACAATGATATGTACTGTTTTCCTAGGTAATTAGCAGATCTTCCCATTTTACTTGCATTGTAAGCTTGATCTCTGACTCACTTAAGATCAGTTAACTGATTCTTGTGATACTGTTGATTTAAGTCATTAGAAATACCATTATGTCATCTCTGAAAACACTGTGTATTTTTTCCAGAACTTTATGGCTTTGATGTCCTCATTGATTCTACACTTAAGCCTTGGCTGCTAGAGGTGAATTTGTCTCCTTCCCTGGCATGGTAAGGAATTATTGGGAAAGGTGAAATTTGCAATACAGTCAAACCTCGCATAAAGAGTGCTTCACTTAAAGAGTAACTCGTTTAAAGAGCAGAATTTTCTCTGAATGTTCGCTTCACTTAACAAATAAAACCAACCAAAACTCACTTAACAAATAAATCAGGGTTCCCAAACCCCCACCCCCACCCCACACACAGTTGGTCACTTACAATGGTGTTTTACTTAAAGAGCAAACTTGCTTAAAGAGCAATCCTGTGGAACGCATTATGTTTTTTAAGCGAGGTACAACTGTAGTTATAAACCAGCTGTAGCTTTAATGTCTGTTACTTAGTAGATTAACCTTTTGGGGGCAGGAGTAGGCAGCCTGACCCACTAGATGTTTTTTTTAACCTGTGACTCCCATCAGCCCTAGTTAACATTAACATTAATGAGGGATTATATGAATTAATCCAAAAATATCTAGACGGCCATATTTTTCTATATCTGATTTGAAGGAAAGAATTGAGTAAATCTTGTTTTTTTCCCAGTGGACTTAATTGCATTTGTGACCCTTTGTAGTGATCTATTGACAGTTCCACTGAGTAGGGCCCCATGCCTCTTGAGACTGGAAGCATTTTTTGAGCTCCCTGGCATTTAACCCTTCTGTTTTTTTTTAAATGTTTAATTTTTCAGGACCCTGTTCTCTGCTTGTTGTTTCAAAGATACAGATGGAACTTTACACCAATGGGGGAGAATATTTTTTAAATGTAGGGTATGGTGTGTACTGCAGAAGTTCTCAACTTTTACAAGCTGTGGGCTGGTCACGTTCCCTCAAACAGCTGATCAGGTCAGGTGGCCATTTTGTCCTTCCTGCATGAAGGGGGTGGCCATTTTGTCCTGATAGCTTCAAAGAGGTGGCCATTTTGTTTCTCCCTAGAAGGAGGGAGGGAGATACCAACCATCAACAGAGGTTTCAGACTCCCCTCCCCTCCCTGATTGACACTAATGATATTAATTGCCTGCTCAGGGAAAAGGTGAGTGGGGCTTTTTAATGAGGCTAGTCCTTCCTTGTGGGGCTGGATGTTATCCTTGGGGCTTGGGCCCCGGGTGGGTGGATGTGACAAGGCCATGAGCTGAATGGTTCTTCTCCCCTGTGGCACCGTTTCATGTAGCTCACTGCCACCGCTACCAGAAGCTGTGCCAAGTGTGGTTCCTTTTTAATGTAAACAGCTTTGAAATGCTGTTTACATTAAAAAGGAACCACACATGGCACAGCTTCTACCGCTGGCAGGTGTGAGTGTGAGATAAGGGGTCAGATTATTTTGCACTGAGGGACGGCCCTAGCCCATGGGCCATGGGTTGAGACCCCTGGTGTACTATCACATTATCACAAGTAGGTTCTGTTTACAACCTCTTCCCTCGTCTCTTGCTGTGCCACTTCCTCTTGACTAAGTTTGCTTGAGGCAGGGCTGAACAGGGCCAAATGAGCAATGGAAAGACAGAGTGTCATTTCTCCCACTTTTGTATTCTTCAGACAGGAACAAGCAGAGTCGCTTGGGCCTTGGCAGTAGCTAATTTGAAAGCACAGGCAATGTAAATCCATTTTAGTCTCATTCTACCACCCTCAGGTATCTTCTTCCTCCTGAGCCAGGCCTGAGTGGAGATGAGAGCTGTTTTGTAACAAGATTATTTTCTAAAAAATTCTGAAAAGAAAGAGGACAGAAGGATTTCAGACAACCTGTTTTAGCGTCTTTCTCCTGTTATGTTCGACAGATCCCTATTCTTCAAGTAAAGGGAAGAAGAGGGTACAATTTATTTTTGTTGTTGTTGTTCAGTCACACAGTCAAGACCGACTCTTGCAACCCCATGGACCACCACACACCAGGCTCCTCTGTCATTTGGCATCATCTGTAGTCTGCCCCGATGTACTCCCACTGCATCAACAATCCTGTCTTAACTATCTCATCCTCTGCCGTCCCTTTCTCTTTTTGCCTTCCATCTTTCCCAGCATCAGGGCCTTCTCCAGTAAGTCCTCTCATCTCATTTGGTGGCCAAAGTACTTAAGCTTCAGCTTCAGTATTTGTCCTTCCAAGGAGAAGTCAGGGTTGATTTCCTTTAGGATTGACTTATTTGATCTCTTTGCAGTTCAGGGGACTCTCAAGAGCCTCCTACAGCAGCACAGTTGAAAGGCATCTATTCTTCTGTGCTCAGTCTTTCTTATGGAATTTACCCTCCCAAACTTTCTGCTAACTCTTGAACTTTCCTTTGTGACTCTACTGAATTGGAAAAGTGAACATCAACTTGTCTGCCTAAAAGAGTTTAATGCAATGTCTCCCCTGGAGCCCTTGAAGCCTAGGTCCGTGTTTTTTTTTAAGGATGCATCTGAAGAGGTAGATTCTTAAGTGCTTGAAATTGTAAGATCTTGGCCTTCTCTTGGAGGATTTAATGAAATTCTGTGTATTTGGCCAACCCCTTTGTGGTTATACTTCTCTGCATTTTTTCTCACATTTAAGCATCCTTTGGCCACCTGACAGCAAGCAGTAGCAATATAATATTTTTATGGAATTAGCCTCTGTTTTGCCAACTGTAGCACAGAAATCAGATAAAAAGAAAGTATTAGCTTTTGGAAATAGGGGAAGGTATAACAAATAAATGAGAGAGTTAGGATCTGTGGAAAGAAAATGAAGGTCCCAAGGGTGGAGGGTGCACTTGTTTAATGTTATATATTAATTTGAATAAGGTTAATTGATAGGTTTATGATTGATATATATTAAAGAGTGTCAGTTTTGTTACAAGTTATGTATTGTTGTTTTTGTAATGTATCTTTTTTTCTTTGTGTGCATTTTATGTGTGTTTTAAAAAAAATCAAAATAAAAGTTATATTAAAAAAGAGAGAAATCAGATAAAATACAGTCTTTGTTCCAAAGGAAGCCAGTCCTAGAACATTGGGATTCATTCAAATGTTAGATAAAAAGGAATCATGTTCTCAAATTGCTTTTAGTTTATGTTTAAATATTGTGAAGAAGAATGATCACAAAGTTAAGGTGCCTTCTTTACTAGAGTTCCATTTCTTGAATTATCTCAAGTGATAGGGACTATGATTGATTTATTGTTTTTCTCTCTTTTTGTGTTGGATAGTGATGCTCCTTTGGACCTGAAGATTAAAGCTAGTATGATCTCAGACATGTTCACGCTTGTAGGTAAGTGGCATGACAATTCCAGTTCATTCTTTTATTGGCTTAGATCGGGGCTCTCAACCTATGATCTGCAGGCCAGACCCGGCCCATGGCACCATTCCATCTGGCCCGCACCCTCGCTTCCACTGCCACCATTGCCGTTGTCCCCTCCACTTGGCTTGGTGTGTCCCTAATGCCACTCCATAGCAGGGTGGATGTTGTAGGAAGGCTTACAACATCTGTCCTGCTATGGAGTGGCATAAGGGAAACGCCAAACCAAGTGAAGGAGACAAGGATTGAGGCGGCAGCAACGGAAGTGGAAAATGCATGTGGCTGCCCACGTTTTTCTCTGGGGCCGCTCTGGTTGAGTGTGGGCAAGGACAGTCAAGACCCCTCCTTCACCCATGGCTGGCTGGTAAGCAGGAAAGTGGTGGCAGCGGTGTGAGAAGGGAGTGTTGGTGGGCCAGACTGGTGGTGTGTGGAAGAGTGTTGGCAGCGGCAGTGGGGGAAGTGTTGGTGGTGGCAGCGTGTGTGCGTGTGAGAGTGTTGGCAGGCTGGGCTGTTTGCACGGGAGTGAGTGTTGGCAGCCGCGGTGGTTGGTAGTGGGAGTGTTGGTGGTGGCAGCGTGTGTAGGAGTGTTGGCAGTGGCAGCGGTGTTGGGGGAGTGTTGGTGGGCTGGACTGGTATTCCCCCCCCCTGCTGCTGCCAGGGGGAGAATGGTGGGGGCTCAGGGCAGTTGGAGAGAACACCAGCCCAGCCTGTAAACAGTCTGTGGGCATGACCCAGCCCCCAGCTTAAAATGATTGAGAACCCCTGGTTTAGACAATAATGAGTTAAGAATGGATGTATTTTCCTTTAGAGTAGTGTTTCTCAACCTTTGGTTTTGGGACTTCAGTTCCCAGAAGCCTAAGTTTGTTCTCCAAAGCACTGATCAGCCAATATACTGACTTAGGCTTCTGGCAATTGAAGTCTCCCTATGGGGTGTGGGCCCCACATTGGGAACCACTTTCTAGATGTATCCCACAATCCTTGCATTGTCAAACCATCACAGTTACCAGCTCATCAAAATACCCCCACTTGTTCTATATCCTGCTTCCCATCGCTCATATCATCTTCTTGCTATATAACATACAACATCAGTACTGCTCACAGTGAAACACAACCCAAACAAGTTGTGTTTGTTTCACCTATAAGGAGAACCTTTCTTTTATTTACTTCCTATATTTAATCAGTGATTTGGGACAGCATCAATGGTAGTCTAACTGAGAACATTCTTTTGAGGGAATAGTTGTGCTGTCAGACTATCAATGCAGAGTTACGGTAACCAAATTGTATTCAATTTGAATGTTCTTATAGAGACTATTTTGTCTCTCAGGTTTTGTCTGTCAGGATCCAGGTCAGCGGTTAAACAGGACATCTTATTATTCTTCTGAGGCAAGAAGAAATCCCTATCAGAAACTTCAGGTAAGGAGGAAATCAGGAAAGTAACTTAAAGATTTCATGAATTTTTTGAAATAGTAACCGTGTTAGTCTGTGGTTCAGGCATATCAGAAAACAAAACAAAATAAACAAAACAAAATAAAAAACACTGTAGCACTTTAAAGACTAATTGCTATATTTTTATTGTTAGCTTTCGTGGATCAAGTCCACTTCTTCAGACAAGGAGTGAAACTTACAGGCATGATTTTTATACTCCAAATTCTGGGGTCAAAGGGAGAAGGATGTGCTCAAGCAAAATGACAGACAAGCAAGCACAACAATACAACTTCCCCACAGCCATCAGCAACAATAGATTATTCAGATTAACTCTAAATGTCTCCCTTTCAATCTCAGAGGTGCTGAGAAAGCCCATTTTGGTCTCCGATCAACCTTTAAAGATTACAATAATACTGTTTTATTGGTATAGTGAAATTTCTTTTTTGAGAAACTCATAGTTTGGAGGAGGAATCTTCTTGTGTACAGGTATTTTTCCCCTCATAGAGGGTTTATGTGCTGCAGAAAAATAAATTGGCCATGAGATGGTTAAAAACCATGTATTGCCTTGATATTGTTGTGATTATTTTATTCATTAAATGCCACCCTAAATTGTGTTTTTGAGAACAAATGGGCAAATCATTGACTCAAAGGCTTTATATTACAGTATAAGATCTGGCAGAGGAGAAGTGAGGAAGGGTAGGGTGTGGCAACCTGAAGGACTATATTTTTACATGAGCATTTACAGGTCTTTACAGTCTTCAAAAGAGGCCTTTCTCTGTCCTACCAACATATTTGGTAAGGACAAAAGAGCAAACTTTTTTTGTGGCTCCTCCTTAAGGCTATTGAACTCCCTTCTTTTGGAAGGACTTGTCTGTCTGCTGGTAGATCAAGGTTGTTTTGTTATGTTTTAAATAGTTTAATTTGGTTTTAAGTGGTTCAGATTATTATTATTATTATTATTATTTTATTATTATTTATTGAATTTATTACCCCGCCCCACTCGGGAGAACCCGACTCTGGGCGGCTTACATCGTCATAAAACAGAGGTAAAAGATAAAAACATATAAAATCATGAAGTTTAAAAGATTATCTAAAATTATTTGAAGTAAAAACAGTGCAAACTACACGCCAGTATCCCCCTGGTCCAGATCCAAAGTGGCACTCCCTAAGTAAGCCACTTAGTATGGGAACCCGTGTTCCCTGGTCCCCAAATATGTCCTGCCAGCCAGGTTTTCAAGCCCTTCCGGAAGGGCAAGAGCTCTGTCTGCAGGCGCAGTTCGATGGGCAGGAGGTTCCAGAGGGTTGGGGCGGACACGGAGAAGGCCCTCCTCCTAGTACTAGAGAGGCGTGCCTCTCTAGCTGATGGAACAACGAGGGAGCCTCTCCGATCTGCCCTGGTGGGCCGGACAGATGTTCTTGGGGTGACGCGGTCTCTTAGGTATCCTGGCCCACTACCATATAGGGCTTTAAAGGTAATAACCAGCACCTTGAATTGCACCCGGAGACATACTGGCAACCAGTGCAGCTCCCGGAGTAGCGGCGAAGCACGAGCATAACGCCCACACCCCGCCACTACCCGGGCCACCGCATTTTGCACCAGCTGGAGTCTCCGGATGGTCATCAGGGGCAGCCCCATGTAGAGCGCATTACAGTAATCAAGTCTGGAGGTGACCAAGGCATGTGTGACCATGAGCAAGGAGTCCTGGTCCAGGAGGGGGCGTAACTGGCGTATTACACGAAGTTGTGCAAAAGCCCTCCTGGCCACGGCTGCCACCTGATCTTCGAACAGTAGCCGTGAGTCCAGGAGGACCCTCAAGTTACGCACCGGGTCTGTCTGGGGCAAGGCTGCCCCATCCAGCACCAAAGATGGCAACTCCTGTGTTAACGCAGGCCCCCGTACCCACAGCCACTCAGTCTTGCCAGGATTCAGCTGTAGCCCGTTGTCCCCCATCCAGACCTTAACAGCCTTCAGGCACCTGGAAAGGACTTCCACCGCACCACTTGGGTCCCCACGGGCAGAGATGTATAACTGGGTATCATCTGCATATTGATGATACTTAACCCCATGGGAACGGATGATCTCGCCCAGCGGCTTCATATAGATGTTGAATAAGAGAGGAGAAAGTACCGAGCCCTGAGGCACCCCGTATTGCAGGGGCCTAGGGCTGGACCTCTCCTTCTCCAGGCACACCGACTGGGTCCTGCCTCTCAGGAATGAGGAGAACCAGGACAACACAGTGCCCTGGATCCCCAGACCCTGGAGCCTTCCCAGAAGATTGTACTTCCCAGAAAGATTGTATTTATTGTGTATTTGTTTTAATTTGATGATTTACTTTATGCTGTTTTAAAATTTCAATTTATTCAGATTCAGTTGAAATATATAAATTGCTTTGGGTAGGGTGTGTGTGTGAGTGTGAGTGTGAGTGTGGGTGAGTGAGGGGGGGAGGGAGGGAGAATATGAAGAAATAACACCTGTATTGCTAAGATGGAAAAAAAATGTTGGATTATAAATATTGAATGAAAAGAAATGCTGCCTCTCTAGGTCAGATATTTTCCTGTGTTCAGGAAATCTGCAAAGTGCTAGATATAGGCCTGCCAAAACATGTGAAAAGACAAGTGGTGGAGAAAAGGGAGGAGAGGAGCATGCCTGCATGCCTAAAGATGAAGGAAATATATAAAAAAACAGTAAAGGAGAAGAATAGAAAAGAATGCAATTTTCAGTAGCACAGAAAAGTGAAAGGTTGGGGGAAAATTATGAAAAGATGACATTAAAAGATTGTTCACAGTCAGATTCAGTTCTCTACAACTCACTACCATCCCTTAGTCATTCAGTAGTGAGCATTTGTGGGGTTGACTTTGTTACCTAAAAATCGCTATCCCTTTTTCATGTGGAAATGCGTTTTAAAATTAAAAAATTCATTTGCTGGGACAGCCCCCCAAGAAGCACAGAGATTTTAATTTCAGACAAAAACAAGACTAGTTTATTGACAAAAATAGCATCTAAGCAATAGCCTCCCACCCCTTTGCTGGATAAAAAGCTATATCTCATCCATTTTTGTCTGCTAGAAAAATCTACGTGCTGAGCTTCCCTAAGAAATTTGATGGGAGAGCTGCCTTGCCTCCCAAACACAGGACCTGTTATACTTTTCTGCTAATCTTTACATCCATCCAATTACCTATTGTTACATTAAACTTTACAAAAGACCAACAGTGAGGGTTTCATTCATAAGTAAATATTCAACCTTTAGTTATAATGGTTTGTTAACACCTTAAATTCAAGATACAATGACAAGTTTTTATGCAAATAATGACCATAGGAAATATTATAATGTCTGGAAAATGATAAGGGAAAGGAGTGGGGGTACATGTCAATACATCAGTTAATGGCAGTAAAGTGTGGCAGTAATGTGGGTTTTTTGGCAGCTCCAATGAGCATGTTGTGCAGGATGCTGTGAACCAATCAGGGATACGGCATGTCTGAAGCAAGGACTGTTTTTGACCAATCAGTACTGGAAGATCTTCAGGAAACTGGTTTTGGCTTTTTACTCTGTATTTCCTTCTCACTGTAATCCATAGACAAACAAATTACCGGTAACTGTCCTTTGTACACGTGTTAATGGCAGAACCCAGACACAAAAGCAGGAGATACAGGCAAACAAATATTTTATTTATTTATTTATTTATATTTATTTTTCATACTTCTATACTGCCCTCCTTGCCAGGGCAACCCAGGGTGGTTTACAACATCACAAAAAAAAAAAAAAACAAACCACTACATAATACAATCCAACCCCATCATCCCAGAGCTTCAGAATCCCAACTATAAAAATTTAAATTTTCAAGATTTAATTTTTTTTAAAATCAGTCAATTCCCATCATAATTAAAAGATTAAAAACTTAAGTCCCAGAGATAAAAATTTTTAAAAAAAATATCACTGAATGTATAAAAGGTTTTTGAGAGGATGAAATGGTCTTGTTTAGTCCCTCAACTCCCAATTTCAGTCTGTAGAGATAAAATGACTGTATGGGAGATTCTAGGCAGTTGTACAAACAAGCGCTATGAATTTGACATCTAAGTAGTGGAGCTGAGGCTAACATAAATAGAAGCTTAGTACAGGGGTGCCCAAACTTTTCAGGCCATGGGCCAACCATGTGGTTCAGGGAGCTGCTCACTATGGCCCCAGAGCCTGGATACAGCCCCTGATGCCAATTCATCTGGTCCGTGAAGCCCTTGTCGCTTCTGGAAGCGGAAGTAAAACGCACCTGCATGGGCACATTTTACTTCCGCTTCCAGGAGCGACGAAGGATTCGTGGGCCAGATGAATTGGCATCGGGGGCCGCATCCAGCCCCATGGCCGTAGTTTTGGGTACTCATGGCTTAGCAGGTTAGACATCTTATTCCTAACTATGATGTTAGAAGAAGAGGACTGGGCGTTTCTTTTTTGTGACAACATCCTTTCCAATAAGGCCAATGTTGGCTCACCATAAATAAAATAAAATATGTAGAACCATGTGTCAAATAAGTTACAAGAAAAGTATCTACAAAATAAAAGATTTGTTTAGCAGGGGGCCTCTCCAGCAAAAGAACAATTGAACACCAAATTAGCTGATAGTAGACCTAACTGGCTACAAATAAATAAAATCCGTACAGACATTGAGGGAATACCACTCTGCCTTGCAGAATTTGAGATACTCTGCACACGTGTAAAAACAACAAAGGTCTCAAGTGTGTCAAATATATAATTGGATTTGATATACTGTACACAGGAATGCAAGGACCCAAATTAGTATGGGAAACAGAACTGACATATAGCAATGAGAGAAAAATTGATCAAGACTTTCATACAAAACAATCTCAGCACAAATTAAAGGGAATTCCTTTAAAATGGTTAAGAGATGGTAATAAAGCCCAGTAAGGCTGCCTAAAATGTATTCCCAGATTACCTTCACATCCAGGGTGCAGAAAAATAGATATCCTAACTCACCTGTGGTGAAAATGTCCAAAATTGATAGAACCCTGAAGGACCTCAAATTTGAAAAAGAGCAAATCAAAAGTGAGTCTTTTGTATACATTATTTTGTATACATTATTTTTATAGGTCCTAATGAACGAACAACTGTTACCTAAACATCTATTTTTACTAATAGCGGCAAGCATGCTTAGAAAGAACAGTGTAATGAAAGGCACTGGAGGGACTGACAAAACAGTGTAAAAAAGTATGACAGCTAGTGCTGGTGGAAAAGTTATTATGTGCCCATCAGGTATTAAAAGTTGTAGCCAGGCAACATGAAATCCTTTTAGATGTTTTATTGCTGGATTTATTGGAAAAATCCGGTGAACAGGGACACTATATGAAATCCTGGCAAGATATACTATAAACTAGACATAGAATATTGCACTAAACAGTACATGTTGTAACTGAAATAATGACAATGTCAACATCAGCATCCACATAGGCCTTCTGTGAACAATAAATGTGATGGCGGAAATATGCTATGCCGTCAATCAATCAACCAGTAAGATTCAGTTTTAAATCACATTACAGTACAGTAAAACTTCATATAACACTAAAACCTGGTTCCACAAGTCTTGGTGTTATATGATTTTTAGTGTTATCTGATCCTCTATGGGATCCATAGAGATACATTGTAACCACACAGGCTTTAGCGGTTGTTATCTGAAGCATCCCATAGGATCTTAATGTTATCTGATGCAATTCTTCCCCCCAGATTCCTTAATGTTATGCGATTTTAGTGTTATTCGATACTAATGTTATATGAGGTATTACTGTATATGAAATTATATTAAATATATGATATGAAAGGACGTGATATCTACTAAAATTACAATGTGTAAAAATCCTAAGACATGCTATGCCATCATGTTTGTATATCTTGTATTTAAAGTTGTTTTATGTTAATGTTCACAAGGAAACAAATAAGCCAAAAATATATATACAAAATTTGTCTTTTTTCTGGAGGGTAAATATGATAGTTGACCTGAATTAAATAACAAATTCTCTTAGTAGCCTTCCAGAAACTACTACTATGGAGCAAAAGAAGTTCTTGGTTTTAAACCTTTTCTGTGTTATAATCTGTTCAAGGTGTGCATGGTCTTTAAATGTCCTGAAAACATATGTTTTGTAAATATTATATTGGAGGCAGAACATTATTTATACAAGTAAAAAATGAACACTGTGTAAAACTATATGGACAGAAACAATGGCAGTATTTGGAGACGAATATGAAATCTTTATTCTTTTTAACTTTCTTCTTCTAGCGTCCTGTCTCTGCTCAGTCTCGATCATCACATGCCAAATTGGTGGGTAATTGCCTTTATACTGTGTCACTGACTAAGTAAACTATGTCTGTTATAGCTAAATAATTGAGTTATATATTAATTATAACTGCAGTGCTTTTAAAATAATATATTAATCATAATGTACAATTATATCAATAATGCTTTCTAAGCCTGACACAAATGGTTGTGGTGAAAGCAGTGAATGGAAAGGAAAAACCTGATTTGTTCCAAATGGCAAGACTTTCAGGCAGACAGCTGGTTATGCCAGACTTTCTTCTGGAATATAACATTCAGTGCAGGGATGTGAACAGCGGATGATTTTTTAGTTCTCATAAAATTCAAGAAAGCTGATTAAGTCTATGGTATCTTCCTATGGGGTTTTGGTATTCTGCATGATCATAGTCATAGAATAACCTAGGTGGAAGGGGCCTATGAGACTTATGGAGTCTAACCCGCTTCTCAATTCAGGAATCTAAATCAAAGTAGATCTGACAGATGCTTGTCTCTTGAATGCCTCTAACGTTGGACTACTCACCACCTCCCAGGGTAAATTCAAATTAAAAAAAACCCCTTTATTGGCATTACAACCAGTACTACAGTGCCGAAAGCATAACAGACAGTTGATACAACCTCCCAGAGTAACTGGTTCTGTTGTCACACTGCTCTCTTAAGGATTCCCCCCCCCCCTATTATTCAGCCTATATTAAGCTTTCCATAGTTTCAGCCCATTATTACATGTCCTGTACTCTGGGATGATCAAGAACAAATCCTTGTTCTTCATGGCTATCTTTCGAGTACATTTGAAAAGTGCCATCATATTCTCTCCCTCAGTCTCCTTTTCTCAAGACTAAGCATGCCCAGTTTCTTCGTTCATTCCTTATAAGGCCTACTTTCCGGCCATCTGATCATCCTTGTTTCTCATGTTTTGGAGTGGTTTCGATAACAGAAAGGGGGTGTCTAGCAGGGAATGATACAGATGATGGTTTCTCTTAGATCCTACTCATTAGCTCTAGTGGGAATTTTTTAAAGATGTCATTCCTGAACTACTTGCAACATATATTTTTTTTACTTTTCACTTCTGCTTCCATCTCCTAATTAGAAGTTTGGGCTACATTTTCTGTGCCCTGACTTGGAAGTAGAAAGAAGAAACACTCTAGAGCAGTATTTCCTACCCTTTGGTTTTTGGACTTTAATTTCCAGAAGCCCAAGTCAATTCCCAAAAGCACTGATCAGCCAATGTACTGACTTCGGCTTCCAGGAATTGTAGTCCTTCTGTGGGTCCTGTGGCCACATTAGGAATCATGGCTCTGGAGCAAGGTTTCTCAACCTTGGGCCTCTAGTCATTCCTGGACTTCAGTTACTAGAAACCCAAGTCAGCACACCTGCTGATCAGGGCTTCTGATAATTGAAGTCCAAGAACATCTGGAGGCTCAAGGTTGAGAAACCCTCCTCTAGAGCCATGATGGTGAACCTTGGCACACCAGATGTTTTTGGACTTCAATTCTCAGAAGCCCAAGCCCCTGTGAATCCACACAAATGGGTTTGCTGCGATTCATCCATCCCGCACTGCCCTTGTCACTCCCGGAAGTGGGCCATATGGGTAAATTTTACTTCCACTTCTGGGAGCAACAAGGCCGGTGCAGGCCGGATGAATCGCAGCAAACCCATTCGTGTGGATTTATAGTGGCTTGGGCTTCTAGGAATTGATGTCCAAGAAAATCTGGAGTGCCAAGGTTCACCATCACGGCTCTAGAGGATACAGTTCATTTTCCTGAGTGGCTTCTGGGTGGAAAGCCACCATTTGAGGTGGCAGTAGAGAGTAGCAAGCACTAAATCAGGAACTTAGGATGCATCAGCCAGTGCTGCTCCTCTATATATTTTTCCTGAAGAATGGATCATGTACTTATCCATCTTACAGCATGTCTTCCATGGCACATCTCAGTATTTAGTTGTCATATTGGAAGATTAGGCAGGAGACAAAGCAGTGTCTTCCATGCATTCAGACATCGAGTAAGTATACACAAGAGCATGGCAAGTATGTTAGATACATAAATGAGGGAATCATCATAATGTAATGACTAGCAGTTAGGCCAGGGATTCTCAGCCTGGGGTCTGTGGGCCGGATGCAGTCCATGGCACCATTTCATGTGCCCCCCCCCCCCGCCTTCACCACATCAGGAAGTTCCATGGGTTGGAGGAAGGGCAAAATGGCTGTCTGGCTCCCAAAGCTGTCTGAGGGGAGCATCACCTGGCCCCCGGCTTTAAAAGGATGAGAACTCTTGAATTAGACTTATATGCCACTCCATAGTGCTTAGTTCACTCTCTGGGTCATTCACAAGTTAACCTACTTCTTTCTAGCAGGTTTTTGGTTACAGTCAAATAGATAGCAGGTTCCTGGTTACAGATAAACTTATTGTTTTCTTTGGTTATATATTTGTCCTTGTGGAACTGTATACTTAACTCCATGTAGCAGTAACCATTAGCAACTACACTTATATACTGCCCCATAGCACTTAGTGCACTCTCTGAGCAGTTCACAAGGTAATTAGCATCTTTGTCCCCAACATGCTGGGTACTCATTTTACCAATGTCAGAAGGATGGAAGACTAAGTCATTCTGGTGCCCTATCAGGATTGAACTCACAAGGTCAGCAGTTTTGCCTGTAATACTACAGTTTAACCATTGTGCCGTGAGGTCTTGCCTGCGTAGGGGGCTTAAGCTACCTTCCTGGATTAGTCAACATAGTTTGTGGCACTATATTTTTGCACTTGGAATGTATGTAGATCTTTTAAACCATCTGGAAAGCCCCAGTTTGAGGGTGAAAATACAGGATAGAAATTACTTTTAGAAAAATACAATACATTTTTGAGACTGCAGTGTTATCTGAGGGAGGGGGAACTAATACAAACAATATAACATTTTAACTCTAATGCTACTTCAAGCAATTGCAACGCCTCTGCAGCTTTGCTACATTATAAAGGGAAGACTTTTCTGTTTTGGACCCTGGGAATAACAAGAAAAAAGTGAGTTACTGTGAGTAAGTGAGTTAAATTTGTATTCTGCAGAGTTCCAGGATCAACTAATTTTTGTACCCTACTAGAATCAAAATTAAGGAAAACCACCAAAAATTGTGCCAGAGCCGTGTCGGAAAGTATGAGAATGTTGTGCTAGAAATTAACCATCATGTCTAGTGGATTCTTCCTTTCTTGTGATTGTAAAGGCTGAATGTTTATTTGCTGTTTCTGATATTACTTTATTCAGGTTTTTGTTTCCTACTCTTCTTTGTTTTAAGTCATTGCTGCCTTGTGAGCTAAAGATTTGCTTTGAGATTTCAATATTGTGAGGGGTGAGGGAAGTCCCCTCCTATTTGATATAATTTCCTGCTTAACATCCTGCCTGGTTATGAAGAGAAGGTACTTCCCAGAAGTGAAGTCTATGCTATTGTAGAATCTCTACCAACTGAAGCTGCCTATTACAAACTCAATGTTTGAGTTGTTATGTTCTATATATCAGCTTCTTTTAGAAAATATTTCACATTGTTTGTGCAATATCTCTGAAAGTTCTTAATGAAGAAATTGAGACTGAGTTTTAAATGTATTCTACAATCATCTCCATTTGCCTAGATTTGTATATTTTCATTTCTAATGCTTATCCTGTCTTTCATTTTTAATCTCCCCTTTTACTTCTATGTTGATGAATCAAAACCATATGAAATAATTGAGAACATTTCTAATATATTTTTTCATATCATTCTAGGGATGGCTCAAACTGAGCTCTTAATCAGTAGTGCAGCTGAACTTGTTTTTAACCTCAGCTACTTTGATCTCAGGGCTTTAAAAACTTTCTTTAGGAACTTACTGTCTCAAAGTCTTTAAACACCTTTGATTCCAACCTTGGCAATGCAGCTAGGTTGAAAATGTCTTGCCAGCACTTCAGATTCTATTCCCCCCAACCTTTTATTTCCTTTAAACATTTGCTTATGACTTACTTAGATGACCACTTTGTGATTAAAATTGAGATGACTACAAAAAATGAGACTCTCTTTTCACTTAAGATTTTTGGCTGTGGTAATTTCAACACTTGGAATGATGAAACAGTTTAGGAGCTAAATTTCTCTTTTTTATTGTAGCTTCATCTCCCAAACAAATTACTATAACTGGGTTTTCTAACAGTTAAGAGTCATGAATGATATGCCACATGTAAGAGAACCAGGAGCATGTGTCTTGTTTTGTCCATACAGGCAGAAGCTGTAAATGCTGGCTTCTTCTGGTTTATGGTGTGGTCTTGGTATATAATGTGGTGTAGGTCTTGCTAAAGTTGCTGGCAAGGAAGGTAAAATCTGGCATTTCTGCCCTTGGATCTCATCCAGTTTTGAATGTAATTCCTGACTTCTGACATATGTTTCTTTTCCTGTGCAGATGGGTTTAGCATGAAATCAGTAAAAAATAATTGAAATAAAAATTGGAAGGAAAATATAAAACCTGGTTTCTTATTATTATTCTACAGCGTTCTCGGCCTCTATCTGCCAGTGATGCTGAAATGAAAAATATTATATCCTCAGCGAAGGAGAAATTGTCAGGAAGGCATGTTGGGTCCATGCTGGGTCTGTCCATGGAAGAGGTAAGAGAGCCATACACTATGTTCAGCCATTGGATTTAGGACATGAACAAATGGAAGAAACAAAGAGTCTTATGAACTAGAGCACTTGACTACTGGATGCTTTTCTCTTGAAGGCATAACAAGAAACAAAATAAAGAATAAAAGCTAATTTTGCAGAACAATGCTGTCAAAATTGTCCTCCAAACTCACTGACCCTCAATTCACAGAGGTTATATGTATACTGCATTGTTAGTGAGGATATTTCAGAGTATTCTGTGAAGCCAGTTCTTGTCAGGAGTTTTCCTTGCTTGTTCTTATTTCAGATAAAAGTTTTGCGTCGTGTGAAGGATGAATATGAGAGAAGAGGGGGATTCATTCGTATATTCCCTACACCATTAACTTGGGATGCTTATGGGTGAGGCAAAATTCAGAGTTAGATTCTGTCAACCTGATAGTTTTAGAAGATACATAGAAGGTAGCAGATATATATATATATATATCCATTTCATTTCTCTCTAATGCACTGGACATTATTTCCTTGTATTGTAAATTTTACTTTCATTCTCTTGTATAAGACCTATCTTACTATTTTTATTCTTCTTCATCTTGTTATTGTTGTTGATAATATTCAGCTTTTCAACATTTAGGAGCTCTGTCTTCTTTTTTCTGACATTCAGTACCATAAGTCTTTTGCACATCAGAAGAAACTTTGATATTTTTCTTTGCTCTGATATTTTTTCATATTTTTAATGATGAATTTTAGCTAACTCCATGCTATTGGTTTTTCAGATCCTATTTGGAACACAAGACTACAATGAACTATATGCTAGCCAGTCGCCTATTTCAGGAAAGGTACACAAATAGCTTCTGTTGTCTCCAGTATAGAAGGGGCTGCAAGAAAAGGCTAAAATGGGGGTAGACAAAGTGTGTGTCCTTATGCCTTTTTTAGAGTCCCAGTGCAGCCCCTCAGGTCTCTATGGTTCTCTGCCACTCTAAAATTTAGGTGTCAAAATGTGCTTTACAAAAACTTTGTGGAGAGATTTGCATAAAAACATAGCTTCCCTGCCTGTATTATCCATTAAAAGGCCTTTATATGAAATCACAAATCTGTGTTAGACAGATAGGTGTCAGAAAGCATTTCCGCCCCTCAAAGTCCAGGGAAGGCAAAAACATAAATTTAATGAAATAAATAAATAAACAGTTCCTAGACCTCATGCTTGCCTGAAAGGACTGCTTCTTGGAGTGTTGTTAAGACAACATTTCAAAATACTGCTAGTTGTAGTTTGGATGAACAATAACAAAGAGAAAGTTAAGCTTTTGAATTAAGGAACAGGATACACTCAAGAAGGTAAAAAATGACCAGATCAAACATCTCTTATCATTTTGTTCCAACTGCCTTTCAGATGTTTCTGTAATCATACCAATTACAGTAATTTAAAATGGATTTCATTTTGATATTTTGCTAATTTACTCTGAGCTATTTACACATAATTTAATTTTTGGGTGTCATCTGGTAATGTGGCTGTCTTGTTCATGTCTTATTCAAGTCACTAATGAATGGAATAAATAGCATTAGCCCTACGTTGCTATTAGAATACTCTTGTCTCAGTTAGATAACTTAAATCATAAGTTAAGAAGTACCAGCACCACTGTATTCTTTTTGTCCTTAAAGCTTCCTATTATTCATGGGTTTCTTCTTGCTAACCAGTAGGAAGATCTGCCATTTTGTCCATTGTCTGCTCAGTTTACATAATGTTTGTGTAATGCTGTTATCCATGTGAATATTTAAGCACACAACAAATATTAGTTCATAGATCACGTGTGTAATATATACTGAACATTTTTCTGTACTGCTGGGTTTTCATTCAGATGTTCAGCTGCATATGGGATATTTATTTATTTGTTTATTTAATGTCCCCCTCCCCAATTGGTGCAAGTACAACTTTGGGTGTCTTACAACAGTAGAAAAGATAACTCAGAAAATTATGACATCAAACAAAGTAATCCAAATAAGATAAAATCAATAACATTAATAAAATACATACCTAGATGGCATTGAACAAAATTAAAATCTTACACTAATTAATAACCAATGTTCTCTATTCACAACCACAATATAACTTAATTAGCAAAAACCAAATCATAATTAGATTAAAACAAGCCTCAGCTTGTTTGCCTCCATCCATTTCATGCAGGGCTGTATCTAACGGGGCCCTATTGACCTTTGGTATAAGGAAGCAACAGTGGTCTTGGACGTAATCGCACCACTAAACCCTCCCTGAGCTAACAGCCTGCCCCTCCAATCAAGGTGTAGCGTGTGATCTCCCAACTCCTGCCCCCTTCCATCCAAGGGGGAAAAGACTGCAAAGTCTCCCTTTCAGCCTCTTGCAGCTTCCTTTCCTCCCACCTTTCTCCAGTTGCCTGTGGTGGGAGGAGGAGAGGAGGGTGGCCAGGAGAGGATGAAGCCTCCAGGGTGTGGAAGGAACTGGGGATTGAACTTGTGGCCCCAGGGGAAGGGCGATACAGAGGAAGCCCTGGGAGGGATTCAGGACGAGGCTTGCCAGTGACACCACTGCAAGCTCCACACCAAGGCACCAGGCAGGGTGCAAGAGCTCTTGTCGTCTGTCCCAGTTCTTGCCAACCTAGCAGTTTGAAAGCAAGAAATTGCAAGTAGATAAATAGGGACGAGGGACCACTTAGGGGTGCGTGTGCGGGTGCCATTGTTGCCCCTTCTGAAAAAATACCCACCCACCCACATCTAGAATCCTGCCTATGGCCCTGATTCCATGACTTCTTCCAGGCATCCTTCCATAGTTTAGATAGCATCTGCTGCTGAGGTGGAAAAGGAGAGATAGAGTTGTATATCATCAGTGTACTGATGAAAGTGAACTCCACATTTCCTGATGACCTCATCCAGTGGTCTTACATAGATATTAAACAGCATGGGGAATATAGCTGAGACCTGAGGCAACTCATATTGTTGTACTCAAGGGTCCAAAAAGTCACCCCCCAGTTGTACTCTCAGGACACACACTGTGTGGACTGGAGCTAGGCCAAAGCCTTGCCACCAATTCTCAGCCCTGAAAGCCTGTCCAGGCTGATGGTATCAAAGGCCGCTGAGAGATCTAAGAGGACAAACAGTGAGGTATTACCTCGGCTGGCCCCTCAGCAGGTCATTGAGGAGGGTGACCAATGCTATCTCAATCCCATGTTGAGGCCTGAAGCTGGACTGGAACAAATCGAGGCATTCAGTAACGCACCCAGCCAATCAACCAACACCTTCTCAACCAGCTTGCACAAGAAGAGGATATTGGCAACTGGTCGATAGTTATTAAAATAATCGGCCACCAAAATTGGGTGTTTTTTTTTGGGGGTGGGGAGAGACACAGGGTGGATGATCGTCTCCTTCAAATGCTTGAATATTAAAAATTTACATGCAACATTTTGTTAGAATGTTAAATTGGTGTATGTTTTTGAATTATTTCCTGTCTTGAATCCAGCTTTCCTTTAGTAGTTGGGATGAAGGGATTTGTAGTCAACACATTCGAAGTTCAGTAGTTTAAGGAAGGCTGTATTCTAGCAGAGAAGTATAAACTAGACCATGACTTGATTTTATGCATCTTTGTCTGGCATTCTGCTTTTGGAAAAACAGCATCAGTTTCTTTGTGCTGTGCATCTCATACTGTTAGAGAGTACTGAAAGACATACCTGTTAAAAATATATGGAGATAACTTATGCCAAGTTAGATTGTTGGCCTTTTCAACCCCAGTGTATTTTTGTCTGCTCTAACTGATGGTAGCAACTCTCCAGATTTCCCAGTTGAGTTCTTCCCCCATCCTCCGAGTATCGTTTTAATTGATGGTGCCATGAATTGAACCTGCGACTATATGCGTGCAAAATATGTGCTGTTATACAAAGCTGAGAGCCCTCCTCCTTCCTTCAGAGCATTAGGCTATTTCTTTGAGAACACTGTGTCCCAGAGGAACCACTTGCTGATCCTTTTTGGAATGCATTTGTAGAATGATTACCTGCCAGCAACAGTTACACTGGTCTGAACAAGAAATCCATCCCACGTGTTGCTGTGTTCAATAGAATTTTTAAAGAAATAAAAGCCAAGAAGACCTCCCAAAGGGACAATCATTTTTTTTATTGGAATAAGTTTGAGTGGCAGTATAGGAGTGCCAGTAAGACATTTTCCAAATACTTGGAGTAGGCAATTTCTGCTTTTCAGATATGCAGAAGTACTTGCCTTGGTCCAAGATACAGTGCAAACAGCTTGTGATGCAGAACTGCTTTGTGCTTGGCTAGATGCTAAAGAAACATTCTGCTGAATCAGATTTAGCACCCGTTTTATTTTGGGGGGTGGGAAGACTGGGTCCTATTTATTCATAATCAGGGCTAATTGCTAAGGTAAGCCAGTTTATAGAAACCGGATCATCATCATATCAAATTCAGTGCCTCTATTGCATGTTAAATAAGGCACACTCCACAATAGTTAACAGGCAGTGGCTGGATCTACAAGCTTGGGAGTCCCCAAATTTTCAGAAGTATAAAATTCATTAGAGGAAAAGAAACATCAACAAGGAGAATCATGACACGTTAGCTTACTCATTAGACACAGAATGTTGATTATGGAGAGAAATTCAGGTGCAAGTTAGAAATGAATATCACGGAAGAGGCTGACTTCTGGCACTCTGATCCAAAATCACACTACAATTTTTTTGTTGCACTTTTCATTTGTTGTTCAGAATGGTGTACTCCAAAATGATGAGGAAATCCAATATATATCTTCAGATTGGATGAATGGGCAGCAAAAAGGCAAATGAGATTTAACATAGGTAAATATTTAAATGATAAACACTGGATGTGTGTACATATCCTAAACATGTGCACAGTCACAAGAATCTGAACGTACTGTGACTATTCAGGAAAGAGACCAGTGTCTTTGGGATAGCTCCTGCCCAGAGAGATTGACATGATGTAGTGTACAACAGAGCCAATTAACTTTGCCTGGAAGTTATTTTTCTAGGAATAGTATTTCCTCCCTAGGTTCCCTGCAAGACTAGTGAAGCTACTAGATCTTAGTTTTCACATCTCAATAAAATACTGTACAATTAAATTGCAATCTTACCTCACCCTTTTCTTGAAACTGAGTTAGATTATATTTCCCAGCATATTTCAGAGAACAGAAAGGGCATCAGATAATTCCTCTTTTTGGTCTTTGTGACTGACACATATGATTTATTACACTTGTGCAGAACGTCATTCAGAATCTTAGATCCTCTTGGTGGGAACATTCCCCCAGCCTTCTGATGTGCATGCCATTAGATGCTCTAATGATTTCTCCTCATTTTATTTTTGTCCATTGAGTGATCAGCAGCAAAAATAGTCTTCAAGAACATATACTATATTGTATACCAGTTAGTGACCTATTGTCTTTTATTTTGGTCAGTCTAACTGTAAACAAAGATTTAAGTAGAGTTTTCTTCTCCATGCTTATGGTCTTCTCAGCCCTCTTCAAACAATGTATAGTCAAGAGGGAGAATGTACCCCTTCAAAGGGATATAAACAGTAATTTTCTGGCTTCTAATCCAGATATGGACAAACCTACAAAACGATAGAACAAGATCATAGCTGTTTTTGGCTCCCCCTGTTCCTCCTCCTCCTCTTAGTGAACCTTAAACTTTGGCTTCAGGGTTGTTGTTCAGCACTCCTCAACAGATAGCTGCTGCTGTTACAGAAGAGGAAGAACTAGAAATTCAAAGTCAATCTTTGTCGGAGAGCTGCAATGCTTGTTGCTGCAAAATAGTATATATTCTCCTCAACACAAAGTGAATCCCTCTGGTTACCTGGTAGAGATGCACCATATTTCTCTAGGTCAGTGGTTCCCAACAAGGGGTACACAGCCCACTAGTGGACTTCAATTCCCAGAAGCCTAAGTCAGTACATTACCTGATCAGTGCTTTGGGAAAATGACTTAGGGTTCTGGGAATTGAAGTCCAAAAACCAGCATTTGGGAAACACTGCTCTAGGTCAGTGATGGCAAACCTTTTAGAGACCGAGTGCCCAAACAGATGGACTCGGCAAATTCTACTGAGGGAGGGAGGGAGGAAGCACTCCCAATGGGCTGCTGGGCAGAGGAGTCAGGTGAACTCTATGCCTGGGAATGGAAGAAGCATTCCCATTGGGCTGCTGGGGTGACAGCGTGTGTGTCAACAGAGAGGGCTGGTAATGCCCTGTCTGGCATGCATGCATAGGTTCGCCACCACTGCCATAAGTCTGCCATATGATTTTGGTAGGTATTGGGATGTTAAATCTCATTCATACAATCTTGAACCATCATGAAACTGATGATTCACCAGGTTCCATATTAGTGTTGGTTTTATGGCCTGATCTAGAGATAGGGGATCTATTACTTTTGTCATCATTTGAGAGTCCATGATTTTACTCAGATCAGATTATTGGTAGTGTCTCTTTCATTAGAGATAAAGAAGCTAACTCTGCTGGTCAGAAACCCAGGTTTTAATAGTACAGTAATACCCCGGTTAACTTGTGCACCGCACAGTGTTAAAACTGGATAATGTTGGGGAATTTGAGGCAAACTTTTGCACCACTATAATCTTGAGCGATGCAAAAATTTTCCTCAAATTCTCCAACGTTGATCTCTGCTTCAAATCCTGCAGGACTGGAGACTAGCACTGCGGGCTTTGGGGCAGAGATCTCCGGAGGCCCCCTTGCTGGGGGAGGGGGGGACAAGGGGGCCTCCATAGACCCAAGCGTCATGCACTCTCACCCCAAGGAAACTGGCGATTGAATGCTCAGACCGCGGGTTTCCTTTGGGTGAGAGCCAAGCCTCAAAGTCAGAGACCAGTCCTGCCGACTTTGGTGCTTGGCTTGATCCGCCTGCCTATTTGGAAAGTGCAGCGGGGATTCCACACATGGAATCCCTGCTGCCCTTTCCAAAGAGGCAGGCGGATCGACCCATGTTCCCTTTCCTCTTCGGAAAGGGAACTGGGCTTTTTAAAAAACATTGTGCAGTCAATGTATTGCACAACGTTAAAAACCAGATAACGCTAAGACTTGTGGAACCAAGTTCTAGTGTTATCTGAGGTATTAGTGTACTCAGAAAACACTTTTGTCATCAAGCTTTGGCTTTATCTGAATTCACTAAACAATAATAGGTTAAACCAGGGGTGGCCAACCTTGGTGCTCCAACTGTTCTTGGACTTCAATTCCCAAAAGCCCTAATCAGCACAAAAGCTAACATTAAAATATAACAGTTAGTCTTCAAAGTGCTACAGTGTTTTTGTTTTGTTTATTCTCTGATATGCTTGAGACACAGACTAACACAGCTACTATTCCAGAAAAAAAATGGTTTGGGAGTTAAAAGTACTGGATAAATTGTAATCAGCCTTTGCATCATGTGGTCAGTAAAAAAATAAACCAAATTCACCTGTGCAGTGTTTTTAATGAAATTGTCAGGCAATTACTAACTAAATCCCTGCACTTTTTATAGCTCTCCAAAAGTGTTTTTATTCTCCCCCCCCAAATGTAAGTAAGTAGATTTCCTTTTTCTGCAGCCCTGAATTCTACATAAATTAAACTTAAGCTCATTTATCACCTTCGTCATCTCTGGAGTGTCAAGTGCAACAAAAGAAGGACTTTTCAGGCAGAGATAAGCAATTTTTGAGTTGGAATTAACAGTCAAAAATAAAAGCAGCAGTTGCAGGCAAACTAGCATATTCCTGTGCATCCAGACCATGTCTCAGTCTGCCCTCTTGAAGAATTATTATTATTATTATTATTATTATTATTATTATTATTATTATTATTATTATTATTATTATTATTATTATTATTATTATTATTATTATTATTATTATTATTATTATTATTATTATTATTATTATTATTATTTTGATTTATATGCCGCCCCACTTGGTGAAAATCAACTCCAGGCGGCTTACATCATAAAATCGAATACAATACAATATAACAGATCAGCAATACAAAATCACAGCATAGTGCAACAACATAAATGTAAACACAATATGATCAAAATACAGTCCATAATCACAATACAATTCATATCTAATACAAAGAGAATAACCATACAATGATCAATTCAATAATATACAGTACAAAACCCCGTCCCACTACCCATCCACATCCCCCCCCAACACAGCTGCCATCCAGTCCATGTTAGTGATTGGCCTCTGACAGCAAATAATTTCCTGTATTTTTAAAGCAAACAAAACTACCCCTCACTGTGCTTGAGAAATTTGAAGAAAAGCAAAAATATAAAATTTACTTGTGAGTTTTTGTAGGGAGGAAATTCCCTGCTAAGTTACATAAAGATAAGGCTGAGGACATTTGGTATAGAGAAAGTTAACCAGCACCTTCTGGATAATTTAAGGAGACAGGCAGAAGATAGCTGCACAAGGGCATTGTGGGACAGTGTCTCAATTTTTTCCTGATAGACTGTCTATATACAGTCAAACCTCGCATAAAGAACGTTTCGCTTAAAGAGCATTTCGCTTAAAGAGCAGAATTTTCTCTGAATGTTCGCTTCGCTTAACAAATAAAAACAACCAAAAACTCGCTTAACAAATAAATTGGGGTTCGCAATCCCCCCCACAATTGGTCATTTACAATGGTGTTTCGCTTAAAGAGCAAACTCGCTTAAAGAGCAATCCTGTGGAACGCATTATGCTCTTTAAGCAAGGTACAACTGTACAGTAGTAATTGAAAGTCACATAGTCTTGGTTGCCTAGAAATTACACTTCTGCATGTGAGAAAAGGGTAATGCATATTCTCCTTCGTGTTGTTTGGGGATGCACACTGATGGGTTCTGCGCCTGCGCTGAATCCTGAGCGGAGCTGGAAAGCTGATTGGATAAAGAGTTTTGAATGTGGGACCGCCCACCATGCCCAACCCCTTTAGGCGCCATTTCGCGCTTTCCCCTCAGTTTGCTTTTTTCCGCTGCGCAAGCAGGAGCCTGGAAAAAAAGCTGTGAGTACTTTAACTGAGATTGTCTCAGAACCTTCCAATTTTTCTACAATTTTTCTCGGACTAGGGGACTTGATCCCTTGGTCCTCGTGTGGCTGGGGCTCGCCCTCAGCCGCCGGTAAAAAAAAAAAAAAAAAACCAAGAAGGAAACCGTTCTTTCCTGCAATCTCGTGCCGGGGCTTCCCGGCCGGGATAATTTTTTCTCTTTGGCCATCTACCTCGGTGGATGGCCTCAGCGGCAGCGTTCAAGCAGTGTCCGTCCTGCAAGAGAAAGTTCCCTAGTTCGGACGGACACATGCGCTGCCTCCGCTGCCTCGGGGAGGGCCACCAAGTCCAGACTTGCGAGGTGTGTAGAGGCTTCTCGAAGGCCGCCATCAAGAACCGCCAGTACCGCCTCCAAGCCTACCTCATGGAGGCCGCACTCGCACCGCCGCCTTCCCCAGCTCCAGAGCAGGCCGCTGCCTCAACGTCTGCTCCTTCGACTTCTGTTCCTTCTTCACGGCCGTCGGCCTCCGAACTGTTTAGACGGAAGAAGGAGCAGGAGAAGAAGAAAAAAGATAAAAAAGAGAAGAAGCGCCGTAGCTCTACGTCTTCTCTCCCGCCGACCCCGGGACCGGCTCACCCCTCGCCGCCACGCTCCCTAGCATCCGCCCCGGTCGCAGCCCCACCTACGCCGGGCAGGATGCCGGTCGATGCCCGGGAAACCACACCGGAGAGGGCCCCCAGCCCTCCGCCGTCGCCAGAGGCCCTTCCACCTCCACCGCCGCGACGATCTACCTCTCTTCGTGACCATTCCGTGGCTCCTGGTCTGGCTTCCGAAGCGCCACCCCAGTTGAGCCTCATCGCCCCGTTTATCGAGGCGATGGTGCGGAAGCTGCATGCCGAGCTCCAAGGCCCTCGACCGACACCATCCGCGTTCGTGGAGCACCCTCTGCCTCCCGAACCAGCCACGGAGGCACCACCGCTCCGTGACGAGGGTCCGGCACCGAAGAGACAACGAGTGGAACAGGCGCGGTCGGAGGCCTCTCTCCCTCCGTACCAGCTGCCTTTGCCGGGGAGCGATCCGAGATCCGCCAGGCTGTACTGGTCGGACTCGGACCCCGAGGCCTATCTGCCACCGCCCAGCGTCTCGGTGCGGTCAGGAGGCTCCGACGACTCGTCGGACCAGGAGGAGGAGGATCGGCCACCACCGGTTGCGGTTGACAAATCCCCGGACGATAACATCGGCTCCGTCCATGGCTCCCAACCGGAGGACCAGAAAACATACACGGCCCTCATCACCCGCCTTGGATCCACGCTGGGGATCCCGGCGGAGGCTCCCCTGGACGAATGCGAAGATGTCGTCTGCGGTTTGGCCGACCGGAAGGAGCTAGTCCCCGTCCGTCTGGGACTGCTCCCGAAGATCGCCAAGGCGGCCAAGGAGATCTGGAAGAGACCCGTCTCTTCCCATTCGGTGTCCAACAGGGTGGACTCCATGTACAGACTGCTGGAAGACTCCGACTTCCTACACGTCCACCCGGCGCCGAACTCCCGAGTGGTGAAAGGCTCCCAACACCGGACACCGATTAGTAGCACCCCCGTTCCGTCGACCCAAGAAGGGAAGAAACTGGACGCACTGGGCAGGAAGGTCTACGCCAATGCCTCCCTGTCCTTCCGTGCGTCCAACTACGCGACGGCCATGGGGGGCTACCAGTGCCGACTGTGGGAACAAGCGGAGTCCTTCAAGTCACTGCTACCGCCGGACAAGCGAGCAGACTTCGAGCGGGTCTGCATGGAGGGAAACCAACTCGCTCTCCAGCAGATCCGTACGGGCCGCCACGTCACGGAGTCGGAGGCGAAGAATCTGGCCTCTGCAATCCAGCTTCGTCGCCACGCCTGGCTCCGCTCCGCTGACTTGCAAGACGACGTGAAGCGGCTGGTGGAAGAGCTCCCCTTCGACGGTGAGGGCCTCTTCGCCAAGGAGACCGACACCTCCTTGGGAGAGCTGAAGGGGGACTACGCCACCATCAAACAGCTCCGTCCTCCACGCCGTGGGTCCCACCGTTACCAGCAGGACCAGCCGTCGACGTCCCAGGCGGGTCCGTCCTACCAACCTCGCCCACCACAGAGGCAAGGCGACTACTCCCGGTACCAGCCATACCGGCCACGACCACAACCCAGCCGCCCACGCTACCAGCAGCGTCCCCAGACCGGTAAACGCACGGAACGGAAGGGCAAACAACGTGTTTGACTCTTCCGTGACCGAGACTCTACCCTACCGTCCCCTCGCCAACTACCTATCGGCCTGGTCTGCCATCACCACAGACCGATGGGTTTTAACCATCTTAGACTCTGGCTACGCGATCGAGTTCAGGAAATGCCCTACTGTCGGACGGATCCGCGTCACCGATCCGTCCCCGCCGCTCCAGGAAGAACTATCAGCTCTCCTAGAGAAGGGCGCCATAGAACCGGTTGCAGCGTCGGAGTCTCACGAAGGGTTCTTCTCCCGCTACTTCCTCGTGGACAAAAGAGACGGGGGGGCACGTCCAATCCTGGACCTCCGTCTCCTCAACAAGCACATCGACGCGAGGAAGTTCCGGATGGTGACTCTTCATTCCATCCTCCCACTGATCAACCACGGGGACTGGTTCACCGTCATCGACCTGAAGGATGCCTACTTCCACGTATCCATCAGAAGGGAACACCGCCGATTCCTACGCTTCCAGATCGGCGGCGACGTCTACCAGTACACCTGCCTACCCTTCGGCCTCTCCACCGCTCCGAGGGTATTCACGAAGTGCATGGCGCCGGTGGCTGCTCATCTTCGGCTGCAAGGCGTCCAAGTGTTCCCGTACATAGACGACTGGTTGGTCTGCTCCCCAACCCGACAGAAAGCCAAGGACGATGTTGCTCATTGCCTGGCCCTTATGCAGAGTCTCGGTCTACGGGTCAACTACAAGAAGTCTCAGTTGACCCCCACTCAACGAATAGACTACATCGGAGCCGTATTGGACTCTCTGGCTCTGAGAGCCTACGCTCCCCCCAAACGTCTGCTCGACATCCGCACGGTAGTGGCTCGGATCCAAGGCAGTCGTCGCGTCCGTGCCAGGGACGCTCTCCGCTTACTAGGACTCATGGCGTCGACCACAGCAGTGATCTCGCACGCCAAGCTCAAAATGCGGTCGCTCCAGTCATGGCTCCTAGTCTCCTTCGACAGCACCCACAACAAACTCGGGAAGTGGCTCACACCGACCCCCGAACTGCGGGACCAGCTGAACTGGTGGACAACGGACCGCAATGTGACCGCCGGGAAGCTCTTCACCCTCCCCGCGCCATCCGTCCAGGTCACCACCGACGCGAGCACACACGGATGGGGTGCGTGCTGCCTCGGGCTACGGATCCACGGCATCTGGACGCCCGCGGAAGCCGACCGCCACATCAACTTCCTCGAGCTGTTAGCGGTATGGAAGGCGATGAGGTCCTTCAGACTGTCCCTAGCAGGCCGCGTGGTGCAGATCGCTTCGGACAACACCACGACCCTAGCCTACCTCAACCGGCAAGGAGGGACCAAGTCCCTCTCCCTCCTTCACCTGACGGTCCATATCTGGGAGTGGTGCCTGAAGGTACATGTGTTCCCCATCGGTGTCCACATCCAGGGCACGCTGAACTTAGAGGCGGACTCCCTGAGCCGCAAAGGGACGGCGATGCACGAGTGGGAGCTAGACGGATCGGTGTTCGACCGCCTGTGCCGACGGTGGGGCACACCGAACCTAGATGTGTTCGCGACACAGATCAACACCAAGTGCCGCCGTTACTGCTCCCGGGCGGGGATCGGCCACGGATCGGAGGGCGATGCCTTCATGGTGCCGTGGCACCAGGAACTGCTGTACATGTTTCCTCCGATCCCTCTCATCCAACGGGTCCTGGTACGGATCCGTGCGGAGAACGCCTGGGCAATCCTGATCGCCCCGTCCTGGCCGCGCCAGCCGTGGTTCCCGCTACTCCAAACCCTGGCTTGCGACCGCTTCCGCCTACCCACCGATCCGAACCTCCTCCGCATGGAGGACGGTCGGATCCTCCACTCGGATCTGCCGAGCCTACACCTGACGGCCTGGCTTATCCGCCCGACATAACACGGATCCTTGAATTTTCAAGGAAACCTTCCACGCGAAAGTCCTATGATGCCAAATACCGTCGCTTCATAGACTTTCTAGCATCCAGTGACCGCTCCGTAGACTCGGCATCCCTGCAGGACGTCATGTCCTACCTCCTGCACCTGGCTGAGTCAGGATCTGCACACTCATCCTTAAAGGTCCACTTGGCTGCGGTGGTAGCCAAGGCCCCACCTTCATCAGTATTGTCCTCCGCTTTCAGAGACAAGACTGTTAAAAGATTCCTCCAGGGACTGCGTAATGCCTACCCTCCAGTGAAGATACCACCTCCTCAGTGGTCCCTCACTGCTGTGCTCACCGCGCTCACGAAGGCGCCTTTTGAGCCCATGGCTACAGTGGACATTAAGTTTGTTTCTTACAAAACTGCCTTTCTCATAGCCATCACCTCTGCCCGGAGGGCAGGAGAACTGGCAGCCCTGCGGTCTGACCCTCCTTTTCTCAAGTTCTACCCCGATAGGGTAGTATTGCACCCGGACCTGGCCTTTCTGCCCAAAGTCCTCACTGAATTCCACCTGGCCCAGTCCATCACGCTTCCAGCATTCTTCCTGAATCCTTCGTCTGCGCAAGAGAGAGTGTGGCATTCGCTGGATGTCAGGAGGGCCTTGCTGTTCTACACACAAAGGACTGCGTCCTTCAGGAGAGCCAAGCAACTGTTTGTGGCCTATGGTGGCAGGTCCAAGGGACACTCTCTGTCTGCCCAGAGACTTTCCAAATGGATCTCAAGCACCATCTACTTGGCCTATGAGATGTCATCTCTGCCACCCCCGCCTCATGTCCGGGCTCACTCCACCAGGACATTGGCTTCTTCCACTGCATTCCTCGAAGGCATCCCGATGGAGGACATCTGCAAGGCCGCTACCTGGTCCAGGTCCTCCACCTTCATCACCCATTACCGGGTTGACACAAGGTCTGCTTCCGATGTCAGACGGGGCAGATCCATCCTGACGGCTGGTCTCCGATCCTCTTCGTTGATGACCGCCCATCCATGATGCCATCGCGCTCTCCTACATCTCAGGACGCCGGCTGCCCACCATCCAAGTAAGTGAGCTTGCTAGTCACCCATCAGTGTGCATCCCCAAACAACACGAAGGAGAAGGACAGGTTTCACTTACCAGTAACTGTCGTTCTCCGAGTATGTTGTTTGGGGATTCACACAACCCAACCCTGCCTCCCCTCAGGGCTGCCGGCCTGAGATGGCCTTATGCTTAGCGGGCAGCTTTAATATCAAACTGAGGGGAAAGCGCGAAATGGCGCCTAAAGGGGTTGGGCATGGTGGGCGGTCCCACATTCAAAACTCTTTATCCAATCAGCTTTCCAGCTCCGCTCAGGATTCAGCGCAGGCGCAGAACCCATCAATGTGAATCCCCAAACAACATACTCGGAGAACGACAGTTACTGGTAAGTGAAACCTGTCCTTCTTTAGGGTAGAGGTCATCCTTGCTTCAAAGCCATCATATCTGACCATAGGGTTTGGTGCTCATCTGCATTTACAGCCAAAGTGTCAGCATCGTCTGTGTCTGCAGACATTTCCGTGGACATGTGGCAGGCATGACTAGACATGGAACACTGTTTACCTCCCCACTGAAGCGGTACCTATTTATCTACTTTCAATTTCTTGCTTTCAAACTGCTCGGTTTGCAGGAGCTGGGACAGAGGCAGGAGCTCATTTCATCATGCAGCACTTGGGTCTCCAACTGCTGACCTGCCAATCTTCCAGTCATCAAGTTTAGTGTCTTAATTACTAAGACACCACAGCCCTAATTTTAACTACAGTAGCAAAGTACAGTTTCCAGGTGAGAGCATTTTCCCCAAAGTTTGGGTGCTAGAGATCAAAAGTGAGAAACATTAATCTTCCAAATATTTTCAACTACAATTCTCCCAGATCTTTGCTATATTGTTCAATGACAATTGGGGCTAATGAAAATTACCTCCAAAGGGACAAAGAGTTTTATTCCTTTTTGACAATAAACTAGGAATAGTTATGCACTGTTTTGGAGCCTTCCAGCACTCTTATTTCTGGTTATCTGCTAATGAAAACTGAATGTTCCGCTAGGTGGATATTGTTCTGACAACAAGGCAGCACTATTTTACCTGAAATTCCACTTTCAATGCACACACTAGTTTTCAAACAATACAATCCTTTTACAGCTCTTCCTCACTTTGATTTATATTTGTGATTTCATTAGAGTCTTTCCTTTTTTTTTTTCTTTCCAGAGGAGTTCCAAGGAAAGGTCTAATTCCTAGGCGAACTCGGTAAGGATCTGGTACAATAAAGTTATTAAAGTGCTGGGTTTCTCAGTTGTATCATGGAGTAACTTTGAAGGCTTGAAACACTGTTTCTTATGTCAGAGAAAAATGTGTTCTCTTGTAAGAGATTCTTATTGAACAATATTTTTCCAAAATTTGTATGTACAGTAAAGTAAGTTCTATGCCTATGCTTCATCTTTGACATGTAACGTCCACTAGAACAGATTTAAAGCCTAGAGAATTGGGATGCTAGTAGCATTTTTTCAGCACTTGGTTGGCAAGCCAAATTGTATAAGCCTTGTTATAGGGTTCCTAAAAACTATTGAATTTTTAAAGAATCTCACTTAAGGGAGTAATGTCTTTGGTTTAAATTTTGTTTTCTTCCTGAAATGATTTTGATTATATAATTGGACAGATGGCCTAGGGTCGGGGATCTATTTGAATATTTGTATCTTCCTTTTCTCTTGAGGTAAAGATTTTATCCATTGTTATCTACTTAGCCTGGCTTATGGTTTGAATTGGCTAATGCTAGACCAGTATTATCTAATAGTCTACAAGTAGAAGAAATATGTTTTGTAAGGGTTGAAAGCCACTGTAAATCTTCCACCCTCATGGTCATGATCCTTTTCTTTCTCTTTGCTGCTTTTAATTTTATTTCTTCCTGATTTTTCTCTTTATCCATCCAGTTCCTTGCCCAGCCTTTCCCTCTAATTAGTGTCCTTCAATCTTACCAACCAATATAAAACTCTTCTCTTCCATTATTGTTTGAAGAATTTGAGAGCTCAGAAGAGAGAAGCATAATATACAGAATTCCCTAAATATCTTCTGCAGGCTTGAATGTCCCAGATGAGACCACAGCTTCCTTTCTGCTTATAAAATATTAATCAGCTAGTGCCTGAACTTGTTCACTAAACAGTTACTTAGTGCCTAAAGATGTTACTGTAGGTGACAGTCATGTTTTCATTAACAAAAATCAATCAATCAATCAACTTCTAAAGCAAAATAATCCTTAGGTGGACAGTGCCAGTGACCCCTTAGTATTCATGCCAGGTTTCAAGTATCATTATTGCTAAGATTATGATACTGAGAAACACGCACAAAAGCATTTATTTAATATTTGCCTCTGCCACATTTTTAAACTATTAATTTTCATGACCAAATTTTCTAATATTTGGATTCTATTGTGAAAACTAGTAGCCTTCATCTATAAAGTTTTGTTAATATATCTGTGACTGAAGAATATGAATGCATATAGAACCAGCCTGACTACTGGGATGTAGAAGAAAGTATCACTTGCCAATGGGGAATTCTATTCAATCCCAACTTCAGGTAGCACAGTTGGCTGGAGCTTGTGTATAGGACATAAGAGTAGTGTCAAGATCAGGTTGACACTTGATCATTGCCCTAGTAGTCCTACAGAATTTATAAATCTCCATGGAAAATATCAAAAACCAGTGTTTAACACAACTGACATTTATCCCAATATCAGTTAAATCCAGAATTAAGTCAGACAACCATTTACAAACATAGCAACGTTCATCAGGGTATCAAGGAAAAAGTCTTTTCAATTTTACAATAATTAAAAAAAACCCAGCATGTCTATTTCCACAAAGTATTTATCTGCACTTTGTCAGCCAACCGGCTGTCTTACCCTGGGGGCGCCTCCCCTGCGTTCCAGAGACCAATTCTCTTTACGGGAACCTCCACCCCCCCTCCAGTAAAAGAGCTGGGCTGCAACGGACTTTTTTTAAAAACCAATTTTGGGCTCCCTGACACCCCTGCCGGATCCAGGGAGGTGGGAAGACCCGATCCAAGCTGTTTCTGGGCTTTCACGACGTCCTCAGCAAGTGCAGCAAGTGCTTGCTCCACTGGCTGGGGACATCGGGGAAGCCCAGTAACAGCTGTAGATCGGGTCCCCTGCCTGCTCCAGCGAGATCAGAGGACCCGATCTACAGCTGCAGGGTGGCTGGGGAAGCTGACGGGGACTCCCTGTTGGCTTCCCTAGCCACCTGCCCTTGCATCCTCAGCTGTGGGTTGGCTGGGGAAGCCGACGGGGGAGCCCCCCATCAGCTTTCCAGCCCCCCCACCCCTGCCTCCGTAGCTGCAGGGTGGCTGGGAAGCTGAACAGAGAACCCCGTTCAGCTTTCCAGTCACCCTGCTGCTAAGAACGACTGTATCGGATAACGCTAAAAAGAACGTTCTCCGGTGCAAATCTTCCCCCCAAATTTGTTGTCGTTATGCGGTTTTAGCATTATCCGGTGCAAACGTTATCCGGGGTATTACTGTACTATTTGGCTAAGAATATTTTTTCTTGTTTTCCTGCTTTAAAAACTGGGTGTGTCTTATGGTCAGGTGCGCCTTATGGTCCAAAAAATACGGTAATTCATTGAAGGCTACCTCTCATTCAAAAATAAGTTTCATCCCTGCTAGATATTGTTGCTCTATACGTTCACCCTTTGATCCTCCTGGATTATGAGATATATACAATAAGATATGTAAAATAGATACAGAAGAGATGTGGTTAATCAAAGGTACAGTCTCGGAAATCAAACGATCCCTGCTCTTTTTCCTCTTTAGAGGTTTTGACTTGCAAAGTGGGTACATTGCCACTAGATGCCTCAACTCTGATTTCAGGTAATTAAGTAAAGTCTTAGTTTTCTGTTCCTAGTAATGGGTTTACACATGGTTTTGCAGCACTTTTGATTTTTAACAACTCAGAAATTCATAACTTTGTTACCTGAAGTTTCACATTCCTCTCCTTTCTGCTTACAGTACTCTTAAATATAGGTTTTTTAAAACAAAAATAACACATTTCAACATAATTCGTAAGGATACAAGTATCATGGCTGTTTGTTGCATCAGACACAAAAAAGTTTGCAAAATCATGGAGGTATGTAAATTATTCCTTAGCATTTTGCACTTCAATCCAAATAGGGGGAGGTTAACGAGCTCTTCCTAACTTCAGTGGTCATGGACAAGGCAATTTAGGGAAGTAGCTATAAATATACAATAGGCTGTGGTAGCTTATGGAATAGTTAAACCTGTAGATCAGTGGTTTCTATCATGGGCCCCACACCCCACAGGGGACTTCAATTCCCAGAACCCTAAATTAGCTAATTAGTGCTTTGGGGAATTGACTAAGGCTTCTGGGAATTGAAGTCCGAAAACTAAAGGTTGGGAAACACTGCCGTAGATACTTTAGATTCCTTACTTTGTTCAAAAAGTGACATCAATGATAACCCAAACAATAAAGGATTCTTTAACCATCAACCCTCAAGACAAAAATATATACTTAGGGTTCCTCTGCAGCAGCCCCCAAAGAGACCCCCCCCCCAAGACTGAAAATCAACAAGCTTCAGTTTAAGATTTTGTGATTCCAACTGTGGAAGCAGAGCTTGAAAAGCCTCAGAAAGCTTCAGTGTGGATCTAACAAAACAACACATCATAACAAATCTGGAGAATCCAATGATAATAAGATTAGAAATGATTGTTAATAATTGCAGAAGAAAATGTGTGAAAATTAAAAATGAAAGCAGTAAAATATAAGAAAAATATCAATGTAAAAATGAAGAAAGAAGAATTCAACTCATAGACTCATTAAAAATCAAGCTAAGAAAAAGGAAGAATTGTGGTTTGAAATAAACTGGAGAACAAGACCAAGATTAAAAATAACAAACATACAGTAATACCTCGGATAACGCTAAGACTTGGTTCCACAAGTCTTCGTGTTATCCGATTTTTAGTGTTATCCGATGCATGTTAAAATCCTATGGGATGTATCGGATAATGTTAAAGCTCCATAGAGATACATTGTAACCGCACAGGCTTTAGCGGTTGTTATCCGATACATCCCATAGGACCTTAACGTTATTCGATCCAAGTCTCCTCCCCAGATTACTTAACGTTATGCGATTTTAGCGTTATCCGAGGTAAACGTTATCTGAGGTATTACTGTATTTCTAAAGAGCCCCAGAAGGATAAAAAAAATATAAATTTCCCTCACTTCTTTGTTTCAATGGAAATTTCAATGCACAGGAATATATTCAGGAGTTATTGTTATAGAAAGGTTTTCAGTAGGTACATCAAATGGTTTTTATGATCAACAAAGTGATGGCAGCAGAAGAGTTAAACAGGTCTTTGCTCTCATTTTGATAAATGTCAAGTTATTTTGTGTAATTACCCAGAAAACTATGGGACTATTGCATCAATATTAACAGATATTACAGTACATATATTACAGACTTTGAAGTGGGTGGAGGTGGACTTTGCTGAGGGAACTGATACAGAAAAGGGGAATGCATATCTTATGATTTTAACAATCCCAGAGTAATAATAACATGAATTAGAATAAGAATGATATGTTTCTTCAAATCATTGCACCCAATTCCTCTTATGCCCTCCCAAAATAACCCATTGATAGAGCATGGGGTGCTAGGGTGATTAATAAATGTTTAGCGGACTGTCTAGTTACTGTAGATGAGGTAGGTAAAATGGTAGACTCTCCAGTACAGCAAAGCAATTCATTTTAAACCTGAAACTCTCCATTTGTTTTATCCCAATTTGGAAAGAATGGTTTTGATATAGAGAATCTATTGGGCAATCAAGATATAATACAGGGAACACAATAAATAGGGGGATCTATAATAATTGATATTTTACAGAATCTTAGTACTAAAATGGTAGATGTAATTGCAAGTTCTCCCTTCCAGAACATATCTATTGAAAAAAACAGCAATTATCAACTTTGAGGCTGTTAAAAACTACTTCAAGAGGTACATCAATGCTCTTATATATGCTAGAAAGCAATACAACACCCAATGAACAAATTGCACAAGAAATCAGAAGGAGCTACAATATTTCAGATAGCATCCAAATTAATTGGGATGGAGCCATCTAGGGACCACCATGCTCTGTAGATAACTGTAATAGGTTTGTGATGCATTTTAGATCCAAGGTGGAGGCTATCTAGAAAGACCTTGACTTTAGCATAGGAAATCTCACTTTAGATCCAAGGTGGAGGCCATCTAGAAAGACCTTGACTCTAGCATAGGAAATCTCCAGGACACTCGCTGGCTGCAGGGCCACCACTGCCCATCTTGATCCATGCCCTTCCTGGTTGTTAAAAGTTGCCAGGTAAGAGGTGGCAGAATGGGTCAAGGAAATCATTAAATCCTCTTTCTGGGAAGGTATTTTACCAGTCTGGTTTAAGGACAATCTTAACAACTATGGTCAGGTGGGCTTTAGGTCCAATAGACAAATAGCTGATACATTTAGTTGTGTGCTAAATATTGTTCACCATTGCAAAACTAAGAAGAGATCTTTGGTCCTGCTTTCTCTAAATAAGTGTTTCCCAACCTTTGGTTTTTAGACTTCAATTCGCAGAAGCCTAAGTTAATCCTCCAAAGCACTGATCAGCTAATGTACAGACAGGCTTCTGGGAATTGAAGTCCCCCTTTGGGGTGTGGGCCCCACATAGGGAAGCACTGCTCTAGATGCATGTAAAGCCTTTGAAAACTTAGAATGGTCTTTTTGGACCAGTTACTGATTAAAATGAATATGGATGTTGTGTTTCCCCAACCCAAGTAATTAGACCACTATATAGAGATTCATTTGCTCTGTTAGAATAAATATGTAATAAAATTGGGGAATGGAACAAGAAATGAATATCCATTGCCATTCCCTGTCACGTCTTTGCTTTTAGAATCTTTAGCAACTCCTTTACGCTTAAATCCAGTGATAAAGGGAGTAGTCAAAATAGGACCAACTGAACACACAGTAATTTATTTGCAGATGGCATGGCCCTATTCCTCTTAAAACCTACGGAGGCTGTTTTAGAGCTATAGTCTGAACTTAAAAGATATGAACAAGTGTCAGGTTTAAAATTAACAATACAAAATCTGAAATTGTATGTCTTAACTTAGATAAAAAGATAGAACAGAAAATAGTGATGGATTTTAGGTTTACTACTAATAATTTCATGTCAGAGATTACTCTGGGTTGAAAGGATTTTTAGGGGACACCCGAATGAGGCTCCTTTCATGTCCCCAAGTGCAGCTCTCGGGTATTGAAACCCGATCTTCCAGTCTCCAGGTCAGCGCCTTAACCATTAAGCCACATGGGGAGCTGTACAATATGTACTGGACACATTAAATATCAAAGTATTATTGTTCCCTAAAAACTTGTCAAAACTTAAAAAAATTAAATTAATCTTTATACATAAGTAAAACAAGATCTTTTGGTATTGGAAAAAAAATATTGCAATCTCATGGATTGGAAGAGTTGTAAAATTGGTTCTCCTTCGTGTTGTTTGGGGGTTCACTAATGGGTTCTGCACCTGCGCTGAATCCGAGCGGAGCTGAAAAGCTAATTGGATAAAGATTTGAATGTAGGACCACCCACCATCCTTAAAAACCGCCATTACCGTCTCCAGGCGTTCCTGATGGAGACCGCTTTGGCACCACCGCCTCCCCTGGCTAGGGAGGCGCCTGCTGTGTTGACCTCCGCTCCTTCTTCGCGGCCGTCCTCCGCAGAACTGTTTAAGAGGAAGAAGGAGAAGAAGAAGAAGGAGAAGAAGCACCACTGGACTTCTTCGACTTCTCTCCCTCCAACTCTGTGCGCGACGCGCCCATCGCCGACTCGATCGCTGGCCTCTGTTGCCATCACGGCCGCGATCTCGCCGGGCAGCTTGTTGTCGACCTCTCTGGTAGTCATCTGCCGGAGACTCTGCCGGAGACTCCTCCACCACCGCGGAGGACTGCATCCCTGTCGGCCCCTTCTGTGGCTCCGGCTCCCGAGCCGTCCATTCAGTTGAGCCTCATCGCCCCGTTCCTCGAGGCTATGGTGCAGAAGATGGCCGAGCAGTTCCGGGTCCCTCAGCCACCACCGTCAGCTGTTCCGGAGGTGCCACCGCTCCGTGAACTAGCTCCGGAGGCACCACCACTCCGTGAGGAGGGCCCGGCTCCGAAGAGGCATCGCACGGAGCAGGCACGGTCGGAGGTCTCTCTCCCTCCGCACCAATCGCCTTTGCCAGGGAGCGATCCGAGGACCGCCAGGCCGTACTGGTCGGACTCGGACCCTGAGGCCTTCTTTTCACCGCCCAGCATCTCGGAGTGGTCAGAAGGCTCCGACAGATCATCGGACGAGGAGGAGGATCAGCCGCCGCTGGTCGCCGCTGAGAAATCTCCCGACGACAACATCAGCTCCATCCACGGTTCCCAGCCAGAGGACCAACGGACTTTCACGGCGCTGATCACCCGTCTAGGATCCACGCTCGGGATCAAGGCGGAGGCCCCTCCAGAGGAGTGCGAGAACGTTGTATGCGCCATGGCCGATCGGAAGGAGTTGGTCCCCATCCATCTGGGCCTTCTCCCGAAGATCGCCAAGGCTGCAAAGGCTGTGTGGCAGAAGCTCGTCTTGTCCCACTCGGCGTCGACGCGAGTGGACGGGATGTATAGACTTCTTGGAGATGATGCCACCTTCCTACACGTCCACCCGGCGCCCAACTCAAGAGTCGTGAGGGGCGCCCAGCACAGGACTCCGGCAAGCAGCACTCCCCTCCCGTCATCACAGGAGGGGAAGAAGTTGGATGCACTGGGCAGGAAGGTCTATGCCAACGCCTCCCTGTCCTTCCATGCAGCCAACTACGCGACGGCCATGGGACGGCCATGGGGTTACAACTGCCGCCTATGGGAGAAGGCTGAGGCCTTCAAGTCGAAGCTGCCGCCGGAGCTCCAGGCTGAGTTTGGGTCCATCTGCCAGGAGGGCAACCAGCTGGCCCTTCAACAGATCCGAACTGGGAGGCATATCACGGAGTCGGAGGCTAAGAACTTGGCCTCCGCCGTCCAGATACGCCGGCACTCCTGGCTTCGCTCGGCCGACCTCCAGGATGAGGTAAAGAAACTGGTGGAGGAACTGCCCTTCGACGTCGAGGGTCTGTTCGCCAAGGAGACGGATGTCTCTGGGGGAGCTCAAAGGTGACTTTGCTACCATCAAGCAACTCCGTGCTCCATGCCGAGGGTCGGGTCGGTTCCAGTAGAACCAACCCACGACCTCGTCTCAAGGTCCGTCCTACCAGCCTCGTCAGCAACAGAGGCAGGAGGACTACCCTCGGCACCAGTTCTACCGGCTGAGACAGCAAGCCGCTCGTCCGCGTTACCAGCAATGCCAACAGACTGGTAAGTGGACTGATCAGAGGAGCAAACAACGGGTTTAACTCCTCCGTGACCAAGACTCTCATCTCTCTACTGTACCGTCCCCTGGTGAACTACCTGTCGGTGTGGTCCACCATCACCACGGACAAGTGGGTTTTAACCATCTTAGACTCTGGCTACGCGATCAAGTACAAGAGAGGCCCTACTGTTGGACGGGTCCGTGTCACCGATCCGTCTCCACCACTCCAGGAGGAACTGTCAGCTCTCCTGGAGAAGGGTGTCATAGAGCCGGTCGCAGCGTCGGAGTCTCACGAAGGGTTCTTCTCCCGCTACTTCCTCGTGGACAAGAAAAACGGAGGGTCCCGCCCCCTCCGTCTTCTCAACAAGCACATCGACGCGAGGAAGTTTCAGATGGTAACCCTTTAGTCCATCCTCCCACTGATCAACCACGGGGACTGGTTCACCATCATCGACCTGAAGGATGCGTACTTCCACGTATCCATCAGGGGGGAACATCGCTGCTTCCTCCGCTTCCAGGTGGGCAGTGACGTCTACCAGTACACGTGTCTACCCTTCAGCCTCTCCACCGCTCCGAGGGTCTTCGCGAAGTGCATGGCGCCGGTGGCCGCCCATCTTCGGCTGCAGGGGATCCAGGTGTTCCCATACATCGACAACTGGTTGGTCTGCTCCCCGACCAACCAGAGGGCCAAGGACGATGTTTCTCGTTGCCTGGCAATCATGGAGAGTCTCGGTCTGAGGATCAACTACAAAAAGTCCCAGTTGACCCCCACTCAACGCATAGACTACATTGGAGCGGTACTGGACTCTCTGGCTCTGAGAGCCTACGCTCCGCCCAAACGTCTGCTCAACATCTGTGCAATGGTGGCACGGATCCAGGGCAGGTGTCGCATCCGTGCGAAGAACGCCCTCCGCCTGTTGGGACTCATGGCGTCGACCACGGCGGTGATCTCGCACGTCAAACTCAAGATGCGGTCCCTCCAGTCTTGGTTCCTCGCCTCGTTCGACATCGTCAATGACTATCTCAGGAAGTGGCTCACGCCGACCCCCGAACTGCAGGACCAACTGAACTGGTGGGTGATGGACCGCAATGTGGCCGTGGGGGGGATCACCACCGACACGAGCACACACAGATGGGGGGGCGTGCTGTGGCGGTCTACTGATCCATGGGGTCTGGATTCCCGCGGAAGCCAGGCACCACATCAGCTTCCTCAAACTCTTGGCAGTGTGGAAGCCGATGCAGTCCTTCAGACTTTCAATAGCGGGCCGCGTGGTACAGATCGCCTCGGACAACACCACGACCCTGGCCTATCTCAACAAGCAGGGAGGGACCAAGTCTCTCTCCCTCCTTCATCTTGCTGTGATGGTCTGGGAATGGTGCCTGAAGGTGCACGTCTTCCCCATAGGTGTCCACGTCCAGGGCACCCTGAACATGGATGCGAACTTTCTGAGCCGCAAAGGGACGGCAATGCACGAATGGGAGCTGGACGGATCGGTGTTCGACCGGCTGTGCCACCGGTGGGGCACACCGGTCCTGGACTTGTTTGCGACACAAGCCAACACCAAGTGTCACCGTTACTGCTCCCGAGCGGGGATCAGTCGCGGATTGGAAGGCGATGCCTTCATGGTTCTGTGGCATCAGGACTTCCTCTACATGTTCCCACCGATCCCTTTCATCCAACGGGTCCTCATACGGATCCGTGCGGAGAGTGCATGGACGATACTGATCGCCCCGTCCTGGCTGCGTCAGCCGTGGTTCCCGCTGCTTCAGTCTCTGGCTTGTGACTTCCTTCACCTGCCCACCGATCCGACCCTCCTCCACATGGGGGGCGGTCGGCTCCTACATTCGTACCTGCCGAGCCTCCATCTGACGGCCTAGCTTATCTGCTCGACCTAGCACTGATCCTTGAACTCTCTCGTAAGCCATCAACATGAAAGTCTTACGAAGCCAAGTACCGTCGTTCCCTTGACTTTTTAACATCTAATGACTGTACCGTGGACTCCGCATCCCTGCAGGATGTGATGTCCTACCTTCTGCGTTTGGCTGAGTCAGGATCCGCGCACTCATCTTTAAAGGTCCATCTGGCTGCAGTGATGGCCAATGCCCCACCTTCCTCTGTGCTGTCCTCTGCCTTCAGGGGCAAGACTGTTAAATGTTTCCTTCAGGGACTGCGTAATGCTTACCCTCCGGTTAAGGTACCACCTCCCCAGTGGTCCCTTACTTCTGTGCTCACTGCGCTCACCAAGGCGCCCTTTGAGCCCATGGCCACAGTGGACATCAAGTTTGTGTCTTACAAAACTGCTTTTCTCGTGGCCATTACCTCTGCCCAGAGGGCAGGTGAACTTGCAGCCCTGAGGTCTGACCCTCCTTTCCTCAAGTTCTACCCCAATAGGGTAGTGCTACACCCGGACCTTGCATTCCTCCCAAAGGTCCTCACTGACTTTCACTTGGCCCAGTCCATCACACTTCCAGCATTCTTCCTGAATCCTTCATCTGCACAAGAGAGAGTGTGGCATTCGTTGGTTGTCAGGAGGGCCTTGCTGTTTTACACCCAAAGGACTGCGTCCTTCAGGAGAGCGAAGCACCTTTTCGTTGCTTATGGTGGCAAGTCAAAGGGACAGCCTCTGTCTGCCCAGAGACTATATAAATGGATTTCAGGTACCATTTACCTGGCCTATGAGATGTCATCTCTGCCACCTCCGCCTAATGTCCGGGCTCACTCCACCAGGACATTGGCTTCGTCTACTGCCTTCCTAGAAGGCATCCCGATGGAGGACATCTGTAAGGCCATGACCTGGTCCAGATCCTCCACCTTCATCACCCACTACCGGGTTGATATGAGGTCTGCTGCCGATGTCAGACGGGGCAGGTCCATCCTGACGGCTGGTCTCCGATCCTCTTCGGTGATGACCACCCATCCCTAATGTCAACTCGCTCTCCTGCATCTCAGGACACTGGCTGCCCACCATCCAAGTAAGTGAGCTTGCTAGTCACCCATTAGTGTGCATCCCCAAACAACACGAAGGAGAAAGACAGGTTTCACTTACCAGTAATTGTTGTTCTACGAGTATGTTGTTTGGGGATTCACACGACCCAACCCGACCTCCCCTTGTGGCTGTCGGCCTGAGATGGCTCTATGCTTCACAGGCAGCTCTAGTATCGAACTGAGGGAAGAACGCGAAATGGCGCCAGAGGCGTTTGGGGATGGTGGACGGTCCTACATTCAAATCTTTATCCAATTAGCTTTTCAGCTCCGCTCAGATTCAGCGCAGGTGTAGAACCCATTAGTGTGAATCCCCAAACAACATACTCGGAGAACGACAGTTACTGGTAAGTGAAATCTGTCTTTATTGTTCCAGTTTTTTTCTTATTTTAAGTTTTATCTATAGAACTTTCTTTTAAAAGTCTTACAGCTTAGCAAAAAAAAATGTACAGTCAAACCTCGCATAAAGAGCACGTAGCTTAGAGACTAACTCACTTAAAGAGCAGAATTTTCTCTGAATGGTTGCCTTGCTTTACAGCTAAAACCAATCAAAAACTCGCTTAACAACTAAATCGGGGTTTGCAGTCCCCTCCACCAGAAGTCACAATTGATCACATACAATGGTGTTTCACTTAAAGAGTAATCCTGTGGAAAGCACTATGCTCTTTAAGCGAGGTACCACTGTAATTTTATTCATGGAGGTGGGAGAGCTAGATTGTTCCTGTAAGAGGGAGGAGGTGTGAAGTGATGGGTGCCTCTCACAGGTTGTCCTGGCATGGTTTACAAGGTGTGGAAATTCAATGAGAGGGTTTGGGCTACCCCACCCCACCCCGAACAAGCCTTCCAGAACATGTAGACACAACTGAAACTTGTTAATGAGGAACAGCTGAAAAGAGATTTTAAAAAACAGACTGTGGAACGTAGGCGGAGGAAGGAAGGTCACTGGCTTTGGCTGTAGAAATGCTAGAGGAGTAGCTGGGTTGTGTTTTCTGCAGCAGGGGAGGTCAGGGAAGAACACAGGGCACACACTTCCTTGTCCTACCAGTAGGTATCAGAAGCCTACCAACCTTTCTTCTACTGCATTTCCTGTCCCTATGCAGCCATGGCACAAGAGAGGCAGGTAAGAAGGGGCATACCAAGGGAAGGGCTAGACCAGGAGAAACTGCAGAGCCTTCCTCCCATCTATACAATCCCTCTTGCAAGAGGTGCATCCTGGCTTTAGGCTTGCTCCCCCTACAAATTCCCAGAACTTGGACTTGGGGGAACTTCGTGAAGATAACTGATACCTCTGACAACAGGCAAAATGGGCTTGTGACTGTAACTTGGGTTGTCATGCTGGTTTAGTGTGGCAAGATATGGGACTGTGATGGCTCAGTGGTTAAGAAGCTCATCTTGTTAGCTGGAAGTTTGGCAGTTCAATACATGAGTACTGCATGACGGAATGAGCGCTCATCTGTGTCCCAGCTCCTACCAACCTAGCAGTTCGAAAGCAAGAAATTGCAAGTAGATAAATAGGGACCACTGGTGGGAAAAGATATTGGGGAAATAAAAGGAGCCTCATTCAGGTGTCCTCTGAGTGAAGTTCTTCTAGCAAAAATTCTTTCAACCCAGAAAGCACATTTGTGTGCTTTTGACATGATTTTTTTTTTAAACCCTCTCTGAGACAATTTGAGAAATGGCTGTGGTGGAAGACTGCTGTACCTTGTGTCAGACTCCAGGCGTCTCTGTAAGCCCCCCCCCCTCATGCTCCTGAGCATGTGCTCATTTCTGGAACATATTTAACCCTTACCTTCCAACTCTGAGAGACCTGGGCCACGTTTAAAAGGAACTTAGTGAGCAGAACAAGGGAGGCGGCTTCTTCTGGTAGCATGCAGCCGAATTGCCTTGTGTGTGTGATAAGAAAAACAACAATCTTCAAAGAGAAACAGCTGTTTTATTCCTCAGGTTCATGTAGTAAAGTACATGAAAAAGCGTAGATCAAAAGGTCATAAACATAAGAGAGTGTTCTGGCATTTAGACAAAACATGGATCTCAGCTAGCTTAGAGGGATAACACGGGTACACTGACGCTGAAAACAACCATCTCGTGACATGAGTTCATGAGGCAGAGAGAAGACAAAGGATTTCTATGAGGCCAATAATGAGGCCTAGCTAAAAAAATAGCACTTTCAAGCCTTGGGAGACATTAGGAGATAGGTCTTTTTCCTGACACCTTGCAAGCAAGGAAAGTGACTCAGAGTTTGTCTCAGGGGATCCTGGCCACACTAGAACCTTGGGAAAAGGGTTTGGCACAACACACAGTCTCATAAAGTACTATTTAATCCAGGGGTGCCCAAAACTTTCGAGTCACCAGCTGGTCACGTGGTTGAGTGTGCCGTTCACGTGGTTCTCCTTCATGTTGTTTGTGAATGCACACTGATGGGTTCTGCGCCTGCGCGGGAGCCATTTCGGAGCTGAAAAGCTGATTGGATAAATTTGAATGTTTAGTACCACCCACCATCTCCACCCACCCTCTGCGCCATTTCGCGCTTTCCACCTCAGTTCTTGTTTTTCCACTGCTACATCAGTAGCCTTCTCGAGAGCTCTCCCGATTCTTTCCGACGCTACCTCGTGCTTGGTTGCTAGATCCAGGATAGTTTTTAGGACCAGGAGGGCTACTCCCTTTTGGTCCACCGCCATCTAGTTTGTTGTTTTTCCTGAAAAAAAAAAAGTTTATTAGTTTAAGGAGATCTAGAGGAGAAAGGAAGAAGAGCCACGAGGGACATCCCCCTCGAGCCCTTCGTCACCCCACTAGTGGATGGCATCATCGGCGGCCTTTAAGAAGTGCCTCTCGTGCCCGGCCAAAATCCCGAGCACCGATAACCACGCCAAGTGCCTGATCTGCCTGGGCGAAGACCATCCAGTGCACTCGTGCTCGGCCTGCAAGAAGTTCTCCAAGGTCGCCCTAAAAAACCGAAAGAAACGACTGCAGGCCCACCTCATGGAGTCCGCCCTGGCACCACAAGGCCCTAGCTGCCCGATGGAGGCCCGCCCAGAGACTTCCATGTCAGCATCGACAGCCCCGAAGAAGCTCACCCCCTCAGAGCTCTTCAAAAAGAAAAAGAGTAAGGAGGAGCGAAATGAGGAGAAGAAGAAACATAAGAAACATTCTTCTTCATTGCCGCCCACACCGCGAGTCCAACGGCCTTCCCCTTCTGCGTCTCTGGCCTCGGCGATTTTTTGTGGCAGCCATCACCTCACCGCCCGCGACACCACCACGTGCATCGCAAGCAGAGTCCGAGGGCATTCCGCCTCACCAGGATACCCCTCTGGCACCACTTCCGAGGATGGCATCACTGCTCCCCGGCAGAAGAAGTGACAACCGAGGGTCAGAGACTGCCATGCAACCCTTCGTCACCCTCGACATGCTATCCCCTCTCCTAGAGGTCATGACGGAGAAAATTACGGACAAGGTGATTGCCACTATCGGGGCCCCTTCTAATCCCACAGAAACATCCCAAGCTGCCTCCAAACAGAGGGCCAAACACGCATCCGTTGCCTCCAAACGGCGTCTCATCCAATCCGTGGCCTCCCAACCACTGCCGCCACCACCACCATCCCTTACCGGGGAGGAACCGAGTTCAGCCAGGTATTACTGGTCTGACTCAGACCCCGAGGCCTCACTGCCACCCCCATCTCTTGCCGGGGTGTCTGGAGGTTTGGACGACTCGTCCGAGGGAGAAGGCGAGGAGGAAGACATGGATGATCTTCCTCCAGTCGACGCCGAGAAATCCCCGGTGGACCAGATTGGTGCTAAGGAATGCCTGCAGCCGGAGGATCAGAGGACCTTTACCGCTCTTCTGACCCTCATGGGCCCGATACTTAACATCAGGGCAGAGAACCCGCCGGCCCCATTCGTGGACGAAGTGTGCGGGTTGGCGGACACCAAGAAGATCCTTCCAGTCCACCTGCCTTTCCTGCCGGCTGTCGCCCATTCTGCCAAGATGGTTTGGAGCAGACCGGTCTCATCCCACGCCGTCTCCAATCGGCTGGATGGGATCTACAAGCTCCTGGGCGCCACACCCCACGCCTAATGCGAGGGTAGTCAAAGCCTCCCAACACCGCACCGCCGTGCACAGCGTACCCGTACCCTCCACTAAGAATGGGAAGAAGCTGGATGCCATCGGAAGGAGAGCCTACGCCACCTCCTCCATCTCTATCCGCGCGGCAAACTACGAGGCAGCCATGGCAGCCTACAATATTAAGCTGTGGGGCAAGGTTGAGGCCTCCTTGAACAGACTACCGCCTGATCTCCGCGCTGAATTTGAAACCCTATCCAAGGAAGGGGTTCAACTTGGCCAGCAACAGCTCTGAACAGCACACCACATCTGCGATTTGTGGGCGAAGAACATTGCGGCCGCAGTACAGCTCCGCCGCCACGCCTGGCGCAGATCGGCCAATCTTCATGATGACACGAAGAGGCTCATTGAGGAACTCCCATTCGACGGTAAGGGATTGTTCGCCGAAGAAACGGACAATACCCTCAACGAGCTTCACAGGGACATTACAACGTACAACAGACTTCGTCTTGGCTTGACCAGCGGATACCAACGCAGGTCCTGCTCGGGGTACAACCAGGACTACCGTTACCGACAGTCCTTTCGGCCTCAAGATCAAGCCAAGCAACACTTCTACAAGCCCCGCAGACAATATAACCCCCCTCGTTTCCAGAATCAGGGCCAGACAACCAAGCGCCCTGAACGGAGACAAAAGCAACAGCCTTGACTCCCACCAAACCGAAGATCCTCCCTCACCCCACCCAATGCCATACATACCACTCTGGAACTTCCTAGCCACTTGGGACTCCATAACCACCGATCAGTGGGTACTTCGAATCTTAGATGTTGGCTACGCCATCAAATTCGAGAAATGGCCAACCTTAGGTCGCATCCGCACCACCAATCCATCCCCCCAATTGCAAGAACTCTCAGCACTTCTGCTCAAGGGGCCAATAGAACCAGTCGCCCCAACATCTCTCTGCGATGGATTCTATTCCAGATATTTTATCGTCAACAAGAAAGACGGAAGACTCAGACCCATCCTGGACCTCAGCCGTCTCAACAAACACATCCGAGTGGCGAAGTTCTGCATGGTCACGCTCCAGACCATTCTTCCTCTCCTGAAGACTAGAGACTGGTTTGCAGTAATCGACCTCAAGGATGCGTATTTCCACGTCTCAATACGCCAAGATCACCGCAGGTTTCTCAGGTTTCAGATCGGAGAACAAACCTTCCAGTATACCTGCCTACCGTTTGGCCTCTCCACCGCACCGAGAGTCTTCACCAAATGCATGGCACCGGTTGCGGCGTACCTGCGCACCCGAGACATCCAGGTATTCCCTTACATAGACGATAGCTGCGTCATCGGCGGAACAGGCACGGAAGGACGTGCAATTCACCCTCAGGACCATGGAGGATCTCGGTCTTCGAATCAACACCAAGAAATCACACCTACAACCGTCCCAGAGGATGGCCTGGCACACTCTTCCATACGTGTGCACTTAGCGGCAATTGTCGCTCATGCCCCACTCCACTCTGCCTTCACTTCGGCTTTTCGTAACCACACCATAAAAAGATTCCTCAAGGGGTTGAAGAATGCTTTTCCTCCCACACGAGTACCAGCACCTCAGTGGTCGTTATCCACCGTCCTCGAGACCCTGATGAAACCACCGTTTGAACCACTGGCCACATCTGGGATACATCTACTCTCATGGAAGACTGCGCTGCTGGTGGCCATCCTGCCACCTTGACCAAAGTGGGCAATATAAAGGCTTGAAAGGTGCAGGTTCCACCAAACTCAAGAACCTATTTTTGTGGTCATAAACCTTTCTATGGACAACAAATCAAGGAAGTGTTCTTTGCAAAATAAGTGTGTCATGGTTTTCTGTATATCGTAAGTAACCCAAGGAAACTGCAATTCTGATATTGTATTGGAATTTTGACTGTATTTAAGGAGTCAACATTGTCTTATAAAAATGAATCTAAAAAGTTTTCAATTATTTGCAAAGTACTGAATTGCAGAACATTTGGATATCTTGTAGATTTGTGACTGGTATGGAAAAAAAAGATGACAGGACTATTACAGATAGTGAATGGGGAACAATATGGAGACACTTGGCATTGAAAACTGTTTGATTGTTAGAAAGAATACTATTAAATCTCTAAATTGGTGGTATCTAATATTCACAAAGTTAGCTTATATTATAAAACAACATGGAATGTTTGAACAGATGAAGGGAAAGGGTTTTACCTCTTAGTAGCAATTTTTTAAAAAAAAAAATAGGTCAGACAGGAAATATATCAAATACAGTAATACCTCGGATAATGCTAAAATCGCATAACGTTAAGTAATCTGTGGAGGAGAATTGGATCGAATAACGTTAAGGTCCTATGGGATGGATCGGATAACAACCGCTACAACCTGTGCGGTTACAATGTATCTCTATGGAGCTTTAACGTTATCTGAGCCATCCCATAGGATTTTAACATGTATCGGATAACACTAAAAATTGGATAACACCAAGACTTGTGGAACCAAGTCTTAGCATTATCTGAGGTATTACTGTAATGAAAATCAAGCTTGTTTTGACACCAGAATTCATGCTTTTAAATATTTGTATAAATGAAAACAAGGCTGCCGCTATAATGATTTGGTTTCTTTATTAATAGCTGCTAGAGTGGAAATAGCAAAATAGAAGTCTAATGTGTTATTTTCTATTAATGGTTGATATGAATGAGTATGGATTGTTAGCACTTGCTGAAAAGTTAACATGGAATAAGAATAGGTAGTAACATAATATGCACTGAAAAGTTTATCAGTGCATGGATTATTTTTATTCCATTTGTTAGACTGCAGTGCTAACGTAAGGGTGAACTCACCCAGAACACATTAGGATGTTTAGTAGAGTTATAGTAGGTGAAATGTAGGTATCTACATTAATAATGTGAGGTTTTAGAATTTTAGAGTTAAACTTGTGTGCTATGTCTTTTTTATACTTACCGTAATACTGTGATTTATTTTTCCTTGTATACTATGTATATTTTTAAATAAAATATTAAAATTAAGAAAAATCTGCCCAACACAATTGTGTGTTGTATCTTTAAGCAAGTCATTTTCTTCCATGGTACAAATATGTATTCAGTCATCCTTTTTTGTAAGGATAACTATACACTTTTATGAGATGTAAAATAAAGTGTAATATCCTGTGAAAGAGATGCTATGGAAGGGCAATCAGAATGGAAGCATTAATTTCTATAATTTGTTGTCCTGTTCTCACCATGTTGTCTGTTACAAACTTTAACAGTGAATAAGATAGTCCTAATCTTGCAGTGTAGAGTGCTTCCATAAATCTTGTTAAAAGTCTAGTGAATTTCTTTTTGAACCCAAACATATTTCCAGAAGAGTAGAACAGGTTGAGTCTAGGGCAGGGGCTCACAACCTATAGCTCCATTTCATGTAGCCCGCTGCCCTTGCTCCTGCCACCACCACTGGAAGAAGTGGTGAAAACAGCCAAAAACAAGCCACCCTTGCTCCCGCCGCCGCTGCCAGAAGCAGCAAAAACAGCCGAAAATACGCTGAAAATGCATCTGCAGCTGTCATATATGCGTTTACAAAAGCAGTGGAGATGTTTTATGGCAGCATTTATGTTGGGGGGAACGATGTGTCCGTCCCTCTCAGCTGTCTGAGGGATGTGGTCCAGCCCATGGTGCGAAACCATTGAGAACCCCTGGTCTAGGGAATTTGCTTCTCTCAGTGTAACTGTACAGAGAATTTTAAAGGAACATTGTTACCAGTAGGTACCTCTGTTTCTTTGTATTTTCTCAGATGCAGCTTGACCTTAAACATATCTAGTGTCTTTACTAGCCATTTTGTGAAAGAGACAAGTTGTGTGTTTAGGAAGACCAACTTGTTTAGGGAGACCACCATATAAGTTTTACTCAATAGAGAGCAAGAGCAGTGAGAATTCTGTATTCGTCTTGCAGTTTAACTCTTGCTGGAGAACTGGGTCTGGACATTGCAGATTGTAATGCTCAGCTTCATGCTGCCCTGTATGAGCGAAAACTCCTGTCATTAGAAGTACGGAAACGAAGACGACGTCTTGGAAAACTGAGATCAGGAAGGTCAAGACTGTCAGGTACATGTGAGTCCTGCCAATTTTGTTGTATTATAATTTGAGTACAGTACATAGATTCAAGGGGATGCTGAGCTTCTTTGTGTATATCTTATCTTGTGAGCAATTAAATGATTAATATGTGTGTGTTTTCTCACAGAGGTGCCTGATGGGCAATAGTCCATGGGGTCGCAAAGGATCAGAATTGACTGTGCGACTGAACAACAAAAATGTTCTTTTTGGCTTATCTGTTCTCAGTTCCTCATCTCTAGTTATATAGAAATTAGTACTCGATATAGCATAGGAGAACTTGATCCCCACCTATTCTACTTGAATTATGCTTAATTGTTGAGAACTGGATATCTCTTGACCTTTAACAGGGACATCACAATCAACTGATTTTGTCCTCAAGTCAGAAGTGGAAAGTGAAGAAGAAGAAGAGACAGCAGAGGAGGATGTAGAACTGGAGATAACTCATGGTGAAACAGCTGGTTGTCTTAAGAATGTGCAGGTGAAACTTAAACCCCAAGAGTCAGATCAGGTAGAGCCTGCCCAGCTAAGCAAGTTGCCGAAAGATGTTGAGCAGAAAACTAAACCGGAGGGACTGTTGCTTCAAGGCAAAACTGGGACTACACCAAAGAATACTGGACTTCCATTTAATTTGCTACAGATTCTGCAAGATAACAAGAATCTAAGGTAAGAGTCACTGTTGGCTTACTTTGGTTATAACAGCTATTTCAAAAACAATATGCAAGATGGAATCCTCTGTCTGCTTGTGGAATGTACTTATTTGTAATGATGTATACACTGCAGTTGTTGTGAAAGAGAACTCAGTTGTCATACTACAACTAGAATGTCTCATTATTGAATGTTGAAGATTTGCTGCCAGTGGTTTGAGTGATGACTGTTAAAGATTAATTGAATCTTGTGGATCATGGTGCAAAAAGAGATGTGGGATAGCCATTAAGCATGCTCTTCTAGTACCATATCCCTGATTGCCCTCACTACTCAAGTAAGTGCTGTCAGCCTCTTTCACTTTGGGTAGGTTGTTGCTGAAAAAGTAACATGATTCACTGAGAGGGAATTCAACAGATCACTTTTAAGCTGTGAGCTTTAATGTCCAAGAATGCCCTTATATCAGACATTATATTCTGAAATATCAAAAATGAAAGGTGCCTGTTTCCTCTTTGTGGACAACTTTATCATGAAAGCTGTCATTCATTTTACTACTGCCACTGCTAGATAAATAAGATTGAATCACAAGAATATGGTGGCGACAACAGTACTATCGGTTGAATGTGCCCATACTTTTCAGGCTGTGGTCCAGCCACATGGTTCAGCGGGCTGGTCATGTGGTTCCTCCCACTGGAGGAACAGCCGCGGGTGCATTTACAGGAGCATTTTGTGCACGAGCAGGCACATTTTACTTCCACTTCTTGGAATGGTGAGTGTGGTGTGGGCCGGATGATTTGGTGCCATGGGCTGGATCCGTCCTGCGGGATATAGATGGCCACCCCTGATCTAGAACAGTGTTTCCCAACCTTTGGTATTTGGACTTCAATTCCCAGAAGCCTATGTCAATTCCCCAAAGCACTGATCAGCCAATGTACTGACTTAGGCTTCTGGGAATTGACATCCCTCTGTGGGGCATGGGCCCCACGTTGTGAAACACTGGTCTAGAGAGTTTGGCTCAATGATAACAGTGTCAAAGCTGGCTGCTGGGTCTGGATATTACCTCAACACCCTGGTCATAAGCTTTCCTAAAACATCTAATTGCCCACTGTTGCAAACTGAAGTCAAGAGCAGAATTCTTATTCCTCATGCAGTAAAATCTTCTCTTTCTGTATGATATGACAGCTACAAGTCTGCATTACTATCCAGGCTGACATAATATGTTAAAGATAAAGTTTCATTACAATGAAAAATTCCTAAATACCTGATTATATGTAATTGTTACAACAAGAGCTTCTTTTATCTCTCAAGTTTTCTAATTAGTTTGTTTTATTTTATGGCTGGTTTTAAGAACATAAGCAAATCTGAATTCATCATGAAAGGTCGTTTCTAGAAAGCAAACATCATTTCAGGTTTTATAATTAATCACCATATAATTATGCTTAATGACTGGTTTTCATATCACCTCATCCATAGTAAAAAATGGTGGGGACTGTCGGAACACCAGGCGTCTCTGTAAGGGCCCCCCCCCACTCATGCTCCTGAGCATGTGCTCATTTCTGGAACATATTTAACCCTTACCTTCCAACATATTTAACCCTTACCTTCCAACATAGGCACTTCATAAGAACATTCAGCCTGCTTTCTAGCTTCTTCAAGCTGCAAGGCCAGAATGTGAGAGAGCTGGGACAACACCTGGGCCAAAGTAGGCTCTTCTGAGACACTGGGTACAGGTAGGACCCTTCCATGCTCTGCATCACCACCATCTGGACAATCTTCACCCCCCACAGGCCTTTCTGCCCACGCCTCAATCTGGCTACACATCATCTGGGGGCCAACAACCTGACAGTCCCCTTTCTGCTTCATCCCCCCACTTCCAATACACCAGGTAGCATCTGGGTGGACCATCTTGGGGTCTAAGCTGGGGAACTGCAGGGGCATCAGCTTACCTGCCATACAGCAGGGGCCAGAAAACGTCTTCCTTCCTTCTGGAACAGCAGACTGGTTCGTGGGCCACTTTCTCGGCCACACACAGGAACGTTGAGAATCCCTCCAGCTCAGAGAAATTCCTTCTAAACCACAGCTATGTAAACAATCCTCAGGAGATTCCCAAACAAACACGCTGGTTGCTTTCCTTTCAGCACTTCTCAGGAAAACAATACAGAGGCAGTTTGCCTTCCAAAACACAGGCAGTTTCCCAACGGAACGCGTTCAGTTCCTCATTCCACACACACACACAGGAGAAAAACTTCAAGGCTCCACTCGGCACGTCTCACAAAGGCCAAAACAACTTCAAAGGCAGGGAAAACATCCCACCGCTGCCACCATGTCGGAACACCAGGCGTCTCTGTAAGCCCCCCCCCCCCACTCATGCTCCTGAGCATGTGCTCATTTCTGGAACATATTTAACCCTTACCTTCCAACTCTGAGAGACCTGGGCCGCGTTTAAAAGGAACTTAATGAGCAGAACAAGGGAGGCTTCTGGTAGCGTAGCGTTGGTGTGTGTGAGATAAGAAAAACAACAATCTTCAAAGAGAAACAGGTGTTTTATTCCTCAGGTTCATATAAGAAAGTCCATGGAAAAGCATAGATCAAAAGGTCATAAACATAAGATCAGTCCAGTAAACAGTCCAAGATCTTTTAGGTAATCATAGTAAAATCATACCAGCAGACAGTCCCAGGTCTTAAGCCATTGGGAAACAGAAACCGAACTCCTAAATCAAAACAGGTCTTAATCCATGGAGAGGCAGAAAACGAACTAACTCACTTCTCTGCAAAATGGAGAATCTACAGTCAGGTGGGTTACTCTTAGCCAATCAGGTAACAGAGAACAACAGAGAATAACTTTCTCAAAACAACACATTGTTTACACACATGCACAGAGAGTGCTCTGGCATATAGACAAAACATGGATCTCAGCTAGCTTAGAAAGATAACACGGGTACACTGGCTGAAACATGGTTGAAAAGCATGCTGTCCAAGAGACAGAGAGAAGACAAAGGATTTCTATGAGGCCAATAATTAGGCCTAGCTAAAAAATAGCAATTTCAAACCTTGGAAGACATTAGGAAATAGGTCTTTTTCCTGACAGGGACTCTGTTTCCCCCACCCCCAAACTATTAATAGCAGTAATTTCCCACAGATTTTACAGTTCTCTGTGATGGCTTGAGTCTCTTTTTAAACCCAAATGGATAACAGTGGTAATTGCTGGGTGGAAGTTGTAGTTTTGTATCCCCTTTCTTGGGTCTGCCTAGCTTTTGTTGGAACTTATTTGATCCAAACTATGTTTCCTAGGGGAAATCTCTGAGCAGTATACATATCAGCATTAGTATATAGAACCTATCTCTTTAAGACAGCTGTGTAAAACATCAGCTACAGATGTTCTTGCATAATACTGATTGCCTAGATCAGTGGTTCCCAATGTGGGGGCCATGTCCCACGGGGGAGGGGGACTTCAATTCCCAGAAGCCTATGTCAGTACATTGGCTGATCAGTGCTTTTGGGAATTAACTTAGGCTTCTAGGGATTGAAGTCCAAAAACCAAAGGTTGGGAAACACTGGGCTAGATCTATTTCAGTTGTTGTTCAGGCTGCAACATGGGACTGAGATAACTCAGTTTACTCTGCTTGATGACATGTTGAGGGAGGCTGATAGGGGGAATGTAGCTCTGTTATGCCTCCTTGCTCTCTCAGTGGTCTTTGATATCATTGACCATAATATCCTTCTAGGCAAGCTACCATTGACAACAGTAGCCTTCTTGACAGGCTAATGGGGTTTGGAATTGGGGTCGTAGCTTTGTACTAGTTCACCTTCCGTGAGGGCTGTGTCCAGATGGGGCAACTTGGAGAGGTGATGTTGGCTCCTTGAATCTCACATTATGCTGGGGTCAGTCATCTCCCCAATGCTTTTTAATATCTACATGAAGTCATTGGGGAAAGTCATGTGGAGATTTATGGTGCATTTTTATCAATATGTTGTTGACATGCAACTTCCCCTTACATCTTTAACAGAGGAGGTTATTCAGACTATAGGCCAGTGTTTCCCAACCTTTGGTTTTTGCACTTCAATTCCCAGAAGCTTAATTCAATTCCTCAATGCACTGATTAGCCAATGTACTGACTTAGGCTTCTGGGAATTGAAGCCCCCTGTGGGGCCTGTACCCCACATTGAGAACACTGCTCTAGACTGTTGCCTGTCTGTGATAATGGACTGGATGACAGCTAAAAGACTAAAGCTGAATTCAGATAGGACAGAAATCATACTGTTTGATGGGACTCTTGACAGGTTTGGAGTAAGTCTATTCAATCTGGATGGGAAGTCACACCCACCCTGAGGGATCAGGTTTGGGATTTGGGTGTTTTTTCAGACCCAGCTGATGGAGAAGCAGATATCTGCTGTGGCCAAGTCTGCCTTTTTCCTTCTTAAGCAAATTGCCCAGCTGTACCTTGATGTGAGGTCCCTCATGATAATCTTGAGAATTGATTATTGCAATGTTCCCTACATAGGGCTACTCTGAAAGATGGTATGGAAGCTGCAGCAGGTACGGAAGTATGGTATGGTGCAGATGGTATTGAAGCTGCAGACGTTTGATCATCCCAATTGTAGCCCCCCTGCATTGGCTTTCTGTAGGCTTTCATACCCAATTTAAGTTATAGTATTAATATGTAAGGTCCTCCATGGCTTGTGGCTTAAATACCTGAAAGTTCATGCCAGGCCTGCTCTTTTCAATTATTTCAAAAATTAGTGAAGGCTGAATTGTACAGGGAAACATTTAACAACATTTTGACTCTCTCCTAATATGACTCGCGATTACAGTCAAACCTCGCATAAAGAGCACCTCGCTTAAAGAGTAACTCACCTAAAGAGCAGAGTTTTCTCTGAATGTTCGCTTCGCTTAACAAATAAACCAACAAAAATTCACTTAACAAATAAATCTGGGTTCACAATCCCCCCCCCCCCCAAAGTCACAATTGGTCACTTGCAATGGTGTTTCCCTTAAAGAGCAAACTCGCTTAAAGAGCAATCCCAAGGGACACATTATGTTCTTTAAGCGAGGTACAACTGTACTTGTTTTTGTTATAATACTTGCTTTAGTTCAAGGGTTCTCAATGTTTTCAAGTCGCGGGCCTGACCATGCCCCTGGACAGCTGATCAGGCTGGTCAAATGGTTCTTCTCACCAAGAAGTGGGAGTAAAATGCACCCATGCATGCGCACAACGAATTTACAGCAGCATTATGTGCATGTACGTTTTACTTCCACTTTCAGGAGTGGCAAGGGCGGTGCAGGCCAGATGAATTGGCGTCAGGAGCTGGGGCCAGCCCATGGGCCGTAGTTAGCGGATGCCTGCTTTAGTTGGTGTGACTGTGAATATTGTTTGTGGGTTTGATTACTCTATTTTATTAATTGTTTTCTGACTGTCTTTTCTCATTTTGTTTTTAACCATGTATGTTAACTTCCTTGAATGGCTTCAGGCAATAGTGAAATAAAATTTAAATGGATATCAGTTTTAGGGAAAGCACTTTGGAATAGGTATCTGAATAATGCATTACCTAAAACAGTTCCCTCCTCTCCAACTTGAAAAGACTCATGTAGGACTTTCAGCTAAATTTTACAGTTGCAGTATAAAAATACAATGCAGTATAATAAACAAACAAACAAATAAATAGCAACTATCTCTTCTTTGTGAGTTGATGTTGTTGCTTCGCAATCTTCAGAGAAACTGCCTTGGACAATATAGTCTGTCTTCCATAGTAAGCCTAAGGCTTAATGTTGAGGTTCATTATTTATTACAGTGGGTTTTAAAAAGAATAGTTTCCAAATTTCAAAACGCAGAGACATTTCCAAAGAGAAAATTAATCTTCTTTTAAACATGTGCCTCAAAAGCAAAGACATGCAAGTCATAGATCAAACTTCCCCATCAATAACACATGGATGCACAGATATCCTGCGCCTTAACTTCCAATACTTTATATACACTCAAGAGGTGAAGTCTGCTTCTTGATTATTTAAACAAAACAAACCATTCCACAGACTCTTTTGCTTACTGAGAGTTAAACCTATTAAATACAGTGAGAATTCCTGATCCAAAATATAGATGAACTGGAATGGACAAAAAATTAGGACTGTAGTGCAAATCAGCTGTTTGTAGTTGTTAACATTTCAAAACAAATGCTTATTTTAGCTATTCCACACCCCTGATAATGTACATTTTACATGATAATGTAAATTTTAGGAAAAATTTACAAACATTGCTGGCAGGGCAGGTATGGGGTGCAGGAGGGACTATGACCCCAGCCCGCTGGCTGATTTAAGCCCCGCTTGCCCTCAATTAGTTTTTAGATTTTGATTTTAAAGTTTTAAATTGAGGGTTTTTAAGGAATGTTTTTAAGAGTGTTTTATTGTGTGTGTTTTTTATGAATTGTGAGCCACCCCGGGTCACCTCCATGAGGAGGGTGGTTGATAAGTATGATAAATGAATGAATGAATGAATGAATGAATGAGTAGGGAACAGAATCACTAATTGAATTAAGCAAAAGCATTTAGTTGTGGATGAAAGTACAAAAGGGGTGCATCAGTATGCAATCTAGCTACAGTAATACCTCATATAACATTAGTATCGAATAACACGAAAATCGCATAACATCAAGGAATCTGGGGGGAAGAATTGCATCAGATAACATTAAGATCCTATGGGATGCTTCAGATAACAACCGCGAAAGCCTGTGTGGTTACAATGTATCTCTATGGATCCCATAGAGGATCAGATAACACTAAAAATCATATAACACGAAGACTTGTGGAACCAGGTTTTAGTGTTATATGAGGTTTTACTGTATTTTGTTTTGAACCAATTATGGTTTCTAAACTGTTTTCAAAGGCAGTCCCACATAGAGCATATTATTGTAATCCAAATGAGATATACGGTAAATAAGGCATGTGTCACTATAGCCAAATTAGATATCTCAAGAAAAGAGCAAAACTTTAACTGTGGACTCTTGATAACTGCTGAAATGTGGCCAAGCAGGAGGATATTCAAGCAACAAACCTCAATTTTCATGAGGAATATAACTCCATCCAGGACATATGAAGTCCTTATTCCCTCATTGATCTTTCAATTGACCAGGAACATCTGTGTCTAGTTTAGAATAAGTTTTAGTTTGTTTGCCATCATCCAATCCATTATTGACACTAGGAAATGGTGTAAAACCAAGATAACGTCTTTGAAGTTGGATGGAAAAGAGAAATAACATTGGGGGTCATCAGCATATTAATGGCACAAAGCTCTTTCATTGGTTTCCTTTATTAACTAGTATGGAGTCAGAATAGAACCCTGAGGCATATCACAGACCAATCAAACAGGAGTCTCCCAGTACTGCTTTCTAGGCTCACTCATCCAGAAACAACTGTATAAAACAGTGCCTCTGTGTCCCATCCCAGACTGACACCAGGTTAATAATATTAAAACCTGCTGAAAAGTCCAGCAGAAACAACAGGGACTCCCTCCCTCTGCCCTCTTATCAGTGTAGGTCATCCACCAAGGTGACCAAAGCTGGCATTCAGAATATCTAGCAACAGTCTATTAATTTGACAGACGGGAGATATTGATGCATGCCACACTTAACCTCCTAACCATGATAGAGGTTTTCTGCATGGATACCACATCGTATTAAAGCAAAGCAATCACATTTATATAGTGCTTTGTGTACTCTCTGGGTGGTTCACAAGTTAATTATCATTTTGCCCCCAATATGCTGGGTACTCAGTTTACCAATCTCAAAAGAATGGAAGGCTAAGTCAACCTTGATCCCTCATCAGGATTCAACTTAGAAACTTTTGGTTGCAGGGCAGCAGTTTAACCACTGCACCACCAGCTGCCTTTCATTCTTTTGTAATGCCTCTTTATATCATCCAAGACTATTTTCTCCCAGAAAAGATACAGTTTGAGAAATGGAAAGAAAAATGAATTAAACAGAATTAAGAGTGTAATTAGCAAAGGGAACAAACTAAAATAGAAGATATGAAAATCAAATTGAGAGAAATATGTTTAAACCATTTTACATTATAAACTGGCTGGCTATGTCAGTGAGCTGGAGTACTTGGCTGCAGAGCCAGGCTTCTGGAGTTCAATTCCACACTTTGCTTCCCTGGGAAGAACTAGTTTGGATAGCCTTGGGCAAGCTGCATAATCCTAGAGAACCTCTAAAAGGGCTGGTAAACTATTTATAAGTACATTACAGTAATACTTCGGATAACGCTAAGACTTGGTTCCACAAGTCTTGGTGTTATCCGATTTTTAGTGTTATCCGATGCATGTTAAAATCCTATGGGATAGATCGGATAACGTTAAAGCTCCATAGAGATACATTGTAACCGCACAGGCTTTAGCGGTTGTTATCCGATACATCCCATAGGACCTTAACGTTATTCGATCCAATTCTCCTCCCCAGATTACTTAACGTTATGCGATTTTAGCGTTATCCGAGGTAAACGTTATCTGAGGTGTTACTGTACCTAGGAAGAACTCATAAGGATTGTTGTGAGTTAGAACTAACTTAAACCACATAATGATTTATCATTAACACAAGTAACAGATTTTATTGAAACAACTAATGCAAGATAAGGGTCATTATTTGAAAACATGTGCTGTTAAATAAACCCTGCAAAGAATCTATTTTGGATTTACAGTCAAACCTCGCATAAAGAGCGACTTGCTTAAAGAGTAACTCGCTTAAAGAGCAGAATTTTCTCTGAATGTTCGCTTCGCTTAAAAAATAAAACCAACCAAAAACTCGCTTTAAATCGGGGTTTGCAATCCCCCCACAATTGGTCATTTACAATGGTGTTTCGCTTAAAGAGCAAATTCGCTTAAAGAGCAATCCTGTGGAACGCATTATGCTCTTTAAGCAAGGTACCACTGTCTATTCATGCATAATAGATGTAAAACATAGGCATACTGTATACAGAGCAGGCAAAAATGACCCAGAAATGGATACAAATTTCATAGTTTAATGAAGCCTCTGGTCCTTCCTTTGTCTCCGATCCACACTGGCAAGTGTATAACAGACTCTGAAAATATAGATGGCACCATAACACAATGAAACAGAAAATATTGTAATAAAATGCGACCACTATGCTAGAGATGGTAAAAACTTAAGGTTCACCATCTGACATGTAGCTAAGATGCCCAAAGAATATTGGCAGAATATAATAAATTAAAGTATTAAAATAATTAACCAGTCAACAGAATACCAAAATGAATAATTGTTATTGTCTCTGTTGGGGGAAGAACAAGAAATAAGAGATGATTTCACTGAGAAATGGTTCTTATTGAGCATGTATTCTATCACCGTCTAGCTGGACATCCCACTACAGTAATGGAGTAGACCTTAGAGCCAGTGACAGAATGCTGATTGTTGGGCTGTGGTAAATAACCTGACTCCGGCTAAAGGGGCCAACAGCTACGGGTGGATGAGCCCCTTTAACTTGGGTGATGGTGCCCCTCAGTGGAGGAAATGCCACTGGAAACCATCATATTGGGCCAAATGGCAAAATGAGCAGCGGAAGAACCATTCTGATTCCCAATGGTCATGGAGGCGGAAGAGTCCATGCCAGATGGAGTGACTGCGAAAGCACTCCTTGTCAATATCCTCAAGGCAGTGGCAGTCCATTACAGTCCTGGTATTAAATCCTGCATGTCTCATTTCATGTGCCCGCAGGAGATGGCTCCTTGATCATAATTTGTTGCTCACTTCATGGCAAGCTGGGATCCACCTTAAACAAATTCATGCCAATGGCATTTTTCCTGTTTGTCATTCTTCTTTCATCCATCAACTGTGAAAATGATTTTCAGGAAAAAATGTATACTCGGACTTGAGTAGCAGCCGTTGATGAGTAGCAGCTAATGATTCACTGGTCAACACAGTTTTTCTGGCATGAGGTACTCTAACGATTCTAAGGTAATTTTGACGTGCTGATTCCAAATCTGGCATCCATTTTTTTCTAGCACATCATGTTTTTGAGATCTCAAATATTGCAATATACCTATGAACAGCAAATTTATCATCATCACAGCTATACAAAACAATTTTTTTTCCTGGCATGAGCTTTTGCAGTTGTTTTATACTAATTTCAGGCTGCTGATTACAAATATGATCTCAGATTTGCTCTATCACATTACATTTTTATGCTATTGGCCAACCTAATTGTCATTTCTGACTGCATGTTTGTGCGAGTCGGTTATAGAATTATAGTGATAAAATTAGTGACTGGTCAACACAATTTTTCTGACACGAACGATTCTAAGGTAATTAGAATCCGTTTTTTTCCCTAGCACATCAGGTTTTTGAGATCTCAAATATTGCAATATTCCTTACGAACAGCAAATTTATCATCATATTTGTTGAGCTAAACAGATATACGGACCTAATAAAATATGTACAAAAAGGTAAATTGACAATATCTTGGAAACTCAAGAGCACTTGGATGTAGAATGAGCATCAAGATTCACCTATTTATATAGTCACTTGGCCAACTTTCCAGAGAACTTGGGTGACGTGAGCGAAGAGCACGGTGAACGTTTTCATCAAGACATTAAAGTAATGGAAGAACGTTACCAAGGCTGATGGAACACCAACATGATGGCAGATTACTGTTGGTCCTTGAAGAGAGACATTACACACATTGAATGTTGCAGAGCATCCAAGAAAAGGTTGTTCATGGAGATGTAAGGTCAATATTGTCAATTTACCTTTTTGTACATATTTTCATATCTTAACATTTCAATTCTTACATGTTAATATGCTTTCACTCTCAACTTTGTGCTTCAGTTCATAATTATATATGTTTGTTCAATAAAGTATTGCATATTGGATGTTATTTTATTAGGGCCGTATGTCTGTTTAGCTCAACAAATATGATGATAAATTTGCTGTTCGTAGGTATATTGCAATATTTGAGATCTCAAAAACCTGATGTGCTAGAAAAAAAACGGATGCCAGATTCGGAATCAGCACCTCAAAATTATCTTAGAATCGTTCATGCCAGAAAAATTGTGTTGACCAGTCACTAATTTTATCACTATAATTCTATAACTGACTCGCACAAACATGCAGTCAGGAATGACAATTGGTTTGGTCAATAGGATAAAAATGTGATGTGATAGACTAGAGCAAATCTGAGATCATATTTGTAATCAGCAGCCTGAAATTAGTATAAAACAACTGCAAAAGCTCATGCCAGGAAAAAATTTTTTTTTATAGCTGTGTTATAAATGGACAGTATACAACTTTAATAGAATATAAACAATTTTGTGAAGTACCCACAGATGTGTGCATTTTCTCTTGTAAGTATAAAGATTTTAGTAATGTGAGCACCTCTGAAGAAGAATAAAGCTTGGCTACATTGATATTTCCTTTTTGTATTGATTGTACATTAAGAATAAGAAGTAATATATGCTTCTTAAAAGGCTACAATTTATAATTTGGGAACTAAAGCATCTTTTCACACACACTCTCTCTAAGGCAATAGGGATTACTACTTAATATCTATATACCTTAGACCAGGGGTGCCCAAACTTTTTGGGCCGTGGGCCGATCATGTGGTTCAGGGAGCCGGTCACTAAGGCCCGGGGGCCGGCTGTAGCCCCCAACGCCAATTCATCTGGCCTGCGAAGCCTTCGTCGCTCCTGGAAGCGGAAGTAAAACACGCCTGTACGGTCACATTTTACTTCCACTTCCAGGAACGACGAGGGTTTTGTAGGCCGGATGGATTGGCATTGGGGACCGCACCTGGCCCCCAGGCCTTAGTTTGGGCACCACTGCCTTAGATTTTCTTGTAAGCATGGGTAGAGTGATAGTAAACAGTAGAAACAAAGAAGACGAAACCTGAGATTGTTTGACTCAATAAAGCAAGCTATGGCCTTGAGATTGCAAGAACGTCACTAGTCTGTTAATAGCAGGAGTTTTTGGAGGTTAATTCATTGGTTCACCATAAGTTTGAATCAACTTGATGGCACATAATAGCAGAGTGGTAGTGAAACATGACAGACTTTACCCACTGGGTTCGGCTCTTTTCTCTATTTTGTTTTCTACAGTAATACCTCAGATAACGTTTACCTCGGATAACGCTAAAATCGCATAATTTTAAGTTATTTATTTATTTATTTATTTATTTAGATTTATATTGCTGCCCACTCGCCGAGGCGACTCAGGGAGGCTTACAGTCAAAACAACAACAGTACAATAAAAATTATAAAATGCAACCACATAAAACATTTAAACCAGAACACAAACTAACTCCCTTGTTACCTGAAAATTTAGGGCTTGGTTCGTTTCTTGGTGGAGAATTAATTAACCTCAAAAACTGACACCGAGGCATGGTTTTGATCAAAACAAAATTGGTTTATTGGTATTAAGGGTTCTAGTTTACATTGACCGGTATATAAATTAGAAGTCTCTACCTCAACCGTTTCAAAGAAAACCACTCTCGGGAGCCCATCCATGCTATTCTGTGAATGAGCTGAAGTCCCTCCCACTCCCCAACATTTTTATACCTTTACACTGGTTGATAATTAACCTGGATTTAGTGATGGCAGTGGCAAACGCTGTCTTACTAAGATGGGGGCAATTAAATGAGTCTTTTACACTTCTTAATTAAACAGTACAAAGTAATTTCTGAAGTTACACATTGACATTTTTACAAATGCAAAAGAGTGGTGGCAAGGGTAGCAAGCAGTTCATTGTTTCTTGAGGAAGTGATCTTCCAGGCGGTCGTAAAACTATTACAAAGTGTTTCAGGAAAATATTTGCAGAGCGATACTGTATCTTTGGCTTCTGTGACTGAATGAAAAGGAGCGTCTTTGTTTTACTGAGATTCCACACCTCTTGCAACACCTCTGGTTGAACTCTTGATGCTCAGAGAATGGAGACAAAAGAGAGATAATTAGTTCCTGGTTTACATTCCTTTGGAAATGGGAAGCCAACTCTTAATCAGCTTTTCTATCAACTTTAATTGCTTACATTCCTTGCCAGAGTACGTGACCCACTTGGAATGATCAATATTCTTTGCCAATGTTCTTAGGCAGGCTTTTATATAAAAATTAGTTCTATTTTCCCTTTTGATTATGCCCCTTTGCAGAGGTTTTATATCAACCTTGTATTGTTTTATTTCATCTGTTAGCTATTAAGTGTTGGCTTCTCCCCTCATTTTCATACCTTTGCCCATGTGTGTACAGTGGTTTTCTGATTGTGACTTTATTAAAGAGTTAAATAAAATGATGTGTTTGAATCTTAAAATTTCATATAACACCCTTCAGGCCGTTGTTGTGGGCCCAGAGGAGGGGGCGATGTTCTCAGCCACTGCTAGGCCTTGGCATCTTCTTCCTCGGGCCGTTGTTGTGGGCCCAGAGGAGGGGGTTATGTTCTCAGCCACTGCTAGGCCTTTGCATCTTCTTCCTCAGGCCGTTGTTGTGGGCCCAGAGGAGAGGGTGTAATCTGGGGAGGAGAATTGGATCAAATAATGTTAAGGTCCTATGGGATGTATCGGATAACAACCGCTAAAGCCTGTGCGGTTACAATGTATCTCTATGGAGCTTTAACGTTATCCGATCCATCCCATAGGATTTTAACATGCATCGGATAACACTAAAAATCGGATAACACCAAGACTTGTGGAACCAAGTCTTAGCATTATCCGAGGTATTACTGTATTTCATTTTACTATCCTCCTGCACCAGTTGGGTGGCTTGTTTTTCAAACATCCCAGGTTAAGGAATGGTGAGGAGTTTGCAATAGAGAAGATATGAAGGGTTAAGAATAAGCAAGCAGGTTCCTGACTGATACTAATTTTGTGTAGAAAGTAAAAATGGCATTAAGTCAGATGTGGTAACTCATCTGCTCCACTTAAATAAAAAGTTTGTTGATGTCCAATGAAAAATTAGCTGATAATTTAGATTTTGAATTATAGCTTGCTTTATGAAATAGTAAAGGTCTCCCTTGCTCAAAAGCCAGTCATATCTGATTCTAGGATTGCAGTGCTCATCTTCGTTTACAGCCAAAAAGCCAGTGCTCTTGTGTCTGTAGACATTTCCATGGTCATGTGGCAGTCATGACTAGACACCAGAGCGTATGGAATGCTGTTACCTTCTCACCAAACTAGTACCTGTTTATCTAGTTGCAATTTCTTGCTTACGAAATGCTAGGTTGGCAGGAGTTGGAACAGAGACAGGAGCTCACTCCATCATGGAGCATTCGGGTCTCAAACTGCTGACCTGCTGACCTTTCGTTTGTCAAGTTCAGTGTCTTAACCACTAAGCCACTGCAGTCCTTTATGAAATATATACTAGCATACAAGAAATGGGAGGTTTTGACTTTGTGTCACAGAGGTGTGTTTTTGAGATGACAGTCTTGTCTAAAGATTGAGCTTGCCTTTCTCATTCATCCTCAAAAATATAGGAGGCATCCATTGTGTTTTAGTGCTGAGGCAAAGATTTAAGTATAACTTCAGCACATGCCACAACTGTAGTTGTTGATCAATTGTCCTTCAACTTAATTGATGTGAAAAGCATTATGAGGAACTTGTAACTGACTGACTGCTACTTGGGCTAGCCTGCCATGGCTCTCCAGATTAAGATCTTGACTTGCTGAGTGTGATTCTAAAGCAGAGATTCCCAACCTAAGGCTCATGGGCCGGATCTGGCCTGTGGTACCATTTCATGTGGCCCCCCACCCCTCCAAAGGAATTCGAGAAACATAATGACTACCCCTTTGAAGTGGTTGGGACAAAATGGCCACCCCATCAAGCAGGAATGGGAAAATCGCCGTCCAGCCCTTGAAGCTGACTGAGGGAGTGTGACCCGGCCCCTGGCTTGAAAAGGTTGGGAACCTCAGTTCTAAAGCATCCCTTTAGTCCAGCACAGTTTGTACTGCATCCTGAGAACATTCTTGAGTCTATATAGACCAGGGGTCAGCAACCTATGGCCTACGGCGCCAAATTATCAGACCCCCGCCCTTGCTCCAAATGCTACTACACTGCCAGAAGTGGATCCAGACACATTTACGGCAGCTGCGGACACGTTTATAGCAGGCAGACCACCAGTCCGGTCCCCTCAACTGTCTGAGGGAGCATGACCCAGCCCCTGACTTTAGAAGGTTGTCGGCCCCTGATATAGACAGTGTTGCTCAATTTTACTTCTGACAATGCCTCTCTGCTTTAACAGCAAAGTTCAGGCTCGCAGGGCTTTCTCTGCATACCTGCATCGTGTCCAGCTGCGCTTGATGAAAGAGGCTGGGCATCAGGTCCATAATCCTGCCTGGGCTGCCAAGGAAGATGAGCAAATGGTAAGAGACTGTGCTGCTTGCTGAGCTTTTTCAGGGAAGAGTCCAGCTGATCCTACTCAGCATTCCTGAACCAGCCTATGTGACACTGATTCTTATCAGGTACAATTTTGCAAGAATGCTAAATATTGTTAACTGTTGCAAGACCAACTCAGACTGCTGCTTTTACTCAAATGTTTTGAGACCTCTCTTTGAACCAATGTGCATCATGCAAAACAAGCAGTAAGAAGTGCTTGGATTCTGCAGGACACCAACGCCCCACCACCGGCCAAATAGAGCACGGTTCACATGAGAGCTGTTTTTAGCTGCCACCTTCTTTCTGCATATGTTCCTCTATTCCAGGGGTGCCCAAACTATGACCCATGGGCCAGATCCAGCCCCTGACACCAATTCATCTGGCCCACGAAGCCCTCGCTGCTCCCAGAGCAGAAGTAAAATGCACCCATACAGTCGTGTTTTACTTCCGCTTCTAGGAGCAACGAGGGCATTGCAGGCTGGATGATTTGGCGTCGGGGGCTGGATCCAGCCCCTGAACAACATGTCCGGCCCATGGCCTGAAAAATTTGGGCACCCCTGCTCTATTCTCACACTTTAAATTGTTCATACAGAACTTTGTTTCTAGACATGACTTTGTGTTGTCTGCTATCTCCCCCCAGACAGTAGCCGAGCCATTGTGCTGTATAAGAAGCAGCTGCGTTGCAGCATTTAATGAAGTATGTCCACATTTCTAGCATTTACTCTCAGCCTGCAGTTTTCTTAGCTTGAATGGAGACTGTGAAAACAGGCTATGAGGAATGAGCCAATCTAGCTTTAAAAACCTTATGTCAAGATTGGGAATAATCAGTTTGCCTCAGTGGAAAATGTTACCCCTGCTCTTTCCAAGTGGAAAATTGAAACTGGCTCTGTGAGAGCTGCTTTGTCTGCTGTGCTGTGAAAAATAATGTTTAAAATAACAGATCAAACCAACCTAATATAATGCTAGTGAAAGGCAAGCTGTGAAATTCAACACTTTGGCTACAAAGCAGTTCATTTGCATGTTTAGTAGGGCACCTAACCAAAAGTAAATCCAGACTGGAGACAGAATGTATTTGAAACTAAAAATTCACAGTTAAAGTCTTGCTTGAGTGCTCACTTTTCGGGGAGTGTTTTTCTCTGTACTATTGATTGGCAAAGTAGAAGAACTGCCACACTGGTTTTCTAGCTAGGGTAGATAAATGCAAAACATGAGGCATAGAAAGTGTAACCAGAGAGCATACCAAAGTGATAACAGTGTATTTGGTCAGAACAAAATGTCAAAAGCAGCTCTAACCCTTAAGCTTCACGCTAGACTTCTCTTTTTTTATGGATTCATTCACTATTTAAAAAAAAGTTTTATATTTTCACAACACAATTCCTATTGTTCCAGACACCTCTTCAACATTGTTTCTTAGAGTGAAAAATAAGAAAGCAGCTACATGAATTTATTCTTTTTCTTTGTTCTCTGGTGGTAGGAGTTGGTGGTTCGCTTCTTGAAGCGAGCAGCTAGTAACCTTCAACAGTCTTTGAGAATGCTGCTCCCAAGTCGACGCCTGGCCCTGTTTGACCGTAGACGTATCTTGGCTCACCAGCTGGGTGAGTTCATCATCTGTTATAATAGGGTGAGTATGTGCTGCGCTAACTGGATTCTGGATCAGAAAAGGATTAATGTAGATAATCTAGAAATCAGTGCTTCCTGCTTTTGTGGCTCCCACTGGAAGCATAGTTGATACAAAAAGAAAAAGTGAGGGGTGCGTGGGGTGGGAAGTGAAAGCAGGAGTCATTTGTGGCTTCCTGCTGTAAATATCAATCTTTGTATGTTACCTGTAAGTAATGATTGAGCCCCAGTTGGCTTGTGGATGTCACATACCAAGTCCAGTTTCAGCAAGGCTTCCATTTCCAGATTCTTTGTAGTGCAGTGGAGGAAGCTGTGTTTGTGTCAGCTTTGAATGTTGCAGTTTAAGAGATCCCAGTTTGCACTACATAGACAACTCACAAATCTGCAGAAGGTCTATCATGTTTTGTTGCAGGCCAAAAAGATGCCTATGTTGAAAACAGAGCACTGAAGTGGCTGTGTTTGTATTTCCCTTGATCTGGTTCTGATTATCTCTGAAAACCTTAGTAGTAAGAATAAAAGGTTGATAGGAAGTTTATTGTAGTCAGATTTTTGCAAAGTAAGCACTTAGGCTGTGACTAGATGACAAAGTTATCACAGGCTGAATCAATGTAGAGCACGGGTTCTCAACCTTTTTGCACCATGGACTGGGCCATCACTCCTCAGACAGGTGAACAGGCGGGACACATGGGTTCCCCCTGCCATAAACTGCAGTGGACCCATTTGTGTGGGCACATTTACAGCTGTTGTAAACATGTCCACTTGCAGGGTCGTTGCTGTGGGCCAGATGATTTGCCACCATGGGCTGGATTCGGCCCATGGGCTATAGGTTGTAAACCCCCTGATGTAGAGCATGCTAAACAGTACCACGCTTCCCAGGGAAAAAACAGCCCCACGCTCTTCAGGGATGGGATCAGTGGAGGTCAGCTTGCCTTGAAACAGCAAGGGTACCTCAGTAGATCCATTCCCTGAACCCTGCAGGGCTGCCTTTGCCCTGGGAACACAGTTCCCAGGGGAAAAGCAGCCCAGCGCTCTTTGGGGAAGGCATCTACGGAGGTCCCCTTGCTGTTTTGAGGCAAGGGGGCCACTATAGATCCCTTCCCTGAACCCCACAGGGCTGCCTTTGCCAGGGGAAAAGCAGCCCAGCACTATTCCGGAAGAGGTTGTCTCGTACAACAATTTTAGTATGCAACGATTTGCACAGAGGAATGAATTAAAATCGTTGGACGGGGTACCACTGTACAGTAAAACTTCACATAAAGAGTGCCTTGCTTAGAGAGTAACTCACTTAAAGAGCAGGATTTTCTCTGAATGGTCGCCTTGCTTAACAAATAAACTCAACCAAAAACTTGCTTTATAACTAAACCAGGGTTTGTAATCCCCACCACCACCAGAAATCACAATTGGTCACTTACAGTGGTGTTTTGCTTAAAGAGCAGACTCGCTTAAAGAGCAATCCCGTGGAGTGCATTATGCTTTTTAAGCGAGGTACCACTATACAGTACATATGCTTTCTTACAAGCAGAGTAGATTGTGGTAGGATTTTAAAAATAAACCATTACGTTACTAAAATTCTTGAAGCACAGAAGTTTATATTCTATAGCTTGTTCCCAGCACAGGCTCATTTCACTTAGCTGTCATAACTATGAACATATTCTGAATAAAGAGGTTTTGAATATAATTTCCTTCCCTTGAGCAAGATAAGTAAAGCCCATCTCAAGACTCAAGTTTTTTAACTGTGGTGGCAAAGAACAGTTAAATCCTAAAGGAAAATGTATTCAAAACCCTTGTTCCCCAGCTAAAGGCAAGTTTTGTAAAAGTGTCTTAAGCTATTGGATCTGATAGATAGTGTCTTGAAGTCTTTCATGTGAAATAAAGGCTTCTAGAATATATAGCTGTGATGGCAAACCTTGGCACTCCAGGTGTTCTTGGACTTCAATTACCAGAATCCCAAGTCAGCACGTCCACTGATCAAGGCTTCAGGGAATTGAAGTTCAAGAACAGCTGGAGTGCCAAGGTTTGCCATCACTAATATATAGACTTTCTGTGGTCTTATTTAAAAGATGGTGTTTGTGGTCTACATTATGATAGAGAAAGCTTGAATTTTTAGTGTTATCCGATGCATGTTAAAATCCTATGGGATGTATCGGATAATGTTAAAGCTCCATAGAGATACATTGTAACTGCACAGGCTTTAGCGGTTGTTATCCGATACATCCCATAGGACCTTAACGTTATTCGATCCAATTCTCCTCCCCAGATTACTTAACGTTATGTGTGTTAAAGTAGACTGGTTTTCAAGAAAACTTCAATGTTGTTTACTTGTAGGAGACTGAACAAATGGCTCAGATGAATTTAGCAAAGGAACAGCAGGAGGAAAAGGAATTTGTGGATGATGAAGTATTTCATAAATTTGTTACTACAGCAAGGTATTCATACATTCACTTATGGTAATTAGTAGAATAGTGATTTGTTCCTTTCTTTTTGTTCAGTGGAGGATGTGAAAGGGGCTTCTGATCATGCAGGGCTCCTCATTGGGTGGAACAGCCTGTGCAGTTTATATAAAACAGCCTGTGTGAGCACACCACAATTGTATATGCATAGAAGCCCCTCTCATGCCTTCTGCTGAATTTCCAGAGGTTGAGACCAATGAATGTAATAACTGATTCTGTCTCCTTTGGTACTTCGAGAACAACTTTTGCTGTTATATCCAGCAGTCTGAAATAGTAAGATGACATTCTATTGCCTAGCTTGCACTTCTTGGCCAAATACTTCAGCTAAATCAAATGCACTGCCATAATTCTGGGCGCACAGGTATAACCATTCACACATTATCTAGCCGTCATCTTTCTCTTTTGGTCTTGTCTTTGTCTGCAGTTCAGGTGGGGAGGTCAAATGCATGCATCATGATTTATTCTTTAAATTAGAAAGCCAGCCATAGTCGGCTGCTACTCATGTCCGAGTATACATTTTTTTCCTGAAAATCATTTTCAGAAAAAATGCCATTGGCATGAATTTGTTTAAGGTGGATCCCAGCATGCCATGAAGTGATCCACACACTATGATCATGGAGCCATCTCCTGCAGCACGTATGAAATGAGATGCAGGATTTGACACCAGGACTGCAATTGACTGCTGCAGCCTTGAGGATATTGACAAGGTGTGCCTTCACAGCCAGTCCATCTGGCATGGCCTTTTCTGCCTCCATGACCATTGGGAATCAGAATAGTGAAGTGGTTCCTCCTCCGCTTATTTTGCCATTGGACCCAATATGATGTTTTCCAGTGGCATTTCCTTTACTGAGAGGAACTATCACCCCACCCAAAGGGGCTCATCCGCCTGTAGCCACTTTAGGAAATCAGGTTATTTACCACCGCCCAACATTTGGCATTGAGTTGATGTCTGTATGGTCTCCATTACCCTAGTGGAATGTCACACCAGACATAATTGGAGAGCAAAGCATAGGGAACCTTTTAGAGAAAGATTTAAACTCTAGCCAAGGCCGAAGTCCATGTTGTTTAATCAACATATAAATTATGCTAGATTAACATATGTGTCAAGATTCAATTGAAAACATTTTGCTTATTTAATCATATCATTTTGCTAGAGTTTGTTGCTGTCAACTGTGGTGAGGGGAAACCAATATTAAGATATGGATTTAAAACTTATATTGTCAAAATAGCGTTTTTTGTCTTATTTTCCAATACTTTGCACTTCATGTTTCAATTGATTATACAGTGGTACCTTGCACAATGAACGCATTGTATAGCGAAAAATTTGTACAACGAAGTGTTTGTTATGCAATTGCAATACCCTGCATAACAATTTTTTTCATTATGCAGGGTTTTTGGTAACTGGGGTATACCCACTTAATGGGAACTCCAGTTAATGAAAAAAAATTTCCGTTATTCGGGCCATCTCCTATAGGGAACCGCATAACGAAAAAAGCCGCATAGTGAAGAGCTCCGAGGAACAGAGTTTTTTGTTATACAGGGTTCTACTGTACATCCATTAGAGAGCAAAAGAGAATAAGTGTTGCTGCCTGTGGGAAACCTAGATTTCTTACAATTTTACCAAAAAAGCATTTCAAATGGTTTTATGTGGCCCAGCTCTACTTAAATAACTTTTGAGTGCTTCTGAACATAATGTTTTATGATATCTAGAGATTCAGACTTGATCAGTCTCGGAGGCTTAACCAACTGAGGCTAGCTGTCAATTTTGCCTCTGATGATATCCTTAAATAAATAACTTGAATTCCTTTTGGTCAGTGGTTCAGAATTGTTACAGTATGGCTTCCTTTTTTGCCATATTCCAGACTGTTTTGCAGGAACATAATTTGAATGCTAGAGGTCAGTGCAGTAAACTTTCTGTCTTTCTTCAGGCAAGACTTCCCATATTTTTTAACTTCAAAATAGCAATAACACTTCTATACCACCCCATAGCACTTAGTGCACTCTCTGGGTGGTTCACAAGGTAATTAGTATTTTGTCCCAAAACTACCACCCTTGGAAGGCTGAGTCAACCTTGATCCCCTTCAGGATCAAACTCATGTTTTGGCTGCAGTAAAACACTTTAACCACTGCACCACTAGGGCTCAAAAGAGATTTTTTTTTCTTTATGCATTTGATTGCATTTACGTTCTGTCTCTAGCTAGCAATAAAGATCATAGTTACCATTTGGCAGAGGCAAATAAAAATCAGTATACTGCACTGGAGATACAACAATTGCCATCATGTTTCTGTGTGTTTTCCCACACAATGACAATGTTGCATCAAAGTAAGGGAAAATCCAATTCTGTGACAAAGATACAAAACTATAACTTTAGAGAATATTAGAAACTGAATGATGTAAAAGGTGAAAGATTTATGCAATCTGAAGAGAAACCAAATTGACTACGCTAAATTGAAAAACAGTTGAAAATTTCATCAAAGATTGGGAACATATGAACATATGTGGTGGAACTGTAAAGTTACAATGGGCTTTTGGGAGAAATTAGAAAATGAAATTGGTAAAATAATGGGATTTATTTTTAAATTTAATGTAAAATTGCTTTATTAACAGGTTTTGAAGGAATGAAATTGGAAACAAACAAGAAAGATTTGTTATCCATTTTTCTGAAAACATCGAGGCAGCATATTGCAAAAAAATTGGAAAAATAATTTAAATTTAGATATGGGTATGTGGTATAAAGAAATATGGGAAATGGCATTAAATGATAAACTTACCTGGGAACTAAATGTTAAAAAAGGCATAGTGAAAGATAATAAATTTGGGGATATTTAATTTACACTTTTGAAGTATACACTGAAGATTGACAAAAGGGACAAACCATCGCCAGATGTGCTGAGTTTTTGAGAAAAATAAATTAATAATATGACAAGCATGTAGTAAATTCATGGACACTGTAAATAGCACCAGGTGGTTTTATATTATAGTTGTATAAAAGAAAATAGTTTTTAAAAAATCAGCTAACTATGGAGAATGTTATTATAAACAAATATTATTTAGAATAAATAAAACTGAATAGTCTTACAAAGATGTTTTGATAACGTATATACAAGGTTTGAGGTGCAAGTGAAGCCTGATGTAACTGAGTTTGTTGATATTTTGTATTCACTGTTTTTACTTTCTTTCACACTTGTATGTTTATGATTGAAATTTAATAAAAACTTTAATTGCAAAAGAAAAAAGAAACTGAATGATGGAGAAACATCCCAGGAGTGACAGGGGCCTTGACCATTGGGCTGGAATTTTTATTACTAATTGTGTCAGCAGGTATATATGTTATATCTGAGATACTAGAAAGATTAATCTTTTTAATTTTATATATTAAGCCATCATTTCTTTCTGAGAGTAGGATGCTAGGTCATCCTTGTCTTTGGTTGTTCATGACCAGAGTTTGTTAAACCTAGTGTGCAATTTTACTCGGTAATTTCTCTTTTACCAATGTTAGTTCAGTTTCCATTTTCTGTATATTTCTCCACTTCAATTTTATTTATTATTTATGCTTCTCAATACTCATCTCTGTGTTTTCATAGTCATTGTGCCACTAAATGTCAAACGTTTCCCATGTTTCTTACTTCCTTCTTACCTTAGTGAAAGTGATCTGGAGGAGGTGTTGACATTTTACACGCACAAAAATAAATCAGCAAGTGTCTTCCTGGGAACAAACTCTGGAACCACAAAACCCAATAATAGCCAGGTGGAAATCAAGGCGAATGGAGGTGGGTATGCCTGTTCTTCCTGCTTATGATGTCTAATGGGTTACAACAGAGATGTGGAGAAGCCAAAGTGCAGGATTAAATTTGAACAAGGAGTCCTGTGGCATTTCAAGGACTTAAACTTGATCAATGTTTAGGTAAGGGTAAAGGTTGCCCTTGCTTGAAAGCCAGTCATATCTGATTTTAGGGTTCAGTGCTCATCTCTGTTTATAGCCAAAGAGCCAGCACTATCTGCGTCTCGAGATGTTTCCTTAGACGTGTGGCAGGCATGTCTAGACAATGGAATGCACAGAATGCTGTTTACATTGCCACCAAAATGGTATCTATTTATCTACTTGCAATTTTTTGCTTTCAAACTGCTAAGCTGGCAGGAGCTGAGACAGAAGCTCACTCTGTCATGCAGTACTTGGGTCTCAAACTGCTGACCTGCTAACCTTCCAGCCGTCAAGTTCAGCATCTTAACCACTAAGCCACGACAGTCCCTGTTAATGTTTAAGATGCCACAAAACTCCTAAATTTTGTTTTAATAAGCTAACCTGGCTATTCCCTTGTATAATAACTTCACTTCACTAGTGAATATCTGGAAATTTCAATCTTGTTTGGATCAGCTTGATAGACTGAACTGAATCTTTCTAAGATATTTAACTACTTTTCAGATGACCCAGAAATCAAAGAAAAGGTTGAAAAGCAGCAACCCCAAAATCTAGTAGATAAAGAAAAAGTGTCTCAGGAACTGAGAAGGATCCAGCCCAAAGAAACTAAACAGTCAGGTGAGTGAGAAAATGGGGAGACAAATGAACTTAAAGTAGGGGGAAGGTGCTGAATGTTTATCTGTTAGCTATTTGGCACAGCTGGACACCTCTTTCATGTTATGGATTTTGAGTAAACTAAATCTGCCTTTGAAAACTGGAATGTTATTTCTTGAAAAGGCAATTAGGCTGCCTTCAGTTATTTTGTAATTGACTCACGACAGTCAGAAGGATCATGTTTAGTTACTATCTATTTAAATTAATCTTAGTTTTTTCTTTCTGAAAAATGACTGAAACAATAACATAGTCCAGACTTGTCATTGAATAGATAATTTATTCAGAAATTTTGATTTTAATTTTTTTTGGATGATTTCTGTCTGTCTTACCTATGATATAATAGCAGGAGTTCTCAACCTTTTAAAGCTGGGGGCCTGGTCACACTCCCTCAGAGAGGTTCAGGGGCCATTTTGACTCTTCCTCCACCACATGGCACTTCCAGGTGTGGTAGAGGCAGGGGGCACATGAAATGATGCCACGGGCCACAGGTTGAGAATCCATGATATATAGCATTTCTTTCCAATCATATGAAAACTTAGTATAGATGGATACATTTTAGTTGTTGCTGGCATTTCTATGTTGACTTTCATTTATTATACTCCTCTCTCTGTGTTTGCATGTGTATTCTGTGGCTGTCAGTTTTCTACTTCTTTCGTCATAATTATATCTGTTTGATTATTTGTGATTTTTGAGTTCCAATTTATGTTTGTTTTTTATTTTTGCCAGTTACCTAAATTAGGATCTAACTGAATTCTGTGGCTCCTTTTTGAAATTCAAAGGTGCTTGGTTTCATCAGTTATAATCAGCTGTTGTATCGTTTGGAGAACATTTGAATCTAGTTAAAAACTAAGCTTTTTTGTTTATTATTTTCACAAAACTACGCAATATTATTTGGAGGCTTGCATTCATTTTTAAAACAGAAAATGTCCTAATCAGCATATAAATGTTTTTGTATTTGTTTTTAAATAGGTGTCCCTCCTTCAGCAGAAGATGAAGAAAATGCAGCACAACATAGTTTTTTAAATGCAGATTCCTCCATTCCCGACACGAACCTCCCACAAAATGTCATTTCCCAGTTGTCATCTCATACCACTACCTCTGACAATGAACAGGTGCCTGATCATCACTCAGCCATCTCTCTTTCTTCTGGTTCTAAGCCAAATCCTGCCCCTTCTTTTCAAAGCACAGCACCTGAAAACAGTTCTAACACAGTGAAAAATGCACTCCACACTTCCTTAGACAGTGCAAGCTTACACCGTTGTCAGTCTGGCAGTTACACTGTTGGCCCCTTCTCTTCTTTCCAGAGTGCTATGCAGATCTACAGCCAGAGACTGACTCGGCCATCTTCAGCAAAACCAGGTAAGTGAGAAGCATGCCTGGTTCCTTAACTACAACAATGCTTGTACTAGCATTATCCAGAGCAGCCCTATTGCATGCAAAAGGTTACAGCATGGCTGTGCAAGCATCCAGTGGGTGGTATTATTTTTCTCGAAGAGGCTTATTTAAAAAGAAATATAGCTAATCAGATTTGAAAATGGAGCATAGTAAAATGCCAAATTAATAATACAAGTATGAGATGATTATTTTTGGCACTCAGACATTTAAAATCTACTGCTGGCACATGACATGCCTTGGCAGTGGTTCTTCATAATCCAGGAAGTGATGATTAAAGTTTATCCAATTTAAACTCCATAGTGGGATAAAATATAGGGCTGTAACGGAAAGTAACCTGCACTGAAGTATGAATGGGTGACTCAAATTAATAGCCTTTATCTTGGATAATTCTTTATTTGTTCTGTGAATAACCATCCTATTCGGATTATCAGGCAATGCACATACAGGTCTTAGCAGCCCCCAGAACCTTCTTCATTAGATGTCCACATAACGGAAGAGATGGGAGGCATCTTCCAGAGGAGGGCTTGTGCTAGATCAGTGGAAGAGTGGGCCCATAATGAAAAGCTCAGCTTCTCTTAGCTTGAGAAGGCAAGGCCAAAACAAATTTCTGACTCCAGCTGGAAACAAGGAAACTCTCTCTACTTTGGGGTTTCTTTTCTTGGAGAGAGCAGGGCTTTTTCTTTAGTTCTTCCTTTATGAAAGAAGGCATGGGATGGAATTTACCTCTTTGAGAGGTACCTTTCATTGCTGTTGTTTGCATCCAGGAAAGGAAAGGTTGCTTTTGCCTTTTTGGGGACCTTTACCACATGGAGCTAGGCTAGAGAAACAAACAATGAAAGAAGCAGCAGTCTGTGACTTGGCACATTAAGCCTCAGCCATCCCTCTCTCATTCATAATATTGGTAGTTCTGGAGCATCTCAGCTTTCCTAGCCCATCCAGCCTCCTTCTTGTCTTGGTGCCTGAAATGCTATGGAGCAACTTTTCACTTCAAGCAGAGCTAACGTGAGAGTAAGGCCCAGCACCATCTGTGATCTTAACCAGTACTACATTGCCTTACCATCACATCAGTAGGACACAGCCTTCCTGGTCAGAGCAAGGAATTGATGCTTTTTGGCTTCCTAGAGTTTTTCACTGTATCTGGAAAAGGTTGGGTTGGGAGACTTCCACCACTGCAAGAAGTGCCCAACTAGCATTGGCCTTTTTATCCACAGCCCAAATCTGTGCTTTTACCCCGCTGTACAGCACAGATTATGTGGCCTTAGATGCTGCTGGTTCTGGCAAGTCTCTTCTGCAGGAAGGTTTTCTGGGCAAGTCCCTTCTCACCATGTGCTAAGGTGAGTTTCAGTATTCAGGGCCAAGGTGATAGTAATGACTCTTAGGTGACCATGGAGATCTTGGTATTCTGATTTTAGGGAACTCGGTGTGGCTCGACCCTGATAGAGTTTAGCCTGGTGGAATCTTCTGCCTCACGATTGAGTGGCAGTCATTCCTAGGCAGTGGGTTTCCAAACAAGGGAATAAATGCCATTCTTGCATCAAGGAGAGGTTCCATCCATAGACTCTATTGAACCAAGCCATCTACCGGTACTTTCCACCTTTGATGTATGCAGAAAAAAAGTCTGCTTCCACAGGAACACCCAACAGTGTTGAGTTCCTTGCAGGCAGATATGAAGTGAGAGTTGGCTTCCAGTAAGCTTAGGGGCCAAGCAGTAGTGCTGAATACCACCCTTTGTCTGGTGCTTCATTCGTTAGTAATTCTTGAAGGGGATGGCCTAGCAGGGACTTCTGTCAATCTGGATCTTCTTTTATGGAATTTATATCAGGTGTTCCAGGTGCTATTTCATCCTCCATCTGTGAAGGGTATCTCTTAAGTGGTGTTCCTAGTATTGTTTCCACAAGAGGGATGGTGAAGCTTACTTTTTCTCAGGTTGTGAAGATCTACTTTCCATGTAGATTAGGTGGCACTATGCATAGGCTCAGCCTTTCCTCCAATGATTGATATTTTGTTTCATTATAATCAAGGTATAGTTCATCATGATTTTTCTTCAGTTTTGCCTCATTCAGGCAACAGAAATAATATATTTTATGTGCCACTTTTATATTAGATAGATTTTGGACATCTGGAGGTTGTCTAGTATCTTTTTGTGTTCTCAAGATAGGGGATGCTTTCATTTTGGGTACAGTCTTTACCAGTCAGAGGAGCCTGCACAATAAGTCCAAGATGAGATATTCATTTAGAACTAAATAATTTTCAGTTCTTTGCTTGAAATGTTCCTTTGGGCTTTTCACACCTTTTCACTACAGGGGAAACTGCCTTTTATCAAATCAGGACACTGCCATTTCACTAAGTAGAATTGACACCAGTCTTACCCAAGTCTTACTATTCTGCCCTGTGCTGAATATGAACTATATGGGCCCAGTGATCATATTTGATAGAGATTGTTCTCTAAAGCATTTTGAGAACTCTGTGTTGGGGTGGCTGGTCTTACTGAACTAGAAGTAGGGCTTTGATGGGGGTTTCTAAATCTGATTATGCTAGTCTTTTGAAGATCATTAATTCATAGTGTTGTTGTAATTTGGATATGACTTAACAGCACATAAGAACATCTGACAATGCTAGAAGCTGGACTTGGAACCTTCTGCATGCAAAGTGTTTAGTCTCCTACTGTATTGTGGCTATGCTTTTTATTAGTGTACTGCTTTCTTGTTAGTCATATTTTACTAGTTTTTGTGTCTGTAGCTGAAATACCGTTTCTGGTGTAAGCCAAGTTGTAACTTTATGTCTGTCTCTCCCAGGTAAACAAAGTGCCCTGCTGCAGTTTTTGAGGGTACCTGCCAGTTTGGTGCATGTGGCATATGTCCGTAAGAATTGCAAGAAGGGCCCTTTGTTTACCAGGAGGAACAGATTGGAAGTTGTGATTTGGCTTGTGCTACAACCAAGATTTCAGGCACTGGTTTCTGACTATTTCACATGAAAATAAGACTGATGCCTTTTAAAAGGAGAAATCTTCTTTGACTTCTTTTAGAGAAATGGTAATCTGCTTGACCCTGAGTTGAGAACCTCTGCCAGATTAGGTGGAGATATCCTACTTCTTTCATCCTTGATTGTTGGCCATGTTGGGTGGGAGTGATAGGAACTGGAGTGCAGCTGTATTCCTGATTTAAAGGGTAAGAAGACAGTAGACAATGAATCACCCATTGTTTCTTAAGTACTAATGGGGATTTCAGGCTTGCTTAAACAATCTTTAGTTCTAACAGGTTTTCTTTAGTGAGATGCATTCTTCAGTTGAGCAATTTCAATGAAGTATGCTTGGATGACACAGAAAGTAGTTCTTCCAGCTGATGGTGTCATGCTGAATGCATGCCTGGCTCTGTAATATGCCAATTTTAAAACTATAAGCTGCCACCACCACCCCCGTGCAGAATAACACCCTTTGGATTGTTTTCTTCAAATGATTCGGTTGTATAATCTGAATTCAACAATACTAAATCTACTTTTCAGTTTTGTTTATCTTAAATGTACCTACACACCTCAGGTGCCAGCCAGTGGCCAAAATCCACTTACAGAGCTATGCATGTGGAAGGAATAGCACAACTTTCAGTGAGTTTTGCTGGCAATTAATAAGCCTTTTCTGGTGTTCTCAGATATATTGTATACTTGCCCACTGAACTGGTGAATGCCAAAAAGTCCCAGCTTCAAAGAGAAGCCACTAAAAGTTACACACTTTGTCTTCTGCAAGTCTACTTAGAAACATGAATTTGTCCTGTGCAATAGTTACAATGGAATGGTGGAATATTAATTTGACTAATAAATCGTAATCCTGGCTTACTTGAAAAATAGCCCACAGTCTCCTTGTCTTTTATAAATGTTGGGCTAAAACCTTTTATTCAGCTCCATGTACACAATAAGGAGCAGCAGCAAACTGCTCATTAAAGACAAATCACTACTGATTTACTGGTGATTTCTGGGTGCATGTGACTTGTAGACAGTATGATGAGGTTGTGTGCATCCCAAAATCGCTAAAGGAAACCTTTAGTCACAGGCAATGTGCTGCTGCCACTGAGGTCATCACCATTATGTATGCAGACCTATGTACAGTAATACCTCGGATAACGTTTACCTCGGATAACGATAAAATCACATAACGTTAAGTAATCTGGGGAGGAGAATTGGATTGAATAATGTTAAGGTCCTATGGGATGGATCGGATAACAACCGCTAAAGCCTGTGTGGTTACAATGTATCTCTATAGAGCTTTAACGTTATCCGATCCATCCCATAGGATTTTAACATGCATCGGATAACACTAAAAATCGGATAACACCAAGACTTGTGGAACCAAGTCTTAGCGTTATCCGAGGTATTACTGTAATAGGATTTCAGCCTCTGAATCACAACTTTTTAGCAGGTTTAATTTGTATACTATATTTTTGTTCTGCTCTCCTTTAATACAGTATTGTGCATGAAACTTGTTCTGACCAGAAAGTTAAAACAAGCTCTGAGTTATTTTTTATGCAGAGAAAGGAGTCCAAAGTTGGAATTAGAGGGGAGAACAAAACCACGAGAAGGAGAATCCATGAATAAATTTTGTAGGAAATGTTTGTGTTAAATGGTGTTTGCTGCATGTTTATTTCAGGTAAAGAAGAGATATTCTCTGTTGTGGGATAGCTAACTAACTGCTACAAAGTAAATTGTTTCACATCTTTAGCAGGTTCAAGGAGTCACAGCCCAACCAGACAGCGTGGTGCATCCGCCAGAGTAAATAAGGACGGGGAAGACTGCAGACGCTACAGTCATGGCATTGTTTCAGCAGAATTGCAAAGACTAGCAGAGAAGCAGGCAGCCAGACAGTACTCTCCGCCTAGTCATATCAGTCTTCTTACACAGCAGGTATATACAGCAGTATTTTAGAGTCTGTATATTTTTTGTGGGCTATATTCTTAGAACCCCTGTGAACAATACTTCGGGAATTGCTATAACACAAAAAAGTAATGTTGCTATCAGACATGCAATTGAGTCCCACCGTCCACCGCACCCCCCAACCTCTGGGAAGTCTGGTGCCGTGTGTGTTTTAAAAGCAAAATGGGTTCTATGAGGTGCCCAATCTTTGGACGGCGTGACCCTCCTTTCCCTGTCTTGAGGAGAAATGCCAAGAAAAGGGGAGGGGGTCCTTCGGCGCCAACAGCTCTTACACCCGGCCAGAGGGGAAGGAAGGAAGGAAGGGGGGCAAGCATCACCCTCATCATCCACACCACCACCACTGGCAGCAGCATCTTCTTCAAAGACAGCGGCTACCACCACCACAACAAACGCTTGAGCCAGCCCCCCCTCTTGACAGGATCGTGGCGCAGGTGTGCCTCAGAAACACCATGACGATTATTCCCCCGATTCTAACTCATCCACTCTTCCGAAGCACCCGGCGGGATCCGGGTGACAGGCGCCTCTCTCCGGGACCCTGCCGGGCTCTAAGTGACTCGCTAAGAGCCCGGCGGGATCCCATAGAGAGGCGCCCATCACCTGGATCTCCCCGGGCTCTTAGCGAGGTGTCCGCTCTGTGTCTGAAGCCCAGCGGCTTTGGACACAGCCCGCAAGGGCTTCGGAAGAAGCAGCCCTTGCGGGCTGTGTCCAAAGCCCTGGGCTTCGGACACAGCGCGGAAGGGAGCTCTTCCCCGTAGCCTCCTCAGCCCCCATCTGACACGCGTGCGCCTGCCCGCGGAGAAGCCGACACGGGGGCTTTTTAAAAAGACGCTGTTGCCGGGACTTCACCCCACCTCCTCCCCCTTCCTTCTCCCCCTCCCACCACCAGGTATCCGGCCAGAAGGGAAAGCCCTGCAGTCGCCGCCGCCGCCCCTCACCAAGCAAGGGTCTGAATCCCCCCCCCACGGCAGAGGAGCAAAAAGTCTTGCCATCAAAGCGGCACTGGCCGGATACCTGGTGGCGGGAGCGGGAGGAGGAATGGGGAGGAGGCAGGGCGAAGGGTCCCGGCAACAGCGTCTCTTTTTTAAAAGCCCGCGTGTCGGCTTCTCCGTGGGCGTGCGTGCGCGTGCGTGTCAGATGGGGGCTGGGGAGGCTATGGGGAAGATCTCCGTAGCCTCCCCAGCCCCCATCTGACACGTGCGCGCCCGCACGGTGTTTAGAAAGGGTACGGGGGATCTTCCCCGTACCCTTTCCAAACATCGTGCAGGCAGTTGCTGGGGAGGTTGGATTGGGTAGATGTTCTACCCAATCCAACCCCTCCCCCCCTACGATTGTTCCGAATAATGCTAAAAATCGCATTATTCGATACAAGATTTTTCCAAAATTTTTGTAACGTTATGCGGTTTTAACGCTATACTGTACAATCGTTATCCAGGGTGTTACTGTACACTACATTCTCTACTTATATCTACTTGCAGAAATTTGAAAGTTACAACTTGGGCTATTTCATCACATTTACAAGATAGTTCAAAGTGGGTGCATTTTCCCCTACCAGTGCAGACTTCAGTTGTAGTGTTCTTCAGCACATCCTTTCCCTTAGCGATGCGATTTGCTCACCTATCAGCTATGTAGCGTAGGTACATTTCTTTCAGGGATGTCTTCTTCATTGTAGAATATGGAGAAAACTTACTGTGATAGTCTATTTTTGTTGGTGAAGGAGACATCCTATCCCTTCTAGTTTACTCGTTACTCTACCCCATCTCCTTGTACTGCTGTAAATACCATTCTTCACTTTACTTTTATCTTTTTGCTTCACTTGCCAGAACTAAGGATTTGGAGCATCAGGGCCTGATCTGTTAACAGTTCAGTTAAAATATGTGACCCTTGTCTTTGCTGAATGATGGAATTAACGTATTCAAGAATGTCTCAGACAAGAATGGGCTTTTCATGGTGATTTTCCCTATTGCTTGCATCTTTAAATGCATCTGACTCTGTAACACAGCATTTGTTCTTTCACTCTTGGATTTTTCTGTTTAGGAAAATACCCTGTTAGAGCAAATTGCTCTGCTATTTTTTTAAAAATGAGCTGCTTTTTTAATCATGTCAGAAGCACATAAAGGTGCTTTCTGGGTTGAAATAATTTTTGCTGGAGGAACTCCACTCACAGAATGCCCAAATTATTTTTATTTATTTATTTATTAGTCACATTTGTATTGTCGCCCACTCAGCAAGTGACTCTAGGCGGCATACAACACTTACGTCATGAACTACATAAATCCCACTTTAGAACTATAAAAAACTTAAAACCAGTAAAACCCCCAATTAAAAATACAGTAAAAAATTTGCCTGACAACTAAAAAGAGCGAGGGAGTGATATTACTGTATCAGCCAGCAGGTGGGGGTCACCGCATCCCCAGTGCCCGACACCTATTTTGACAGTCAGGTTTTTAGTCCTTTCCTGAAGGGCAGCAACTCCGTCTGGAGTCATAGCTCAATTGGCAGGAGGTTCCAAAGGGCCTGAGCAGACACAGAAAAAGCCCTCTTTCTGGTGCTAGAGAGGCGAGCAGATGGAACAATAAGAGAGCCTCTCCGGTCCGCTTTGGTGGGAAGGACAGATATTCCCAGGGTGACGTGATCTCTTAAGTATCCTGGCCCACTACCACGCAGTGCTTTAAAAGTCATCACCAGCACCTTGAATTGCACCCAGAGGCACACTGGTAACAAGTACAGTTCCTGAAGCAGTGGCGAGGCACGAGTGTAACGTCTGCATCCCATTACCGGCTGCATTCTGGACCAGTTGCAGCCTCTGAATGGTCATCTAGGGCAGCCCCATGTAGAGCACATTACAGGAAATTAAAAAGAAAATTGTTCGATATCAGAGGTTGAGGACCTCTTGGTTTCGAAGGATTGCCATTTGCAAAATGAGTCTATTACCAAAGATTAAATTTTTATTTGAGGTACTTCCAATTAAGTGGACAGAAAAAGAATTAGGAGTTTTTCAAATTTTATTGAATAATTGTATTAATGGAGGGAAAAGAGCAAGAATATCTAAAAGTTTTTGGTATAAGTCACAGAAAAAGGGAGGTTTGGAGTTATCCAACATTAAATCTTATTACAGGGCATTTCAAATTAAAGGTTTGGTAAAATTACTAATGATACAAGATCTTATATGGAAAGATATAGAAATGAAGGCAATAATGTGTGTACAAATGGAGATTTTCTGGAAAATACAGTTTTACATTTAAAATCAAAAAATAATGTCCTAAAAGCAATTATAAGTGTATGGGTAAAACTAAAACATAAATTGGCACCAAATATCTCTCCAATAATAGAGTTGCAAGATTTAAGGACATTCCCGATTAAAAATTCGGAGTTACTAAAAAAACATAATGCATAAATATGATATAGTTTTATTAAAAGGTTGGTTGAGCTTGACTGAGAATGAAAATACTAGAAAGGAAATTTTTAAGGAATTAAGGTTGAACTGGCTTCAGATACTAACGCTGGATAGGTGGAACAAGGAATATAAAGAGAAACTACAAACTATAAGACAGTTGACAGGCTTTGAACCTCAGAATGTCCTCAAAAGAATGTGGGAAACAGATTTAAATATAAACATTTCTGGGGGGAAACTGGAAGAAAAAGTGGAAAAACAGGATTATGCGAAACCTTTGCACAGAAGTCAAAGAACATAACTACAAAATTCTGTGGCGGTGGTATGTGACACCAGTTCGACTAAATCAAATAGATAGTAGCAACTGAAGAGATGTTGGAGATGTCAACAAGAAATTGGGACATATAAACATATGTGGTGGGATTGTAAAATTATTTCCAATTTTTGGCAAAAAATTGAACAAGAAATAGCTTAAATTTTAAATTTTAATTTAAAGTTGAATGAAAAAATTGTTTTATTGACAGACTTAGAGGATTTGAATTTAGAGGAAAATACAAAGGACCTATTAGCTATTTTCTTAACTTTGGCAAGACAACAGGTGGCCAGAAATTGGAAAGGTGCTTTGAATTTAGAACTGAGTAAATGGTACACTGATGTTTGGGATATGGAGTTTAATGAAAAACTTACATGAGATTTAAACATAAAAAGGGAGCTATTAAAACAAAAATAGATTTTGGGACATTTGGAAACTTTTTGCTGTATACATTGAGGGAAAATAAAGGAGATAAACCTGCACCGAATGCAATGTGTTTTTGGCAGAACAGTTGAGTTGTAAGAAGGACAGCTGGCAGACTTAAGGACCTTAGTGCACTTGGGTGTTATATGTACTGTGTTATAAAAAGTTGTAATACCATGATGAAGAGAATAATTGGAACCAAGTGTAAAAGTATATTTTATATATACATATAAGTAGAATGGTTAAGAGATAGATTGTATTGGAAAGAGTTGAGTTAACTTTTTTTCATTCTGTGTTTTGTTACAATTGTTATTTCTTTTTTCTTGTTTAGTAAGTCATGTCATTTTGTAATTTGTTGTTTCTTTCTCTTTTAATATTTTTTTCTGTTAAAAAGCTTTAATTTTTTTTTAAAAGTGCATTACAATAGTCCAGTCTGGAGGTAACCAGAGCTTGCGTGACCATGAGCAAGGAGTCCTGCTCTAGGAGCGGGCGTAACTGGCATATGACATGAAATTGTGCAAAAGCCCTCCTGGCCACAACAGTCACCTGTTCATCGAGCAGGAATCGTGAGTCTAGGAGGACCCCTAGATTACGCACTGGGTCTGTTTGGGGCAAGATAGCCCCATCCAGAACCAAAGATGGTAGCTCCTGAGATAACATGGGGCCCCTAACCATAGCCACTTAGTCTTGCCGGGATTCAGTTGAAGCCCGTTGTCCCCCATCCAGACCTCAACAGCCTCCATCGCTTGGATCACCATGGGCCGAGATGTACAGCTGAGTATCATCTGCGTACTGATAATACCTCACCCCATGGAAAAGGATGATCTCTCCCAACAGCTTCATGTAGATGTTAAATAGGAGAGGTGAGAGCACCAAGCCCTGAGACACCCCATGTTGGAGAGGCCTAGAGCTGGACATCCCATACTCCAACCACACCGACTGGGTCCTGCCCCTCAGAAATGAGGTATACCAGGACCACACAGTGCCCTGGCTCCCCAATCCTTGGAGCCGTTCCAGAAGGATACCATAATGCGTTCCACAGGATTGCTCTTTAAGCGAGTTTGCTCTTTAAGCGAAACGCCATTGTAAGTGACCAACTGTGGGGAGGATTGCAAACCCCGATTTATTTGTTAAGCGAGTTTTTGGTTGTTTTTATTTGTTAAGCGACGCAAACATTCAGAGAAAATTCTGCTCTTTAAGCGAGTTACTCTTTAAGCGAAATGCTCTTTATGCGAGGTTTGACTGTATAAGTCTGCAATAATCATGATACCTGTTGCTCTTCCTTCCACTTCTTTCTTGAAGAAGAAACATTGTCCTAGCCCCCTGAATCTATGCTCTTTTGGAGATGGGATGAAGAAACATCACCTTTATTTGAAAGTGTGAGAACAAGGAGTAGTAACTGCAAATAATGTCAACTGCCTAGAGTAGGGCATTTTCATTCTCCAGAGGGGTGGGATATAAATGTATTAAATAAACAATAAAATACTAACACAAAAAATTGACAAAGACAACTTGCCCATCACTATTAAATCAGAGTTAAAGAAATCTAATTTTCAAGAGGTAGAAGACACACAACTAGTTTGCATCGGATAACATTATGTTAACGTTATCTGATCCATCAGATAACAGCTATTTCTGATACAATGTTTGCCTCCAATTCCCTGAGGCTTGGCTGTGACTCACCAGTTTGTCTTGGGAGAAAGGGAGGGGGCTGCCTGCTCTCTTTATCTCAAGGTTGCAAAACAATCACACATTACAAAAGCTTGCCAAACCAGTTTGACAGGTTTAGCTAAGCAAAGACAGACAGCATCTTTTTGATGACAGATTTTTTTTTAACACTGTGAGCAGAAGAAAACAAATTTTAGCTTGTTTACTGCTTTCCATACTTTGGGCACCCCTGGCTAAGAGGGATAGACGCAGGATCCAAAATGGATGCCAACATGCTGTAGTGCACTGACCTTCCAAGATCACCAAGATAGGGGGGGGGGGCCCTCTTTCAATATGTCCTGACTCCATTTTAAGAGCTAAGGGGCAAAAAAAAAAAAAAAAAAACAAGCCCCAAATGGATGAAATTTATAATCATGCAGAGCTGCCATATGGTCTGGAGCCATGTGCACAGAAATCAGTTTTAAAAGCTAACAGCAAGGGTGCCCAAACTTTTCAGGCCATGGGCCAGGCACGTGGTTCATGGGTGCCCAAACTACAGCCTGTGCTCCAGACACCAATTTATCTGGCTCGTTCCACTCTCGCCATTCCCAAAAGCTGGGTGAGTTACTTTCGCTTCTGGTGTCATTGGCTGGATCCGGCCCATAGGCCATAGTTTGGGCACCCCTGGCTAAGAGGGATGGAAGCAGGACCCAAAATGGATGCCAACATGCAAGGTGGCCATCTGGAGCCATTTGCACAGGAACCCATTGGTGTCATGGGCCAGATCCAGCCCACAAGCCCTGTTACCAGCAGGGGTGCCCAAACGTTTTAGGCCACTAGCCAGTCACATGGTTCATGGGTGCTGAAACTACTCCCTATGGGCCAGATCCGGCCCTGACACCAATTCATCCAGGTTGCTCCGCCCTCGTTGCTCCCAGAAGCGGGAGTAAAACTCACCCAACTTCCGTTTCTGGGATTGACGACCACGGCGTGGGCTGGATGAATTGGCATTGGAGGCCAGATCTGGCCCACAGGGAGTAGTTTGGGCACCCATGAACCACGTGACTGGCCCATGGTCTGAAAAGTTTAGGCACCCCTGCTGTTAGCAAGGCTTTGGGGCCGGATCTGGCCCATGACTCCAATTCATCTGACCCACACCACCCTCATCACTCCCAGAAACAAGTAAAACTCACCTGACTTCTTCCGGGAGTGACGATGGTGGATTGGGCTGAATAAATTGGTGTTGTGGGCTGGCCCCGGCCCACAGTTTTGGCAGCCATGAACCACGTGACTGGTCCATGGCCTGAAATGTTTGGGCACCTCTGCTGTTCGCTTCCACTTCCGGGAGTGATGAGGGTGGGCCAGATCTGGCCTCCAATGCCAATTCATCCACCCCACGCCATGGTCATCAATCCCAGAAGCGGAAGTTGGGTGAGCTTTACTCCCACTTCTGGGAGCAACCAGGGTGGAGCAGCTTGGATGAATTGGTGTCAGGGCCGGATCTGGCCCATAGGGAGTAGTTTCAGCACCCATGAACCATGTGACTGGCCAGTGGCCTGGAACATTTGGGCACCCCTGCTGTTAACAGGGCTTATGGGCCGGATCTGGCCCATGACACGAATTTTTTTCACTATGTGAGTTTTCCCCATAGAAACACTCGTTATGCGAGTTTTTCCATAGGGAAAAGTCCGACTCGCATAGCGAAAAAATTGTTATGCGAGTCAGACTTGCATAGCGAATTTTTCGCATAGCGAGCAACCTCGCAGAATGAATTAAATTCGTTATGTGAGGTATGACTGTACTTCCAAGTTTGTTCTTCCTGCCTTTCTTTATTCCTTCAGTTACTTTCTTCTCTTGTTTTTAGACAGGGTAAGCTTTTGTGTATACGAGTTTGTTGATGTTGTTGTGAGAAACTAACCATATCTGTTTGAAAGTAGCTTGTGATCATTTTTTACTTTAGGAGCTCTGGTATTGGCATTAAGCTAATCTTTGGTTCCCCAATTGGTAAAAAAAAATGTTCCCTGAGAATGGCAAGAACGTTCATAAAGTTTGTAGCCATATACCACAATTGTTCAATATTTGTAATTTTTTTAAAAATTCTAAAGTTGGAATTAGTGGTGTATTGGAAGACAGAGGGCCTTAAACCTTCAATCTGGTGGGTGGGTGGGAATGTAAAAAAAAGGGGGGGTTCAGCTTAAGGAAATTTTTATGATAAGTATCATCTTCCAGCTAGCTATGCATTTCCCTACCTTTTTGGCAGTTAACTAAACATTGTAGATCATCTTATTTCTGTGGAATTTATTAGAAGCAGCAGCCAGAAGAACAGTACTATAGGATTAAATTACAATGAGCAGATATTTTATTAACATAAGGCAGACAAGGGTACAAATTAATTTACTTTGTTTGTTTTGTTGTCTATCAGCATTCAGTTTGTTGCATCTACATTTGAAAGACCCTAGCTGCAGGCCTGGAAAGACCTTTATATGAAATCTGTAGACAGTGGGTCCAATCAATATTAAGAGTACAGTACTTGGCTGGCAGAACATAGTCTAATTTGATGTGGTTTAGTTTAAAAATAACCCACAACTATCCTTTTCGTGCTATATGCTTTGTGGAGTTTTTGGTTCTGTGTGAGGTCTTTTATCAGTGACCACTGTGTGTGTGTGTGTGTGTGTGATGGGGATGGGAAGCAGTGGCTTATTTCAGTCGTCTCCTAGTCTGCAGTATTCTGTGGTTATTAATGTTAAATAGAAGAATGTGTGGAGTTGGCCCAGATTGATAAAAAGGAGGAAAAATCTAGTCGGAGTTCTTCCCTTGTCTGAACAAGTGTGTGAGAATTCAGGGACTGACTATCACAACTCCAGCTGTTCCACCCAAGTCTGATCACAGGGATAACATCAGACCACCCAGATGAAGGCTCGAATGAGATGATCTGTCTTCTCTCTTTAGCCAGCCAGGGTTTAAATCTTTCAGCCAGGCTTCCTGCAAATGTGTTGATACGTATTTGCAGGTTAGATGTGGGAGGGGCACCCATTTCTTTTATGTTTTCACTTTGCAAGGAGGTGTGAGGTAGGATAAATTGGGCAATCTGGTTGGAACTACATAGAGAATATGGGGCAGTGATGGCGAACCTTGGCACTCCAGGTGTTCTGGAACTTCAATTCCCAGAAGTTATGATCATTTAGGAGAGCTGACTTTGGCTTCTGCAAATTGGAAGTCCAAAAACACCTGGAGTGCCAAGGTTCGCCATCACTGATAGAGGGTATAGAATAGTGATGGCGAACCTTTTAGAGACCAAGTGCCCAAGGAGGAGGAGGCAGTTAGAAGGCAGGCACTGTGTGTGCCCACACACCCATGTGATGTTGCCAGTGCACCTTAGGCAAAGTCCCCCAGGTGCTCCCCCCCCCCACAGGTGCTCCTGAACCCCTGTGAGTGCACCCTCCTCCTAGGAGGGGTGGGTGGGGGTGTCTGGTCAACTCACCTTGCCCTGCCGGGTGGGATTTCAGTCTCCCCTCTCCCTTCCCCAGTGGCTGAGAGAGGGGTGGTGGGGAAGTAGTGCTGGCTGGGGTGGGCTTCCCCTCAACAGCATGCATGCCAACAGAGAAGCCTCTGCATGCCATCTCTAGCATGCTTGCCATTGGTTTGCCACCACTGGTATAAAATATGGTCATGTGGTAGGCATGACTAGACCCTGGAGTGCATGGAACCCTGTTTCCTTTCCACTGAAGTGGTACCTGTTTATCTACTTGGAATTTCTTCCTTTCGAACTGCTAGGTTGGCAAGAGCTGGGACAGAGACAAGAGCTCACGCAGCGTTCAGTTCTCGAACTGTTGATTTGCCAACAAAAGCTGTTTAAACTTTTTAAAATATATTCATGTATTTTTTCTCTTATCAGAGAATAAACCGTAGATCATGTCCACTTCGTTAACAGTTAGTCTTCAAAGTGCTGCAATATTTTGTGTTTTGTTTATTCTCTGATATACTTGAAACTCAGACTAACATGGCTACTATTTAAAGAAAATTAATTTTCTCAGTTTGTCTGTTGCTCAGTCTTTTTATTTTGTCACCTTTTTTCATAGCAGATATACCGTAGCTGAAATAGGGAGGGACCCATTTGCAGGTTATGATCTAGGTCAGCCAGCTATAAATGCGTTAGAAAAGAAAAGTGTCTTTGGAACAGCATCATTTCTGCTGTTCTTCATCGTCAGAGAGTTTTGTGCAGTTGGAATGGAACTTGTGATTTGAAGGGTGCCACTCATTGCATCAAGCTGAGCTATAAGGAACTTTTGTTGTGTGAAAGATCATTCCCTGTTCATCAAATATCTGGCATGTGTATCTGCTGTTGAAATAGTTTGCTCCTACTGGGAAACTTTGAAGTTCAGAGTGCTTAATTCAGAGCCTGACGTTTTCAGTAACAGCAAGAAACCAGTCACCCTTTGCTGTACCATGAACCACCTCTTTTTTAAAAGATGGTTAAATAGACGCATATGCTGGAGACAGAACAGACAAATCTGCAAGTTTGTCAGGTTTCCCAGGAATGTCTCTGGCAGGTCTTTGTCTGGAACGTTTTCTGGAGACTAGAACACTTGCACTTTTTGTGCATGTGTGTATGCTGTAAGCTGGTAATCTTTGCAAGTGGGAAAGGAATGCCATGGGCTGTTAGCCAGATCAGCTTTGGTGCATACGCAGATTTCACACCTCTCAAGCCCTCTAGTCCTTGCTCACATTTTCCTTTGGCTTATGGTTGTAAAAATGCAAATATATACATGAAGTAAACGTGCCTGAGGGTAGATTTGTACTGTATGGGTGTGGCTGAAAATGGGCTTCAATCAAGAACAGAAAGGTCTTGGAACACGTCCCTTTCCCCCCAAGAGGCCCTCATACACAATTGGATACAACAAATAGAAAAGGAAAGGAGTAGCACCAGTATGATTATACTGCGCGCGCGCACGCACGCACGCACGCACACACACACACACACACACACCAAATTACTGGTCATATACAACCTAGTTCCAGAGGAACAGAAATAGAGTATGTTAAATTTTCAAATGTTTGAAGCGGTAGCCATGTTAGTCTGTGCAAGCATCTCTGAGAGTAAACAAAACAGAACAGCAAAGCAACAACAACAGCAGCAGCAGCAACAACAACACACAAAAATGTGTTGTTAAAGACTAACTCCTATATTTAAATGTGAGTTTTCGTGGACCAGATCTACTTTATGATGAAGTAGACTTGGTCCATGAAAACTCACATTTAAATGCAGGACTTAGTCTTTATAAAGTGCCACAACATTTTTTGTCTTTTTTTTTCCTGTTCTGTTTACTCTGTTACAATTTTCCAGTAGCAGACTCCATGCTGTGTGATCCATCATTCTGTGATTTTGCTGCTAGCTCTGAATCTACAGTTCTTTAGGCTCTCAAAGGCAATCTTGCCAAATTCATTGAGATATCTCATGGTTTGTGAGGTAAGGCTGAGGCCACAAGGAAACTTCATTGCTGTTATTAATTGTTCCTGGACATTGGCAGCAGGAAGATGCAGTGCATCAGTCTTCCCTAGCCTGGTATTTCAAAGATAAATTGGACTGCAACTGCAGTTGTCCAGCAGAGCTGTTTTAGCCCACACATTTCCAACAGGCCATTGCTCACAGGTAATAATAGATGTGGAAGCATTCTCTTAGGATGGAATTCTGCTGGTTGTTTCGGAGGCTGCTTAGCATCAGGATGGCTTTCAAAGCTGATAATTAAGATTGTGCTTTGATGCTTTATAAGAGGTGGGGTAGATTCATGTCATCTGTCAGATGAATAAAACCTATTTGGTTTTTTTTACTTGATAATTTTAAATAAATCTTCTTAACATGTGTTTAACATTTGTTCCTATGCCAGTAAAACCTGCTTTCACCCATGAAATATTGTTTCTTGCATGTATCACTTGTTATTTTCTTTAAATTTATTCAAGTTGCTTACTTCATGCTTAAAGAAAATGATAGGTATGTAACAAATGTTGCTTTGCATGTTAACAGGAGACCTTTTTTGGTCTGGGAACTATTGATCATTTTAAGAAGAAACCTTGTTTAAAATTAGTTTCATCTGAGGGTTTCAAGTTATAAAATATTCAGGGTGGTTTAACATTGCCTCCTTCTGTGCAGTACTAGAGTTAACTTGAGCATCACTTCTGTCACCACAAGATTGCCATCAGCTGAAAGCATATCTCTGCTGTACAATTGTGTAATATATTAAGGGTTAACTAAGAAATCAACCACGTTGGCATGCTAATTATAACAACTGAAACAAATCAGGAGAGGTTATGGTCCAAAAGAACTAAACTGGTGGACTGGCTCAAATAATTCTTTTGTGTTGTGGTGTATATGCTTGCTTTTGAGTTCATTGCCTATATTTAATTCTGTCATAATTTAAACACCTGTCTATGTGGAATTTATGAAATGCCCTTATCCACCGCACTCAACTGTTTACACACCTGCCTCACTTGGATAGACAGCATTAAAATAAACTGTTTAATATTAGAGGGGGGATGTAGTGAAATAGCATAGAAGGAGGATGGGATATTATGGTGAAACAGACAGTTAAATTTACACTGCTAGGAAGGGAAAATTAAATTAAATTTACGTTGTGCTGTCTTTTTAAAGCTGGAATTTACTTGGTGCTTGGCGTTAAATGATAAATTAATGACAGAATTGAAGATAAAGAAGGGAATGACTATAAAAATATGTTTTGGGATATATGAAAGCCCTTCGTTACATTTGGATTGACAAGCAAGGATGGGGTAAAACTGGGTCAGGAAGAGTGTAAATTTTGGGAAAAGTAAAAGAAGAAAATGGTACATTAACAAGAAAGAATAAGCAAATCTCACTTTGTACAGCACAGGGATGGGCCTAAGGGTAGGGTTAATGTATTTGTATGTTTGTTTTGTTTTCTTTGTTCATGTGGTTTATAAAATAATAAAAGATGATGTATATAAAAAGCTAGAAATCAAGACTCTTGGTGGATTAATGAAGCTGTTTGTGTTATCTTAATATGTAAATTCTGACCTAAGGAAACATCTGAAGACAAATTAAATCTTACAAAATGAATATGTTTTACATAAATTAGTTATTCTGATTATTACTTCTTTTAAACTTTTATTAAGCTTTGTATTTTTGGTAGTTGTAGGGTAATGCTTAGGAATTCTGTACTGTGATATGCTCTGGATATTAAAGTTTCCCCCCATATGCCTGCCATGTGTTTGTATTCACTCATGAACATTTTAAGCATCTATTTATCATGAGTGTCTTTTACTTCCTGTAAGGACATTGGTTTAGTTTATTTATTTATTCATATTTATATTCCTGCCCACTCGCTGTGGTGACTCAGGACTGCTTACAGGCAATACAATCAATACTATAATAATAACAATAATATAATAATACAATCAATGTTGGAGTGGGCTTCTGGAGGGGGGAGGGAAAGCCTCAGCCTCCCATGTCTTCATGTTCTGTCTTTTTGAACAGCCTTGTAAGATACCTTGGAGTTGTTATTCAGCAAGGAGTCCACAAATTGGTAGACATCTGTGCGATGACATTCCACACATGCAAATGGCCTTGAGAAATCAAGTCTGCTTGCATGCGGTTTTTAAGCCATTTGGATATCACATCACCTGCTGGCTAGGCAAACCATGACATGTTCCCTCTACTTTCACCTTGCCCAAGGGATCTGACGGAGGACACTTTGGTGACTTTTAGTCCTGGCCTAACATCATTGACAAGAGATGGGCAGCACTGTCTAGTTAGACCATTCAAGCCCCCACGCCCCAACAAGGCTCTCACCTAGTGAGGGTCCTTTTAAGGTGGGATACATCAAAACAGTGGATTTATGTGAGTATATCTCACTCCATTCATTTAAGCAGAGGAGTGTATGAGCCTAGTGCCAGCCAGCATCCTCAATCCTTCTGTTACTGATACCCTCCTTCTTTCTCAGTATCCTTCAGGCCAACACCTCCCGGTTAATTTGTTATAGTTTCTTCTTGTGACCATATTACTAAGGTTGGAACAAGTCAGGATCTTAAACTATGTTTTAAAGTTTAAGAGTAAATTGTTACAGTCCTGGTAGTGATAGTTTCTTTGTGTTGTTGTTCAGTCACACAGTCGATTCCGACCCTAAGACGAGACCATGGCTTATTAAATCAGTGAATTGTAGCACTACAAGGGGAAAAGAATGAAACAAGGACTACACAGGCAGATTTATGCCTAGTTCTGCATACTGAGTTGAAGTAAATACACTTTGCATATCTCCACTTCATATGGAATGGCATTCTGGTATCTTTCACTATGCCTGGGAAGTATGGGAATGGCCCACATTGATAGACCTCAGAGGCAAAGGTTCTTAACAGATGCAGGATAGACCTGCCTAGTAGCAGAAACAAGCAAGTGGGCCAGTTTGCTGGGCTCTTTAAATCTGATGGAATCCTAGCTGCGTGTTCAAATCCAGATTCCCCACCAGAGGTTCCTCAGTCACTTCTAGTTCCTAGAAAAAGGAAGGTCTGAAGGAAATATGTATGAAGTTATATAAAATGGCAAACAATGCTCCCTAGAGCCTTCTTGTTGATTTTCTACTTTGGAGCCCCAATATTTTTGTTGGCACGCTGTAGGATTGCAGTGAGGGTCATATGTGGCCAATAAGCCACATGTGGCCCACCACTGATGTAATCAGATGGTTTAGTGATGATCTTGCAAAAAAGAAGATTGTTTCCAAAAGTACATTGTAGTGTTACTGGAGCCATGCTATAGTCCAGGCTTCCTTAACCTTGGCCCTCCAGCTGTTCTTGAACTTCAATTCCCAGAACCCCTGATCAGTAGGAGTGCTAACTTGGGTTTCTGGGAATTGACATCCAAGAACAGCTGGAGGGCCAAGGTTAAGGAAGCCTGCTATAGTGGTGTTCCTGAGACATACCCAGAAAAATGCTGTAACCAAAGTTTTCACCGTTTTTTCCATGGCCGAAGCCACATTTGTGGAACTTTTATGTAACTTTTCATTTCCCAGTGAAAATCAGAGTATTGCAGAGGTAAAGCTAAATCATAGAGGTTTACGCAGGCTGTCATATTGTACAGTTTTTTTCTTTATCTTTTTAAAGGATAATTTTTAGTTTTAAATAATGTTGTAACCAGTTCTGAGATCTTGGGATAGGGTGTGGTTGTATAAAAATCAAAGTAAACATAGTTTTGCTCATTGATTTCATTGGTCTTACCATTGCCGTAATGGAAAGAAAGGGATAAATTCTCCTCCCAGCTGTCATGATTTTGTTACATTTTTCTCTTGCCTTTGCTCAAACGAACTCAGGATCACATACAAGCTCCTTCTTCTCCCTTCCTTGCCATCAGCATCCCTGTGAGATGAATTAGTCTCAAAAATACAGTGGTTGGCCCACATTCAGTCAGTTAGTGAAGATTAGAACCAGAATTCACTGGTAAAAAACCAACATTCTTTCCAAGGTAGCATCCTACACCATAATACTTCTCTAAATATCAGACAATATCAGGCAATGGAAAAAAATCTTGTTATTGCTGCTTAAATCTTATAAAATATTTTCCTTTCCTTTTTCCTTTTCTTGTAGTTAACAAATTTAAACTTGATGAATGGAGCTATAGGCAAAGTAAACGCAGCTTCTCGACCACTGCTCAACCCAGGAGGTTCACTTTGGGCTTTTCAAACAAACGCACACAATACTGACATCAGACCTACGTCTTTGACAGTCAGGTAAGATAACTAACTTGAATGCTAGAATAACTTTTGCAAATGCTTCTGAATATTGCTTGTTTTTATGGGCATTTATCAACTGAACAAAATTGTGGCAATGAAGGAGTATGCCAAATTGAAGAAGCTGTGAAATTCCACAGTGAAAATGAAGAATGAGTTATTCCATGTTTATTCAGTGGTGATATCATCGTTGTCATCTTCGACTGCAACACATATCCAGGAATGCATTTTTCTAGAAAGCACAAAAACTGGATGCTAGATATGTATTTCCTTGAGCTGTAGTGGTATCATGAAGGCAACAGAAGACTAAACATCTCTTTTCCTTATTTCCTCTTTAGTATCTAAACCAGTGGTGGGATGTCAAATTTTTTACTACCCCACCGTGACGTCATCACAGTGTGGGCAGAGCTAACATCATGCCATCATGATGTCATGGGCAGAGCCAAAGAAAAAATAAAATAAATAAAAAATAATAAAAAATAAAATTAAAATAAGCACACACACACACACACCTCAACCCACCCACATACCCACAACACAAACCTGTAAATAAAATAAATACATAAATAAATAAAATAAAAAATACATTAAAATACATCCACCCACCCCAAACACAAATCAACCAGAGCTTTTAAACCAGAGCTTAAAGCTTATTCTGGCTAATCTTTCTCACACTAGGTCAGATGGAAGGAACTACAGAATGAACTCGCCACAAGATGGCTTCATTTTGACACTTTTCAACTTTTCAACAGTTAAAGATGTTAGGTACTAAGTCTTTGCCTAACCAGTTCTCTAGGATAATATGCCTTAATGTAAATGTAAAACAGCTGTACCTTCTTAAGGATTCTTCAATTGGAACAGCAATTGAAACAGCACAGGTGTAGCTTATTCATGAGGTAACTCCAAGACTTTGCTTAAAAACCCCAAGGCAGGCCGCTAGGCTTTTTTTAGGAACTGTGGTAGTATGTCAATATAGGTAAAGGTACACATTAAAATACACAAAGACACATCACATCCAAAGGTGAGTCATTTACCCTGGGAGGCAGGCTATAGGGAGCTTCAGGCTAGCAGCTTCTCTTCCTCCTCCCCACTTGGGAGAACAGCAAGGAGGCCGTGCATACACACCAAGTGATTGGCGCACATGTCCAGTGAGGGACCCAGAGAAAAGGTAAGCCCCGAAGTTGGTTTCCCCCAAAAGCTGCTACCGGTTCTCTGGGACACTGGGAAAAGTTACTACCGGTTTTGGCAAACTGGTGCGAACCTGTTACATCCCATCACTGATCAAAACCAGTTGTAATTTCCTTATTGTCTTCAGCAGTAGCCCTGTATAGAGAGCATTATATAAGATAGACTGGGAGCAATGAATGACTTTTCAAGCAAAGGATACAGCTGCCAGGCTAAACAGAGGAGGTACATGTGCTAATACCATAGCTATCACATGTTCATCTAGAAATAAGAAAAGTTTTATAAATATTCCCAACCTGCAAATCTACTGGGAGTTAGTATGGTAGCGTGGATAGCGTGATGAACTAAGATTCAGGTTCATATCTCTTCTCAGCCATGGAAACTCACCAGGGGGGACAACAATAGTAAAATTACACCTTAATGTCTCACATATCTTGAAAATCATATTGGAGTCACTGTAAGTCAGATGTGACTTGATAATACTTAACAGATGTAAACACAAATCTGTTATTTCAGGCTGAATACTGCCTTCAGTGTCATTAAAATCTCCATGTATTGCTTTTGTCACATTCAGTACAGATTAAGTTTCTGTTTGCTCAGCCTCATACACACTGAGTGCAAGCTATTGCCATTTTCTCTGAAAGCAACTCTTTTCAAACTCTACTACCTAGAATCCTATTAACTGAAGAAACTATGGATTGAAGCCTGGTATTTTCATGCAAACCAAACATGTGCCTCTACCATTAAGTCACTTTTGAATTCGATTGCTATAAATGCAGGGATTAGAACATCTGGCCCTCCAGATGTTGTTGGGCTATGTGTTCACTATTGGCAATGCTATCTGGAGCTGAAAAAGGTTGCAGTCCAGCAACATTTGAACAAACATACGCTTTCCATTTATGTTGAAAACTGGAAGCATGTGTTAAACAAGTGCCCTTGGGAACAGCTGGAAGCTTCAACCTGTGCAAAATTTGGCTGGAATAATTCTGACCAACTTGCATGAATTCCTGATGATTTATATTAGCTGCTAGTTTTTCTTTTCAATCTGAAATCACTTGGGATACCAATTCCCAAAAGAATGCTCTCTCCTTTATTACGAGCCCCCTCAATAAGATTTTCAAGAGACTCTTCTTGTCGTAACATCAGTAGGAGAAATACTTTAAAAAGAGGGGGCCTTCTGAAGACTTAGGAGAAATACTTTAAAAAGAGGGAACCTTCTCAGTGATGAAGGTCTGGTTTTAGAATACCCTTCTTAGGAACTGTGAGTGGGTCTGCCAGTGGTATAGCTTAGGGTTCCTCAAACTTGGCTGTCCATGTACTCTTGGACTTCAATTACCAGTAGCCCAAGTCAGCACACCTGCTGACCAGGGATTGAAGTCCAAGAACATCTGGAGAGCCAAGTTTGAGGAACCCTGGTTTAGCTGATCAACCTTATCTCTTCCATTAGGAAGAACCAACATTTGTATTTGTTGTTGTTGTTGTTGGTGGTGGGGTCTCATCATACTTATTTTTTCAAGGAATTACATACACAATCCTTAGGAGAGAATCAACAGTTCAAGTACCTGTTCTCTCCTAGTTGCATCACAAGGGAGATTTGCATCTTTTAACTATTCGTCCTTCTCAGAAAGTGTTCTGGAACTCCAAGCAGATTTCCGAGTCAGCTGCAAAGTCTTTAGAATCCTTTCCAGTTTTTTGTTCCGCGTTGCAGCCCCCATTGCCTCTGTTTTTCTTGCTTTTGTTTAGGGTCTGAAACTCCTCCCTTGCCCTTTGGCAGTGGAGATGCTTTCTGTGGGCTCATTCACCCCTATAGGAGGTCTTAGAAGTACTCACTACTAATTGTGCCACCCAGTGGCACTTGAAACCTCATTACAGCTACAGTTCAAGAGTATTATTGGGTTACCTCCACAGTTTTCCTCACTGGGAGTTTCCTTGGAGACTGTGTCAGTCTTGCCCTCATTTGTACCCTCCTCTTCTTCATCTGCCATATCTGAATATTGGTGATCATCATGGCAATCAGCCATGAAGACTGTCCTGAGAATATAATGCAGTGGCTTTTCATCATGCCTTTAGCATTGCAGCATGACACCCATACCACTGATCCAGTTCTGCGAATCACTTTCTGGTCCTAAGCCATTTTTGGCACGCAAAGTCCTCATCAGCCCCAGGCCAGTATTGATGAAGCCACTGCCCTCCATCAAGATGGATTCAAATGGGATTTAATCCATTTAGAGACCCTCACCTTTCTCTGTGGACTTTGGCAGCCAAGGTCATTCGTCCTCAGAGTTGTCAAGTTAGTTGACTGTCAGCTAAAACTCATTGTTGAGTTATTGGCAGTATGGTCTACTCTATTACCATAGGATGATAACCTGGCCAGACTCTAATCCACTTAGGGGCTCACAATATCACCTGCCTTGGCTTCCTTTTCCCCCTTTCTAGTTCTCAGGGGAAATGTCACTTGGGTTTACTTGCATTTTTGCATTAGCCATTTCTTTCTCCACCTGGCCCAACACCCCTCTATCTCCCCTCTTCTACCCCCTTCTTCCCATTCTTTTCTTCCTCTGTCTCCTCTCCCCCAATATTTTCCACATCTCTGGAAGGCTTCATAATGTAACCTTTTCTACCACCATCTCTTCTCTTGTCTATCAAAGAGTTGTGGATGGATTTCCCCCTGCTTAGGACCTGAGAATTGAGAATGATTTTTTTATTTTTTTATTTATTACATTTATACCCCGCCCTTATCCAAGGAGTCAGGGCGGCTTACAATTTAAGACAATTTAAAACACATCAATTACAATAAGAATTAAAATTAAAGTTAAAAGATTAAAAAGTTAAAAAACAGTTTAAAACCAGTTAAAAAACAACAGGGAGAGGGGTGGGGTATTCAAAGGAGCCAGCCAGCTGAGCTGACCATCTGGCCTGCACCCCATACATACCCCGCCAGCCAGGTCTTCACCCCCTTAATAGCTTGCCACCTTGATAGCTTGCCACCTGAGTCAGGGTCTGACTGACTCCTCTTCTCACAGAAACATACAGTGGGTTTGCTTTCTTTTTGCCCCCAAAGTAAATTATTCCCTTTTGCCTTTGCATTTTTAATGTTAAGTGTCTATCAATATGAGATTATTGAATTCTTTTTCAATCGTATTTTCCGATTTTGTTAACAGTACTGGGTGGGTACAGGAACCTCAGGCTATACATCTGGGGTTCCCAACCTATGGCTCATGGGCCAACCCTGACCTGCGGCACCATTTCATGTGGTCCACTGCCGCCACACCCGGAAGTGGAAGTGGACATGTTTATGACAGCCATAAAACACTCATGCATAAATGAAGTTATGTCAGCTGTAAATGCGCCCGTGGCCTTCATAAACATGGAAGCGGGCACATCCACTTCCAGGGGAGTGGTCTGGCCCGCTCAGTTGTCTAGAGGCATGGTCAGACCTGTGGTGTAAAAAGGTTGGGAACCCCTGCTATAGATTACAGCACAGATGCAAATGTATCAAATGTTCTTTGGTACATTGTATAAAAAAGAATTTCAAACATTTCAAGATAATTGTGTGCATGGTTTTATACTTTTTAATCCCTCTGAATTTAAAGAATGAGAAGCCTTCTGTTTCATCCATCATCAGGCTAGCTCTGCCATCTCATTGCTTTTACTGACCCTGATACTCGCTGTTCTCTGGCCACATTGTAACTGCTGATCTTCTGGGAGACAATTCTTTGACAAGACCGTTGGACGTCTTTGTTAGGGTTTGTAAGTCTTCGCCCCACACCCTAACTGGATTGCAAGGCATATTGTGACTGTGATGCCTTTAAGGCTCTGCTTCGGGAACACACAGGTGTTGGGACTTTACCCTGGTGTGTTCTGTGGGCCACTGTATATAGATGAGAGCAGGATTGCAAGCTCTTCAGTTTCCTCAGCTTGGCTGAGCTGCTTTCCAAAGCTAGCTTCAATGCTGCTTCGCTCCACTGAACTTGACCGAGCGTTCTCTGCTATCAGGTCTGAACAAAGGTTCCTGTGCATTCCACTTTGAGGACTGAATCCTGATGATGGCTTTTGCCTGACAAGTCATCTGTATCTGCCGAGCAGAGAAGGACTACTTTGGGTAAGCCTCTGTCAGGAGGACAGAAGCTGTTGAAACTCTGTTGCTTGGTCTATGATTGCAGCTTGTACTTACCCAACTGGACTGGACTGTATAGACTTGTATAGACAGCAACTGAACTGTCTCAGTGGGATCAACTGAGGAAACGTTTCTGCTTTGTGTTACACTGTATATGCTTGCACCTTTTACTTCCTGAGTAAACCCATGTTAAGTTTGTTTGGTTTCAATAAAACCAACAATAAAATTCCCACCTATCTCAAGAAAAAAAGTTAAAAATTTAAAGATTAAAAGATTACAAAAAGAGAATAGATTTAAAAAATTACAGATTTTTCCTTTGAACCAAGAATTGTCTGCCTATTTTTGCCACGAGGGGCCAACCTTGCCAGCCGCTGCACACTGTTCTGCTACTGTTGTACACCAGCAGTCTTTCCATGTTCAAATCATACACAAAGGACTAGCTACAATCCTGAATATACTTATTAGGGAGTAAGTCCCAAAAGATATTCTTTGAAAGCTATTAGGAACCAATTGGGGAATACAAGCACAAATATAAAGAACTACAGCCTTGATCCTACGCTATTCCACAAGTGAATATGTCTTCTTATTCTAGTATAGTTCAGGCAGTGCAAAACATGTATACTTAACATTTAATTACATTTATGATATACGGTATACCCAGAGCTAACCTCATTGATTTCTAGCAGACATTGTATCCATTAACATATGAAGAAAGATAGCAGCTAATAGTGAAACATTCAAAGCATTTAGATCAAATGTACATTTACCCTTGCCTATTATCCCATCTCAAGTGGTTAAGATGCTGACTGTCAGGCTGGCAGGTCACCAGTTCAATATCCTAGTACTGCATGACCGAGTGAGCTCCCGTTTCTGTCCCAGCTCCATCTCCTGCCAACCTAGGGGTTTGAAAGCAGGAAATTGCAAGTAGATAAATAGGTATGACTTCAGTGGGAAGGTAAACAGCATTCTGTACACTCTGGTGTTTAGTCATGCCTGTCACATGTCCATGGAAATGTCTGCAAACACAGACAGCGCTGGTTCTTTGGCTATAAACAGAGATGAGTACTGAACCCTAGAGTCAGATATGACTGGCTTTTGAGCAAGGGTGACCTTTATCATCCCATCTTTCCCAAATTAAAAACAATGAATTTTTTTCATTACTCTGATACATCCTAAACAAATGGCTGAGAATGTTGGACTATAATGTGGCAATAACAAACTATCCACTTTTATAAAATGTATGGAATCTAAAGAAAATTTAGCTGCCAGTCACACAGAGAACTAGACTACTCAGAAGTTGTCTAATAGGCTGTGGATTGTAGTTGACAGAATCAGAGTGAACCAAGAAAATGAGAGTTTTGCATCTACACAGTCCTTTGCATGTGCAATCACATTGCTCTTGACACATTCTTCTAGCTTCTGTGTACTAGAGGAAGTATAGAGACGTTTGCACTAAGATCACCAGTAGTCAGATATCTATGAATTTTCCTTAAGGTATGAAGATGTTGTATTGTACCTTCACCAGAATATCTAGGCAGTGGTAACAACATACTTGATGACAACAGGTTGTTTGAGTCTAGAGCAAGAGTTCTCAACCTTTTTAAAGCCTCAGACAGCTTCGGGGGTCAGGGAGCCATTTTGGTCTTCCTCCACCACATGGCACTTCCTTGTATGGTGGAGGCGGTGGGGCCCCCACATGAAATGACACTGTGGGCTGCAGGTTGAGAATCCCTGTTCTAGAGCTTTATCATGCTGGAGAAACTTGAGGCAACATTTCCAATTCTACCTTTTCTGAATACTCCAAGCTGCCACTGTGAGATGGCAAAGTATTCAAAGAGGATAGCTTTCTGCAGTCTCAACTATTTACTTTGTCTGCCTGGAGTCTCCATGGGAGGGAAAGCAGGAAGTATGTGTCTCTCAGCAGCTTGAGGCATGACCCTACAATCTCAGTTTTCCAGGCACTGAGGAGTTATGCAGTGCTGTTGATTTTCCAAGGTAGTGGGAATATTAGTTATCGGAGGGATTAGGTGCAGAAGTGAGTCTTTTTATGGCAACAGCACAAATGAGGAAAGGGAAAAGGGACAGAAAGATTGTTATTATTGTTTTCAGCTCTGATTTCTTATTTTTTCCTGTCCAGATCAAACTTTACACTGCCAAAATGAAGCCACTTTCTTGGCTTTGGCACTGGCCAAAATTAAATCTTCATTGGTACATGTTTCTGGTAGTAATCAGTGTACATTAATACCTGGGATAACGACTGCATCGTATAACACTAAAATCGGATAACGATCTGTTAGCGTTATCCGATGCAGTTGTTTTGTAGCAGCAGGGTGGCTGGAAAGCTGAACGGGGTTCTCCATTCAGCTTCCCAGCCACCCCACAGCTGTGGAGGCATGGGCGGGTGGCTGGTGACTACTGGGGGGGGGGGGATTGAGAACCCTGTTAAGCGAATTTTTGGTTGGTTTTATTTGTTAAGCGAAGCAACCATCCAGAGAAAATTCTGCTCTTTAAGCGAATTACTCTTTAAGCGAGACACTCTTTATACGAGGTTTGACTGTATTACAAAGAAGTCCATGCAGTCCTCCATTCCAATTCTGTACCTATGCAGAATAACATTAGCAACTGTTTGGAACAGGGATAGAAAACCTTTGATCCTCTGGTTTGTTTGCTAGCTCCTATTAACTGCACCAATGTTAAGGGATTTGGGGAGTTTGTTGAGAATGTGCACCTAGGGGTAGAAGGAGGATCCAACTCTGGCCCACAGTTATGGGGTTCCTGGTGCCCCAGTTTGCTTTGGGTTGTTATCGCACTTCAGCCAAGGGAATAGCTCTCTGCTGCTCCCACAATTCCCCTTCCTGGCTGAAGAGCATCCTTTTTTTAAAAAGGATCCTTGGGTGAGCTCTTCCGCACTCCTATCCTTCCTTTCTGGTAGATGACCTGAACAGTACCTGCTGTTTATTCATTTCTGTTGAGCTTCAGAGCCAAGGTCCAGATTTAGCACCTCTGAGCACTCAGTGATCCTCACAGCTCTCAAGTTGGCTTTCAAAAAAGAAAAACAAAAAAGGTGGAACAACAAGGGAAGAGTAAGTCATAAACACAATGAAAAGACCAAGGACTTTCACATTCACCAGGATTCTGGGTAAAAGCAAAATTGACAATTAAACCAAAAGTAAAACATAGGACATTGAGACTGCAGTGGCTCAAGTAGTTAAAATGCTGACTGGAAGGCGGCAGGTCTGTAGTTCGATTCCCAAGTACAGTTCTGCACAACAGAATGAGCTCCCATCTCTGTCCAAGCTCCTGCCAACCTAGCAGTGCAGAAGCAAGAAATTGCAAATAGGGACTACTTCGGTGGGAAGGGAGGCAGTGTTCCATGCACTCCAGTGTCTAGGCATGCTTGCCACGTGTCCACAGAAATATCTGCAGGCGCAGACAGTGCTGGCTCTTTGGCTATCCTTGCAACTATATGTAGTGGACATGTGAGCCCTACATTTAAAGGGTGGAATTAGAAAGTTCACAAATCAGGAGTTCAACTATGGTTTTCTTGTGTAGCTTTATTCTCTGTGGTTTTATGAATTGTGCTTGAGTATGGGCAAATAACTTTTGAACATTGTTAGAATTCTGAAAGCCAGCTCACAATTCATTCTTGTGCAAAGATGCATTGTATTATATGTCCTATATTGGAAAACATTTTGTTCACATTCCAGAGTGGTTGTCTTTCCAGGGTGTATAGTAAAATTAATTGTTGAGAGCTGTAGCTATTTGCTTAAGGGATTTAGAAAGGAGTGCCTCAGACATTTTGGCTAGAAGCTTCCTTTTTGTTTTTTCTAACCCAGCCCTTCCTTCTGCTTTGAACATTCAGGCAATCCTGCAAATGCTTGGCTTCTCCTCTTTCAGGTGCATGTATTTCCTTATATATGCATATCAAGATATTATTGAACCTTTAGGAATGTTGATGTTATTAGCAGACCAGGGACCTGATTTGTTGGTTGCCATTCTTATGGTTAGCAAAACAGAAATGATTTAGCCCTGTCTTCAACACTTTTAATAACTTCAGTAGAGTTCTTTCAAAATATATTAGTGAAAATACAGCACCTGAGGATGAAGAGTCACATCATATCTGCATATGAAACATTTCATAGAAGGAATTCCTAGTTTCTGCCTTAAGGATAGAAGAAGAATGTTGATAGATTTGTTGGGAATGATCCGTTGAGAGGAAAAATACAGGCTATAAACAAGATAACTAAAGAGAAATGAGATTAGTGTTCTATTAAAATTAGTGTCCATACTATTTCTCCTAAAGTCACATCAACTCTGCACATGAAACATTTCACAGAAGAAATTCCTGGTTTCTGCCTTAAGGATAGAAGAAGAATGTTGATAGATTCATTGGGAATGATTTGTTGAGAGGAGAAATACAGGCTATAAATAGGATAACTGAAGATGAGTATTCTATTAAGATTATTACCCATACTATTGTTCCTGAAGTACCACAACCTCTTCTTTAGTATAATTGGCAAGTCAATGAACACAGACTGAGTCAGAGACTCATTTAATTTTTCTTTCTTAAAACAGGCATAGTAATATGTGTGTTCCATTGTTGTTTAGTAGTTGGAATTCTTCCACTCTGCTCTAATTTTACACGAGGCTCTGAAAGGAGACTAATTGTGCTCCAGAATTAAGTACATTTTCCAGAGTATTTCTGTGATTTCTACTTTTGAATTTTGCAAATAATACTGTTAATTTGAGATTTGATTGTCCAATTCAAATCTTTATCATGGTGCAAGACCAGCATAGTACAGCAAAAGATAGAAATTAAGATGTGGGTACTTAAAATACATTTTAAGAGGAGCATATCTGCTCAGAGTTAAAGGAGTGATAAAATTAATATTGCTACAACAACTACTACAGGAGACTGTGATGGCTTAGTGGTTAAGATGCTGAGCATGAAAGGTTGGCAGGTCAGCAGTTTGAGACCCGAGTACTGAACGGAGTTAAATAGGTTCCACCTTGGTGGAAGTGTCTAGTCATGCCTGGCACATGTCCATGGAAACGTCTGCAGACATAGACAGTGCTGGTTCTTTGGCTGTAAACAGAGATGAGCACTGAACCCTATAGTCAGATATGACTGGCTTACAAGCAAGAGCAACATTTACTGGTACCTTTTTACCTTAAAACCACTACTATGCCTATGATGTAGTGTTGGTAGTTTAATTGGTAGTTTAATTGTTCTTCTGATCCTACATGCTGTGGCACAGAACCTGGCAGTGTTGTGGATTAAGGCAGGACTTTCACATCATATCAGCCAGTGGGTGTATGTGCTGTTTGACCAGCCAGGATACTTGCAGAGCAGTGGAGATATGAACTTGTTCCAGATGGCTGTATAAAAAGGGCAGATGCAGAGAACGTGTTCTGTGGCTTCAATTTCTCCAGTGTCACAGGGGCATTGTCTCATTGAGATTTGATTTTCAAAGTACTTGCATTATTCATTATTAAATGAATAAAGGAACAGTTTAGATTCTAGCTTGTAGATTGTAGGAACATATTACCACGGGACTATTTGTTCTCTATAGTTTATCTTGTTTGCAGGAATAAACTAAGAACTCTTTGAACTATGGAGATCTGCAACATTTAACAAGAACCTCTTATGTGGATTAGAGGGGTGAGAATTTTCAGTGTTTCATGTGTGTAAGATGACATCTTGTGTAAAAAACATTTTATTTACTGTTGAACAGCTGAGGAACAGAATCCTATTAATGAAATGCAAACCATAGTGCCACATAGATGTTGTACGCCACACAATCTGCAGCTTACAGTTATACAAGCCAGAAATTGCCCTTATCAAAGCAACAGGACTTCTGTTACCACAACGGAGTACTGAATACTCTCTTACACAGACAACAAGGAAAGAGCAACTGTTCACAATTTTAGACAGTTGAACTTTAAAAGTTCTTATTTTCATTATAATATACATATGCTGATCACACATTTTTAAAAAGACTGCAGCAATGGAACGTAGCAACAATGTTGTGCTTTCATGCTAAGTATAATGGGAAAAATAAGCCTTCCTCATTCTAAGGCTGTGATGGCGAAACTTGGCACTCCAGATGTTATTGGACTTCAATTCCCAGAAGCCCATGCCCCTGTGAATCCACACGAATGGGTTTGCTGCGATTCAGATGGCCTGCAATGTGCCACCTTCATTGCTCTGCTTCCATTCGTGTGGATTCACAGGGGCTTGGGCTTCTGGGAACTGAAGTCCAAAAGCATCTGAAGTGTCAAGGTTTGCCATCACAGTTCTAAGGTATGTTTGAGTTACAACTTTGTGAGCACTGTGCCTTTTGACATCTGCATTTACCAAAGAATAATAATGCAGTGAAACCTCGGTTAACATAATTAATTCGTTCTCCAGAATGTTTATTACAGTGAAAATTACTTTAACTGAATTTTCCATAGGAATGCATTGAATTTCCCATAGGAATGCACTGAAAACCAATTAATCCATTCCAGAGAAAAAATCCGTAAACTGAGCCACTATTTTCCATGGATTTCCTTTTGTTACACAATTTTATGTTAACAGAGCCGTTTGTTAACTGAGGTTCCATTGCATTATTATTATGATAATGTTAGAAGTCCAACCCCTGTCAAGGAGGGAGAATAGGGAATTGAACTCACACACTCTAGCTTGGCAGCCTGACATCGAAAGCACTGAACTATCCAGCAGCTAGGACTGTGTTCAAACACTTTGCCAACATAGAAGGTTTTTAGCTTAATATCTATTCTCCTTTCCTCTTTGGGAAAGATCGGCCAAGTTGTCTGTGTGGATTACAACCTTCCACTTGTATTGAGGCAAATGAAAGTCCCTCCATGCCTGTTTTGTGTAGCCTCCTATCTTACACCATTTGTTTTTGAACAACAGGTTCTGTTAAAACCAGCTCTTTGCCTATCAGTGCACAGAAGATCCAGATATACTTGGGGAAAGGAAGCTATTTTTTTTATCTGCCTGGTTTTGAATCAGAGCTAGATTGTTGACTTGTTGATAGATATTTCTGTTGGGTTGTTTCAGTCCTTCCCTTCCCTTTGATTTAGAATTGTTCATACAATGATGTACAGTTCATGTTCATCAGGGAGAGAGTTGAGGCTATTCAGTAGGTGTAGGTTGCAATTCTTGCATTCCCTTTCCTGATTTGTGTGGATGAGGATACATTTTGATCTCACTGTCAGACAATTGTGGATAAGATGGCATTGTTTTTTCACAGAAGAATCCTATGAAAAATATTCCACCTTCCATACTTTTGTGAATATCCGATATTTTTTTAATTGCAAAAAGCAGATTTCCATTCAAATGCATTCCTAATTTGACAATAACTCATTTGTTTCTGAACCATATGTCCTGAAATTTAATCAATCGATAAAGCTTTTTGTTTTTATTAAGCTCTTGGATAAGGGTTCACTAACTTGGTATTTCTCTTGGGAGAAAAAGGAACTAGAATAAGCTTCAGTTGTTTGTATGTTGCTGTCAAGGGAATGCCCTCAGCTGCTTTCACTATAATACTCTCTACTCTTATTTCATAACCTTAGCCCTGAGTTACTGTAGTGGGTTTTCAAAGCTCTGATGTTTGCACCTGGCCAATATGTATCTTGTTTGATCTTGGTGCAAGCAGCTGTAAACTGCACACATATACCGACTGTAGCAAACTGTGTTAGTATTGCACCCTTCTTTCTTTCCATCCTCCCCTCATTCCATTGCTGGCGATATAGAAAGCAAATTCTAGATCAGTAGTGCCCAAACTATAGCCTGTGGGCCAGATCTGGCCCCTGATGCCAATTAATCTGCCCCGGACCACCCTCATTGCTCACGTTTTACTCCTGCTTGTGGGAGCGACGAGGGTGTTGAAAGGGGTAGATCCAGCCCATGAGCACTATTTTGGGCACCTCTGGTTTAAGCATCTTAAAATCTATCTCATCCTGTTGTAAAGCAAATTGAAAGGTGTGTTTTACTTCCGCTTCCAGTGGGAGGAATCAAATGACTGGCCCACTGAACCATGTGATCGGCCTACGGCCTGAAAAGTTTGGGCACCCCTGTTCTAGACAGACACAGCTATAGAACTTGATAGCAACTACTTTTGTGGTAGACATTCCTCTGTTTGGTCTAAAACACCTGGAGTTGCTTTGTCCTCGCCAAATCCAGTTCTTTCCAGGAAGGTTTATTCAGCAATAATGTGTCTCTTTTAGTCTTTCTTGTATCTGAGCTCACTGCAGATCCTTTTAAAGATCCTGTAACACAAAATCTCTGAGGGGAAAGGAACCACAGAATGAACTCACCAAAAGGTGCCTTCATTTTGGCAATTTCACATCTGGCAAAGACACAGAAGAAGAAGAAATGCAGTTTATATCTCATTAGTTTATTTTTTGTTGTTCAGCCACATAGTTGATTCCAACCCTTTGTGACCCTATGGACCACTGTCCGCCAGGCACTTCTGTCCTCCACCATCCTCCTCAACTCGCTCAGTTTTGTGCCCATTGTCTCTACAATACCATCTAGCCATCTCATTTTTGGCCACCCCCTTTTTCTTTTGCCCTCCACTTTTCCAAGCATCAAGGCTTTCTGAAGTGAATCCTCTCTTTTCATTTGATGTCCAAAGTACTTTAGCTTCATCTTTACTATTTGACCTTCTAAGGAGCAGTCAGGATTGATTTCTTCTAAGATTGACCTATTTGTTCTCCTCGCTGTCCAGGGGACTCTCAAAACTCTCAGCCAACACCACATTTCAAAGCAGTCTATTCTTCTGCGCTCAGCTTTCCTAATGGTCCAGCTCTCACAACCGTACATTACCACCCGGAATACTATTGCTTTGGCTATGTGAATTTTTGTTTGTAAGGTGATGTCTTTACTTTTAACTATGTTCCTCAGGTTTCTCATCGCTTGTCTTCCAAGCATCAGTCACCTTTTTATTTCATGACTGCAATCATCATCTGCAGTAATCTTTGATCCTAAGAAAGTAAAATCTGTCACTACTTCTACTTCTTGCCCATCTATTTTCCAGGGACTGATAGGGCTGTTGCCATTATCTTGGTTTGTTGTTGTTGTTGTTGTTTTTTGCTGATTTTTATGTTGAGTCTCAAGCCAGCTTTTGCACTCTCTTCTTTCAACCTAAGCAGTAGCTTCTTCAGGTCTTCTTCACTTTCTGCCATTAGGGTTGTATCATTTGCATATCTCAAATTGTTGATGTTTCTCCCAGCAATTTTGATTCCAAATTGTGATTTGTCCATCCCTGCATTGTGCATTATGTGCTCTGTATTATAAGTTAAATAAGCAGGGTGATAAAATGTAGCCTTGTCTTACTCCTTTTCCTATTCCAAACCACTCCATCATTCCGTATTCTGTCCTCTTGGTTTTGGCTCATGTACAGATTTCTCATGAGGCATATAAGGTGTTCTGTATTCCCATCTCTTGAATTACTTGCCACATTTTGTTGTGGTCCACACAGTCAAAGGTCTTGGTGTAGTCAATGAAACAGAAGTAGACTTGTTTCTAATATTCCTTTGTTTTCATCATGATCCAACATATATTGGCAACATAGTCTCTAGTTCTCCTGCCTATTCAGTACCCAGCCTGCACTTCTGGTAATTCTTGCTCCACATGCTGCTGAAGTCTATCCTGCATTATCTTGAGAATAATCTTGCTAGCGTGTGGGATGAGTGCAATTCTTTTGGGAATTGGAACCTATACTGACCTTTTCCAATCCTGTGGCCATTGTTGTGTTTTCCAAATCTGCTGGCATATTGAATGCAATACTTTGATTCCATCATCTTTTAGGGCTTTGAAAAATTCAGCTGGGATACCATTATTTCCATTGGCTTTGTTGTTTGCAGTGCTTTTTAGGGCCTTTCTGACTTCACTCTCTAGGATGTCTGGCTTAAGTTCAATGTTATAATCATTGTGATTATCAGGGGTGTTGAGGTCCTTTTTGTAGCATTTCTTTGAAATTCTGTATTCAAGTGATTGTATTTTTCCCTTTCTCCTTTGCCTTTTCCATCCCTTCTTTCCTCTGCTATTTTAAGAGCCTCATCAGACAACCACTTTGCTTTCTTACACTTCTTTTCTTTTGGTATGGTTTTCCTTGCTGCCTCCTGTATGATATCCCGCACCTCTATCCATAATTCTTCTGGTACTCTGTCTATCAAGCCTAAGCCATCAAATCTGTTCCTTAGGGATGTTGTCTAGGTCATACTTGTCTGGCCTAATTGTTTTCCTTATTTTCTTTAGTCTAAGCCTACATTTTGCAATCAGTAGATTATGATCTGAGCCACAGTCTGCTCCAGGTCTCATTTTTGCTGACTGTATGGAGGTTCTCCATCTTTGGTTGCAGAGTATGTAATCAATCTGGTTTCGATGCTGGCCTTCTAGTGATGTCCATGTGTAAAGTCTCCTCTTGTGTTGCTGGAAGAGGGTGTTTGCTATGACCAATACGTTCTCTTGGCAGAACTCTATTAGTCTTTGTCCTGCTTCATTCTGTGTACCAAGACCAAATGTGCCTGTTATTCCATTTACTTTTTGATTTTCTACTTTGGCATTCCAATCTCCTATAATAATATGGACATAATTTTTTGTTGTCTGTTCTATGAGATGCTGTAATTCTTCATAGAATGGATCAGTTGTGGCCTCTTCTGCACCCGTGGTTGGTGCATATACAACAGTACCTACCTTAAAGAGCATAATGCATTCCACGGGATTGCTCTTTAAGTGAGTTTGCTCTTTAAGCGAAACACCATTGTAAGTGACCAATTGTGACTTCTGGTCGGGGTGCTTTCTGAGTTGAAAGGATTTTTGCTAGAGGAACTTGCAGGAGGGGCGCCCAAATGAGGCTCTTTTCATGTCCCCCACAATCTTTTCCCACCAAAGTGGTCCCTATTTATCTACTTGCAATTTCTTGTTTTCAAACTGCTAGGTTGGCAGGAGCTGGGACAGAGACGGACGCTCAAACTGTCATGCAGTACTCAGGTCTTGAACTGCTGACTTGGTGACCTTCTAACTAACAAGGCAAGCTTAGGGTTGGGGTAGGGAATGGGGTTGAGAGCTCCTGGTATCATTTGGTTTCTCATTGTCACTTGCCTGGAGGCTGCTAAACATGCTGGAGTGGTTAGGTTTCCACAGGCTTCTAGGGAAGCTGGAGTGCGGGTGGGGTGGGTGGGTGGGTGGAAGAGTGGCTTCTGCCTGATGGGTTTTCAAAGTGAGCCGAGTCTTTGAAGTTCTGTTTTAGCAGCTGCCAGGTATTTTTGCCTCAGCCCTGTGTAGTGTTTCTGAACCCAGCCTTCACATGCTGCATTCTTCACTGCATATACCAGTATATGAGTATGGTGGGGAAGGGAGGAAAATAATTAGCCAAGGGCAGAAATTGCTGTAGCTTTGTCTTATATTGTTTTAATTTGTTTTGGCACAAGCCATCTCTTGCTTCTTTTGCCTGTAAAGTACCTTTCATTAGACTCATTCCAAATCTTTTTTATTTTGTTGGATTAAAAAAAAACTTTCCCCAATTACCACTAGTTGTGCTGCTTAGATTTGTTAGTGTACCTTCTAATGCTTTGATCCCTAAGTGAGATGGGTTTTTAAAGTACTAACCTTGAAATTCTTTGAAAAGAAATCCATCTTTCCTTACAAATAAGAAATGTTCTTTATTAAGAAAGAGCATCTTGGTTTCTTGGCATGTGTGAGAGCGCTAACAATTCAGAGGCCTGGCCTTCTGCCAGAGGTACTTTCTGGGAAAGGTTGAGTATATTATTAATACCTTAGGTCTCGTCTGACATAATTGTATTTTGGGAGCCATGTGAAATAAACGTCTACTACTTTTCTCCATTTTCACATCACACTTGCATTTTACCTTCAGTTGTCTGTTTGTAGGGAAATATGCCAGCTGTGAGCTTTAAGTTTTAACCTGGTCTCTGTAATGAAGTAGAATTAAAGTAGTGATGTAGTTTACTAATACTGGAAGCCCAAAGGCATCCAGTTGCTTGTGTAAATGCTTACATTGGGAAAACAATATAAAATAGCTATCTGTGCTGTTCAGGGTTGTTAGAAGTAACACAGTTTTACATGTAATGCAAAGAATGAGACCTTTTCCCCTTCTATAAAGGTAAAGGCTGCCCTGGCTCGAAAGCCAGTCGTATCTGACTCCAGGGTTCAGTGCTCATCTCTGTTTATAGCCAAAGAGCCAGCACTGTCTGTGTTTGCAGACGTTTCCATGGATACATGGCATGGCAGGCATGCCTCAACACTGGAGTGTACAAAATGCTGTTTACCTTCCCATTGAAGTGGTCCCTATTTATCTACTTTCAATCTCTTGCTTTTGATCTGCTAAGTTGGCAGGAACTGGGACAGAGTTGGGAGCTCACTCCGTCATGCAGTATTCAGGAATCAAACTCCGACCTTCCAGTTGTCAAGTTCAACGACTTAACCACTTGAGCCACCACAGTCCCATTCCCCTTCTGTTTGTTGTTGTTCAGTCGTACAGTCGATTCTGACCCTCTGCGACCCCATGGACCACTGTCCGCCAGGCACTCCTGTCCTCCACCATTCCCCTCAACTCACTCAGCTCTATGCCCATTGTCTCTACAATACCATCCAGCCATCTCATCTTGGGTCGTCCCCTTCTTCTTTTGCCCTCGACCCTTCCAAGCATCAAGGCTTTCTCAAGTGAATCCTCTCTTCTCATTTGATGTCCAAAGTACTTTAGCTTCATCTTTAGTATTTGACCTTCTAAGGAGCAGTCAGGGGTGATTTCTTCTAAGATTGACCTATTTGTTCTCCTTGCTGTCCAGGGGACTCTCAAAACTCTCCTCCAACACCACATCTCAAAGGCGTCTATTCTTCTGTGCTCAGCTTTCCTAATGGTCCAGCTCTCACAACCATACATTGCCACAGGGAATACCATTGCTTTGACTATGTAAATTTTTGTTTGCAATGTTGTGTCTCTACTTTTCACTATGCTCCCCAGGTTTCTCATTGCTTGCCTCCCAAGAATCAGTCGCCTTTTTATTTCATGGCTGCAATCACCATCTGCAGTGAGCTTTGATCCCCTTCTGTACTACAATATTAAATAAAGCTTAAGGCTCCTTGCTTAAAAAGAGGGATAAGTGTGATGGAAGATAGATATAGCTTGAGGTACTTTAAAACCTATTTGTGTAGACCAGTGGTTCCCAACATGGGGCCCATGCTCCACAGGGGTAGTTCAATTCCCAGAAGCCTATGTCAGAGAGGCTGATCAGTACTGTGACAGAATACAGAAGACTTTATACAGTAGCAATGATTCCATTCTAGCTTAACTGATAAAGCACAGTCTGCACCAGTGTTTCCCAACCTATGGTTTCTGGACTTCATTTAACAGAAGCCTAAGTCAATTCCCCAAAGCACTGATTAGCCAATGTAGGCTTCTGGGAATTGAAGTTCAAAATGGAGTCATTGCTCCAGTGGCTTAGTGGTTAAGACGCTGAGCTTGGAGACTGGAAGGTCAGGTTTCAATACCCAAGGGCTGCACTTGGGGACGTGAAAGGAGCCTCATTCGGGCGTCCCCTGAACAAAGTTTCTCCAGCAAAAATCCTTTCAACCCAGAGTAATCTCTGACACAAAATTATTATTATTTATTGCTACTGTGTAAGGTCTTCTGCATTCTGTCATAGAATGGCTGATACATCTAGCAGTGTGTCTTCCTGTTTTTAAAGGTTCGTCTAGTATGGCTACACTCTACTCACTTCTACTGTGTGAAATATTACTCCAGGAATATAATCTTTAGCACATTTAAGCTGTCCTTACAAGAAACATGATTATCTTATAGACAAGGCAAAGTCAGGATGTTTCTAATATGTGCGACAACAGTTGGAGCAATTTTCCCAACCCCTTTTATAGAACAGTTTCTATGTAGTTAAGTGAAGTTTATGTATTGCACTTATGAGAAAATTCTGTTCATATTGTTGAAATACCATGTTCTCATTATACTTTGCATTTGTTTTCATAGTTTGAATTTAGACCTGTAAAAATCATTGTCTTCCAGAGGGCTCACTTTCCCTGTGCTTAATAGAAGGAATGGCAGCAGAGACCCTTTCAGTTGTACTAATCTCATCACATGTATTTTTATCATTAAAATGTTCCAGCAGGCTGGGCTTGTGTGTGAGTGCAGAGCATGTGCAAACATCTAGAAGGCTTTCTGCTCGGTGCATTTTACCATTGGGCTTTTTGCTAATTGAAAGAGAAGATGCTGTGTACTCTGTGATTCTGCTAATCCAAATCACACAGAGGGGATAACCATGCTACTATTACTGCCTGTTCTCCTCTGACCTGATGCGTAATGATGGGCTGAAAGCACTGAACTTCTTAGCCAGATGACCTCCTCACTTTTCCCTTGACTTAGTTTCCATATGTTTCCCCGTTTGTTTTAGAAGCCTGATTTGAAAGGAAAAGAGAAATGAGAAGGAAAAAAGAAGGCATTCAGCTGCCAAGTCTTTCCCAGCTCACAAAGGGCAGTATTATAGTTTTCTTGGCAGACTTCCAAAGATGCTGCTTTGGACGGAGTGAAAATCCACTTTGCCAAATGCTAGGTATTTAATAACTGGTAAATTTTTGGGCCTTCTGAACATGACACTATGGATAATATCAATTGAATCCAGAAACAGTTTGTTTGGATATTCTGTAAGTTTTTCTTACATAGCCCTTCCAATATTTTACCTCTTTTGGTATTTCAGTCCAGAGCATCCAAGCTTGCCAGCATCTTTGGCAGACTTGCATCATGTGTGGCAGTGTTCCTGCTTTAGAACCCTAAGTTCAGCTCTGGTCCGCTGCTTTTGGCTTAATTTTTAGCAGTAGAGTATGGCAGTGTTCTTCTTGGACTCTTGGAGAGTATTTTAATAACCTACACAATGTGGAGAGAGAATTACCAGAAGTGCAGGCGGGTTTCAGAAGAGGCAGGGGGACTAGAGACCATATCGCCAACATAAGATGGATCATGGAAAAAACGAAGGAGTATCAGAAACAAGTCTACTTCTGTTTCATTGATTACACTAAGGCTTTTGACTGTGTCGACCACAACAAAATGTGGCAAGTAATTAAAGAGATGGGAATACCGGAACACCTTATAGGCCTCATGAGAAATCTGTACATGAATCAAGAGGCAACAGTTAGGACAGAAAATGGAATGACGGAGTGGTTTGGAATAGGAAAAGGAGTAAGACAAGGCTGCATTTTGTCACCCTGCTTATTCAACTTATACACAGAACACATAATGCGCAATGCAGGGATGGAGGAATCACAATTTGGGATCAAAATTGCTGGAAGAAACATCAACAATTTGAGATATGCAGATGATACCACCCTAATGGCAGAAAGTGAGGAGGACCTAAAGAAGCTCCTGATTAGGTTGAAAGAAGAAAGTGAAAAAGCTGGCTTGAGACTCAATATCAAGAAAACCAAGATAATGGCAACAGGCCCTATCAGTCCCTGGAAAATAGATGGAGAAGAAGTAGAAGCAGTGACAGATTTTACTTTCTTGGGATCTAAGCTCACTGCAGATGGTGATTGCAGCCATGAAATAAAAAGGCGACTGATTCTTGGGAGGCAAGCAATGAGAAACCTGGGAAACATAGTGAAAAGTAGAGACATCACATTGAAAACAAAAATTCGCATAGTCAAAGCAATGGTATTCCCTTTGGCAATGTATGGTTGTGAAAGCTGGACCATTAGGAAAGCTGAGCGCAGAAGAATAGACGCCTTTGAGATGTGGTGTTGGAGGAGAGTTTTGAGAGTCCCATGCACAGCAAGGAGAACAAATAGGTCAATCTTAGAAGAAATCACCCCTGACTCCTCCTTAGAAAGTCAAATACTAAAGATGAAGCTAAAGTACTTTGGACATCAAATGAGAAGAGAGGATTCACTTGAGAGAGCCTTGATGCTTGGGAGGGTCGAGGACAAAAGAAGAAGGGGACGGCCCAAGATGAGATGGCTAGATGGTATTGTGGAGACAGTGGGCACAGGGCTGAGCGAGTTGAGGGGGATGGTGGAGGACAGGAGTGCCTGGAGGACAGTGGTCCATGGGGTCGCAGAGGGTCAGAATCGACTGTGCGACTGAACAACAACAACAAAACACAATGGAATGGTACCTTTCTTCATTTTCAAGAGGCATTGCAAAACTTCTTTCAAGAACTATCTTCAAGAGGAAAAGATTTATCTGAATTAATCCAGCATGTTACCAATGACACAGAATCTTGCCTTGAGCCCTGTTTGGATTCATCTTTCACTTATACTGATTTGCCTACTCACAACTTCTTCTACACATTAAATAAGTCCTTGGTAAGGGAAGAAGTCTGTTCAGGACTTGTCATTTGGGAGAGAACCATGCAGATTGCTGCCATTCCAGCTTCTCCTCTCTGTTATCACAGGGCCAGGTAATGTCTTGGAAAAGATAACACTTTGTAAATGTTTTTGAATGTACACAAAGTCTACTAGAGAGAAAAGGGGAAATCACAGGCATGATTCATGGTGTAGGTCCAGGTTCAAGCCAAGGCCCTGTGAGGAAACAACTTTTCATTACTAGTCTGATATTTATAATTCAAGCCATCACACTACTGCCATGTTCTCACAAATGTTCTGTGATCTATTTAATACAAGGTCTCTAAATGAACATGAAAGAATAAAAGCTGAAATCCACCATTGTGTCCCATAGATAAAAATGCCATGGTATCCTGCAATTTACTCAAATGCATATCCATATTTGGCTCACAACTAGGCACAAACTTCTTTCTGTTTCTCCTCCAATAGTTCATGATCTTTAGATCCTACCTTTAGAGCCTAACATCAACCTTAAAGAGTATTTACCTTATTTCTGTTATGGTACCTGTAAGAACTATCTCTACTTATACCTGGAGAATATCTTCATCTGGTTGGCTTCTGGAGATAAAAACATGGACAACAACCATGCTAACTGAATAGATAACTCCTTGATTCTGATCTGGAGCAATTGGAGGTGACCCTGGTATTGCACAGTATAGGATGTTTTTCACAGACCAGAACACCTTATCAGATTTCAACTGTCTGGGCCATCAATGTTGGCTCAATTGTTTCTGTTTTTCTAATCTTAGTGATTCCTACTTTTGTACGGATAGGTCAAAGTGATGACAGTGCATGTTCTTTCAGGAGGAAGTGTCCCATTTGACTTCCAGGAACTAGCTTCTTTGTGGTGAGATGGTAAAAATTTCTCAGAGGGAGAAAAAGTATATTCATCTAGGTCAGGAGTGGGAAGAATATGGGCTTTTAGTTATGTCTTACTTAACCATGCTCCAGTGTGAATCTTTGATTATCCTTAAACAACATGTTGCTCCTGCAGAAGGGAATTTCCATTGAATGGTAACTCTTCTGAGCCTCTCAGAGGCCAGAAAGCTACCTTCACAATAACTCAACCTGCCATTCTGCTAGTGATCTGACGGCTGAGGTAGATTTCACCAGCAGATTCCAGAATATGTCAAAAGGTTTAAATGAAGAATTTTAGCTTACTATATATTTATACCTGTACATAGACTTGTATATAAATATTTCATTCCATGTAATAGATAAACCTATAGTAGATAAACCTATTAATGTGCTAGTCTTTAAATTGCCACAATTTTAAAAATTTCTATTTTGTCTTGCTGGTTATATAGAACTGTGATGGCTTAGTTGTTATGACACTGAACTTAACAACTGGAATGTTCCCAGGTCAGCAGTTTAAGACCTGAGTGCTGCATGACGGAGTAAGCTTCTGCCTCTGTCCCAGCTCCTGCCACCCAAGCAGTTTGAAAGCAAGAAATTGCAAGTACATAAATAGGGACCACTTCAGTGGGAGGATAAACAGCATTCCGTTCACTCTGGTGTCTACTCATGCCTGCCACATATCCATAGAAACATCTGCAGACACAGACAGTACTGGCTCTTTGGCTATAAACAGATGAGCACTGAACCCTAGAGTCAGATATGATTGACTTTCGAGCAAGGGTGACCTTTACCTTTGCCTATTGGTTATATATGCTCACTTAACAAAGTGGCTTGCATTAGGCAACCTAATTAACTGAGAACATAGTGGCAGTGGGAACATAGCTAGCAACAGGTCCTGTGAAGAAGAAGGCAAATTGGCCTAGACCCACTAATATTGCTCAGCAGTAATTTAGAGCCACAATAAATTGGTTGTCTACATTTTACACACTTTTTGTCTTAGGTGACAGAGGCACACATTATACAGTTATGAAGGTGATATGTTCTTCGTGGTCTCTGTAGATCACACAAATGGGTTTTGTCCATGCATGAATCTAACCAAGAGAGTGTGCTTGCTGGGGTCGAAAGAAAAACTAGGGAGAAGCATGATTATGTGCAGTACGGTAGGTAGGTCACCAATGGCTTTCTCCAGCTACACAAGCTTCTGAGAGGATTCGGACATGTACAAAACCCATTTGAGTGAATTCACAAACAGCCACTCGAAGAACAACAATTACAGGTAAGTAACCCATTTATCTTTTATAGAATTGTTTGGCAGCAGTTTTAGTTTTATATTTTTATATTATGATTAACTTCAGTTGTCTATGTTAATATTGATATATATAGTAAGTACAAATTGTTCATCTCAAGTTCCTAGCTAGAGTTCCACGTCTAGGTTTGAAAACCATTGAAGGGCTTCTTCTGTGGCACTATGGCAAGTCCTCCAGCGTGCCTCCAAATGCACGTAAAGGACATCTAAATATAATGTGGTCCATGGCCTGGTCTTCTTCATAGTCACATTAGGGAGAGAACTTCCATTCCCATGTGAACATAATGGCTCTGCATCTACCGCAGCCGGTCCTCACTCTGTTCAGTATCCTCCACTGCCATCTTGGAAGGGAAAATCCAGCTGGCCATTCACAGGGATCCTTGGTAGCAGTAATTCACATAATATGTTGAGCAACAGCAAGAAAGGCTTTTGGGTGTGGTATCTCTATGTAGGCAAACTTATTCCAATTGAAGTGTAAGCTTTTAATGTGCAGCCTTTCTCATTTCAGGACTCTTGAGTCGGACACTTTTGCCTGGGAAGGCGATGCAGAAAACAGCATACACAATAAGTTGATAGGAAGTCATCCAGTACATCCCAAGGCCCCACCCAGTGCTGGCAGCTACCAACTGCACTTTGCCTTGCAACAGCTCCAACACCAGAAGCTTCAGTCTCGACAGCTTTTGGACCAGAGCCGAGCTCGGCACCAGGTGACTAAGACGATCGAGGCTTAGAAGTTATTTTATTGTTGGGTTGCATAAATAGGGAAGAGATTTTCTTACACAATAGAGCCAAATGGTACAGAAAGTAAATCCAGTTTTTCCTATTGGCATCAATTGTGGACTTTTCCGTAAATGTTTTTTGACTTGCAAAATAGATATTCTATCATGTCAGTTCTTGGAAACTGGAAGGTTTTTTCAATATTTTGTAAGTAGCTAAAGAAAAAGAGGAGAAAAAGAGGAAGCGTGGTAGAAGCTAATTTGAACTAAAAAGAAAAAAAGCAGTTGAGAGCCATGAACATTGACAGAATCCAAACTACCTGATAACAAACACATTATTTTTAAACATTGCATCAGGACACTGTCTGTGGGCCTTTAATTTTTAATCACAAAGGAAAAGACCTAATAGACGTAATGAGGAAAACAAACACCAAATTTTCTTGTGACTGTGCTTTATAATATTTGCTTTGTGACATCATCTCTCACATACTATAGTCATAAGCACTTGGATTTACATTGTAAAGATAGTTTTTTCATCCCAGACCTTTGCCTTCAGTCTGATGAGTTGATTGATGATAGTTTTGCATGTTCTTTATAATCCTGAAGCTTGGTTACTACTACACCGGCAGAATGTTAAGCATTATCTCATATATTTTATATTGACCTGTCTACTATTTATAGTTTGGTTTCATTATTGGCTGGAGTTCTTTATTTTGATTATCCCATATTGCTCTTTATAACAATCAATGCTAAACTCTAAAACTGTTTTAGTGAGGGGACAAAAAGACAAACGTAAAATGCTATTGCTTTGCTTGTTCATTGACCATATATACCCTTAAATTTAGTGATGCAGAATTTTAATTTTTTAGCACATTTTATTGGTTTTATAAGCATACTTTCTAAGACCTTCTCACTCTAAATTGGGAATATTTGGCTCAGAAGAAAGACAAAAAAATAACTCATGCCATAGTTTCCTCATGCTTTCTGGAAAGGAAACCTCTAGAAAAGTGCTTTTGTTCTGCAACCCCTAAGTGTTTGTCAAGGTCTACCATGTACTGGCGTTTCAATTGCACTTCTCTCTGCCCCAGCCAAGGAGAAATAATAGGCACATTTTTAACCTTTACCCAAAGGGCCCCACAAGCAGTGCTCAGCTCAAGGTAACCCTGTGAGCAAAACAGTGCCGGCGAGGGGTTCGAAGGGGGCCATGCTGCCTGGCTGATCCCTCTTCTAATTGCCGACATTGAGATGATGTTGTTCTTGGCTTGAGGCAAAGCCATTACTCAGGAGTTTCTGTTAAAGTGATTCTTTGTTAAACCTCTGCTTGCATCCCCCATGCTCCCTCCCCGTCTTCCTCAGAGCACACCCATTCAGAATTGCAGTTATACCGATCTGTGCCATACCGCAGGCTTAGGCAGTGATGAAGTTTCCATTAGCAAAGAAAAAGAGTTTAATGCAAAGGATCTTGCTGCACCCCAAAGATCCTTTCTCCTAGACATAATATTAATGTAATTTAAATGTCAAAAAGCAAAGGTTTGCAAATGAGCATTCCTACCCTCTGCAAAGAGCAGCTTTCCTGGCACTTTGCATGCTGACACCAGGCGATAAAATAAACAAAAGTCCATTTAGCCGATATTATTACTTATTCATTCATTGTATGCAATTTTAAGTTTCATAGATCATTAAACAAAGGTGTAAAGCAGGGGTTCTCAACCTACAGCCCACAGACTGGAAGCGGCTTGTGGCACCATTTCATGTCGCCTGCATCACCGCCACTCCCTATACAAATCCTATACAATTTATAAATAATTTATGCTCATTGATGTTATTAACAAGCAAGATTTTACCTGAATAAACTATATATCATATGTTTTCAGCTTTCAGTTTTCTTGAAGTTCAGTGCATGTTTATAGTATAAAAATAAATGTTGCAGTACTGTGGTGGTCATTAGAATACTGATTTCGTGTCAAAAAGGATTTTTGCTGAAGAAACTCCGCTCAGGGGATGCCCAAATGAGGCTCCTTTCATGACCCCAAGATCTTTTCCCATCGAAGTGGTCCCTGTTTATCTACTTGCAATTTCTTGCTTTTGAATGGCTAGGTTGGCAGGAGCTGGGACAGAGACAGATGCTCAAACCGTCATGTAGTACCTGGGTCTCAAACTGCTTACTTGCCAGCCTTCCAGCTAACAAGACGAGCTTCTTAACCACTGAGCCACTGCTACCCCTTTGTGGTGGTCATTGAGGCATAATGATTAGATGGTATACCATTTTTCTTAATTCTTGATTATCCGACTGTCATAAACAAACCTCATGGCAGAAATTGTTGAGTTCTTGAAAATGGCAACTTTTTTTCTTTGCATATTAAGTACAGGGTGTCCCAAATATTCCAAAAAACTTTGGGGGAATGGGAAACTAACTAAATGTACCTTTATTAACAAAGTATTCATTACAAAATCTTACAAAATGTTTACAACATGTTCTTTATGTGTTGCCCACCACTTTCTACTTACACACAAAGTCTTCTCCACTACTCATGGTGAACACATTCCAAAATATCTTTTTATCTATGGTGACTTTTGTGATACCCTGTATTTCCAACCAAAACCTTCTCTTTCCTCCTTATCTAGTTTGTATAAATGGGAAAAAAAGACCCTATGATTTCCTGTTATACGAATGTCCTAGACATTAGTTGGTTAGAACAATTTAAAATCAAACCATACTTTCAGTTTCTGGTCTGTACAATTTGGTTTGTTCTTCTCTTGTGTTTAAATTTACTATTCATGAACTTTGCCCTGTTTTGTGTGACTGCTTGGGTGCTTTACATTTGCCATTTTCCTTTGGCTCCCAGTGCCATAACTTATTTTGGAAATGACTTTAGTTATCCACATAGAAAAATCATGCCAGGAATGTATTTAATGTATTTTTAGTGTAACAGCTGAGAAGAAGGAATGGGAGCTGAATTCTGTGGCTCATAGTTTGGGAACTTCTGGCTCAATCCTTCTATTCTGCCCTCCCATCCCTCCCTCCCTTTTTCCCTTCAGTCTTTATTTCTGCCTTGTAAATCAGTGACACTCAAAAAGGATTTTTGTGCCATTTGAATTCTGTGCAGAGCTTAGGATATAAATCTTAAAAATCATCATCAGCAGCAGTTTCTCAACAGAATCTGACAAGGAGGATGTGAGTGAGTGAGTCTTGAGGGTTTCCATTCTCCAGACAGGAGAGGACTGTTGGTGAATATGTCCCCTTCAATGGGTTTTCTGTAGGTGGCAGAGTGTGGATTATATTGTTAATAGACATATTTTGAAAAGCTTGCTTACTGTTAGTTACAACTAGCCCTTTGCAAAAGGATGATTCATTGAAATGCACTCATGTGAGTGTTGCTTCTGGTTCATAAATTCCAGGGTTCATTTTCCTTGCTGTGGAAGATTGGTGCTATTCAGTGTGGGCAATATTGATCCAAATGGACTAAAGACATCCTTTTCAATGAGTCAGATTCCTATGTTTCTCTGTATTTTGTTTTTCTCTTCAGCTATTCCATTACTGTTTGCGCTTATCTTGTCTTTATGATATCCATCCATCCATGTATTTATTTATTTATGGATTTGTATTGCCACCCAACTCCAAAGACTGGCCGGTGTACAAATGTTAAAATCATCAAAATTTTAAAAACTAACACACACAAAAATATTCCCCCACCCTCCCACCAGTTAAAAAAGAGGGAGAGAGCACTCTTAAATCAGCCAGCAGGCCGAGGTCACAGTATTGCCTGTGCCCCATATCTGCTCTGCCAGCCAGGTTTTTAAGCTTTTCCTGAAGGGCAGAAACCCCATCTGGAGAAGTAGCTCGATTGGCAGGAGGTTCCATGGGGCTGGAGCAGACACTGAGAAGGCCTTCTAGTGCTAGAGAGACAAGCCTCTCTAGTTGTTGGTATCTTCAGAGAGCCTCTCCAGTCTGCTCTGATGGGATGGACAGATGTTCTTGGGGTGATGCAGTCTCTTAAGTATCCCAATCTAGGAGTGGGTATAACTGGCATATGACCTGAAGTTGTGCAAAAGCCCTCCTGTCCACGGCTACCACCTGCTCTTCAAGCAGTAGACATCAGTCCAGGAGCACCCCTAGATTACACACCGGGTCTGTTTGGGGCAAGTAGCCCCATCCAGAACCAAAGATGGTAGCTCCCAGGATAACACGGGGCCCCTAACCCATAGCCACTCAGTCTTGCCAGGATTCAGTTGTAGCCTGTTGTCCTCCATCAAGGCCTCAACAGCCTCCAGACACCTGGAAAGGATTGAGTGTGCATCGCTGGGATCACCACGGGCTGACATGTATAGCTGAGTATCATCAGCATACTGATGATACCTCACCCTGTGGTAACAGATTATCTCCCCCAGCAGCTTCATGTAAATGTTAAATAGAAGAGGGGAGAGAACTGAGGCCTGAGGCACCCCAGGCTGGAGAAGCCTAGGGCTGGACATTTCATCCTCTAAACACACCAGCTGGGTCCAGCCCCTCAAAAATGAAGCAAACCAGGACAAAACAGTGCCCTGGATCCCCAATCCTTGGAGCCATCCCAGAAGGATACCGTGGTCAACGGTATCGAAGGCTGCTGAGAGGTCAAGAAGAGCAAGGACGGATGGATGGTCTCCATCCCACTCCCACTAGAGGTCATCCAGCAGTGTGACCAATGCAGTCTCGGTACCATATCCGGGCCTGAATCTTGACTGAAAGGGGTCCAGATAATCCGCTTCATCCAGAACACCCTGCAACTGTTGAAGACAGGCTGGTAGTTGGCCAATGTCATTTGGTCGAGCACTGGCTTCTTCAGGAGGGGGTACACCAAAGCATGTTTTAATGGTGCAGGAAACACCCCCTTCTGCAAGGAAGCATTGACTATTGCCCCGACCCAACTACTTGTGACCGCCTTGGACACCTTGACTAGCCAGGTGGGAGAAGGATCTAATAGACAGGCGGTGGTGCGAACAGATGCAAGGAGCCTGTTCACTTCCTCAGGGACAACTGGATCGAACTGATCCCAGATAACTTGGCCAGACTGCATTCCAGTCAACCTCAGGTCCATGGCAACCACGCTAGGGTCAAACGTCGAGCGAATCCAAGCAATTTTCTCCACTAGATAATCAGCAAAATCCTCAGCTGACCCTTGCCAACCGGGGCCAGCTGGCCCTCTTCCAAGGAGAGACCCAGTCAACTGGAACAGGGCCGCCAGGAGGTTATCTGCAGAGGCAATAAGGGTGGTGAAATATTGCCGTTTCACTACCTGTATTGCCACAAGGTAGGCTCTAATAGCGGCTCTAGCCAGTGTTCAGTCGGAATCGCCCTGAGTCTTCATCCAGTGGCGCTCTCAGCATCTCTTTGCATGTTTAAGCTCCCTCAATTCCTCCGTAAACCAAGGGGAAGAGTGGGGCCGCTGTGCACAGAGAGGCCATAGTGGCATGATTACGTCCAAGGCCGCCATCGCTCCTTCACGCCAGAGGTCAACAAGATCCTCAGGTGACTCGTGTACCTGGTCTAGAGGAAAAAAACCCAGCTCCCTTTGGAAACCATCCAGATCCATCAGTCACTGAGGGCGGGCCAACTTAATAAGCCTAGCCTCCCTACGGTGAAGTGCCACGCCTCGAAAGTCCAGAGTCACGAGATAGTGATTTGACTATGGCACAGGTGTTATTTGCAAATGTTGTAATTTCAGGTCACTCAACCACCACTCCGACAGAAAAACTAAATCCGGTGTAAGACCACTGCTCCTGGTTGAACCCTGAATTACCTGAGTCAGGCCCACAGCTGCCATGGATGCCATGAAATCCCGAGCTATCTCGGAGCCAGCCCCCAATGAAGGCAGATTGAGGTCTTCCAACGCCATAAGTGAGGGGAACTCCAATGCCAACATTGTGACAGCCTTGAGGAGCTCAGGCAGGGACACTGCTGCTCTGCAAGGGGGCAGGTACAGGAGCAAGATTTCCAACTGACCCTTAGGGCCCAACGAAAGGGGCAGGGCCTCACAAGCTGGTATCTGTGGAACCATGGTGATTCCTAATGACTCCCTGGCTACAGTGGTGATGCCACCGCCCTTCACATTGTCCCTAGGCTGGAGCCAAATACCAGACCTGGCTGGACACATCTCTGAAAGAGGGATACTATCCTCTGGTGTCAGCCAGGTTTCGGTGATGCATGCCAGGTCAGCCCACTCTCCCAATATAGAATCTAAAAGCAGGAGAGCCTTATTACAAACTGACCTGGCATTCATCAGCAGCAGCCTAAAGGAGGGGTCACTCTGAAATGACCATCCAGGAACCAGAGGTGTAGCTGAGGAGCTGGAACGGGGTACAAGTACTAAGCATCGGTCCCACATTCCCCGAGTGCGGCCTGCCCCTTGGCTCCCGCTACATCATTCCATGCCTGTCACTACACCAATTTGATTGGCCCCAGGAACCCCCATACCCACTCCAGATGGAGTTCTGTCCCCTCCACCTGGCTGGCAAGGCAGACTCTTGTTCCCTCTCTCCCCACCCCACCTAATAAAAAAACCCTGACCCCTCCTGTCCTTCTTGAAGCTAAACATACAAAGGGGGCGGGGGAGGGGGATGGAGGTCTCGACCACCTGTGGCACAGCGTCTTTCTTCTCCCCTCTAGCCCCAAAAGGGCAGGGGAGTCGACAGCTGATGTTTCCATCACGGAGCATAGCTGTGGGGGATTCCAAGTGCCAGCGGCTCAGCTCCCTTCTTCTACCCTTCAGCCCCGGAAGGATGGGTGTGTGTGTGGGGGGGAGTTCTTGCCGGGAGCACGGCGCCACGTCTCTTCTCCCCCAGCCCATGCAGAGGGGCGGGGGAGTGGTGGGAGGCTTTGCCCACCAGCGGCTCGCCTCCCTTCTCCCCTCCAGCCCCAGAAGGGCGGGTGGTACGGCCAGTGTTCTTGCCAAGAACACTGCACCAGGTCTCTTCTTCCCTAGCCCCATGCAAAGGGGTGGGGGAATGGTGCCCCTTTGCATGGGGCTGGGGAAAACATATCATTTTCAGGATGTTTAAAATGAAAACTGTACATATGTATATAGACAACTATACATGTAAATGACCATCAGAAATACAGTAGAACTTAATATAAAGAAAATAATTGGTTCCACAAGGCACTTCATTATACAATTTTTTTCGTTGTATGATGCATGCATTGTACAACAAAAATCTCTATGGGGAAAATCGTACAACAAAAATCCCTATGGGGAAAATTGTACAAAGAAAATTTTCATTGTATGATTTTTTTTCCATAGAGATTTTCGTTGTACAGTGCACCCATTTGTTCCAAAATTCTCGTCATTGTATGATTTTTTCGTTGTATGATGCATTCGTTATACGAGGTTCCACTGTAATAGAATTTTAAAAAACAAATCCTAGATCAATGATGGCGAACCTTGGCACTCCAGGTGTCCTTGTACTACTAGAAGCTCTGCTGATCATGGTTTCTGGGAATTGAAGTTCAAGAACAGCTGGAGTGCCAGGGTTCACCATCACTGTCCTAGTGAACCAGCTGGTGATTCACCAGCTGCCACATTTTCTGTTCCCTAATTGCAGGCTATGAAAACAGAATTCAGTCTTTGACCCTCTTTGGTGAGTTCTACTGCATCTGTTATGCTGCTCTAGTCCTTGGGCTCTAGTGGTACTTGGGGGAGGGGGGATGTGCAAATGATATGTGGCCAGAACAGCAGCTCAAGTAAAAGAAATGCTGTAGCAGCTGTTGAGAGGGCTCCCATGGGAGAAGGATGGTCCTATTGTGCTGTTTATGCCAGCTAGCACCTTAGATACTGAATTCTGGACCTTCTGTAGTTTACTAACTGCACAGTGGAAGCCAGATAGAATAGATTTGTGCATAGATAGCAAGTCAGAGACCATTTGGAGGTCTGACAGATATCTTATTAAAAATTACAGAAATAAATAAATAAATAAGATTAAAGCAGGAGTTCTCAACCTTTTTAAACCAGAGGCCAGGTCACACTCCCTCAGACAGATTTGGGGGGCGTATGGCCATGTTGTCCTTTCTCTACCACATGGCACTTCCAGGTGTGGTGGAGGCCACATGAAATGGTGTCGCAGGCTGCATCCGGCCCACAGCCTGCAACTCGAGAATCCCTGGATTAAAGGTTACTGTGACAAGTTACAATAAAAGTTATAATGACAGGGATCTGATATCAGTCCTGCTGTTTTTGTTTAATACAAGCCTGAAGTATGTGGTCCTCATGGCATTTTATTCTCTTCCCAATATCATGCCTGAACCCCTTCAAATCCCCTAATTTTGGGAGCAAAAAGACCTTTTAAAACACCTCGAGGAATGGGAGTGGTGTGCCCCCCCCCCCGAAACTAGGAATACACAACTTGGCACTTGACTGCTTGGTTCCCCCCCCCCCCCATTTGTCATTTTCATTAATTTCCATATACAATATAGCACATAGTAGGAGTTAGGGACAGCAATTTGGCACCCAAACTCACTGAGATTGCCCTTCCTTGTGTAGAAACATAAGAATATAAAGAGCTGTGTTGGAATAGCTAACTAACCTGACAATTAACCTGACAGCCCTGAGGACTAACACGGGGGTTCTCAATATTTTCAAGCCAGGGGCCGGGTCACACTCCCTCAAACAGCTGAGTGGGCCAGATAGCCATTTTGTCCTATTTGCATGATAGGGATGGCCATTTTGAGGTGGCCATTTTGTCTGAACAGCTTCAAAGGGATGGCCATTTTGTTTTTCCCTGCAGGGAGGGAGACATCAATTGTCAATGGAGGCTTCAGACCCTCCTCCCCTCCCCGACTGACACTAAAAAGGAAAGGATGAGTGGGGCTTTTTAAGAAGGCTAATCCTTCCTTGTGGGGCTGGAGGTTATCTTTGGAGCTGGGGTTCGGGGGGGGGGGTTGGATGAGAAAAAGCCACGAGCCCAATGTGCCCCCCCTCACAGTGCCATTTCATGTAGCCCACCACCCTCGCTCCCGCTATCCCTGCCACCATAAGCTTTACCATGTATGTTTCCTTTTTAATGTAAACAGCTTTGAAATGCTGTTTACCTTTAAAAGGACCATACGTGGCACAGCTTCCAGCAGCGGCAGCAGTGAGGGTGGTGGGCCACATGAAATGGCACCAGGGGCTGGATCCAGCCTGTGGGCTGTAGGTTGAGAACTCGTGGATAACGGCTAGGGTGAGTCACTTTCTGGTCCTGAGCCCTTTTGGCACACATGGTCCTCATCAGCCCTAGGCCAATATTGATGAAGCTGCTGCCCTCCTACAAGATGGATTCAAGTGGAGTTTAATCTACCAGCCTCCAGGGAGAAACAGGGCTCAACAGCGGAGCCCGGTGGCCTCAAAAGACCAGCGTTTCGCTGCTACCGGGACTCCTGCCTCTTTACACCAGCCTCCAGGGAGAAACAGGGCTCAACAGCGGAGCCCGGTGGCCTCAAAAGACCAGCGTTTCGCTACTACCGGGACTCCTGCCTCTTTACACCAGCCTCCAGGGAGAAACAGGGCTCAGCTGTTGAGCCCAGTGGCCTCAAAAGATCAGCGTTTCGCTGCCACCGGGAGTTGCCAGAAAATGGCCCGCCGATACCTGCCGTCTTTCCCCTGGAACCCCACCCATGGCCAGGGGATAAAGGGCCGAGCCAGCTCTTCACAGAAGAGATGGCCAGCCAACCCGCTGTTTGGCTGAGGACACCTACTGCCCCCCCCCGGGCCCCACCCATGCCCAGGGGATGAAAAGCCGGGACTTGGCTTTTGGAGTTGGGCAGGTTGGCCTCAAAAATGCGCTTCTGCCACCACAGTTATTGTTCCCATCCGCAGACGTTGAACCTGAGCTCTGCTATGGACATTGAGCTTGGGCTCTGTTGGGGACACTGTGGATTGGTTTGTTTGAGTTTGTGTGTATTAACAGTTAGGAGGGGTTGATCTATTGTGTATTGACTTATCGTGTATTGATTTATTGTGTGTATTGATTTATTATATGCTGATTACTGTATTTATTGCTCTGTTATATTTTATCCTAGTGTATTTTTGTTGTATTGTAACTTTGATATTGGTAGATTCTGTAAGCCGCCCTGAGTTGGTTTTTACCAAGTAGGGCGGCATAGAAATCTAATATAATAATAATAAAATAATAATAATACTTGAGGACCATCACACTTCCCTTTGGATTTCAGCACCCAAGGCTGTTAGTTCTCAGAGTTGCCAGGTAAGTTAACCATCGCCTGACACTCAGTGTTGAGTCACTGGCAGTATAGTCTAACATACTGTATTAGTATAGCAGGATAACCTAGGCAGACTACATAGCTATGTATATGGGAAAGAATTTTGGGATTTGGGACTTTACTTCTTCCTTTTCCCATCTCTTTCTCTCCCCCACCCCCTTTTACATTTTGATTCTGTTGTGAATAAATGAGTCAAGCTTAAACTTGTAAATCAGGCATATTTCATTTTGTTTCCTGCTTGGAACAGGGCTTGGAACAGGAGATTGAGGCTTCCCTACTTTTGCTGTACTAGTTTGTTGTGGGAGGGGAGGGCAGGAAAAGCAGAACTCCTTAACCTGAAGTAGTGACAACTGACTGGGACTACATGCTTCTCTCAATACTTGAGGTTTTGTTTTTTTTGTTTTGTTTTTTTTTTGTTGTTGGTTTTTTTTTTTTTTTTTGGAATAGTAGCCATGTTAGTCTGTGGTTCAGGCATATCAGAAAACAAAACAAAATAAACAAAATAAAATAAAAATAAAATACAAAACACTGTAGCACTTTAAAGACTAACTGCTATATTTTATTGTTAGCTTTCATGGATCACTCTTTCGTGGTTTCACTCTTTGTCTGAAGAAGTGGACTTGATCCATGGAAGCTAACAATAAAAATATAGCAGCTAGTCTTTAAAGTGCTACAGTGTTTTGTATTTTATTTTTATTTTGTTTTGTTTATTTTGTTTTGTTTTCTGATATGCTTCTCTTGAGACTCTGAGAACAAGAATTTATGGTAAGAATTTCTTTGCTTCAATATACATTGCTTTTACCCACATGGGGCTGTTTTTTCCATCATAGTTTGTCAACTGAAATTGCAAAAAGGCTTTTCTGGACACAAATGCAATTGAAGTAGCAGAACCAAGTCCAGGAATAGCCTAATGTTGCAACTCAAATCCATTCAGAGAACATACGGTACCTCTATGAGGGACTCCCTAGTTGAAGGTATTCAGGGACCTGCAGATACCTTTACCTTTAGTTTGGTGTTCCCAACGTGGGGCCAACACCCCACAGGAGGACTTCAATTCCCAGAAGCCTTGGTCAGTATATTGGCTGATCAGTGTTTTGGGGGATTGACTTAAGCTTCTGGGAATTGAAGTCCAAATACCAAACGTTGGGAAACACTGCTCTAGTTAATTCTGATCCTATACTCCAGTTGTTTCTATGTAATTTATTTGTATCCAAACTCTGATTATTGCACAAATTTTGCACAATTATCACACAATTTGTTTGGAAACACTCTGTCACAATTGCACTCATCTCACATGCTAGCAAGGTTATGCTCAAGATATTACAGCAGCATGCGAATTGAGAACTTCCAGAGGTAAGGCTGGGGTCTGAAGAGGCAGGGGAACTAGAGACCAAATTGCCAACATTCACGGGATCATGGAGAAAGCAAGTGAGTAACAGAAAATCGTCTACTTCTGTTTTATTGACTACACCAAAGTCTTTGACTGTGTGGACCACAACAAACTGTGGCAAATACTTAAAGAGATGAGAGTACCAGAACACCTCATTGGTCGTTTGAGAAATCTATATATGAGTCAAGAAGCAACAGTTAGGACAGGCTACAGAAAAACTGATGGGTTCAGAATAGGAAAAGGAGTAAGACAAGGCTGCATATTGTTACCTGCTTATTTAACTTATATGCAGAGTACACCATGTGTAATGCAGGGCTGGATGAATCACAAACTCGAATTAAGATTGCTGGAAGAAACATCAACAAGCTGAGATATGCAGATGATACTACTCTAATGGCAGAAAGTGAAGGAGACCTAAAGAACTCTTGATTAGAGTGAAAGAGGAGAGTGCAAAAGCTGGCCCGAAACTCTGCTTAAAGAGCAGAATTTTCTCTGAATGTTCGCTTCACTTAACAAATAAAACCAACCAAAAACTCGCTTAACAAATAAATCAGGGTTTGCAATCCCCCCCCCCCCCCAAATTGGTCACTTACAGTACTTTCTTCAGCAGGATGATCAAAATGCAGGTAGGTGCTTTTCTTGGAATACACAAACAATTGTGTTTCTTCCCATGTGATCAGTGGGAAATGCCCTGCTGAAGCATTCAGATCTTCTGTTGCTGCTCAGGTGATTTTGGCGCCTTCTGCTTAATTACCCTGAAAGGTGCTTGGACAGTGTACTTGGAGCTTTTCTTCCCCTATCTCCATGTGATGTAGCTTGGATTTATTTATTTGCCCATAGATATTGTACAAGCAATAACAGTGGGACTACATTGAAGAATGCACTTGAAAGCTTTATTTGCTGTTATTCTACTATTCTGGATTGGAATCTTGGCAGAGAGAGACCCACCAATGTGTTGTTAAATCATATGGAAAGGGGGACAGATTCATTCTAGCCTAGGGTGTGGGGAGAAGGATGTCTTTTATTGGCTAAAGGCCATCCTGCCAATTTAAATTAGTAATGGGCCATACTTCAGAATATAGAATCACACAACTTTGCATGCATCCTTTATTTCCTAGACATTTAAACCTATATACTTATTCTAGTGTGTGATCTTATCCTTACTTATGCATTCACTTATTCATTGTCATATACACAAACATGTTCAGCATTAATTTTGGTTCCTATTCATGTGTCAAGAATCTCAGAGAAGATTTTTTCTTGTGAATTGAAAAGAGACTTTTCTGAAGGTCCTTAGAAATTTTATAGCGAACTAGCACTGTTTAAAATGAGCTCAGCATTTGCCCAAAAATATTGGTCCTAATACATGGTTGTCATGACCTGAACACAAACATTAAAATTGGGTAAATGTTGGTAGAAAGAGAAATCTTTAAAAGGAGAGGAAGTGGCCAAGTATACCAAATCACCTAATTCTGTTGCTAGTCAACAAGTAAGACTGAGTCAATAGCGTTCCTTCAGTATCTCACTTACTTTGAAAACTCTCTTAAGGTCACTGTAAGTTGATTCAGACTTGATGGCACATAACACATACAGCATTATTTGACCGTGAAATACCAACTGTATCTATTAAAGCAGGGGTTGCCAACCTTTTAAAGTTGGAGACCAAGTCACGCTCCCTCAGACAGTTGAACAGGCCGGACTGGTGGACCCCCTCCCACTGTAAACACTGCTATAAAACACATCCGCAGCTGGGTTGAACACATTTACGATAGTCATGGGCGTGTTTACGGCTGTCATAAATGCATCCACTTCTGGAGGCGTCGTGGGCCTGATGATTTGGTGCCATGGGCTGGGGCCGGCCCACAGGCCATAGGTTGCCCACTCCTGCATTAAAGTGTAGTTCTTTTTTGCCATTGACTATTATTCAGAAGTAGAAGCAGTAGCAAAAAGTGGATGATTTCAGCTACTGAGAAGAACTTTGATTTATCTGGTGGTTGTTTTTTTTTAGAAGCAATGATCTTTTTACAGGACACAAGTTATTCTATCAAGACATCAGTAAAGGTCTCTCGGTAAAGGTTTCCCTTGCTCGAAAGCCAGGGTTTCCGACTCTAGGGTTTAGTGCTCATCTCTGTTTCAAAGCCGAAGAGCCAGCGCTGTCTGCTTCTGCAGATGTTTCCATGGTCATGTGGCAGGCACGACCAGACACCGGAGCGCACGGAACACTGTTACCTTCCCACCGAAGTGTTCCCTATTTATCTACTTGCAATTTCTTGCTTTCGAACTGCTAGGTCTTTTAAATATTTCTAAGGATATTTCAGCAAGTGAATACTTGTGTACACATCTGGCTGATTTTTACCTGAATTTATTTAGTGTCAATTGCCCTATTATACCCGATTTATAGTACACAGTATAATGATTTAAAATATAAATATATATGTATATTTTTTATCTGTACAAAAAAAAAACCACACACACACGTGTGTGTGTGTAGTTTCTATGTTTTCCCATCTATGTCTTCTTTCTCTGTGTGGTCAGACCTTCTGACCTGACTTGCTGCTGACTTGTTTGGAGAGTAACTCCTTCTGGTTTTCTAGCATACATTGAGGGGGATTCACAGTAGGACTGCTTTCTTTGAAGCTGAACCTAGCGCTGAGGTCAGTATCAGCTCCCTGTCTCTCTATTTTGGCTAATGTGTACAGCAGCCAGGATGACATCACAACAAAGGAACAAAGCCTTTTGGTTGACTGGTGTCCCCAAGAAAAACAGTTCTGGCCTTTCTTTAGCTTCTGGCAGTCCTGCTGTTAGAAGTTACTTTGTTGACTCTTCCCACTGGGTAACAGAGCTGCTTCTCTGCACACCATTGAGGAAGACGTAGAGACAGTGTTGAGCAAGAGACTCACAGTTTCTGCACTTTTTCTTTCCACAGTAGAGTGTTGAAAAGTAGTGCATAAAATTAAAAATTGTGTGGTTAGAACACCTGACTACATGGATTGTTCCAGCCAGTCATGAAGAATAAAAACATTAAAACTGTTTACTTTCCTTGCCTACTAGGCTCTGTTTGCTAGTCTCCCGGCATCCACCATCAGCAGTATGGCTCTGTCATCTAGTTCTGGTGCCTACAAAACATCAAGTGCCATTCCTAGCTGCCAGAAGGCTCCAAGCGTCCACAAAATAATGTCATCTCAGAGTGCTGCTTCACACTTGTTTCCTAAGCCTCCAGCCAGTGACAAACAGGCTCTAATCAGGAAAGTGGCATCACAGAGGATTTCCAAGTAAGTTTGTATTCTTCAAACATAACTTGCTTGAACAATGAATGTGGAGAAACGTGGAAGGTGGAGGAAGGGCAAGTGTCTTCCATTTGTTATTAAGTCCATGGGGACATCTCTGTTGTACAAGGCAACTATTCAATAAGTAAAGTTGGAGAACGGTGAAACTCCACGCAGGTGCAGAAAGTGCCATACAGGATCCAAGAGCATTCTGCTTTATTTGTTAGGTATCCATGGCATGTTGGATTTATTTCTCTGGCAAACCTATTTTGACTTGACTTTGTAATGTGTGCATTGCAGAAAAAGAAAGTTTCATCGTATCCCACCTATATTATTTTATAGTCTTTGCTGATAGTAACCAACCTTTCCTTTATAAAAAATAATATGAGTAACTAACTTTATGAGACACTTGCTTGTGCTTAAAGAAGCACAGAGATTAAGAAATAATTTAACTATCCCATATCCTTGTGGAATATCCTTTCTCCTTTGTGTTGTTTGGGGATGCACACTAATGGGTTCTGCGCCTGCGCTGAATCCGAGCGGAGCTGAAAAGCTGATTGGATAAAATATTTGAAGTTAGGACCGCCCACCATCCCCAACCGCCTCTGGCGCCATTTCGCGCTCTTCCCTCAGTTCTCTTTTTTCCGCTGCGTGAGCAGGAGCCTGGAAAAAGAGCTGTGTGTTTCTGTCTGAGATTGCCTCAGAAAACCTAAAACATTTTCTATTTATTACAATTTTTCTCGGACCAGGGGACTCGCATCCCTTGTTCCTTGTGCGGCTGGGGGATTTCCTTCAGCCGCCGGTAAAAAAAAAAAAGGACTCTTTGAGGTAAATTTTACCTCAGAAAACCTCGTGTCGGGGCCTCCTGGCCGGGACAATTTTTTCTACTAGGCCATCTACTCCAGTGGATGGCCTCCGCAGCATTTAAGCAGTGTCCGTCCTGCAACGTGAAATTTCCAACCTCGGACGGACACATGCAATGCCTTCGTTGTCTGGGAGAAAATCACCCCATCCAGACGTGTGCGGTCTGCAAAGGCTTCTCTAAGGCCGCCCTTAAAAACCGCCAATACCGCCTCCAAGCATTTTTCATGGAGGCCGCTCTGGCACCACCACCTCCCCCTTCAAGGGAGGCACCCACTGCATCTACCTCCGCTCCTTCTTCATGGCCATCCGCCGCAGAACTGTTTAAGAGGAAGAAGGAGCAGGAGAAGAAGACGGAGGAGGAGGAGGAGGAGGAGAAGAAACACCACCGGACTTCTTCAACTTCTCTCCCTCCAACTCCATGCACGACGCGCCCGTCGCCATCGTGATTGCTGGCCTCCGTTGCCGTCACAGCCGCGATCTCGCCGGGCAGCTCGTCGTCAACCTCTCTGGTCATCATCTCCCCGGACAAGGTCCCAAGTCTGCCGCCTCTGCCGGAGACTCCTCCGCCACCGCTACATCTCTGTCGGCCCCTTCTGTGGCTCCGGCTCTTGAGCCGTCCATACAGCTGAGCCTCATCACCCCGTTCCTGGAGGCGATGGTGCAGAAGATGGCCGAGCAGTTCCGGGTCCCTCAGCCACCACCGTCGGCTGTTCCGGAGGTGCCACTGCTCCGTGAACTAGCTCCGGAGGCACCACCACTCCGTGAGGAGGGCCTGGCTCCAGCAAAGAGGCGACGCACGGAGCAGGCACGGTCGGAGGTCTCTCTCCCTCCGCACCAGTCGCCTTTGCCAGGGAGCGATCCAAGGACCGCCAGGCCATACTGGTCGGACTCAGACCCCGAGGCCTTCTTTCCACCGCCCAGCATCTCAGAGCGATCAGAAGGCTCCAACGGATCGTTGGCCAAGGAGGAGGATCAGCTGCCGCCGGTTGCCGCCAAAAAGTCACCAGACGACAACATCGGCTCCGTCCATGGTTCCCAGCCAGAGGAACAACGGACCTTCACGGTGCTGATCACCCGCCTGGGATCCACGCTCGGGATCAAGGCGGAGGCCCCTCCGGAGGAGTGCGAGGACGTAGTCTGCGCCATGGCCGATAAGAAGGAATTGGTCCCTGTCCACCTGGGCCTTCTCCCGAAGATCGCCAAGGCTGCCAAGGCTGTATGGCAGAAGCCCGTCTTGTCCCACTCGGTGTCAACACGAATGGACGGGATGTATAGACTTCTTGGAGATGATGCCACCTTCCTACACATCCACCCGGTGCCCAACTCGCGGGTCGTAAAGGGCGCCCAGCACCGGACTCTGGCAAGCAGCACTCCCCTCCCTTCATCGCAGGAGGGGAAGAAGTTGGACTCTCTGGGCAGGAAGGTTTATGCCAACGCCTCCCTGTCCTTCCGTGCAGCGAACTATGCAACGGCCATGGGCGGCTACAACTGTCGCCTTTGGGACAAGGCTGAGGTCTTCAAGTCCAAGCTGCCGCCGGAGCTCCAGGCTGAGTTCGGGTCCATCTGTCAGGAGGGTAACCAGCTGGCCCTCCAACAGATCCGAACTGGGAGGCATATCACGGAGTCGGAGGCTAAGAACTTGGCCTCCGCCATCCAGATACGCCGGCACTCCTGGCTGCACTCAGCCGACCTCCAGGATGAGGTCAAGAAACTGGTGGAGGAATTGCCCTTCGACGGTGAGGGTCTGTTTGCTAAAGAGATGGATGTCTCTTTGGGAGAGATTAAGAATGATATCACAACTATCAACAAGTTCCGTCCTCCACGCCGAGGGTCGGGTCGGTACCAGTCGGACCACCCCCAGACCTCGTCTCAAGGTCCGTCCTACCAACCTCGCCAACAACAGAGGCAGGAGGACTACCCTCGGCACCAGTTCTACCGACCGAGGCAGCAAACACCACGGCCGCGTTACCAGCAACGCCAACAGACTGGTAAGCGGACCGATCGGAGGAGCAAGCAACGGGTTTGACTCCTCCGTGAACGAGACTCTCATCCCCCTTCCTTACCGTCCCCTTGTGAACTTTCTGTCGGTGTGGTCCACCATCACAGACAAGTGGGTTTTAACCATCTTAGACTCTGGCTACGCGATCGAGTTCAAGAGATGCCTTACTGTCGGACGAGTCCGTGCCACCGATCCGTCTCCACCGCTCCAGGAGGAACTGTCAGCTCTCCTGGAGAAGGGCGCCATAGAGCCGGTCGCGCCGTTGGAGTCTCACGACGGGTTCTTCTCCCGCTACTTCCTTGTGGATAAGAAGGACGGAGGGTCCCGCCCCATCTTGGACCTCCGCCTTCTCAACAAGCACATCGACACGAGGAAGTTTTGGATGGTAACCCTTCAGTCCATCCTCCCACTGATCAACCACGGGCACTGGTTCGCAGTCATTGACCTGAAGGATGCGTACTTCCACGTATCCATCAGGAGGGAACATCGCCGCTTCCTCTGCTTCCAGGTGAGCAGGGACATCTACCAATACAAGTGTCTACCCTTCGGCCTCTCCACTGCTCCGAGGGTATTCACGAAGTGCATGGCGCCGGTGGTCTTCGGCTGCAGGGGATCCAGGTGTTCCCATACATCGACAACTGGTTGGTCTGCTCCCCGACCAAACAGAGGACCATGGACGATGTTTCGTATTGCCTGGCCCTCATGGAGAGTCTTGGTCTGAGGGTCAACTACAAAAAGTCCCAGTTGACCCCCACTCAACGCATAGACTACATCAGAGCGATACTGGACTCTCTGGCTCTGAGAGCCTTTGCTCCCCCCAAACGTCTGCTCAACATCCGTGCGGTGGTGGCACGGATCCAGGGCAGGCGTCGCATCCGTGCGAGGGACGCCCTCCGCCTGTTGGGACTCATGGTGTCGACCACGGCAGTGATCTCGCACGCAAAGCTCAAGATGCGGTCCCTCCAGTCTTGGTTTTTTGCCTCATTTGACATCGTCAACGACCACCTCAGGAAGTGGCTCATACCAACCCCCGAACTGCAGGACCAACTGAGCTGGTGGGTGATGTACCGCAATGTGGCCGTGGGGAAGCTCTTCACTCTTCCCGCGCAGACCATGCAGATCACCACCGACGCAAGCACGCACGGATGGGGAGCGTGCTGCGGCAGTCTACGGATCCACGGGGTCTGGACTCCCGCGGAAGCCAGGCACCACATCAACTTCCTCGAATTTTTGGCAGTGTGGAAGGTGATGCGGTACTTCAGACTTTCAATAGCGGGCTGCATGGTGCAGGTCGCCTCGGACAACACCATGATCCTGGCCTATCTCAACAAGCAGGGAGGGACGAAGTCTCTCGCCCTCCTTCATCTTGCTGTGATGGTCTGGGAATGGTGCCTGAAGGTGCACGTCTTCCCAATCGGTGTGCACATCCAGGGCACCCTGAACACGGATGCGGACTTTCTGAGCCGCAAAGGGACAGCAATGCACGAATGGGAGCTGGACGGATCGGTGTTCGACCAGTTGTGCTGCCGGTGGGGCACGCCGGTCCTGGACTTGTTTGCGACACAAGCCAACACCAAGTGTCACCGTTACTGCTCCTGAGCGGGGATCGGTCACAGATCGGAAGGGGATGCCTTCATGGTTCCGTGGCATCAGGACTTCCTATACATGTTTCCACCGATCCCTCTCATCCAACGGGTCCTCGTACGGATCCGTGCGGAGAGCGCATGGACGATTCTCATTGCCCCATCCTGGCCGCGTCAGCCATGGTTCCCACTGCTTCAGTCTCTGGCTTGCGACTTTCTTCGCCTGCCCACCGATCCGAACCTCCTCCACATGGGGGGCGGTCGGATCCTACATTCAGACTTGCCAAGCCTCCATCTGATGGCCTGGCTTATCCACCTGACCTAGCGTGGATCCTTGAACTCTCTCGTAAGCCATCCACGCGGAAGTCTTATGAAGCCAAGTACCGTCGTTTCCTTGACTTTTTAACATCTAATGACCGTACCATGGACTCCACATCCCTGCAGGATGTCATGTCCTACCTCCTGCATCTGGCTGAGTCAGGATCCGCGCATTCCTCCTTGAAAGTACATCTGGCTGCAGTGGTTGCCAATGCTCCACCTTCGTCTGTGCTGTCCTCTGCCTTCAGGGACAAGACTGTTAAACGTTTCCTTCAGGGACTGCACAATGCTTACCCACCTGTCAAGGTACCACCTCCCCAGTGGTCCCTTACTGCTGTGCTCACCGCGCTTACCAAGGCGCCCTTTGAGCCCATGGCCACAGTGGACATCAAGTTTGTGTCTTACAAAACTGCTTTTCTGGTGGACATTACCTCTGCCCGAAGGGCAGGTGAGCTTGCAGCCCTGAGGTCTGATCCACCCTTTCTGAAGTTCTACCCCGATAGGGCAGTGCTACACCCGGACCTTGCATTCCTCCCAAAGGTCCTCACTGACTTTCACTTGGCCCAGTCCATCACACTTCCAGCATTCTTCCTGAATCCTTCATCTGCACAAGAGAGAGTGTGGCATTCGTTGGTTGTCAGGAGGGCCTTGCAGTTTTACACCCAAAGGACTGTGTCCTTCAGGAGAGCGAAGCACCTTTTCATTGCTTATGGTGGCAAGTCAAAGGGACAGCCTCTGTCTGCCCAGAGACTATATAAATGGATTTCAGGTACCATTTACCTGGCCTATGAGATGTCATCTCTGCCACCTCCGCCTCATGTCCGGGCTCACTCCACCAGGACATTGGCTTCGTCTACTGCCTTCCTAGAAGGCATCCCGATGGAGGACATCTGTAAAACCGCGACCTGGTCCAGATCCTCCACCTTCATCACCCACTACCGGGTTGATATGAGGTCTGCTGCCGATGTCAGACGGGGCAGGTCCATCCTGACGGCTGGTCTCCGATCCTCTTCGGTGATGACCGCCCATCCCTAATGTCAACTCGCTCTCCTACATCTCAGGACACTGGCTGCCCACCATCCAAGTAAGTGAGCTTGCTAGTCACCCATTAGTGTGCATCCCCAAACAACACAAAGGAGAAAGACAGGTTTCACTTACCAGTAACTGTCGTTCTACGAGTATGTTGTTTGGGGAGTCACATGACCCAACACGAACTCCCCTCAATGCTGCCGGCCTGTGATGGCCCTATGCTTCACAGGCACCTTTAGTATTGAACTGAGGGAAGAGCGCGAAATGGCGCCAGAGGCGGTTGGGGATGGTGGGCGGTCCTAACTTCAAAACTTTTATCCATCAGCTTTTCAGCTGCGCTCGGATTCAGCGCAAGCGCAGAACCCATTGGTGTGAATCCCCAAACAGCATACTCTGAGAACGACAGTTATTGGTAAGTGAAACCTGTCTATATTATTTTATAGTCTTTGCTGATAGTAACCAACCTTTCCTTTATAAAAAGTAATGTGAGGTAACTAACTTTATGAGACACTTGCTTGTGCTTGAAGAAGCACAGAGATTAAGAAATAATTTAACTATCCCCTATCCTTGTGGAACTGTATTCCTAACTCCATGTACTTGGTTCCACAAGTCTTGGTGTTATCTGATTTTTAGTGTTATCCGATCCATGTTAAAATCCTATGGGATGGATCAGATAACGTTAAAGCTCCATAGAGATACATTGTAACCGCACAGGCTTTAGCAGTTGTTATCTGATCCATCCCATAGGACCTTAACATTATTCGATCCAATTCTCCTCCCCAGATTGCTTAACGTTATGCGGTTTTAGCGTTATCTGAGGTAAACGTTAATTACTGTATAGCCATTTTCAATGTGAAAACAATCTTACAGTGATTGAAATCCTGTTGCTTAGTGTAGTAAGTCACAATAGAGTAGGCCCATTTGAGTCAGTAAACGAATTGAGGAATTGATGCACCCAATCCCCACTGATTCGATGGGCCTATGCTAATTCAATTTACTGCACTAAACCAGGGTTTCTCAACCTTTTCTGGGCATGGGCCAGATCACTCCCCCTCAGATGGGTGCACAGGTCAGTCACATGTTTCCATGCGAGTTCTTGCATGTTTTTGGTTAGTTCTCATGCAAAAATGCATGTTTTCGGTGAGTTCTCACATATTTTCAGTGCATTTTCAGCGCTTCCAGGCAGTGGTGGCAACAAGGGCATCGGGGGCCAGATGAAATGGCTTTGGAGGGGGGGGGAGAGTTTTGGCCCATGGACTGTAGGTTGAGAATGCCTGGGCACTAAACCAAAAGATTTCAGCCACTGTATTTTTTCCATGCCTTTGAGCTCCAGATTTTGTGATAGGTTCTTTCAGATGTATTGAGTTTATTATTTCTTGTAAATTTGCAATCTTTGTATTTTTTTAGAAATAGAAGTTGTGATCTGATTTACTTTCCCTCAACAATTTGTTATTTTGTGGCTTCTCATCGATACCCTCTTGCTAATCTTTTTAATAGACTATTAATCTTTTTAATAGAAGTCCCCATCTTCTTAATCTCTAGGCTGCTCATAAAATGTATCCATCTTTGAATACACTATAAATATTTTTTATTTTTTCCTACTTTGGACTTTCAAATTCTGTTCATTCCAGATTTTCACTGCTTTTTGTCTTAAAGATTTGCTGTGTTTATTCCAATTGTTTCAGAAGCATATACCTGTATTCGTTTTAGTAATGGACAAATACAAAATTCAAGTTAATTCACAAAACTAGGGAAATGCAAGGATGGAGACAGTGATGTTTTGTGTTGGAGACTTCTGTTTCTCTGACCTATATAAATGAAGTAGCACAGCATTGAAAGCTATGCACCAGATAGTTCTTGCTGCCTGAGTTCTGCTACCTTTACAAAGTGAAATACAGTACATGCATCCATCTCTTGGCAGGAGTGTTAAAAACTATAGAAAACTTTTTGTTGTTGTACCTTCTCCCAGTTAATACCAGTTTAAACCTTGTTTTGTCTGAACAGCAGAGAAAATATCAGTATCATCAGTGTTCATAAAATGAAACAAATGTTCCATCTGGATGAGGCACAAGTTTACAATACTGTTGTGGTACATAATAGTGTTGTGGTCATACTGGCCATTTTTCTTACTGGCTGTTTGGTTAAGTAATGAACTGATGCTTTTTAGATTGGGTTTTAGATTTCTATTCTATTACATCAACTTTCTTTTAGCTGCCTTAAGTCTCTGAATTGAGAGAAAAATGGGATATAAATGAAAACAAACACACACATTTTAACCCTCTTGAGCCCTGGCAATGAGTGGACTGCCAGTAAAATTGCTTTTAAATTAATCCTTCACACCATTTGAAAAGTTTTTAAGATATTAGATGAGTCAAGTTATTCCTTTTGCTTTTATCTAATTAATGTGGAGTAAACATTAATTTAAGTAACAAATCTTTTCTGCAAGTTCTTCTGCTGAGCAACAAGATGTGTATTCGAAGATGCCGGTGTGTTGTGCTCACATATTGGCAGGGGAAATGTTTATCCTTATAAGATGGAATTGCAGTTCCTTGGACAGACTTTACTTAACTGCATTCTTGTGGTTTCTGCTCGGTGACAGGCAGGAGTGTGGGAAAACCGGAAAAAGCTCAGCATCAGAAATGCACAAAATTGGGGGGAGGATTAAAAGATTCCGTCACAATTTCAGAATGCAGTCCAGTTATCTAAAACTTCAGGGAACTATTAGAGAAATAACTGTTCAGGCTCTAGTTTGAGGCTCTGATTGTGATGTTGTTATTTATGGATTTATATAGTAAATGTGTCAAGTATGTGGAAATAGACACTCCTACTGGCTGAAATCCTGGTGCTTAGTGTGGTAAACTGTAAGTAGAGAAGACCCATTGAATCATTGAAAATTTGGTGAGTCAGCTCCTTCATAAATTCCATTGATTCAGTTGGCCTACTCTAGCAGTGGTATATGCTAAACAACAGGACTTAAGCTGCTGTGTTCCAGGAGAACTAGGGAGTCACCATATCCATATCTCTCTCATCTATTTGTGCGTAATCTCCAGATTGGACTATTGCAATGTTCTCTACATAACATATAATACCTACTGAATTTTTTCTCCTGTATTGCAGCCATTTTATATTTTTATTTTACAGATTTATATGCCGCCCTCCTCAAAGAGACTCAGGGCGGCTAACAAAAGCTTTAAAAGATACATAAAAACACAATATAAAATCCAATTTAAAAATTATTACAATATTACATTATTAAAACTAAACAAGTTAAAATATTTAAAAAATCATACAATAAGAGAGAAGCCTAAATTAGTACATTGGCTGATCAGTGCTTCTGGGAACTGAAGTCCAAAACCCAAACATTGGGAAACACTGCTCTAGAAGGTTTCAAGGTTGCTTTCTATACAGGTATAGAACCCATACGTGTGAATTCTTGGATGACCACTCAAAGAACTGGAGTTACAGTTAAGAAGCCTGTCCTTTCACAATCTTCCAGTATAGGCAGAAGCATTTTTAAAGCACTTAGTTATCGGAGATAGTCAAACTTTTTGACTCTTAGAAATGTTCAGCACCAAAAGTACATTTTGAGTGAAATGCAAGCATTGAACGTAAAGCTCTTAGTTGCTCATGCAATGGTTATGCTGCCATATTCCCTCAGCTGTCTCTTAAGGTATGCATGCAAGTTTTAATATTGTCTCTCCCTGGCCATTGTCTCTGTATATTCAATTTGTAGCATAATTTACCACAATGAAGTAAGTGACATTTTAATGAACATGTATCTTAGAAATAGTAACTGCTTGGACGTTAAAGAGGTATTGTATGGTGAAGTGTGTTGATACGAAGGAAGTAGTCTTTGGCATACTACTTAAGTATGTATTTAAATATAGACATGTTAAAAAAATGAAGGGTGGAAGTGAGAGCAATGGAACGAGAAAAAACCTGGAGGTGAGGGGAAATGCAGCTGTCTGGACACAAAGAAGAAGCAATGACCTTCAGTTGAGTGGAGGATCAGTAACTCCATTGGAAGTATAAGTTTAGCTGTCTATAGGACTTCTAAGAGCACATGGAATTTAGGGTCTTTAAATTTGTCTAGGCTGAGAAATCAGAAATAGAAGAATGCATCTATACAAAGAATGTAATTCTAAAAATAATTCAGGCTGAAAAGAGAAAGGCAAAGCTAGAAGGTATTAGTAGAGGGTAGGTGGCTTTCTTAATTGATAATGCAAAAGTAAATAGAAATGTGATACTATTCTGCTGCTAAAGTATCTTAGCGCTACTTCAGACTTTACTTTTGTAAAGGATATAGATAATTTTTCTATGTTGTATTAGGATAATTGGATATGAATTCAATTAATGCAACTAACGGTGCTTGTAGACTTGAGTTCGATCTGCAGCTTTTTGTAGATCAATGTTTAAAAAGGAAGTTAGTGATGATGCCCTCTTTCACCATAAGAAAAAAGACTTTAAGACTAACATATTCATTTTAGTATGAGCTGTCAGGGATTGCAATCTACTTTCTCAGATGCATTTAGAGAAAGTGTACTGTAATTCACAAAAGTACATTCTAAAATATACTGGTTGATCTTAAGGGTGCTAGCAGACACTGATTTTGTCAATGTTTCTAAAACACTTTGCTTTAAAAAAAATGTTATAGATATATCAGATTCTTATTAAATCTGTAAAATTGTAAAGATCTCTTACAAGACCTAAAAGTTTTCATCAGTGCATATTATTATCATTAAAATAATTTGACTCTTTCATTTTTTTTCTCATTCTAGAATCTAGATCAGGGGTGCTTGAACTACAGCCCATGGGCTAGATTCAACTCACACCGCCCACACCACTCCCAGAAGCAGACATTAAATGTGCCCATGCATTCGCAAAACACGGCCATAAAGCACCTGTGGGTGTCATAAATGTGTTTACTACAGCCACGGGTCATTTACAGCAGTGTTCTGTGCATGCATGGGTGTATTTTGCACACACACATGCACGTCTTATTTTTGCTTCTGGGAGTGGCGTGCGTCAGATTGATTGGTGCCGCAGGCTGGATCAAGCTCACAGGCCATAGTTTGGGCACCCCTGGTGTAGTAGTTTAATATCTTTTCTGACTTAAATATCTGCATGGTTATATTTTTCTTTTTTGTTGTTGTTAATATATAATAAAAAATATATTTTTAAGATTGCTATAATAGTTTTCTTTGTACTTATATGTAAGTCGCTTAAAAATTTCATATTGGATTCTGATGCTATTTCTATCACCTTTCATTTTTTGCTTCTCATCTGGGGTTAGCAGTTTTACGTATTTAGTCAAACATCCATTGATGGTTTTCTTTTCTTCTTTTTCTTTCTTTTCTTCTTTTCGTCAACATTTGCAGCTGGCATCACAAAAACCTATCAGTTATTTTTTGACTCTATATTCTAACTCCTAGGCTGGATCTTCCAATAAAGTTTGATCTGGTTATTTTTTTTTTATTTCCGCTTTCAGTTGCCTATTATTATCAACATTTTTTTTTAATGTTTGTGAACAGTTGTATAAAATTTTCAGTGCCCTTATTTTTAGCATTTGTAATTAAACCATAGACTTGAATGATACGAACTTTCCATTGATTTTATTTGGTTGGAGTTTTCATTATGGTCAATAATTGCTTGTGCTATACTTCAGTCTTTAAATTAGTTAAATAGTAGAATAAATTTAGATTTCACTCTAGGCCAGAAACAGTTACAGTCAAATTGGTAGTGATACCTAGGGGCCTTACCTTGCCCCAACTCTTCATGATTTCTTTGAAATTTACTAAATAAAGGTCTGGATAAAAAGCAACAATCCTGCACCAGACACAGTTGTTCAGTGATGGGTTGTTACCGGTTCACCCAAATGGGTAGTGCCCATCACGAGGGGGTATCCGGGGTGGGGGTGGTAAAACCCCAGGTGACTGGTTTGGTCACCTCTCTGGCCCCCTTTCGAAAGTGTTTTTCCAGGCAGCCAAAATGGCTGCCCGGAACTGCGCATGCGTCAAACCTCTATTTGACACATATGCAGTAAAAAATAGAGCTGTGCATGCGTCAAATTGAGGTTTGACGCATGCGCAGTTCCGGGCAGCCATTTTGGCTGCCCAGAAAGGAAGGGCGCAGGGAGCGCCTTTTGCAGTGGTGGTGGTGGCGGCCCTTCCTCGCCGCACCGCAGTTTGCCACAGCGGCAGTTTGCCACCACGGTTCCTGCCTGCTGCCTGTCTAGGTAAGTGACGGGTTTGTGTTTCTATTTTATTTTATTATTATTTTTCCTTTGGCTCTGCCCACAATGTCATGATGTCATGACATTGGCCCCGCCCATGACATCCATGATGTCACGGTGGGGTAGTAAAAAATTTAACATCCCACCACTGCAGTTGTTTGAATTAGAGCATCAAAATAATTTGCAATGGTCAGGTAATATCTCACGGAGTTTGTGAAAGCTTTAAAGTGCGATTGGCATTTGAACCTGAAATGATAGGCCAGCCCTTCTCCACTTTAGTCTGTTGAGAGCTTCTGGACTATATTCTTCATCATCCCCAGCCATTGTGACTATTAGCAGTGGGAGTTGTAGTCTACCAAGTTTGAGTGGTACCAGAACAGTGAGGTCTGAGTTAGAGGGGCAAAATAATCTGACTTAAAACATAGCTTCATAAGTTCACAGTAGTTACATGTTGATTGAGTGGAAAATAACTTTGGAAAGATCTGTGATGCTTCTCTCTTAAATACTAGAATTGTCTTTTTGCTTTTGAAACATGACTTTTCCATCTTCAGTGCTATCTTCTGATTCAGTGTTTTGTCTGGCAGGGTGACCTCTACAGAAGCACATCCGAATGGATTCCAGAAAGGCCTTACCAGTATTGCATCCTGTGAGCCACTCACAGACTCCACAGGTGAGAGAAAAGGGACAGTGGAGGCAACATTTCCCATCATTTGTTTCAGTTTTTCATTGCAACTTGATCTGTTCTTGACAAGATCATAGCAGGCAGAGCCTAAATGCAAATGCTATAACATGGAAGTACTAGGAAGCACCTTGTTGCTTCCTGACATAATGGGGGGAGGGGGGATACAAAATAAGTTAGACAGATGCATCTGCTGCCACAAAATCTAGAAAATGTAGAAAGTCTTTAAAGAAGGAAGATAAATTTATACTGTGCTGTGAAAAAAAATCTAGATCTCACTTGCATTCTTAGGAAAGAGTTAGAGCACCTTTTGCATGGCATCTGTCAAGTTTGCAGTGCTTTTTGTATTACTATTAACAACTGAAATACTGTACTTAAATAGTCCCCTCCTCAAAAGAAAAGTCTTACCTTAAAAGGGAAGAGGGAATTCACTTCCATGTTTGCTGGTGCTTAATCTGCAGCTGCATTTTACCCCTCTGAAAAGATGAAACACTCATATATAGAACCTTCACACCAACTCTCCTGCCATTTTGTATGCATCAAAACTCTCTTTATTTGATGGTCTGGGTCCGTGGTGGCGAATCTTGGCACTCCAGCTGTTCTTGGACTTAAATTTCCAGAAGCCCAAGTCCCTGTGCAGTAAACCCATTTGTGTGGATTCACAGGGACTTGGGCTTCTGGGAACTGAAGTCCAAGAACAGCTGGAGTGCCAAGGTTCACCATCACTGGACTAGGTATCTACTAGATGTAGAGTTGATGCTTACCTCTTTGTGGAAAGCTTGTTGCTTTTTCTGGGAGAGTTGAGCTTAAGTGCAAAGCAGGAGGATCTGCTTCAGGCTAAGCCATGTTTTCCATTTTCCAGGTCTTTTGGAAGTTGGCCCCCAGATTATATTCGCCAGAACTAAACCGTTGCCCAGCCGAACCAGAACCATTGACACAGTTGTAGGGCAAAGAAAGAAAAGGCCAATGGAGGGAGGGCCAGCGTAAGGTAATAGCAGTCACCTTTATGCTCCTCAGATGTTTTCCTTCCCTAACTCTGACATTCTGCCAACTCTGATGAAGAAAAATTGAGGAGAAGAAGAGAAAAAGACAAATTCCACATGGGGTCAGGGGGTGATTTTTTTATGAGAGAAAGAATATTAGGCAAAGTTTGGATCTGCAACAACTGTGTTCCTAATACAAGCACATGGCGGGTATATTCTAAATAAAAATAATCAGTGTGCCCTACAACTCTGTTTTTCTCTCTCCTAAACTGCTCCTAAACCCCACAGTCTGGCAGCGGCTGATTGTGATTTTTCACATGCTCCTGGGTCTTTAGTGATGGAAAATATAACACCTCACAATTATCAATGTTGTTGCCACATTCAGCACTCCTGCTGATCAGGGCTTCTGAGAATTGAATTTCCAGAACATCTAGAGTGTCAAGGTTGGCCATCACTGCTCTATATCAATTTCCTATACAATTTCTGTTACTTAAATAAGGCTATTCATCAACTGAGAAAATACAAGGTCTTTAATCATTTTCTTATAGATCTTTCTTTTGATAGAAATATGTACCCCTATTCCTATGTTTCGTTTGATGAAAATGTATTGTAGCATGAACTGATGATTCCCCTCTAGGGCAAAATTAATCCCATTAATTCCATCCCTCCCTCTCCCTCTCTTGGCTGTTGCTTGTTTTGAATGAGTGCACAGGCTTGACTTTGAAGAATTGCTTCAAATGACACCTCAATTGACCCTGGCCTTAGGTTTGGTTTGGCAGCTTGGGTGTGAAATACCACATTGCACAAGGAAGCTTCTTGATGTGAACACTTTGCATCAGTCTCAACACTGAAAAGTCATAGTTATGACAACTGGTTTGCAAGGATCTTTGAAAGAATCTCAAATGTTTAGCCAATCTAGTCCCCCACATCTTACACACAAATAATCAATTCTCTGTTACAGCCCATATCATGGTCAGTTACTGCAGCTGATCTCCTGTTAGCCTCTCAGTTTTGAAGAGGGTATTAGATAGAAATATGATCTACTGGTATCATAGGAGTATGGAAAGGGACACGACAGTATGTTGAAGAGACACCTGTTTTTATGTTTCCCTTTGACTAGGGCAGAGTGTTTGGTTCCCATTCAATCTCTGGAACATTAAAAACCTCTTCCAAAGGCTTCGTGTCTTCTCTAGACCCCTCCCTGTGAACTTAGCTGAAGCTTATGGAATGCACCAGCTCAGTTTTCCTAATATCTTAGATGAAACAGTAGATGCATACAGATGAGAGAATGGAAAGATAATTTTGAAATTAAATTGGATAGACATCGTAATTTTCAAAGCCTTTAAGCAGTCTTTCACTATCATAATTAGTTTATGATGAATACTTTATTGTCCCTCAATAGTAACTTTACTAGCTGCTTTTAGGTACACTAGTGCCTCGGATAACGATGAGACTTGGTTCCACACGTCTCGTCGTTATCCGGTTTTTAACGTTGTGCAATGCATTGATCGCACAACATTTTTAAAAAAGCCCTATTCCCATGGAGGCTGCAGCAAGCCAAAACATCAGGATTTGAATCTTGAAATTTTGGCTTGCTGCAGTCTCCAAGGAGGTGGGGGAACTTTGGAAACAGCACGGATCGGGTCCCCTGACACACACACACACACACACACACACACACACACACGGAGCCAGCAGGGGGGGGGTCAGAGAGCCCAAAATGGGTAAAAAAAATTATCCCCATCGGCTTTCCTAGCCACCTGCCCCTGCCTCCACAGCTGCAGGGTAGCTGGGAAGCCAAACAGAGAACCCCGTTCAGCTTTCCGGCCACCCTGCTGGTACGAACGACTGCATCGGATGACGCTAACAGATCATTATCTGATGCAAAATTTCTTTAGAAATTTTGCATCGTTATTCGATTTTAGCGTTATATGATGCAGTCGTTATCCGAGGTATTACTGTACTTAGAAATGACATCTGAATGCTCCGTACTGCTAGCCTACGGTACATAACATATTCTCAACCTGTCATCTCCTCAAAATTCATAGCATACTATGAGACACAATTTAAGCTAGCTATGATTCATGTGCTGTTATTCTTCTACCATGTATTGAGTCTATACATCCATTAATATAAAGAAAGATAATTTTAAAAAATATAATTATAAAATAGTGTTATCTGTGGTTGCATTTGGCTTACAGTTTGGTCTTTTGGGTATGGTTCACTTCTTTTTCCAGTGATCAAATGTCACAATTAAGAGAGGAAACCAACTTGTCCTGAGAGAATTCCTATCCACATTTCCTGGATCCCTGACAGGAAGTTCTGGGGTGGGTTTTTTTTTTTTTTTTGGTACAGGTAAGATTGCTCCATTTTGGTTTATTTCCAAAGTTTCTATTTCTGGCTTCAAACCAAAGTGAGCTTTCTTATTTAATTTCACAGCTGGTTTCAATATCCCCACATCATTAGTGGATTTCAACAGACATCTTAACCTCTTAATAATATGGGGAATTTAAGAAATGAAAAACCTCATCGTCTCTTCCGCAGAGGAGGGAAGCAAAAATATTCTTAACCAATTAGGACAGAGCTGATGGTGGCACTACTTGGAGAACTTTTATTACAAATTGAAATCTTTCTGGAAGGGGAGTAGACAGGAGGGGGTGTCAAGGATGAAGCCTCCCCACCATCTTTGCTTTCTTAAAAGAGCTGGACCAAATAGAGTGGCTTGAGGTGCACATGCAATTTGGATGAAAGGATCACACTGAATGACATATTAGATCTCTACCCAATCTTACACAATGCTTTTTAGCCTGCTCCACTTGAGTCTGTCTGTTTGTTTGTTTATTGTATTACATTTCAAGTGTGCCATGGGAAATGGCTCCGAGATCAGTGTGTGGGTCACTTCATTGGCAAGATGGGATCCACCTTAAACAAATGCACACCAGTGACATTTTTCCTGCTTCAGGAAAAAATGCATTCTTGGATATGAGTTGCAGTTGGCAACAACAACATTTCTATACCACCCATTTGGGTGGTATTCCATGCATGTGAATGATAGAAAAGGGAAATACTGGAGCAGCTCACTGTTGCAGCTACTGCTTGGTTATTTCATGACCAGGTGGGCGTAGGGAAATGAAGATTGTGGAGAAGGAAGAGTTAAGAAGCTCTTTTGGTCTGTGACAGTCTTCCAGTTTCAGTTGCAGCAACAACTCTGTAGAAGAAGAAAGGAAGATTCTGGATGGAATACCTGGGAAAAGCACTCATGGAACATGTACTTTCACTTCCAGATTTCTTTAATAAACAAAAATCACCATAATCACAGTGGTTCTGAACACTTTTGTGAGAATTGTGAGAACTGATGTCAGTTTAACACTTTTAAAAACTGTTTTCTGAAAACTTCATTCTCCTAAAGTCTTTGTCAGACAATGTCAAGTAGATAACCTCAAAATGTGCAACCTCCATTCCATTACGTCTGGATGGCGGTGCTTATTTTGTGTGAAGAGAGAGTTTGTATTTGATCCTTGGCTTCCGCAAACGGTGTGCCCCGTACACCTTGGGTCAGCCTTTTTGTTTTATGAGAGGAAGAAGATGTTTCCTGTTATCTTCTGGTTTGGATGAATGTTGCAAAGAAGACTGTCCAAGTCTACTGACCATTTCTCATGTACTGAAAACATACTCGGAGCTCTTATGAGAAAGAGCAATATCTTCAATAAGTCCCTGAGCTGAACAGACTGAAATGGTGGAATGGGGGTTGTGCCACTATTCTGTTGGTCATGATTGCTCAAAATGAGCTCTTCCTCCAGAGTTTGACCTGAAATTTCCAGAGAAATTGATTAGCAAATACTCACTGTATGCAAGGCATTTAGAATGATAAAATTCCCTGTTTTATGGGAGTGACTAGTTATATTACTGGATGTTGACATTATGAACAAAATTGTTTGGTGTGTTGATCCTTGTATTTAAATCACACAATAGATTTGGGAAGGAATGTGAATATTTTAGTTAAATCTTTGAATAAAAAGCAAAATGATATTGTAAGTATTCCATCACTCTCTCTAAATTCAGATTATTTTGGAGACATAAAGGGGCCATTGACAAAACAAAACAAAAATGAAATTTTAGATATGGGGTCAGCATCTTTTTGAAAGAAAAGTGTGGATGCATGTAGCCATCATGCTACACTAGAATCCTCACTATATAAATTCAGAAAATGTCTTTAGTATGCTCCTTTGCTGTTGCCATGCTTTGAATTACTTTAAGCAATAAGGGCAAAAAGTCTTAACAGTGGTTGTTCTCAGTTCCACACGGGTTAGAAGGGAGATGGAGCAAATATATTGCTCTGGCTATGGCAGTGAGAAAGGCCAGGAGGTGATCAAATAATAAGAGTGAGGAAGATGGATACAGATAGGTTGGTTGTCAAGGAATGATTGTGTAGGTGATGTAGTCTTCTCTGCCACTCCACATCACTGAAGGGCCTGTGGTTAGCAAAACCTGTGGCTATTTGCTGTAATCCAACATCAGTTTGCAAAAGAAGATTGGTGAGTAGACTCATGTTTGCTACTACCACCTCATACTACAAGTGTACATAACATTTCATTCCATCCAAAGCTTTCCTGTCATGTTCCAAATCACCCAAAGCATATCAGACAGCAACAAACTAATAAGTTGAAGTATGATGTTATGTGGGTCAGCAGGAGGTCCTAACTCATGAAGGAGAAGCAGGTGAAGAGCACTTTTCTTAATATCTATGGAGCTAACTTTCTCTTGCATATCTTTGCCAGCTCCATTACTGATCCCCCACTTATTTGACTGAGAAAATGGCAGGGCAATAGAGGCCTGCATCTTGGTGTTCAGATGAGGTTTGTGTAACTTCTCACAGCTTTTTGATTTGGTGCCTGGGTCACATCTTGATGGTGCAGATAGGCACATGACCAGATCCACAACGAAGATCCATCCTGGCATCTCATCAATTAACCAAGAAAAAACTTGCACAAATCTTGACATGAATACAAATAGGATTCTGACTAAAGTCCCCAGGATGAATCCGCCAGCAGTCTGCTTGTTAATGCCCTTTGGTCTTTTGCCCACCCTACTTCTCTCTTATACATGTGCATTAACATTGGGTAAAATGTTTAGCTTGAAAATAGTGGGTAACCCCAAATATAGCAAATCCATTGAATTACCTAAGTATTGATTCATCATTCAGCAATTGAATCAGTTGGGTCTATTGTAGTTGGGACAAGCAACTGAGCATAGAACATTGATATCTGTATAATAAATTGTTCATTAAACACTGTGACCATTTCAACTTCATATGTAGTAGGCAGGAACACAGTCAACTACTCAATCATATCTAGTTTGGACTTTGGACTCTTTTTTTCCCATGTCTAGGTCAGACATGAAACTGCCAAAATGAAGCCACCTTTGGGATTCTGAGTAACAATTAACTACATATCGTATGACTGGTATAATCTATACCCAAGATTCTAACTGTAGTATATCCCTAAACGAAGAGAAAGAATGAGTGATCTGAACCTTACAAAGTGGGTGTGAGAAAACTGGATCTCCAAATGTAGAAATAAAAAACCCCTTACAATTCCTCGTTGGAAGGAGGATGATAGCATTGGAGACCACAAATATCTGGAGAGCCACAGGCTCCCCCAACCCTGTTAGAGACAGATTGTTTGGATGAACAGGATTTGGGCGTTAGCCTTTCTATTTTCATTGTTTAAGCAGGATTTCATAGCTGAATTAATTTTCATAGTAATGGGAAATGCCAAAAGGAAAGGTTCAGAAATCCAAACGATTTCATCTGTTTCTGTGTACTGCCCATATACATGTAAAATATATGCATTTTTCTGCATTCTTATTTCAGTTACTTGTATTTTGAAGATATAATATACTACACTATAATTGTGGCATATGGAAAGTTTGTCCTGATGTAGCCTGTTAATATTTTGTCCCATAGGAAACATTGCAGTATTATAGTCTTGGTGAATTTTCTACTGTTTATATTGCTTTCAATCCATCTATTAAAAATATTTAAATAGTGCATAATATATACTAGAGCTTGGGTGCCCAAACTATGGCCCGTGGGCTGGATCCGGCCCATGGGTCAGAGTGACTGCCACCCTGAACCACGTGACTAGCCCATGGCCCGAAAAGTTTGGGCACCCCTAAACTAGAGGGACCTTGAGATTATCTGTCTAGCTCACTCTTTCTCACTTGCCTTTTATATACCTTTTACATGAAAAAAAAAGCAAACCAGTGAATGTAATGGCAAAATTATGCCATTAAAGTTTTATTAAAGCGGGTTCGTTTTTATTATTTCCACAGATGTGCGGTCTATATGCTAAAGTACTCCAGGTTGTTTTATTCAAAAACTGAACACAAAAAATAGAATCCAAAGACTGAAATCATAAAGATGGATAACATAAAATCATTTCTTTTATTGGGGAGTAATGATTGAAAACACACTGCAAATTCAGGTTCTAAGGAAATCTAAAACAGACTTAATCCATTAAAGGTAAATTGAAAGGTTTCACAATATTCCTGAACTTTACAGAGAATGCCTGAGGTTTGCCTCTGCAGCCGATGAGTTTGGAATTACTGGGACTCTGCAAATGAAAGTCCCATTCTTGGCTTTTGCCGATCTCTCTGTCCACTAAAGTCATCTAAGTAGTGGCCACCACTTTCTACACATCTTAGTGGGCTGCACAAATGCCTAATTATAGAGACTCATGTTATATGGGGGAACTCAGGTGGCTAGTGGTTAAGATGCTGACCTTAATGATCAGAAGGTTGGTAGGTCAGCAGTTCAAGACCCAAGTGCTGCATGACAGAGTGAGCTCCCATTGTCTGTCCCAGCTCCTGTCAACCTAGCAGTTCAAAAGCAAGAACTTGCAAGTAGATAAACAGGTACTACTTCGGCAGGGAAGGTAAACAGCGTTCCTTGTGCTCCGGTGTCATCATGCCTGCCACGTGGCCATGGAAACGTCTGTCAGTGCAGACAGCGCTGACTCTTTGGCTGTAAACAGAGATGAGCATCAAGCCTTAGAGTCAAATTTGCTTTCGAGTAACAGCAACTTCTGCCTTTACCTATGTTATATGGAGCTTCTGTAGATTAAACCCAATACTGTATCTTGAACTGGTTTTGAGAAGCACAAGGTTATTTTGAAACAGTGATGTAGTCACCCATAAGGCAAGTTTTACTCTTGGTCATGTTGGAAATCCTATTACTGCAGACAGCGGTTGCCCTTCAGGAAAGAGCTGAAAACCTGGCTGACAGAGCAGGTTTAGGGAGATGGAGAGGGAGCAACCCCCCCCCCAGCTCATTTAGAGGAGGATCACTCATGGTTTTAATAGTTTTTTTTACTAGATTTTTAATTGGTCCTGGTGGGAGGTTGTTTTTCAGTGTTTTTAGGAATTTTAAGGGTTTCTTTAGTTTAAACATTGGGGATTTTATGTATGCCGCCCAAAGTTGCATGTCGATTGGGGCGGCTATACAAATTGAAAGAATAAATAAATAATTTTGTGTCAGAAATTATTCTGGGTTGAAAGCTTTTTTGCTGGAGAAACTGCGCTCAGGGAATGCCTGAGTGAGGCTCCTTTCACGTCCCCAAGATCTTTTCCCACCGAAGTGGTCCCTATGTATCTACTTGCAATTTCTTGCTTTCAGACTGCTAGATTGGCAGGAGCTGGGACAGAGATGAGCACTCTAACCATGATGCAGTACCCAGGTCTCAAACTGCCAACTCGCCAGCCTTCCAGCTAACAAAGTGAGCTTCTTAGCAACTGCGCCACTGTAGCCCCTATTAGTGTAATAAACCTCAACTAGAAAAAGCCATTGATAGAGAAACTGACTTACCGAATCTCCACTTATTTAATAGGCCTACTCAAGTTGTGACTTACTACAATAACCAACAGGATTTCAGACAATGTTCCGAATGTTTATTCCTGCAGTCATAATATCGAGTGGGGTGGGTGCACTTTTCCCTCTGCATTAGTAAGATCTGAACATCTGGAAATGATTCAGATACAGTTGTACCTCACTTAAAGAGCATAATATGTTCCACAGGATTACTCTTTAAGGAAGTTTGCTCTTTAAGCGAAACACCATTATAAGTGACCAGTTGTGGGGGGGATTGCAAGCCCCGATTTATTTGTTAAGTGAGTTTTTGGTTGGTTTTATTTGTTAAGTGAAGCGAACATTCAGAGAAAATTCTGCTCTTTAAGTGAGGCGCTCTTTATGTGAGGTTTGACTGTATCTATATTGGACTTGTAGGTAAATTTCAGATATATTTTAATTTTGTATATATGTGTGTGAGAGAGAGAGAGAACAAGTGGGAAAGACTGACTTTTAAAAGTATATCAAAATTATTTTAAGGTGGAAAAAGCCTTAGTACCTAAAATCCTCAGATTCTATAAAACAAGTATGCTTGGCATGGGGCAGCATCTCAAAAATTTGACAGGAAAAGAGAGAGTGAATGGACTGGAATACTACAGTACTTTGTATTCTCTGAATAGAAACCCCTGGAAGGAGTCACCATAATCAGAATTGACTTGATGGCACATAAGTTTTATTATCACAGCGATACAAAACTGAAATACAAAAGGGCATTTTAACTACAGTGCTTGTGTTCTTGAACTAAAACATAATTGTGTTCACAGTGTACAGACTCAAAAAGTGGAGTGAATAAGAAAAGTTCCCTCTGTGGCAGTGAAAAGGAAATGAGGGGAAGCAGTTAGACACATTGATTTGTGTGATGGTGTGGCTGCCTAATGGCTCTCCATCTCAGCTCTAGAAAATTCTGAATTTTGCACAGGCACAAAAACAAACCATAAGTGTGATTCAGAAAGAACATGAATAAACTAAAGTTATTCTTCTTCTGTGTCTAGGCTAGACATGAAACTGCCAAAATGAAGCCAACTTTTGGTGAGTTCATTCTGTAGTTCCTTTTGCCTGACCTAGTGTGAGAAAGACTAGCTGGCAACACAAGGTTGTTGTTTATTTATTTATTTATTTATTATTTATTAGTTCAAATGTATATTTGTTACTAGGGTACGCCCAACTGTGGTTCAAAAATACCACAATATTTGAGGAGCCTCTTTCTGTGTACCCCAACTTAAGTTATGTGTCTTCCTGAGCCTGTCTTAATCATTTTCCTCATAGAATTTATGTGTCCATCATCTCTATTCACTCTTTTCCTTCCTCTGTGAGTTTTCACCTTTAATGTGTATATATCCCCTCTTCATCAGAGTTTTCCCCAGCTTTTTATACTTATCAGTAGCCCCTCACCTCCTACTCTCTAGATGTCTCAACTTTAAAAGAAAAAGAGAAATGTTTTCTAACAGTTAAGAGAAATTATTGTGTCTCTCTCTCTCTTTTTTTTTTTTTTGGCTCTGTCGCGCCTAGTTGAAAAGTCTAATCCCCATCTCTAGTAGCTATTCTAAGAGCCTATACTACCTGGGAGAGGGGCACTAGACATAGTCTGGCCAGCACTGTAGAAACTTTTACTAAATTAGCAATAAAAAAAGCCAATCCCATTTAAGATTCCATTTGTTGGAAAATCTGATCCAACCAGCTGATTCTTCATCAATGCACGACAACCCAGCTTTTAAGCTGCCAAGTAAACAATCGGGCATGTTGTCTCTAATGGTAGAATCCACTGCAATGGTATGCAGTAAGCAAGTGGAATAAGAATCACATCAAGACTGCTTGTCTGTTTGTGACACCCAAGATGCACTCTCAGTATCAAAGCTACCTTCAGTTTCATAATCCACATCTTCTAAAGGAACAGAAAAAAGAGAAAGAAGACCATAATCCCAGACTTGACTCTATCAAAAAGAAATGGAGCAAAAAACATTAAATCTAAGGTGACTGAAACTCAATCTAAGCCCTCAAAACCATGTCAACAATCTTAACTGAAGAGTTTTTAGCCATCGGGCAAGGACTATGGAGAATTGTTCTGCTTGAGCTCACCCTTGGAAGATGAGGAAGCACCTATTCTAGACTAACCTTCTCTAACCTTCAGTTGATTTCCAGATTGGAGCCAATCACTCCCTACGAGGGCTGATCAGTGCTTTGAGGAATTGACTTAAGCTTCTGGGAATTGAAGTCCAAAAATCAAAGGTTGGGAAACACTGCTCTATAGTCTCATCAAGTTCCACGTCTGTAGTTTGAAGGAAAAACCCATGTCATCACAAGAGCTCCAGAAAAACTCAGAACATTCAACAGGACTCGCCATCAGTATCAAAAAGTCCAACACAGTTCCTCAATATTATCAGGGTGCATTATCAGGATTCCTCAATATTATATGGGGCCAGAATGGCCTTTCCACTGTCAAAACTTGACTTTACAGGCCCTCAGGGAGAAAGGTGGGCAATTTGGTACTCCAGTGTCCAAACAATGGGACAGAGAAAGAACCATCCATATCAAAAACAACAGATGACAATACCTTGAGATTTTGATTTACTGTGGCGAGCCAGCAGAATTCAAAGGATAAATTGTATTCAGTTTCTAAGCCAGTCTCCAATTTTAGACCACCACAGATTACAAGGTCTCTGAAAGCCTTGATATCGATCCATAGGGATTAATCATTTTTAATTAATCAGCCAGTAAGTAAGCCAGCTAGTCACCTATATATGTAGTTGAGAGACACAAAGAAGAAAAACAGGTTACTTACCTGAAACTTTGGTTATTTGAGTGGTTGGTCATCTGTGAATTCACACAATCCATCCTATCTCCCCACAGTTTCACATGCTGCACATTTCATTTTTCCCATAGTGGGGGATAAAGGGATCAAGGGAAAGCTGTTGGATGCTAAAGCATGCCCAGTGGGGATGATCCTGCCTAATGGTTCTTTATTTCAGCCCTAAAAGCGTGAGGAGTTTTGCAGTAGTGCAAAAACAATCTATATGTGTGAATTCACATATGACCACTCTCAAGAACCATAGCTGCAGGTAAGGAATTTGTTTCTTCACCGTGATGAACATAAATACTATGTTTTCCAAAGATTTTTGCTTAGTAGCATAATTTTCTACTCAAGACATGGATATGGTTTCCCTGCTGAATTTATCATGAGCTGCTCACAGATAAATGCCAACCTAAACATATGTCTGTCTTCCGTCCACTTATGTGATGTTTAGCACTGAAAGAGGACATAGATTTTATACACCACAGCTATATTTTTAACATTTCTTGTAGGAGTTGCCACAAAACTAACAAAACTTCCCATTATCAGCCAAAAGGGGGGAAAAGTGAATTGTCTGTTCAAACTGTTGGATGTTCTTAGCTGGAAAACAGCTGCAATCCCATTGAAACCAGACTTTCCTTTAAACACATCAAGGCCACATCCAGAAGCCCACTCTTATAGAGCTATCTGTTGGTCACTGTGATGTCCAACCTGAAACATGTAAGCATGCCATGGAACAACTGGCACCAATACGCCAGCATTCACTGTGAGAATGCAACTATAGCAGGGGTACCCAAACTTTACTTCCACATCCAAGAGAGATGAAGGCAGCGTGGGCCGGATGAATTGGCACCGGGGGCCAGATCCAGCCCACAGGCCATAGTTTGGGCACCCCTGGTTTAAGCAGAGAAAATAGCAGCCTAAAATCTCTCTCATCCTGTTGCAAAACAAATTGCAAGGCACGTTTTATTTCCGCCTCTGGTGGGAGGAACCACATGATTGGTCCACTGAACCATGTGACCGGCCCATGGCCCGACAAGTTTGGGCACCCCTGAGCTATAGGATTGCTTTGTTTGCTTACTAACTGTCACATAGGGAGCAGGACTGATCCTCTAGTCTGGGCATCAGAGATGAGAACTCTGGTGAGAGCGTTTCCTCTGCCTACAGTTAAAATTATCCAGGATCATTCCCTATGGTTTTTGTAATATGGGAAACTCCTGCATTCTGGAGGCTGCACTTATTTCTCCAAAACGTTTTATCAGTTTTTCTTTGTATCTCTTACAGATCGTGCTTCAAGTTACTTGTTGAAGTGAAGGATTACTCCTAAGCCATGGATGAGAAAGCAGACTGATGCTTCAGCATACAAAGAGGAGGTGAAGCAGGAAGGACACTTCACCATTCTATGCTCCTGTCACCACCCAAATTGACAACAAGATCAGATCCACACAGTAGAATGTCCCCCGTGGGCAGAAAACACTTTAACTGTGCAGAAGCGGCATAGAGGAGCTCTCTACTCACTCTGAATGTTCACTGGTTAAGCCTCAGGTCTTCTTTTGCCTTCTGCACATTTTCTGTCAAATGCCCCATCAATTGTTGCCCCAGAGAGAGGTTTTCAATGGTGTTTTGTAAACACGCATCCTAAGGCCTCAGTTTCTTTGCAGTCATTTCAGTTCATCCTGAGAATGGTCAAGGCTCTGGACCTGGTGCTGGGCAGCGTTTGTTACAGCTGACACACAAGCAGATAAAATACTGACTGACTCTAGGCTGCTATCTTGAATGTTGGCAAGAAGACATAGAAATGCTCAGTCTCAATAAAGTCATTCATTTTGTTTGTTTAGCTTATAATTTACAATTTTATACTGAGCGCGTTCTTCCAATTAGTTGACATTTAATTTTATTCCAGTGGGAGGCTTCTTAAGCATATTACATTGGTTTCCCTTCACATTTATTTACATTTAATAAGTTGCTGTTGTAAAGGAGTGGAGTTTTCTAGCACTAACCCGATTCCATCAGTTAGGTTCTATAATGTCAGCTTCACGGTGTGAGCATGAACGGGTGCGTTTTACTTCTGCTTCCGGCAGTGACGAGGGCAGCACGTGCTGGATGACTCGCAGTAAACCCATTCGTGTGGTTTCATGGGGCTTGGGCTTCTGGGAATTGAACTCCAAGAACATCTGGAGTGCCAAGGTTCGCCATCACAGCACTAGGCTCTCTGGGGCAATATATCAGTGTGATTGCTTTCCTTTTTTTTTTACTAAAGATTCTGAAAGCCTCTTGTCAAACTGAGGAGGGGAGGATTAAAATGGCAGGTTACATACAGTGCCAGGAAGCGTAAACTGATGCTCATTGGAGCAGGAAATCCCCACTTCACAGGCACACTAATAGCATCTGAGCTGGCAGTGACTAATTAAGGAGGAGATCTTATGGCAGTGGTAGATGGCTCAATTAAAAAGGTTAGAAATTTTCTCTTTTAAAAAAACAAATTCCATTTTATTCTTTATTTATTTTTTTTAAAAAAGAATTCTTTCTGGTTGTGCCAAACAGTTTATTAACTCTGTGAAGCAAATGAATTTCTCCATGTGTTATTAGACTCCAAGACCATCTACTGAAGCTAAATGGTAGATTTAGGATAGACCTTTTCACACAGATATAAAACAGGAGTTATTTGAAGACGAAAATTGAAATTGGTTACAGCAACCATGAACAAATAGGATATCTTGGCATTAATACACTTTGATGAAAGCTTGTTTGCACTCTCCTGTCCTGAGGAAACACTCCAAATATTTGAGATTCTGTTTATGTCAGGCAATACTTTCAATACCCGAATAACACTGTCGGTCTGTTTTGTTGCTGGACTGTGAGTCCCAGCATTTGTCACTGTTGGCTGTGCTGCTAGGGTCGATAGTATTTGTAAACCAATAACATCTGGAGGTCTCACCACCACTAAGACAAAAGTCATGTGTTAGAAAGTAAGTAGAGACTTATGTGCCATAATTTCCTCCCCTTCTGTTTTGAAGCAACACACAACCCACTAAACAACTTGCTTTTTCATACATTTGTTCAGCTGTTCCTTATTTTAAAAGTTTTTCCCCCAGCTTTTCCAATCAGTGCTTTGGAAACAAGAGATTGCTCCAAAAGGTGCAGGAACGAGTTGGCTCCGTTTCCTAGCTAATAGGAGGGAATGTAAAAAAAGCAATGGTGGCATTATGACATTGAGCTTGGTGACAGGAAGGTTGGTAGGCCAGCAGTTCTAGACCCGAGTGCAGCATGACAGAGTGAGCTCCCATCATCTGTCCCAGCTCCAGCCAACCTAGCAAGAAATTGCAAATATATAGGTACCGCTTCAGCAGGAAAGGTAACAACATTCCAAGTGCTCCAGCATTTAGTCATGCCTGTCACATGTCCACGGAAACATTTGCAAATGCAGACAGCACTGGCTCTTTGGCTGTAAAAGAGGATGAGCACTGCCCCCTAGAGTCAGACACGACTGGCTTTCAAGCAAGAGAGCCCTTTACCTTCAGGAGCATTGCTGCCATCGTGACTTCCTTGAGCATTGGAATTTACATTGTACGAAACCTTTCCTGCCCCATTTTTCTGCTTAAAGTGCTTATGTAGAATATATTCTTGAATGACTTCCTTAAGCTGTTCTGATTCAGACTGTGTATTAAATACAACGGCATGCAAGAAGATGGATGAAAGTAGCTTTTGGAATTGCTCTTTCAGTAGTGAATGGTGTGATGGGTAATCTTGCCTCAAATCTCATTCTTTGTAACACACTTAAAGATAAAAATAGCATCAGCTGAGGAAAATGAGGTTGCAATGGAAAATAGATAATAGGCTCCTTAATTTCTCTGGTGGCAACCAGTGTCTCCTGTTGCTGTTTTTTCAACATTGGTGATAGTTATTGGATTTGTTTATTTCAGAAGTAGCTCATCCTTAAGCTCTCGGTTCTCTTTCAGTGGTGGAAATTAATGGAGGTACAAACACTGGTTCTTTGTTACAAAGGAAGATTCTCTCTTAGTCCTAACGCCTTGGGAAACTCGTGGATGACATTCAAAAAATAGTGATCAAATTTGGAATTAGAATTTGCTGTTGTCGACATCTTTGAGAGGAGGTTGAAGTTTAAAGATTAAAGTGAAAACACAATAGGTATTTAGGAAATAAAAATGCAATAGAAACATTTGAAGCTCAGCTTTAAAAATAAAATGGGCAAACCACCCTCACCCATAAATATTCTTTCTTCCCTGAAGAGCTAAGAATATCTTCCTGAGAGTCCTTTGAATTTTTTTAAAAAAGATTAAAATCAGGCTAGAGTAGAAGAATAATTACTGGTATTTCAAACAATAAAGGGCTAGAACAGTGGTGTCCAAACTAAGGGCTAGGGGCCGGGTGCGGCCCCCGACGCCAATTCACCTGGCCCATTTTACTTATGGGCGCGTTTTACTTCCGCTTCCAGGAGCGACTAGGGCTTCATGGGCCGGGTGAATTGGCATCGGGGGCCGCACCCAGCCCCCGGGCCTTAGTGACTAGCTCCCTGAACCACATGATTGGCCCACAGCCTAAAAAGTTTGGGCACCCCTAGGCTAGAATGTAACTGGTGATGTGTCCTTACCTGTTGTGGCAGTACTCTATGATCCCATTTTAGAAGATACCTTATTAAAGGCTATTTGCCCACAAAAGGTAAAGATTCGTTTGGGTTGTTTCATTAGATCATGATTACAGGTCACAGAGACCTCAATGAAACCCAGAGGTTAAAAATTAAGCAATGAGTGGGAAGTACCTTCTTATCTGAGTTTCCCTGTCACAGGCTCCAAGCCAAAAGAGCTGTTATGATGGCTTGACAACAGCTCAGCTGCTGTTTCTGGAGTTTTTCATGTCTCATAAAAATGCTTGAAATTATGAATTAGAGCTGCTTGGTTGAGAATGAACAGCTTGGCTAGGGTTTAACTGAAAAATGAAGACACAGTTCAGTATAAGGTTTTGGAAGAAGGGCAACTAAAGCAGACTATGTGAGATGCACAGATTTGTCTGTTCAGACTTCTCTTACATGTAAAATTTGCTCAATGAACAAAAAGAAAGAAAAGGCAATGATTTTTTTGTCAATCCTCAGGAAAAGGGTCAATACAGTTTCGACCACTTTCAATCTTTACAAATTTTGGTAGATTCTGATTTGAACCCAAAGTTCTTAAAACATGTTTTAAGCAGTGTACAATGAAGGCTCTGTTCACATAATTAAAATAGGCATGCATTATGAAACCGAATTCAGAGAGCATAGCAGGAGATATTTATGTGTGGCCGAAAGAGAGCAAAGGAAACAAGCCCACTGAGAATAGAAGCTAATGAGTTGTCCATAGGAAAATTTCACAGCTAAAAGCAAGCAAGTGCATAGTGGTGAAGGAGAGAAAGAAAGACAGCATAGGTAGAAGTATACGAATAAGGTTAGGCTTATTCAGCCACTAAAAAGTAGAAATCTAAACGTTTTAAAGGCCAAAAATTGCATGGGGTTAAGCACAGCAGAATTGTAACTAGCTAATATGTCCAAGGCAAGACCATAAATCACAGTCCTTTGGCACCTTTCAGAGACCCTCTCATTGCTGCCTCTAGGAGCACATGAAACAGAAATGTGGAAACGTACACCACCACAAGAAATCTGACATCCACAATGCTTGGATTTCAAGTAGGAGCTTTGATCGCCTAAATGTCTATAAAAATAACAGCTTTTAAGACTAACAAGCACTATTTTGCATGCACTTTTGTAGACTAGAGCTTAGTTTACCAGATGTATATGATGAGGCAGATTACTACCACTTGCTAGGCGGCTGCAAAAACAAGAATCTTGTGGCACCATGAAGACTGAAGGGGCTACCCCAGCTCCAAACATACACAGTAAGTTGTATCTGATGCTTCCTAGAAGATGGGCTTGCTCAGGCTTCATCTGTTCAAACAGTAACACACCCACACTCCCTTTTCATCCAAACAATTCATTGGTCAGGATTTTTTGGGACCAGACCTAAGCTGGCAGGCTTTCATGAGAGAAATGGCATATTCTTTTCCATACTTCTCCAGTGGATGTATTTATCATTCTATCCCTTATCCAAAGAACATGCTTGAACAACAAATTCCAAGTTCAAAAAATATTTATTTTTATAATATTTGAGATTAATACTTCTTAGTAAACCCTTGATAGGTGTGACCTCAACCAGGTCCTTGTGCAAGAGATGTGCAGGTTTCCATATATCTCAACCACCAAAACAAATAAAATCGTTTTTACTGCTTGGCAATGAGCACAAGGGCAAAGCTGTCTGCATTGACCCAGAAAACATCAAGAAAGTACTCCAGGAGAATGAAAGAAGCTGTGGAAGAATTCACCTTGGTTAGAATCAGCGCTAAAGGTCCTCTTATACCTGGCTGCTGTTGGACCACAGATTCTTGCATCCACAGTCTCCATAATAATCTCCATTACAGTCTACGGAATTATGTTCCTTCATAAGGAAGTCATCTCTTTCTGCAGAAAAGCCTATGGTGGAGGCCAGGGGGTCTTCTTCTACATATTCAGGTCCTCTGTCCACAGCTCTGTTAACTGTTTTGTCTCCTTAGAATAAGATTCTCCACCTTGTCCACTAAATGGCTAGCCATTATGTATGTTCACATCCTCGAGCCACCACATTACATATGACTCCCAGGGAAAGCCAATTCTTTGAAGAGGGTAGATTGTCTTAAGACTGCATCTTGAGAAGGCTACACTATAGTGACTGTCCCAAATACTAGCTTGTTTTGGTTGGGTTCTGTGCTCTTGGCAGCAGAAGGGGGGAGGGGTCTTTGTTGTTCTCAGCTCTTTATGGTGGGCTGGGTCCCTTTCAGCTGCATTTGCAGGATTTCACCACCATGTTGGAGAGCTGTTCCACTTTAGGGATCCTTCCAACATAGTACAGGATGGTAAGAGGTTCCAGATCCTGGGGTACGCAACAAGGAGAAGCAGATGCTTCAGGATTCAATGTATTGTAGAGACCAAGCACCTGGGAAAGGAACCAAAACACAAGTGAAGGACATTTAGAGGCAGGATTGCCATTCGACATAAAACATGTTTCTGCAAACTAAGCACCCATCCATCCCTCTTATCATTGTCCAAAGTCTTTTAACAGTTTATTAACAAAGTGATTGTTAATCTGGAGCAGCTGAATAAGGCCCAGCATTACAGATCAGCGAAGCTGTGTTGTGTTACCAAATCTCAACTCTGCATTGGCCTAAGTAGAGTTTTCTTGTATATTCTGACCTATAAAATAAAAAACAAAACAAACCCTTGGGTGTAACCACCTTATGGTCCTGTTTGAGTTTCAAGAAAAACAGCTGAAAAAATCAATTTGTTTTGGCCAGCTTTTACAAATCATGCTGGATTTAATCCAGTCCCTCTCAAATATCTACATTCCCTCCCAAATGTTTGAATCTTTTACAAATCTAATGAAATCCCACTTCGCATATTGTGTATGTATGAGAGAGAAAATGCTAGGGGAGGTCCTGGAAGAGACAGATAGGTTTTTGTTTTGTTTTTTGCCGCTGCCTCAGTGTTTGTATCTAAACCACTTTTCAGGCAATGACAACCTTAAACATGTCTTTTCCTGGAAGAAAATATGTGGCTTTTGAAGGGGCAGGTTCTAATTCACTTTCATCCTTACTGCATTTTTAGATATACATTGGTAGGAATCTTGTTGCTTAGCACAATAATTTACAACTTAAGCAAGCTGACTGACTCAATGGAACTTACAGAGGAACTTACACAACCCCCACCAATTAATGGGCCTACCCTGGTTGCGGTTTGAATCCTGGAATGCTTGAAATGGAAGTGGCCCATGAGACTACTAAGTACAACCCCCTGTTCAGTGAAGGAATTAAAATCAAAGCAAATCTGACAGATGGTTGTCCAACTTTATCTTGAATGCCTCCAGCACTGAACCAACTCCAGAAGTAATTGATTCTATTGTTGTACTGCTCTAACAGTTAGGAAGCTTTTCCTCATAGTCAGCCTATATCCAGCTTCCTGTAGTTTCAGCCCATTATTACATGTCCTGCACTTTGGGATGATCAAGAACAAATTCTTGTTCTTTGTGGCTGTCTTTCAAGTATTAGCAAAGTGCTATCATAACTCCCCTCAGTCTCCATTTCTCAAGGCTCAACATGTTCAGTTCCTTCAACCTTATCTCATAGAGCTTAGTTTCTAGTCCCCAATCATTCTTATTGTTCTTCTCTGAATTTGTTCCAGTTTGTCGGTATCCTTCTTAAAGTAGTAGTGTCCAGAACTGAATCCAGTACAGTCAAACTTCACATAAAGAGTGCCTCGCTTAAAGAATAACTCGCTTAAAGAGCAGAATTTTCTCTTCATGTTTGCTTTGCTTAACAAATAAAACCAACCAAAAACTCGCTTAACAAATAAATTGGGGTTCGCAATCCCCCCCCCCCGGGCCGCCAGAAGTCACAATTGGTCACTTAAAATGGTGTTTTGCTTAAAGAGCAAACTCGCTTAAAGAGCAATCCTGTGGAACACATTATACTCTAAGTGAGATACAACTGTACTCTAAATCAGGCCTAACTAGTGCTGAATAGAGGGGGTTGTACCTCATGAGTTTTGGAAACTACACTTCTGTTAAAATAAAATTGGCCTTTCTTTGCAGCCACATTGCACTATTGACTCATACTCCATTTATGATCTACAATGCCAAGATCCTTCTTGCTCATTGTATTACTGAGCCAGGTATCTTCCCCCCCCCCTCTTGTAACTGTGCACACCTAAGTTCCTCCCTGCCAGGTGTAGAACTTTGCACATGCCCCTGTTGATTTTTAGTCCAGTGTTCAAGCCTATTGATATACAGTATTTTAAAATTCTGAATGCAGCACCTACTACTTCAAGCTTTTGATATTATCTCACCATCATTTAGTAAGCCCAGACCCTCATCTATGTACAGTCAAACCTCGCATAAAGAGCGCCTCGCTTAAAGAGCAGAATTTTCTCTGAATGTTCGCTTTGCTTAACAAATAAAACCAACTAAAAACTCGCTTAACAAATAAATTGGGGTTTGCAATCCCCCCCCCCCCACACAAGTGGTTATTTACAATGGTGTTTCGTTTAAAGAGCAAACTCGCTTAAAGAGCAATCCTGTGGAATGCATTATGGTCTTTAAGTGAGGTACAACTGTATAGAAAAATAATTGTGTGCTGTCAAGGCAATCTGATTTAAAGTGGCCCTTTCCAAGGTTTTCTAGGTAGAGAATACACAAAAGTAGTTTACCATTCCCTTCTGCAGGAGACACCCTGGGACTTTGCAACTTGCTCTTGGCCACACAGGCTGAGTCTTCTTTTAGGAGTCAGAGCAGAGAATCAAACTCCCAACAATACCTAAACCACTGAGCTATCCCAGCTAGCCATCTAACTATACAGGTAACATAGCAAAAAGAAAGAAAGGTGATATTATTATCCCTCACTAGCTAAAATCCAGTTGTAAGCAATATCTAGGGTAGACCCATGAACTGCTGGATCGCTCAGTGGCATAAATAAGTATCTGGCTGTGGAGTCAAAGGTTGGGAGTTCACTTCCTCACTATGCCTCTTTGACAAGGGCTGGACTCCATCCATACAGTCCCTTCCAGCTCTGCAGTTCTAAGATGAGGATGAGCATAGTGAAATGTAGAGACATCACATTGCAAACAACAATTCGCATAGTCAAAGCAATGGTATTCCCTGTGGCAATGTATGGTTGTGAGAGTTGGACCATTAGGAAAGCTGAGCACAGAAGAATTGACGCCTTTGAGATGTGGTGTTGGAGAAGGGTTTTGAGAGTCCCCTGATCAGCGAGGAGAACAAATAGGTCAATCTTAGAAGAAATCAACCCTGACTGCTCCATAGAAGGTCAAATAATAAAGATGAAGCTAAAGTACTTTGGACATCAGATGAGAAGAGAGGATTCACTTGAGAAAGCCTTGATGCTTGGAAAGGGCGGAGGGCAAAAGAGGAAGGGGCCGGCCCAAGATGAGATGGCTAGATGATATTGTGGAGACAATGGGCACAGAGCTGAGCGAGTTGAGGGGGATGGTGGAGGACAGGAGTGCCTGGTGGACAGTGGTCCATGGGGTTGCAGAGGGTCGGAATCGACTGTGCGACTGAACAACAAACTGTAGTTGCTACTCAATATTGGGTTTCAGTGATTAAATTATAACCCTACTTTTGTTACTGTCAAAAAGCATCAACTGTAAGTATATTTCATCAAAATGTGGCTTAAGGAAAATAACCCAATGCCTTCCTTTATTAAGAGAGAATTAACTGGCCCTCTTCTATTCATGGTTGCTTTTTCATTTTTATTTTACTTATACCTTGCCCTATTTGGTGATGTTCCGAGCCCTTTATAGCAATTCCATCATCACAGGTCTCAGAATCTGTCACAGATTTCCAAATTGGGAGGTGGGGGAGTAATCTTCCAGGTGACATGAAGAAATGTCAAGGAAGGGTGCAAGACTTTCACCAGCTTTCACATTAAATTTGTTCTGTTTCTGCTGTTTCTTACTTTGCGTAACTTTTTAATTAACTTCCTACGTATTGCTTTCTTTAAAATGTAAACTCATTTTGTTTGTGTTTCTTTTTCATTTTAAATTATGAACTGTTTTTTTTTAAACTGGGGGATGGTAAAGGAAAGATGTGGAAATTGTGAGGATTTCTCAAAAATCCCAAAGAAGGCAAAATGCCAAGAAGCTTGGGAACGGCTGCTGTTAATTTTCTAGAACAGTTCTGGAGAAACTCACAGGCTGTCCTCTCTCAATTACAGGTCTTGCTTCTCTCACTTGTCCATCAGTATTTTCACATTAGTGCCACTTGTCCAATTTTAATCTCCTAGTTTTAGTTTTCTGTCATTTTAATCAGCGGTGCTTACAGTCAGATTCTTACCAGGCTCTCTTTCCGACTGATAACTACTGCTGTCAAGTGTATTGCTGTAAATACAGTACCTCCCCCTGCTTCTTTCAGAAAGAGCTTTTCAGGACCAACCTCTCTTTATGATTCACCTCTGATTGCTACACTCACCCTTTCAGCTTTATGATACAAAACCACAAGTAGGGCAAATTGGTGCCATTCAGATGGTTTGGACTACAATTCATGTTTTCCCCAGCTGTCACAGGCAATGGCAAAAAAGCTGTGGTCCTTAGTCTTAGGCGGAAATCAGCTTGCTGGCCTTGGCATAAACTGCTGCATTTCTTTACAAGCACTGTGTCTGTTCTACCAACGAGGTAGTCATCTGGCTTCACACAGAAATGTTCCTTTCCATACAACCCTAGAGAGAGAAAGGAGTAACACAAATGTTTCCCCTCTATTGCTATGAAGTGTGTGTGCATTCCTCCACCTCCACAGATGTTAACTTCTCTTATAACTGCAGTGTAAATAATAGTCTGGTGGAACAACAGTGATGGTATGCCAGCAACAGTGGTTATATAAATACTGTCATGGAAGCTCTCCCCTGTGTAGCAGGGCAGTTGCAGCCAGTGTTAATAATGGTTGTAGTGCAGGGGTTCACAACCTATGCCCCATGGGCCACACCCTGCCTCTGACACCATTCCATCTGCCCTGCAGCGATGATCCCGGAAGCAGACACATTTACAACAGCTGTAAATGCACCTGCGCGTGCACAAACATGCCCACCATGGTTTAAGGTAGTGTTTGCGGCAGGGTGGAAACCACGTTTCCGGCCCATAGTGTGGTCTGAGGGGGAATTGTCTGGCCTATGGTGCAGTAAGTTTGCGACCCCCTGTTTGTTTGTTTATTTATTTATTATTAGTTCCAATTTATATTGACGCCCACTCGCCGTGGAGACTCAGGGCGGCTGACAAAAAATACATTACATTACAATATGTTGGTGTGGGGTCAGGGGGAGGGGCGGCAAAGTCCTCAACCTGCCCTGGCTTCTTCTTCCCCTGGCAGTTGGTGTAGGCACAGGAGGAGGAGTAGTGCTTGGCCTTGTAAACACAACAGACATTAACAGCCACAATGGTATAGTTATTGGATTCTATTAGTGCTGCCAAGAGAAAATGTCCCATTAAAGAAAACATCTCTGCTATTAGTGTGCTGGGTATATAGGAAAAAGACGCAGCAAGCTGGTTTACAGAGAATCAGAACTTTGGACATTGTAGCCCAGGAATGTCAACATGGATAGTTAGCAGCTCTCCAAGATTTCAGAAAGAAGGTTTTCCAGCTTTGCCTGGGAGTGCCACAGGATTAAACTTGGGACCTTCTGCAAGGTAAGCACATGTCCTACCACTTAACTACATTCCATTCCCACAACCACCTCCTGAACCACTGGGGTGAGAAAAGGTCCTCTGTGCATTTTCTCTTTGCTGCTACTTGGTTGACACTATACGCAGCTGTGAGATGGGAGGTGGGCTTTGAGGCAGTTCCATGAACAAGGAATGCTTTGTGTATCGCCTTCTAGGAAAGACGGCACAGTAATTGATTAAACAATTATAAAACACAAAGTACAATCGACAGATATACACTGATCATATGGGAGCATACTGTCAGCCTTGCAATTTCAATGAGTCTAAAAGCCTAGTCCATGATGGCGAACCTTGGCCCTCCAGATGTTCTTGGACTTCAATTCCCAGAAGCCCAAGCACCCTGTGAATCCACACGAATGGGTTTGCTGCAATTCATCCTGCCCATGCTGCCCTTGTTGCTACCGTATGGGCGTGTTTTGCTTCTGGGAGCAATGAGGGTGGCGTGGTCCGGTTGAATTGCAGCAAACCCATTTGTGTGGATTCATGGGAGCTAGGGCTTCTGGTAATTGAAGTCCAAGAACATCTGGAGTGCCAAGGTTCGCCATCACAGGACTAGTCCCATGCATTTTTATTTTACTGCTCATGTAACTGCGTACAGTAAACCCTCCATAGCACCTTTCAGAATAGAGGTTTTAGTTGGCATACATTTCTGCTGACTACAGTTTATGGTCTTCTTGCTACAACACAGCTATTCTCTTGTACACACTACTGCAGTGCTAATTAAAAAATAGCATCAACAACACTGAGCTCTTGGCCACCAGGAGCCCTGTGGTATCTGCTCCAATTGCACCCAGTGATAATCCAACCAGACCTGCCTAACTTCCATCTAGATCGGTGTTTTCCAACATTGGGTTTTTGGACTTCAATTCCCAGAAGTCTAATTCAATCCCCCAAAGCACTGACCCAGACTTCTGGGAATTGATGTTCCCCTGTAGGGCATGGGCCCCACATTGGGAACCACTGGTCTAGATTGTAGAAGGCTTTAAAGCCTTGAAAGGTAGCACAACCTTGCCCATGTGGGAAGTCCTCGTAATGCAGTGCTTAAGCTGGAGTACTGCACCCAAAACCCTGCTTGGTAAAATGTGTACCCAGCTTGTTGGAAACAAAAATGCTAGTTAACTTATGAACTGACTCTAAGCACTATGGCAGCGGTTCCCACCCTATGGCCCATGGGCTGGATCCAGCCCCCAACGCCATCCCATCTGCCCCGTCGCTGCCTCTGCTGCATCCAGAAGTGGAAGCAGGTGCATTTATGTCATGCACAAATGCACCCACAGCTGATGTAAATGTGGAAGTGGGCACATTTATGTCAGCCATAAATGCGCCCACTCCTGCTTCTTGGGGGCATGGTCTGACCTGTGACACTGTCCAGGGGTGTGGTCAGGCCCATGACGAAAAAAGGATGGCCACCCTTGCACTACGGGGTGGTATATAAGTGCAATTGCTATTGCTAATATACCTCTCCAGATATTTTGGACTATGCAGTACTTCCCTCCGCCTCAGCCAGCATAGTCAAAGATCAGAGGGCACTGGTTTGAAGAAGGCTAAAGCTGCAAATTAGCTTTGCAAAAATGAAACAAAAAAATTAAGAATGGTGAAAACAAATAAAAATTAGTAGCCAAGATGGAGCAAAAGGTCCCAGCTGGAGAGCAGACTCTGACACAGAGCTTGCACAACAGGCCAAAAGCAACAGGGCCCACTATAGAGCTCTAGAGACAAGGGCAGGATTGCCTCGTAACTGATTTCTGGTCAACAATTACAAAGCAAGCAATCATCAGTGTCCAACCCTTGTTTCATACAAGTGCAATATTATAAACTGGGGCTTTGCTCGTGAAAAGGAAATTTATTACCATAAAAATGAAAGAAATGCACCAAGTGATGTGAACATGGAGACGTGATGGCTTGCCTCAGATCAATGGCTTGTTACGTACTCATCTGCGCATTGCACTTTCTCAGATATAATGAAAGGCTGCCAGACAATACATGTGTTCAATGGTGTTGGTCATAGGCATCAAATGACTTTTGAAAGATTGTACAGGATAGATGCTTTTGAGATGTGGTTTTGGAGGAGAGTTTTGAGAGTCCCCTGGACAGCGAGGAGAACAAATAGGTCAATCTTAGAAGAAATCAACCCTGACTGCTCCTTAGAAGGTCAAATAGTGAAGATGAAGCTAAAGTACTTTGGACATCAAATGAGAAGAGAAGATTCACTTGAGAAACCCTTGATGCTGGGAAGGGTGGAGGTCAAAAGAAAAAGGGGTGGCCAAAAATGAGATGGCTAGATGGTATTGTAGAGACAAGGTTGGAAGACCAGAGGCAGACATCTTTAGATTGGAATGATGTACTGAACTATTTTAGATAAGGGTGAGACAGAGAATTATATTGTATTCATGCTAACCTAGCTAGAATGAACTAATGCAGTTGTCACCTATAAAAGGTCACCACCATAAAAGGTCACCACCACATGATGCCCATAGTGTTTATAAATATTTGTATTGTTGTTGTTCAGTCGCACAGTCGATTCTGACCCTTTGTGACCCTATGGACCATTGCCCACCAGGCAATTCTGTCCTCCTCTATCTTCCTCAGCCCGCCCAGCTCTGTGCCCATTGCATCTACAATACCATCAAGCAATCTCATTTTTGGCCACCCCCTTCTTCTTTTGCCCTCCACCCTTCCCAGCATCAAGGCTTTCTCAAGTTAATTCTCTCTTCTCATTTGGTGTCCAAAGTACTTTAGTTTCATCTTTACTATTTGACCTTCTAAGGAGCAATCAGGATTGATTTCTTTTAGGATCAACTTGTTTGTTCTCCTCGCTGTCTAGGGGACTCTCAAAACTCTCCTCCAACACCACATTTCAAAGGCATCTATTCTTCTGCACTCAGCTTTCCTAATGGTCCAGCTCTCTCAACCATTCACTACCACTGTCTTGACTATGCAAATTTTTGTTTGCAAGGTGATGTCTCTACTTTTAACTATGTTCCCCAGGTTTCTCATCACTTGTCTCCCAAGCATCAATTGCCTTTTTATTTCATGGCTGCAATCACCATCTGCAGTGATCTTTGATCGTAAGAAAGTAAAATCCATCACTGATTCTACTTCTTCCCCGTCTATTTTCCAGGGACTGATAGGGCCTGTTGCCATTATCTTGGTTTTGTTGATGTTGAGTCTCAAGCCAGCTTTTGCACTCTCTTCTTTCAACCTAAGCAGCAGCTTCTTTAGGTCTTCCTCACTTTCTGCCATTAGGATGGTATCATTTGCATATCTCAAATTGTTGATGTTTCTCCGAGCAATTTTGATTCCAACTTGTGATTCGTCCAACCCTGCATTGCGCATTATGTGCTCTATGTATAAGTTAAACAAGCAGGGTGAAAAAATGCACCCGTGTCTTACTCCTTTTCCTATTCCAAATCACTCTGTCATTCCATATCCTGGCCTAACTGTTGCTTCTTGACTCTTGTACAGATTTCTCATGAGGCATATAAGGTGTTCTGGTATTCCAATATCTTTAATTACTTGCTACATTTTGTTGTGGTCTACACAAAGGCCTTGGTGTAGTCAATGAAAAAGAAGTAGACTTGTTTCTGATATGCCTTTGTTTTCTCCATGATCCAACGTATGTTGGCAATGTGGTCTCTAGTCCCCCTGCCTCTTCGAAACCCAGCCTGCACTTCTGGTAATTCTCTCTCCACGTGCTGTTGAAGTCTATCCTGTATTATCTTGAGCATCACCTTTCTAGCATGTGGGATGAGCGCAGTTGTTCGATAATTTGAACATTCTTTGCCATTTCCCTTTTTTGGGATTGGAACATATACTGACCTTTTCCAATCATGTGGCCATTGTTGTTTTTTCCAAATCTGCTGGCATATTGAATGCAATAATTTGATTCCATCATCTTTTAGGGCTTTGAAAAATTCAGCTGGGATACCATCATCTCCACTGGCTTTGTTGTTTGCAGTGCTTTTTAGGGCCTTTCTGGCTTCACTCTCTAGGATGTCTGGCTCAAATTCAATGTTATCATCATTGTGATTATCAGGGATGTTGAGGTCCTTTTTGTAAAGTTCCTCTGTGTACTCTTTCCATCTTTTCTTAATCTCTTCTGCATCAGCTAAAGCCTTGCCATTTTTGTCCTTTATCATGGTCATTTTTCCTTTAAATGTTCCCTTGATATCCCCATTTTTTTTAAAAGATCTCTAGTCCTACCCCTTATATTGTTTTCCTCTATTTCTTTGCACTGTTCATTTAGGTAGGTTTCCTTATCTCTCCTTGCTTTTCTTTGACATTCTGTATTCAATTGGTTGATTTTTTTTCTTTCTCCTTTGCCTTTTGCATTCCTTCTTTCCTCTGGTATTTTAAGAGCCTCATCAGACAACCACTTTGCTTTCTTACACTTCTTTTCTTTTGATATGGTTTTCCTTGCTGCCTCCTGTATGATGTCCCACATCTCTGATGTCCCATGTCTTTTGGCACTCTGTCTATCAAATATAAGCCATTAAATCTGTTACACACCTCCACTGTGTATTCTTTAGGGATGTTGTCTAGGTCATACCCTTCTGGCCCAATTGTTTTCCTATTTTCTTTAGTCTAAGCCTGAATTTTGCAATCAGTAGATTATGATCTGAGCCACAGTCTACTCCGGGTCTCGTTTTTGCTGATTGTATGGAAGTTCTCAATCTTTGGCTGCAGAATCTGGTTTCGATGTTGGCCATCTGATGATGTCCATGTGTAATGTCTCCAAAACTAAATTGGATAGATATGTGGTTTTGCTCACAGAATTTCCCAGTAAGCATGGTTACTGACTATCCTGCAGTCCAGAGACATGTATTTGCCTAGCTATAACTGTTATTACCTTGTGGACAGAGCCACCCATTAGAGTCACAAAGCAAGCACATTTGTGGTTCTCCTGAGTGACAGCAAAGCTGGAAATACATATATAGTACCATCATTTTTAGAGGATTCAACTAGGATTGGGAGTTTCAGGTTCCTTATTGAACCTCACTGAACCCAGCCTTTGGTGATCGTAAACAAACTCTCTTGCTCGTGAGAGAAAAGGTTGTTGTAGGGCTAAAATGAGGAGGAATGCAATGTATCCTAGCTTGAACTCAATGGAGGAATACTGATCTATAGCCACTATATAAACTAGGGGTTCCCAACCTAAGGCCCACAGGCCAGATCTGGCCCATGGCACCATTTCATGTGGCCTCCACCCCTCTAATGGCATTCAAGAAACAAAATGGCCAACCCTTTGAAGTTGTTGGGACACAATGGCAACCCCCATCATGCAGTCAGGGCAAAATGGCCATCTGGCCCTCGAAGCTGACTGAGAGTGTGTTAGCCAGCTCCCAGCTTGAAAAGGTTGGGAACCCCCAATATAAACTAATAAATGAATCAGTAAAATATCAAATATCAGGATGAGCTTGGGTGGAAGTGGTCAAGACTTCATACCGAATTTTTCTTTGGCCTTCCCCATTTACTCTTTTCCCTTATTGTTGCATCTAATCCCCTTCCTTGGTTACTCTAGCTCAGCATCTGAAAGTGTCATTCAACCTCTTCCAGTCTTTAAAAATAAAATACAAGTATATCAGGTTAATTTCCATATTTCAACCCATTCAAGGAATAACTTGGACCACTCTCTAATTCAAGAAGGGATGGTAATACAACTTAGTTCCACTTGTAATCCTGTCCACTGTATGCTGCTTACTGCTTTACCACATAAATGGTGCCCTAGGAACAAAACCGACTGTTGTGAAATATATTATGAGATTAGTCCCATTGTATAGCCAAAAAAATTCAAATCCACTAATAAGAGGACATGAAAGAACCAAAGATTAGTGTCAAAAATTCTGAATCTTTTCAATAAGGTATGCTGGCTCAATACTTCAGTGGTTTTGGTATATAGCTATAGAGTCAGAGGTTGGGAGTTTGATTCCCTAATGTTTCTCCAAGGAGAAGAGCCTTGGGCAATTTGCACAGTCTCGGGCCACCACCAGAAGAAAGGAATGGCAAACCACGTGTATTTTCTACCTAGAAAAACCTGGAAAAGGTCACCATAAGTCAGGGTTGATTTGATGGCATATTATTATTATTATTATTATTATTATTATTATTATTATTATTATTATTATTATTATTATTATTATTATTATTATTATTATTATTATTATTATTATACCTGTCTTAGAAAAAGCAAAATATTGAGATTGTTATTTGTTAAAGGCCAGATAATAAGTTCAAGCTAAAAATTGTATTTGAACCAAGGATCTAGTTTAATTCTCATATAACAGAAACTCTGTACACCCAGAATACTTGTTACTAGAAAGTGTTTCATTCTAAACTGGATTACATTAAGCATATACAAATTCATATCATACTTTAATATGGGTCAGATCCTATCTTGACGTTTGTGAAACAACAATAAAGAATGTAGCTTTGACCTGGGATTTCCCCCCCCCCTGCAAATTTACATTGGGTAACATCTTCTATTGTATACAAACAAATTCAGAACATACCTGTTTTCCTCTGTACACTCAGTCTGATGCATAAATATGGAAACATTTTATTGCTTAATTTGCTCTTTACACATTTTTCTCTAAATACTTTTATTTTATTCCACCTACATGGCTACATACATGGAATGGCTCTGCTCCCAAAAGGAGCCTCTGCACCAATTTCAGAGATTTGTGCTATTTGTTGATCCATTTAGGAGGGTCACCTAATCCTCTATGTAGCATTTGTGGGCTGGAGAATGGAAAATGAAGTGGACACTTTAGGAAGCATGAAGCAAGGAAATCTGCTTCAGATGACCTGGTTAACTTCTAAATCTGGACTCAACTCAATCATTTGTTTCTCTTCTGGGTTCAAGTTTCATGTCAGCCTTAAGTAGTTCACCAGGTGGCACAAGAGTGCCCAAACTACAGCATGGGGCCAGATCCGGCTCCCAAAACCAATTCATCCGGCCCGTGAAGTCCTCGCCGCTCCTGGAAGCAGAAGTAAAACACACACGTATGGGTGCATTTTACTTCCACTTCCAGGAGTGGTGAGGGCTTCGTGGGCCGGATGAATTGGTGTTAGGGGCCAGATCTGGCCCCTGGGCCACAGTGACCAGCTCCCTGAACCACGTGACTGGCCCACAGCCTGAAAGGTTTGGCCACCCCTGCATTAGACAAACTACTCCCTCTCTGGGCTTCGGCCTGGAGAGGTTTTCCTAACTGAATCTACAATATATCAGTAATGACAATGAGCCATCATACAAGGTTCCTGGAAATATTTCAGAAATAACATATATAAAGCACCAAGAGGAGGAAGAGGGCTCCATAAATGTGAAAAAAAAACCCCTGTCATTTTTGAGAGTCAACAACTAACAGTTTTAAGTAAACTTTTCAGAACTAAGTTGAGGGAGGCTTACATAAAGAAAAATACATGTATAATTACAATATAAGAATTATGAACAGAGAAGATAGAGCAGAAGACAACAGATGTCTGAAATGCTAGGCTCCTTGCTCTTGCTAATATTAAAATGTTGCTCTACCGTGCTGTGAGTTGTGTCTGCACTGCGGAGGTATGGGCAAGGTCCAGAGCAGAAGTTGGCAAAGTACCCCTTGGGTTCATGGACCCATTTCCAGCCCAGGTCTTGCCGAAAGTCAATATAGAGACGGCGCACACAGCAGTTCTCCTCCAGGTTTCTGGAACAAGAGAGATAGGTATGTAACTAAGTCAAGTTTACATTGCATTGCTTCGGGTTTGGAGGATTAGCTGGTTCTATGCTGTTGCCCAAGGAAACCCCAAGTGTATTTGCAACGTTTCCACTCTTCAAGGAGGCTCCTTTCATAGTTGAACTGGCAGCATGAATACTAACATTTATTTATAAACCACCTCGTATACCCTTCTGCTTTAAGAAGCCAATCAGTATAGAAAACCAAAACACTAATTGGAGATTTCATCAGCCGTAGCAACATTTGGGGCTAGGAAGAAGATGATGAAAATGATGAAGCCATTATAAAATGGGCAGAATCCTACTCAATGTGCCTTACACACAATCCTGAACTATCCTGTTCATTTAACAATGGAAATTGGCATAAAAGTTACAATCCAGATTTAGTTTTTGTTAGTCAGCTCATAGCTCAGTAATGCTTTAAGAGCATAGGTGATCCAATCCCAAACACTCAGCACAGACCCATTCTATAATAGATCTACTCAGCCATCCAAACTCAATTCATACCATTCCAACATAAGGTACAATTTCAAAAAACTCAACAGACAAAAATCTACAACAATGTTAGATATGCCTGTACTATGATGAGTTTATAACTTCCATTTGGAATGTTGCTATACCTCCATTTTAAGAGTATGTGGGACCAATTACATCCCAGACCTCACTCTGGAAACACATACCAAGTACTTTAGATATTTTATCCTTTAAAGAAATTATTAAACATTTTGGGCAAAGCACCAAAGAATAGCTTCTTCAACTCTTTAATAACTGCTGAAAAAGCAAACAAACCACCCCCACCCCAAATACAGTGGAAGACAAAAATAATTGCAATATTGAATCCAGGGAAAGAATCATCAGCTCCCAAACGCTACAGGTTAAATCTTCCTACTATGCCATGTACACAAAGTGTTTGAAAAAAAAAGATATTAAATCATTTAGCCCCTAAAATTGAGCGTCTTCTAATTCTAGAAGAGGCAGGTATTAGATCTGGCAAGAATTGTATGGCTTAAATCTAACCAACCACACCAAAGATGATTTTGAGATACATAAAATTATTGGAACAGCATTTGTTGACCTTACAACAACATATGATACTGTCCACTATTCATTACTGCTCAGAAAGCTCTACCTTGTTACTAAAGATCAATGGTTATCATTGTGTTTCAAAACCAAAGGTTCTTTAATGAATGTCAAGGAAGGTACAGTCACTGGAGAAATCAAAGGAACAATCTACCACAGGGTAGTCTCCATGCACCATTATTTTTTAACCTTTGCAGAAATGATTGAGCAATGTTCCCATATGCCAGGAGTTTCATCTATGCTGATGATATTGCCTCAATAGTCTAAGGCAGTGGTTCCCAATGTCGGGCACACGCCCCACAGGGGACTTCAATTCCCAGAAGTCTAAGTCAGTACATTGGCTGATCAGTGCTTTGGGGAATTGACTTAGGCTTCTAGGAATTGCAGTCCAAAAAACAAAGGTTAGGAAACACTGGTCTAAGGGGAAACCTTTGAATCCATTGAACTAGCTTACCTTTGCCTTAGTTCTTTCCTCATACTGTATTATAAAAACAGCCAACTAAAAGCAAACCCTTTGAAAACACAGGGTTGTGCCTTCCACTTAAAGAACAGAGAAACAGAGAGGAAGCTCCGAGTTAATTGGAAAGGAAAACTTTTGGAACACTTCTGTAACCCAAAATATCTGGGTGTCACTCTGGATTGAACCCAGACTTACAAAAAACACTGCCTACACATCAAACAGAAAGTTGCTGCCAGAAATAACACAACTTAAGAAACTGGCTGGTACATACTGGGACACACATCCACCAATAATAAGAACAGCAGCTTTATCCCTATGCTACTTAACAGCAGAATGCCAGAGCCCTATGGTGTAAATCAGCACAGACCAAAAAAGTGGATGTAGTTTTGAATGAATCATGCAGGATTATTACTAGCTGCCTGAAATCTACTCCCATTGGAAAAAAGTCTATCATGTGCCCGGCATTGTCCCTGTGGATGTACATCAAGAGGTGCTAGCAAATGAAACAAGGAAATACAGTACCAAACCCACCCATTTTATGGACACCAACCCCCTGGATGGTGGCTAAAATTGAGGAAACATTTTTACACACTTCTCACGCTTTAAATACCAAACCAGAAGAGTCTAGGGCTAAACCTATATTGAAGACTGCCTCTCATGAGTACAAGATTCTGCCTGGATCACCTGGAAATTGAATAATATATTTCTGAATGAAGTAGGAAGATTAAAAAATGAACTAAAATGTCACTAATTGGATACAGGATAAATTTTATACGAATATGGAGAAATTAAATCAATGCAACATTTATGTGCATGCAATTTATGCCCGGCCACATATACAAAAGGTCTAATAAATGGCTGAGATAATGCCATTAAAATAGCCTGCTTTTGGTCAAAAATAATTGTGCAACACTAATTTATTTATTTATTTATTTATTTATTTATTTATTTATTTATTTATTTATTTTGTTTATACCCCAACCATATAGGAGATTTTCCTACTCTGGGCAGCTAACAACACAAACTCATACATTAAAAAGCAACATACATTTAAAAGAATTAAATATATATATATACACAAGGGAAAAACCCTAAAAGAAAAACCTATTTGGTGATGGAGAGAGACAAAATAAAATCCCTTATAAGTCCAGTCTGAATTTGGAAAAATTCCCAAAAATTGTAATATTCACTTCACAACTGAAATGAACATTATGAGTTACTGAAATCTGGATGTCTGAAGCTGAAAAGTAGTTTCAGCGGCATCAAAACTAGTCTAGCACTTGGCAAGCCACAACACCACCTGTATTTGCTGCACAATTCACCACTTATGCAGAGCAACCCAGAATTTGTGAATGATAAAGGCTTCCAGAATATTTTGCAATCACAAAACAGAATGAAAGGGGTGAGGTGGCTCTGTAGCTGCAAGCAAAGAAATGGAGCTAGTTCTTACGAGATTGTAGCCTACCGAAAGCAGTAATTGGTGTCCAATGCCCGCTTCTTCCTCTGACTTTTTAGGGCTGGACTCCCAAGTCGGTGTGGGGGCAGCATCATCAAGATTAAATGGGGACTGTGGAGGTCCTTCTGCTTTTTCAGGCTTCCGAGGTCTCCACGTCCATGGATCTCTTCACTTTCAATGCCTGAAGAAGATAGGACAGGGGAAGGCATGAGCTGCAGCAGTGAATGTTGAAGTGCACAGAAGATGCAACTGGAGGACAGGTTGGGAAAGAGCCCAAAAGCTTAGCCACTAGGAAGATTCTCTCTAAGTACAACCACCTTTGCCAGGATAAACTTGGTTGCTCTTGGCTTGCAACACAACTTTGTGGGTCACTTGTTTTATGATGAGTAAACTGGTGGTGGGACCATTCATTTGGCTCTCCTGCTACAGGTTTCGGTCCAGAGACAGGGTGAAAAGAGATGAATGGCTGAAAGAAACTGGGCAACAGAAGCAGTATCTAAGATACACACAGCCTTAGGGCACCAGTGACCAAACTTTAAGGATAAGAGCCAGGCAGCAGCTCATGTTGAGCCAAGCCAAGCTTCTGGCTGCCAGTGCCACCTTAGGCAGGTTGCCCAATTTCTCTGTGCCCACGTTGTGCAAGACGGAAGCTAGAATAAAACCAAGCAAATATCAGTGTCAAATTTTCTGGGGCTGGGTGAGATTAAGAGAACAAGATAGGGAGAAGATTTTTATAAAGCAAGGAAATATTACTATGGGCACATTCCTTAACACAGGGGAGCTCAAACTTTTCAAGCCTTGGGCTGGTCATGTGGTTCAGCAGGCCGGTCATGTGGTTCCTCCCACCAGAAGAGGAAGTAAAACGTGCCTTGCAATCTGTTTTGCAACAGGATGAGATAGATTTTAAGATGCCATTTTCTCTGCTTAAATCAGGACTGCCCAAATTATGGTCCATGGGCCAGATCCGGGCCCTGACATCAATTCATCTGGCCCATGCTGCCCGCATTGCTCCTGGGTGCCCATACGGGTGAATTTTGCTTCCACTTCTGGGAGCGACGAGGGCAGTGCAGACTGGGTGGATTGGCATCAGGGACTGGATCTGGCCCACAGGCCATAGTTTGGGCACCCCTGCCTTAACACAATAGATAATAGATAATATACACACTATAATTTTTGTGGTGTAACACAGAATCATTGCCCGAAAAGCAAACAAATCATTACCTAATAGCTGTATTTTCTAAAAGTAAGGTATTAATGGTTACTTGTGCATAATGTAATACATTGTTAAGATTTACTTCTCAATATTATTTAGTTTTACTTCTCCCCATATGGAAAAAATAACTAAAATGGCTTAACTGTTCCCAAATGTAATGCTCCTCAAATGTTAGCAAAATGCTAACCTTTAATTGCTATAATTAATACTTTTGAAAGTAACGGCACTGGTCATCATTGTGAAAAGAAAGGCAGAGAGTAATATTGTTTTCTTTAATGCATTACTTCCAAATTCTGGTCTTAAAGCCAAATTAGCTGTCACAACATCCTACAAAGAATCCTGGGAATGTTAATGTGACACAAGTACTGAATACTGTCAGCTTCCTCATTGGGACATTTGGGGGGGGGGGTGAAGTTTACTCCCTTCTCCCCAATCATTCACATTTACTGGGTGTTGAAGCAAATCAAGTTGCTCTCAATGCATGACATTTGAGTTCTCATCTAGGAGGTCTACTGTTTTGATGTTCTTGCTTTTACTCTCTTTCCAGTAAGTGTGGACATTGGGAATGGGGTAAATATGAGCAAATGGGCTGTATTATCCTTACATGGTCACAGGTGGGATTGGTCCTGTGATAGTGGGATAATGGGCCATGATATCCTTACATCTTGTCACTGTCAAAGTTGCCTCTAGTGTAAGCGAAGTTGCTTACAAGCCACTTCAGAATATTGGAAATTAAATCCTTCCCCTGATCTTCTAAGGATAGTTAGGGGAAGTGAAATTATTACTTTTATGTCTGCTAAATTGTTGTGATGTGATGCATCACTTCAGTTAAATTATTTTTTTCCCATGCCTGTCTGTGTATTGCTGATTGCTGTGTATTGCTGACTGAAATTGCAACGGAGGGTAGTTTCTCGATCAGGAATACACAGTCAGACAGAGAAAACAAATTTTTTTAAAAAATTTAACAGAAGTGACACATCAGCAAAAATCTAGCAGATGCAAAAAAAAAAGGTCACTTTTCCTGAATATACAGAGATAATCAAGGGAAGCGTTCAATTAAGTTCTGAAGGGTCAGTTCCATTAAGGTGGGAGGAATGAATTGAATTGCTCCTCCCCTGACCAAAACTGATGCTTTCCCACAGCTGATCCAAACAGTACCAAATCTGGCAATCAGGACAGGCCCACAGATGCTTTAGCCTTCTCAAAACTCCCTGTGGAAAAAAATATTACTAGTAAAGCAGTATGTTTGTACATGTGTCCATGTTCCTGATCTCTTTGTATCCTGTCTGCTCTTACAAACATCTGCCTACATGCAAAACAAGATGTATGATCCTACACCACTTTGCACAAAGGGATATTTTAAAATTCTCAGGTGTAGATGAGACCCAACTCTTTCTTATGACCCATTTTGCTGCTTTCCCATCCAAACTCTCCTCAGTCACCTTTAAATTTGATCTCCAGCACCTCATGCAGGTTTTCCAAAATATCACCATTGGACTGGAAGGTGTTACATGGACAATGGATGCTGATCTCCAGTCCCAGATTTGATTCTGTTGGGAGTCAGGTTACAGAGAGAGAGAGAGAGAGAAGGAGGGAAAATGAAAATTCATGTTTACAAAGTAATGTTTCTCCTACCCAAAAGCTCCTTCAGAAATTTCCAGTGCTCTTGCCCAACAGTTACTGAGTTTATTTGGAGACCATCTCATTGATCTCACCATGTTTTTATTAAAGAAGACAGAAAATGGAAGTTGGACTATATGCATTAGGCATGAGCCTTCTGCTAGAAATAGTAGACCCATGTTGAATATTCCTTTCTTGCACTCTATTGCCTAACTTGAAAAATCTCATATCTTGACCTGAAGTAAGTAAATCTTATACAGTTTAGTGAGATTGCCAGATGACCATAAAAGAAGAAGCTTTCGAGTGTTACATTTTTATAATTTGCATTGTTCTGTGACTATTTTCTAAATCATCTCACCAACATGGTTTCAAGAGTCTTGCTTAAATAGATGGAACAGTGCAGGATTAGAAGGATATGCCTTTCACAAGCCAAATCTAAAATTGTGTTAATCATGAAGCTGATCCATGCATTACAACATTGTGAACTTGTAGATTTGCTTGGTTGCTTGCTTGCTTATGCAGTATCATTATGCTGCCCATTTCCTGATCTCCTCTTGCCAGTGATGTAGAGCAGAAGAGGGAAAACACACAACTTATTCACACTGATGGAATTGCCCAGAAAATCATTTAAACAGAGCAATATAGATAGATGTATCTGTATTCTTTCCTACTGCATTAAGAGATGCTTGGATCTTTTTTTAAAAAAAGGAATCTAATCTAATTAGTTCATATTTTTACACATGGTTCATTCATTCTGCAACCATACAATTTAAGGGTGAGCAACTGGCAGCCCTTCCAAGGTTGCTTGATTACAATGTCCACCAGATTTTTACAAGCCTAAAGTTTGTTGTTGTTGTTCAGTCGCACAGTTGATTCCGGCCCTTTGCAACCCCATGGACCACTGTCTGCCAGGCACTTCTGTCCTCCACCATCCCCCTCAACTTGCTCAGTTCTGTGCCCATTGCCTCTACAATACCATCTAGCCATTGTATTTTTGGCCACCCCCTTTTTTCTTTTGCCCTCCACCTTTCTCAAGTGAATCCTCTCTTTCTCAAGTGAATCCTCTCTTCTCATTTGATGTCCAAAGTACTTAAGCTTCATCTTTACTATTTGACCTTCTAAGGAGCAGTCAGGGGACTCTCAAAACTCTCCTCCAACACCACATCTCAAAGGCATCTATTCTTCTGTGCTCAGTTTTCCTAATGGTCCAGCTCTCACAACCATACATTGCCACCGGGAATACCATTGCTTTGACTAGACGAATTTTTGTTTGCAATATGATGTCTCTACTTTTCACTATCTTCCCCAGGTTTCTCATCAGGGAATTTGTAATCCAACATCATTATCCCTCTGGATAGAGTTTACAGTGGTTTTAATCAGATTGTCAAACTGGGAAAATGAAGGTTTAGATTCCTACTTAGTCACAAAGTTTGCTCAGGACTCTTAGGAACAATCAAAGCAGAGTAAAGGCAATCACACGTGTATAATGCCTCATGGTGCTCAGTGCACTCTCTGGGCAGTTCACAAATTAATTAGCATTTTGCTTCCAACATGCTGGGTACTCATTTTACCAACCTCAGAAGGAAGGGAGGCTGAGTCAACCTTGATCCCTGGTCAGGATAGGACTTAAAACCTTTTGGAAGCAGGACAGCAGTTTAACCACTGCACCGCCAGTCACTGTCTCTCAAACCCTCACAGGTTTGCTGTGTAGACAAAATGGGGGAGCACAATTTGCTCTATTCTGGGTAATTTGGAGAAAGGGCAAGACAGAAATACATAATCATAGAACACATCTTATGAATTCTACCTCTCTGCTGGACTCAATTTCATCTTTTCAGTCCACCAATTCTAATTTATATTTATTTTCTAAATTGGATTACTTTTATAGAAATTGTCTCCATCTTTATCACATACTATATTTGAAAATATTCAGAGGAGTCTGCTTACATCAGGGGTTCGCAGCCTAGAGCCTGGGCCCGGGCCCGGGCCTAGGCCCTGGTGCCATTCAGTCTGGCCCATGACGACGACCCCAGAAGCAGGCACATTTACAACAGCTGTAAACGTGCCCTTACATGTGCAAATGCACCCGCTGCGGTTTGCGGCAGCATTTACAATGGGAGAAACCGCGTCTCTGGCCCGCTCAGCTGTCTGAGGGTGAGCAGTCCAGCCCATGGCACGAAAACCTTGAGAATCCCTGGCTTACATGTTAAGCCACAAATACTGAATAAGCAAGTGACAAGAGATGGGCTGCGGACCGCTGAGCCTGATCCCTGCTCCACCTACCTCTGTGAGAAAGCCACTCACGGACAGTCTCTGTGACATCAAAGGACAACCATTCAGGGGATCCTCGTGTCATCACATTCCGGCCACTGAGGTAGCGCTGCTTTGCAATGTGCTCATCTGGTTTCAGGACCTAAATTAGGAAAAAAGTACAAAAGAGATTGCTTAGTTCAGCCAGGGGTGGTATCCGTTGTCTGCCAGGGCAGAATGAGGAATGTGTTGAATCCATGTCCAGTAAACTCAAACTTCCAAAATCTAAACCAGGGGCACCTAAACTATGGCCTGTGGGCCAGATCCGGCCCCCAACACCAATTCATCCAGCCCACGAAGCCCTTGTTGCTCTTGGAAAGCAACGAGGCTTCGTGGGCCGGATGACTTGGCATCAGGGGCCGGATCCAGCCCAAAGGCCTTAGTGACTGGCACCCTAAACCACGTACGTGACTGGACCACGGCCTGAGAAGTTTGGGCACCCCTGATCTAAACCCTGGGCAGAATGTAAACGATGGTATAACGACGCCCCCATCCCCAACTCTATTCAAATTAATGATGGAAAGGGAATAAGACTAGATAAATCAATTGAAGGATTAAAAAAGGAAGAAATAAAAATCACCCTGTTCAAATTTTAAGGACATATGGGGAGAGTTTCTAGCCTACACACTGATAAAAGGGAAAGGAAAAAACCCAGGCAAAGAACAAATGTCATTCTGGAAATAAGGATAAATTACAAATTAAAGAAATTGTAGAATAAATAAGATAAAAGATACATATATATTGTCCTGCTCAATGAAGGGAACACATTGTACAGTCAAACCTCACATAAAGAGCATCTCGCTTAAAGAGCAACTCGCTGAAAGAGCAGAATTTTCTCTGAATGTTTGCTTCACTTAACAAATAAAACCAACCAAAAACTCACTTAACAAATAAATCGGGGTTCGCAATCCCCCCCACAATTGGTCACTTACAATGGTGTTTCGTTTAAAGAGCAAACTCGCTTAAAGAGCAATCCTGTGGAATGCATTATGCTCTTTAAGCGAGGTACAACTGTACTTTTGTATATTATAATAGTTTTATTTTTCTATTGGTTTGTTTTGTAGTTTTATTGTAATGTGTAATCCAGGGGTGCCCAAACTATGGCCCAGGGACCAGATCCAGATCCCAATGCCAGTTCATCTGGCCCTCGAAGCCCTTGTTGCTCCCGTAAGTGGAAGTAAAACTTGCCCATACCTCCGCTTCCAGGAGGGACGAGGGCTTCGAGGGCCAGATAAATTGTTGTCAGGAGCTGGATCCGGCCCCTTAGCTGTAGTTTGGGCACCCCTGTAATCAATGGTATTTTTGTATTTTAAAAAAATTAAAAATAGAATGTAGTTATATCTTCTAAACTCAGAATGCAGTTTGCAAATAATCCAAGTACTGTATAAAGAAAATCCAATATGAACAAAAAATACATATATTTTAGAAAATTTGTATTTAAAAACTTGAATAACTGGGGTGTGGAGGAATCCCTGAATAAAATGCATATGTTTCAAAAAGTACAAGAAGCTTTGCCATAATGTCCAAAAATGTGAGCATTATTGAGAGATGTATTTGAAAACACATACACATTTTTGTACATTACCCTATCCCTCTTATCACTGCTTTGCAACTTGATGCAGAAATGTAACAGAATGAAGAGTGAAGAAAAAGAGAACTTAAGCCAAGTCACCACTCTTTGCCCAGACGAAACTGTTTCCATCTATGAAAACAGCTGGATAAATTTTTAGCTCTCTTGTCAAACCACCCCCTTCCAGCCCCAGCATGCAAAACACAGGTACTGTTGTATAAATTTAACCCACCCTTCAACAGGAAAAAAAATAAGTATATATGGGAAGACGCATGAAGGCAGATAAGCACATGTCCACATACGGATACAGCATGATGCAACTGTGTTGAAGAATAACAAGGTTTGACACCCTGTTTGCAGCTGCACAGCATAGTACCCCAGTGATGAGCAGGGCTCTGGCCAAAGAATGCAGTTACAGGCCAAGGGCTGATCTGCAGAATAGCTGGGCATGTTATAGATGCCAAAAACTGCTTGAAAATTCCACACATGCTGGTTCTCTTGACTGTGGCCAGCTGGTCTGGTGCCACCAGCTTCCAGCATGCCATCAGAAATATTTGAAATGCAACACTTGCAAGACTACAGAATCGCTTAACCCTTCGCATGACAGCAGCTCCAATTAAGCACTGGCCAAAAGCAGAAAGATAACTCAGGCAAAAGTTTTAAGCAGCCATCACTCTAATACTGGATATCTAATGCTTATGTAGATGGCCCTCTATTTGTACCTTAATGAGATCATTTGAAGATCAAAGTTATGTAGTGATCAGAGCTTTAGATAAGGACTGGGGAGAAGTGAGCTTAAATCTTTCAGGAGTTATGAATCTCCCAGATTCAATCATGTAAATCAGGGGTGTCCAAACTACTACCCATGAGTTGGATCCATCCCCCAGTGCCAAATCATCTGGCCTGCACTGCCCTCACCACTCCTGGAAGCAGAAGTAAAATACTCAAAATGCATTTACGGCAGTGTTTTGCACATGCACAGGCATGTTTTACTTCTCCTTCTGGTGGGAGGAAACACATGACTGGCTGCTGAACCATGTGACTGACCCATGGCCTGAAAGGTTTGGGCACCCCTGATGTAAATTCATGGAGATGAAGAGATGCAGGAATGGGAATCCTTTAATCCAAAGCATTGCAAAATTGCTTTTGGTGATTATTGCCCTTTTAGCAGTTTTTCTTCTGGTTAGATTATTGCCTTCCCAGCGACTGAATGCTCCAGAGCTAGTACATTTTAATGGCACACTTCTAATTCTGGGAAGGATGTTGCGAAAGGGTTCATTCTTCTTCCACATTCTCCTCAATACACTTGCAGAATGTCTTTCTCCTTTAGCTTCCCCTGCCAGAGGTTGAGGAATAGCTTAAAGGTTGGATCTCTTTTTTTCCATACATAGTAGGAGAGATCCAAGTTATCTTATGTCTCTTGCCTAACAATGAAGACTATAAATTTGATATTTAAGATCAGGTGTTCTCAACTTATGGCCTGTGGGCTGGATCCAGCCCTTGGTATCATTCCATCTGGCCTGTGCCCTCGCTCCCGCTGCTCCTGCCACCGCCGCTGCCACCCCCACCCTTAATTTTGCCTTTTATCTCATACTCTGCCAACTATATCAAGGAATAACTAAAAGCCTTACATTGCCAAGAAGACAGCCTTTCATTTGTGCTGGTAACAAGGAATAGAATGCTCCATCAGAAGCTCATTTACCCAGACCCTTCAATTTTTCTGCCCAGCATGAACAGAGAGAGCTGCACAACTGGCAAGCTCTGGGCACAGCAGATTATTTGCATCTTGGTTCTGCATTAATTCTTGCCCTCATACTAGGCTTCCTGTACTACAACTTCAGCCTATGCCTGAGAAGTATGATAGCACCCTGCCTATAGAAATACTATAGACATTACTGAGGTAACAGATGACAGGCAGTGTGATGTAATAAATACAGTGAAGGACCAAAACTCAGTAGCTATGGAAACTCAGTAGGCATGGTTGCAATGGTAAAACCTTAAATATTATATACCTTGGAAACCCTTTGAGGACCCTAGGAGGCAACTTGATGGCACATAACATAGTATATGAAGAACTCCTCCGTGAGTCCTCAGGAAAAGTGCTACATATTACGATGAAGCATCATTACCATACTTTTTATTAGACATTAAAGATATAAGATACAAATGTAACATTGGTCATGACCAGGTAATTGCCACATGTAGCAGATATTAGGTTCCATTGAAGAAACACAACGGCCATTTATTACAATTTTAGACAAGGTATGAAAGATTTTTTTAAAAACCACAGGACCCAAACTATCTTGGATCTTGCCTTGAGAAGAACAATACTGACAGCATAATCTTTATTTAAAATCTTGATGGCAAACGGTGGAGTTTACTCAGGAGCACATTGCTAAAAAACACTATTTTTCACTTTCACTTCCCTACTATACCACAGAGTATGCAAAGGTTATTCTTCGGGACTATGACCCTCACAATTCCCCAGGTGATAGGACAATTCTAGGAATCACAGCAGCCTTTCTAACTTTTCCCTTAACCTCCACCTCAAATCTGGCTTTAGAAACAGGTGGATAGCGTCAAATCATCTAGAAGTCATTTTTCCATCCCCTGGGCTTACTATGCAAGTCTGAACAGGTTATCCTGCTATGGGAACATACTGCCAGCGACCCAATGCTGAGCACCACGTGGCGGTTAACTAACCTGACAGCCTTGAAGAGTAGTGGCCTTGGTTAAGTCTACAGGGAAGGGTGATGGTGCCCGAGTGGATTAAATCCCACTTGAATCCATCTTAGTGGAAGGCAGCAGTGTCATCAATACTGGCCTGGGGCTGAGGAGGACTTTGTGTGCCAAAAGGGCCCAGAACAAGAAAATGACCTGCAGAACTGGATCAATGGTACAGGTGTTATGCTGCAATGCGGAAGGCAGATGAAAGGCCACAACATTATATTCACAGGACACTCTTCATGGCTGATCGCCATGATGATCACCAATATTCAGAACTGGATACAGTACAAGAAGAAGAAGGGCTTACTATGGGCTGCAAGAGGCTTAAAAACCCTTAAAGAGTAAGTTTAACTTCAACAATTTTATTTCTGCTTCTGGTTTACTGAATTTTCTTGCTAGGGGGTTCTTGAGGCCAAGCATACCATTTAATGGCCAACATGCTGCTTCTGGAGATTTTCAGCCAGAGATACACATATACAGTACATGCATTTTTATTGCTGGGATGTCAGGAGGGAGAGTTGGTGGAGTTTTACACAGCTGAAGGGTCATACAAGGCTCACTTCTGCTTCTACGAAAGAGCTGGGTGGTGGTGTAGGAATGACTATTTAATAATGAATTAACTCAGGAGTACCCAAACTGTGGCCCCAGGCCAGATGCAGCCCCCAATGTCAATTCATCTGGCCCATGAAACCATCATCGCTTGCAGAAGTAAAATGCACCTGTACAGGCACGTTTTACTTTTGCTTCCAGAAGTGACAAGGGCTTTGCGAACCACATGACTTGGCATGGGGGGTGTGCATCTGGCCCCCGGGCTGTAGTGACCAGCTCCCTGAACCACGTGACCAGCCCATGGCCTGAAAGGTTTAGGCACCCCTGATTTAACTAATCACCAACTTTGTTATTTTAATTAGTTGAAAACTTATTTGAACTCATGGCTAGATCAAAGAATGGAAGTTGAAACTATATTTGCTATATCTATTTGTACAGGAGTAAAATGAGAGGTTCTTTGGTTCAGCCTAGAAAAGAGCTCTTTCTTTTTACAGCAGCGATGTTTGATGTTAGCTTTTATGTTGCAGAATGGGAAATGGAACAAATAAGAATGGTTTCATAGAATCTACCTAAAACAACCTGGGTCCACAACTTTTCCCACTACTGAGTCCTCCTCACCTGAAAGAGTTCAATACGTTGCTCAGTCCGTTTGGAACTAGGGTTTGGCACTCGCAGAACCCGAAACTCCGCCCGGAAGAGGTTGGTACTGTTCTTCTCTGCCAAAGATACATTGAAGCGAAATAAGTAGGAAGTTACACCTTTGGGGCAGTAAGTGAGTTCATCTGAAAAGAAAATGAAGAAAACAGAATCACAAACTAGCTAAGGTGGCACATACAATTTGAGGCACTGAAGAGAATGTCTGGACTGTATCTAGTCAAGAAGATCTTGGATTTTTATTTTTCCACATTCCATTTTCACTCTTTATGTATTTACCTCATCAAATGTGGAATCACTTCACATTGCCCATAGAAAACATGTTTCCATAACTGCAGTAATCTAAAACCAGAATAAAGTGGTAGCAGATCATATATCACTATAGTCAAAATATTGCTATCAAGTTTGAGAATATAAAGCAGGGGTTTCCAACCTACAGCCCATGGGCCAGACTCGACCCGCAACACCTTTCCATCTGGTCTATCGCTGCATCCACCACACCCGGAAGTGGAAGCAGGCACATTTATGGCAGCCCATGGCTGTCCTAAAAACGGAGTAGGTGCATTTACGACAGCCATTAATGAGCCTGCTTTTGCTTATGGGTCCGGAGGCCTGTGGCGTAAAGACCATTTGCTCCAAGTGCCTCTGTTTTATCAGGGCTCAAATTAAATAATCCTTTACTGAGACCAAAATCTCCTTTAGTCTCACTAGATACAGACCGCAAATGGAAACTGAAACAAATGCCATCAAATACTGATAACATTATACCAGCCATCCTGGCTGGAGGATTCTCTCAAAAAAGTAACCTTTCCAAGAGCAGACTTCACTGCCTACCCATCGATGACCTCAACAAACAGCTTTAGACAGATATTAGAGAGAACGAGGAAGCCATAGTCTACTGAGATAACACAGCTCAAATGCGATGACTTCAGAATTTTTATAAATATAATTACAATTTATACCTCAGTTTTCCTCACAGACTTCAGGGCAGCTATTTAGGGAAATCCCCCAATGCTACTTTCTGAAACCTGCCTCGCCACTGGGTATAGATGGAATTTGTGCAAACTCCATAAGCCAACCTAGACAGATGACATGGTTAAGGCTATAAAGATGTTAAATTGTGCTGAGAATTGGATGGCTCATCAAAGCATTTGTCTAGCCCCAGGGCCTTCTTCTGTATAGACAATCACACACCCCAAGTCTCTAGTCTAGGGCTATGATTTTCTCATTTAATATCATGGAGAAAAACACATTTTACAGACAAAGCTGTTTTCAAAATGCCGATCTTTTAATTACAGTGGTACCTCATACAACGATTTTAATCTATTCCTCAGGCCTCGTTGTTGTATGAAACAATTGCTATACGATTCATGCATCGTATAGTCATTTTCCCTATGGGATGCATCGTACAATGATTTATTTATTTTTTTGCTAAATGGTTTTTCCCACTGAAAATTTGTTGTACAATTTTTTCCATAGGGAAAATTGTTATGCGGGACACCATTTCCCCCCAAAACCTAATTGTTACACAATTTCATTGCTATACGGGGCGATTGTTGTATTAGGTTCCACTGTACTTCCAGTTTACTTTTTTTTTTAAGTGCAACCTGCAGAGGTGGAAAACGGGACACTAGTGATGCTATTGATACTCCAGTGTTGCCCACCTCTGTACTAGGATAGGTTAAGGTATCCCTTGCTTGAAAGCCAGTCATATCCAATGCTAGGTGGAGGTGCTCATTTCCAAAGAGCCAGCACTGTCTGCATCTGCAGACATGTCCCTTGGTCATGTGGCAGGCATGACTAGACACCGGGGTTACCTTCTACCTGTTACCTTACACCAAAGTGGTACCTATTTATCTTCTTGCACTTTCTTGCTTTCAAACTGCTAGGTTGGCAGGAGCTGGAACAGATGATGGGTCTTGAACTGCTGAACTTTCAGTTGTCAAGTCCAGCATCTTAACCACTAAGCCACCGCAGTTCCCTGGATATTGCACTTCTAATATACTAGTTTTACTATTTCTCAGCTATTATTCAGTGACCAGTTTCATCAAGAACAAGAAAGTTTGAGGTCCATCTTTCTAACACAAGTAAAAGCTTTTTTGTTGTTCAGTCGCACAGTCGATTCCAACTCTTTGCGACCCCATGGACCACTGTCCACCAGGCACTTCTGTCCTCCACCATCCTCCTCAACTCGCTCAGCTCTGTGCCCATTGCGTCCACAATACCATCTAGCCATCTCATTTTTGGCCGCCCCCTTCTTCTTTTGCCCTCCGCCCTTCCCAGCATCAAGGCCTTCTCAAGTGAATCTTCTCTTCTCATTTGATGTCCAAAGTACTTTAGCTTCATCTTTACAATTTGACCTTCTAAGGAGCAGTCAGGGTTGATTTCTTCTAAGATTTACCTATTTGTTCTCCTCGCTGTCCAGGGTACTCTCAAAACTCTCCTCCAACACCACATCTCAAAGGCATCTATTCTTCTGCGCTCAGCTTTCCTAATGGTCCAGCTCTCACAACCATACATTGCCACAGGGAATACCATTGCTTTGACAATTCGAATTTTTTTTTTTTTTTTTTTTTTTTTTGCAATTTGATGTCTCTACTTTTCACTACGCTCCCCAGGTTTCTCATCGCTTGCCTTCCAAGAATCAGTTGCCTTTTTATTTCATGGCTGCAATCACCATCTGCAGTGAGCTTTGATCCTAAGAAAGTAAAATCTGTCGCTGCTTCTACTTCTTCCCCATCTATTTTCCAGGGACTGATAGGGCCTGTTGCCATTATCTTGTTTTTCTTTATATTGAGTCTCAAGCCAGCTTTTTCACTCTCTTCTGTCAACCTAATCAGGAGCTTCTTTAGGTCCTCCTCACTTTCTGCCATTTGGGTGGTATCATCTGCATATCTCAAATTGTTAATGTTTCTCCCAGCAATTTTGATCCCAACTTGTGATTCGTCCAACCCTGCATTGCACATTATGTGCTCTGTGTATAAATTGAGTAAGCAGGGTGACAAAATGCAGCCTTGTCTTACTCCTTTTCCTATTTCAAACCACTCAGTCATTCCATATTCAGTCCTAACTGTAGCTTCTTGATTCATGTACAGATTTCTCATGAGGCATATAAGGTGTTCTAGTATTCCCATATCTTTAATTAGTTGCCACATTTTGTTGTGGTCCACACAGTCAAAGGTCTTAGTGTAATCAATGAAACAGAAGTATACTTGTTTCTGATATTCCTTTGTTTTTTCCATGATCCATCTTATGTTGGCGATGTGGTCTCTAGTCCCCCTGCCTCTTCTGAAACCCACCTGCACTTCTGGTAATTCTCTCTCCACATGCTGTTGCAGTCTATCCTGTATTATCTTGAGCATCACCTTGCTAGCATGTGGGATGAGCGCAATTGTTCGATAATTTGAACATTCTTTGGCATTACCCTTTTTGGGGATTGGAACATATACTGATCTTTTCCAATCCTGTGGCCATTGTTGTGTTATCCAAATCTGCTGGCATATAGAATGTAATAATTTGATTCCATCTTTTAGGGCTTTGAAAAGTTCAACCTGGATACCATCATCTCCGCTGGCTTTGTTGTTTGCAGTGCTTTTTAGGGCCTTTCTGACTTCACTCTCTAGGATGTCTGGCTCATGTTCAATGTTCTCATCATTGTGATTATCAGGGGTGTTGAGGTCCTTTTTGTAGAGTTCCTCTGTGTACTCTTTCCATCTTTTCTTAATCTCTTCTGCATCTGCTAACTCCTTGCTATCTTTGTCCTTTATCATGGTCATTTTTGCTTTAAACGTTCCCTTGAGTTCCCCAATTTTTTTTGAAAAGATCTCTAGTCCTACCCCTGATATTGTTTTGCTCTATTTCTTTGCACTGTTCGCAGGTAGGTTTCCTTATCTCTTCTTGCTTTTCTTTGAAATTCTGTATTCAAGTGATTGTATTTTTCCCTTTCTCCGTTGCCTTTGCCTCTGCTATTTTAAGAGCCTCATCAGACAACCACTTAGCTTTCTTACATTTCTTTTCTTTTGGTATGGTTTTCTTTGCTGCCTCCTGCATGATGTCCCGCATCTCTGTCCATAATTCTTCTGGCAGTCTGTCTATCTGGTCCAAGCCATTGAATCTGTTCCACCATGTATTCCTTAGGGATGTTGTCTAGGTCATACCTGTCTGGCCTAGTTGTTTTCCCTATTTTCTTGAGTCTAAGCCTGAATTTTGCGATCAGTAGGCTGTGATCTGAGCCACAATCTGCTCCTGGTCTTGTTTTTGCTGACTGTATGGAGGTTCTCCAACTTTGGCTGCAGAGTATGTAGTCAATCTGGTTTTGATGTTGGCCATCTGGTGATGTCCATGTGTAAAGTCTCCGTATTTGAATGCAATCCTGAATGCTCAGCAAAGATCCCTGTATTACTTGTTTTTCTCCCTCTTTCTTATTATATTGTGGAATCACCCTAATTTCTCTCTTTCTTTGCCCCTTTAGAGTCCTGACCAGACTAGGTGTCATACTTGATTTTATGCCTAAACAAGAGACCACTAGGCAAGGGCAGGGTGGGGTTCTCAGGCACCCAAACTGGTGAGTCTACTTCTCCAACCACAGACCACAGCACGGCTGCTTCCCTGGAGACACAAAGAAATGGTGCATTTTGCTTGTGATTTGTTTTTTTAAACAAAAGGGGCTCGCCCCTTTGGGAAGCTTGGCATGCTGAGGTGTAATGTGGACAGCAGCCACCAGCTGTTCCTTGCTGTGCATTACTGTCCTCCTAGAGGTGAAATGTTAGGAAGGCAGGGTTTGTGATGAGCTGTAGGAGAGAGAGAGCTTCCTCTCTCCTCATCTGCAAGAAGGATATATGGCTGCTCCCAAAATAACAGCTTTGCTTTTCTATCAGAGCTAAGCTCAGCTCCTCCTCCTCCTCCTCTCTCACTTCCTCTGCTGGACTGAAGTCCTGGAACAGGACAAGAACTCTCAGCTATCTGGTTGAGACTCTGGAAGCCAGGACCGTTTCCTGTGTAGTTCAGATTTGTCTGTATCAGCCTTTGAGGCCTTGGTGGAATAAGACTTTCCCCTTTCCTTGGACGTGGGGGAAGGAGACTAGTTTTAGCTCTAAATTCGTTCTGAATCACTACCTGGCAGAGAGACAGAGCCAAAGGAAAGTTGAACATCAGCCACCTTTGGAGATGTGGGACGAAAGCCACTGCTCAGCCCAAGTAAATGGGAGCAAGACAACTTACTTCTGCCACTTTCCTCTGGTTATAAGCTCAACCAGGCTGCATCCCCAGATTTCACCGCTGCCAAATTTCCCATTGTGATCTAACTTCAGTGGCATCTTGGAAAAAACACATAATTCATCCCCACAAAGCCGATCAAAAGGGCACTTTTGTTCACAAGGTGAACTCCTGTCTTTGCAGCGTAGAGAGGCACAAACACCAACCATGCAAATAGGCACTTGCTCAACAGGTTTAGGCAATAGGAGACCTTCCTACCTCACACCTCTTTCAAGGTCCTGCTGAATATTCCACCTTAGCCTAGTCCTGTAGCTCTTCTTAGCACATTGCCCTTGCCTTTTGAACAGATTCACAACTTTCCTGGGCCAGCTGTACTCCCACATCTCATTTCAAACTATTTTTATTTATTTTTCACTCTATAATTACTTTAACTCAAGATCTCCTTAGTAAGAGCAGGACACATCAGTGAACTGAGCTGCAACTGTTCTCTGTTGCTGTATGTGTCCTCTCTCCACACACCTACTCAAGAGTACACGCTAAACTCCACAACTTTGTTTCTACATGCAAACATCATCCTCCCCCAACCGGTGATCTCTAGGGATCATGGATTACAATTACAATCAAGTTCTGGCTAGCAAAGAATTGGGGGCAGCCTGTATCCAGGTGAACATAATTTAGGTGTGAGCCTGGCAGGTAAAACTCCAGAATGGAGAACTCAGGGATCTGGAGTGCAAAAAAAATATAAATCTTATATGCTTAAAGGCCAGCTTAAGTTCTTGTAAGTAACTTCTAGGGTACTGCGGGGGCTTAGTAGTCAAGATATTGAACTTGATGACTGAAAGGTCGGCACGTCAGCAGGTCAAGAACTGAGTGCTGCATGAACAAGTAAGCTCCTGTCTCTGTCCCAGCTCCTGCCAACCTAGCACTTTGAAAGCAATATGTTGCAAGTAGATAAATAGGTACCTCTTTGGCGGGAAGGTAAACAGCATTGCATGCACTCTGGTGTTTAGTCATGCATGCCTGACACACGTCCACGGAAAGATCCACAGACACAGACAGCATTGGCTCTTTGGCTGTAAATGGAGATGAGCACCACACCCTCAAGTCAGGCGCAATTGGCTTTCGAGCAAGGTTGACCTTGACCTAGGTAACTTCTACTTTCATTCTTGTATATGACTTTCTTTTTCATTTAAAGAAGGGATGGGAACTTTTAGCACTTGCAGCTAAATATAGCACTTCTGGGCTTTCTCAGGTGGTTCCCCAGGAGACCAAGATATAATAGCTTTCCAGATTTTGCACCTTCTCTCCCAGCCTCCCTATTCTAAAAGGCTGAAATCTTTTCCCAAAGACTTATTTACTAGGAGTAAGAGCTTTAAGCTAAAATATGTTGGTATTTTGGGTCCCACCCTTTTGCCTTTGGCCTCACCCACTACTGGAATGCAGCCCCCAAGAATTTCTTTGTTAATTGAATTTAGCCTTCAGGCTCAAGGAAGTTTCCTACTCTTGATCTAAAAGTGAGTCCAAGTGCACCAGAAGCCTGTCTAACTGCAATGACATGGGTCTTCTTCACAAATGAATAATTTAATGCTTCTTGCTGCCCTTCACTCCCCCATCCAAGTAGGTTCTTTAAGCTATGCTAGTCAAACACCTTTACTCACCAAAAGGTAGCTTCATTTTGGCCGTTTCATGTCTGGCCTAGACACAGAAGAAAAATGGGGAGATGAATACATGGATCCATTTGCTTTCACAAATAACATACATATTGTTCTGGGGGTTACATTGTCACATTCCACCATGGCAATTTTAGTAAGCTCAAGATTGGTTCACATTGTTTCTTTCACCAATTATCTTATTCATGGAAATGTAACATGTGAGTACTGTATCTCATATTCATGACTTGTTTCTCTGCTAGATTGCATGGAGCAGGGTGGGCAAGAGGGTAAGTGCAAACATAGTGGTAGATTTCAGATGAGGTGCAGTAGATTAACAAAGATTTCTGGTAAAGGATGGGCATCTCTACAAGCAACTGCATGTAGTAAATGTAAATACTTAGCAACCGAAATAAGATGACTCTTCTCTCCCTTAGTCAAAGTGAAATGAATAATTGATTATTTGACCAGGACCAGATGTGTGTGGAAGATAACTAAGCTCTCTCTATATGTGTTTGGTGCTACTCTGTTTGATGGGGAGTGGAGGAGTGTTTTTTTTTTTTAAAAGGAAAGCTAACACACCTCAAGTCTACCAAAGAGAGGCCTAGAAGTTGAGGAACCACCGGTGAGAGCTTGAATATTATATCAACTCAAATATTAGAGAACTCCATAAGCCTCCCATGGAAATCAAACCAATGTTATGTGCCATACACCTAGAATTTCTCAGTGCTTGACTTGAGAATACTTATAGTAATTCAAGTAATGGAGAACTTATAGTGCAATGAGGAGGAGCTCTTGGGGCAGTAATTGAAAATAACTTATCCAACTTCTGTGACATTCTGCAGTCAATAAATCATTTTGCTAATCTCCACTAAGAAACATTACAAGATGTTACTCAGCATCTGTCTGGGCCAACACATTTATTTCCTGCTCAGTCTCTGTGGCTCCACATTGCTATCCCTGGGCATGAGGAGACAAGGATGTATAACATCTGCTCAGCATCTGGAGATTCAGTGCTTTTTGACACAACGGAGACTCCTTGGTACCTTTTTTTCTTCTTATCTGCAGCAGTGTATCTGGTCTGCTTCGCAAGGTCCATCTATCAGTTCACTGACCACTTCCTCTCCATCATAAAGAGCCTATGTTGGCATTTTAGCTCCTCCACATTTGCTAGCTTCTCCCTTCCTTGCACTTTAACAGCCAGAAGGAGCCTCCTTGAAGACTGTGGTAGATTTGAACCACAACAGAGTGTACCCTGGTAATGACAACATTGTCTTGCCGGTTAATCTTTTTCACACTAGGTCAGGCGAAGGGAACTGCAGAATGAATCCACCAAATGACGGCTTCATTTTGGCAATCTCACCTCCTCCCTAGACATGGAAGAAGACCAGCCAGACTTGGGACAAATCATTAGTTTACAGCTGACAGCATTCCTCTGCTACTGGCCATTCTAGGACAGAATTCTGAAAGTCCAAAGTAGTAACTTTTCTAAAAGTTTTTTCTCATAGCCAAAATAATTTGAAGAACAGGGTTATCTCTGGAAAAGGACTCTTTCATGAGGAAAGCTATTTACATCCAACAGTCCCGCTTCGTATATTTGGTAGACTCAATCTTGGAAGTTGGCTGAATAGGTCAGTGAGTTAGGCATCTGGCTGCAGAACCAGAGGTTTGGAGATTGAGTTTATCTGTGTCTCCTAAGAAAAGAGTCTGCCTGTGTAACCTTGAGCAAGTTGTACAGTCCCAGAGTGCCTCCAGAAGAAACAAATGGCAAACCAATTCTGAATACTCTCTACCTAAAAAACCCTGAGAAAGGTCAACATAGTCAGAACCAATGTGATAGCACATAATTGTTTAATTATTAGATCTCTGAAACATTATTTTTCAAGATACCCAAGGCAAAGATTTTAGAGGTGTAGTACAAAATGATTTCCAGGCTCCAATTTCAACCACACTAATTCATCCCCTTCCTTTTTTCTGAGAGAGGGAGTATGCTAGGCATGACTAAGATCACCCAAACCATATGGGGGAAGCTCCTTCATGCCAATGGCTTCCTTCTTGGGAAAGCCTCTCAGTGCTATTTCGTTTTTTGAACAGCAACTGGGCCACAACATTGCTCTTCATAAATAGATTTATACTCCCACATTAACGAGGCGGCGGCAAGAACTCATGGGATTTGTGTGCCCAGTGTTTAAATAAATGCCCGAAGAGCTCTCATAGTTCAACCAAACATTTCCCTCTGGACTCCAAATCTGCTGTTGGATGTGGGTGGAACCAGTTGTGCTGACAACTGCGTTTGCTTCTCACTGCATGACAATTCCACCACATGCAAAACATAATCCCAATCCCCACACCAACTGTGTGTTATGTGTTCCATGAAGAACAAACTGTGCCCAGTGTTTGCGGTGACTGCTACTCACATATGGTACTTTTTAATACGTATATGTATTCAGCCTTTCAAGAATAATTTTGGCTTCCTAGCATCGAAAAAGCACTCCCTCCTTTCAATCCTGAAATATGTCTCTCCCATTCACTCTCTCCCTCTTTCTCTCTCTTCCCTCCCACTTTAGGTTTCTAGACATTGGCTTGGTTTTCTTTTTACTGGCTGGATTTGGGGGCTGATGTTATTCCAAAACACTGAAAACTGGCCTAGTCCTGGCTTACCCGTTAGTCAATGCTCCAGTTCCTCTACCTGCTGGGAAGGAACTGCTCTACAGCGGAAAGAGCCTGGCTCTCCTAACTTTCAAATAAATTAACCTCCTGATCGCCTGGACCTATGTAAGTTTACCCAGCAGATAAAACCATCTGGCTCACAGTACCTTCTCCCAAGCAAGAGCCCACAGTCCTGCAAACTAAATACAGTAGTGTCAGCTGCAGTCCACTAGATGTTCCTTTCACACATACTTCAACCTCTCTCTGCTCATCTCTGGAGCTGGAACGAACACACACACACACACACACACACACACACACACATTCTCTCTTTCAGATTCTGATCTGCAAACTACTGTGAACACCCTGAAAGATATTACTGCTTTCCATTCCTCTTGTTGCATCCTCTACCCTTCTCAACATCATAACTTGGCCACCTCCCACTCCAGCAGGCTCTGCTGTTATAAGAGCCTATGAGGGACACCTAATAGCAGCAAAGAGAAACTCGCCTCTAAGCTCACTGCCTCCTGGATGATTGGAAAACCTGCACATGCATTATCTGGGGTATGCCAAACTTCCAAGCCTGGCTTAGAAATATGTTTGCAGGGATGGGGCAAATTAATAATATTTATGAATGAAGCAGTAGGTAAAGATCAACCACACCCACTCTCATGAAAATCCATAACTTCCATGCTTAAGTCTTTATGCCTGCCTGTTTAGCTTTTTTGTTCGATTGACTGACTGTATTCTCTCATTTAGATGCTTTTCCAACACCCTGGCTGCACAAACATACTTTCCTGGCCTATGACTGTTCAGAAGCTAGAGGTGCATCCAAATAGAGATGCATTCAAAGACAAACCATGCAACTCCTGAGGACTTGGCAAGATCAGGGATGTATGCTGAAGCAGAAGCGTAGCATGCCTTAACGGGGCCCCGTATAAAAATTTGTTTGGGGGGCCCTTGTGAAATAAAAAAAATTGGGAAGTTTTTATTAATTTTTGCTGTAGGGGGCCCCCGTCGCCCGGGGGCCCCGTATAATTGATACGGCAGATACGGCGGTAGCTACGCCCCTGTGCTGAAGCCTGTCCATGTGCAAGAATACTAGCTACACACTGATCACTGCAACTAGTGCTGCAGTGGGCAACTGCTGCCAATCTCTTGGCCAGAGAAGGTTCCATGTCCCAAAGAAAAGGTCCTTATGTTGCCAAGAAATGTGCAGTTCATCCTACTCTAAGAAGACATGAAAACAAACAAACAATCAATCAATCTCTCTCTCTCCCTCTCTCTCATCCCCTGGAAACCAGGGGATGGTCCTACCTGGGCAAGATATGGAACACAGCTGGGTAGAGACACACAAGAAGGGGACTTAGACTCTGCAAGTGAAGTTGTGCTGCAGACCAAGTGTCATTGGCTCCACTTTTGTTGACCCACCCTCTGGCAGGCACATCCCAGATGCCCCAACTGTAGAATGGAAATACTGTACAGGACAAACCTGACCCTGAGGGTTTCTCCTGTTTCCTTCCTAATTCACAGCCAGCGGCACTTTTAAGCCCTTCTTTCCCACTCCCCTGACTGCACAATAGCCACTCAGCCTTTGTTCTGCAAGGCTGTTCACCTTTTCTGTTACGAAACCCCAAAGCCAGGCACCCAGCCACCCCCTCCTCGCAGGCTGCAACTGGCCGTCCAGAAACAAGGGCTTACTGTGCTCCGGAGAGCCCTGGATCATGTCAAACTTGTGGATCTCCTTGGCGTAGTACTCGAACTCGGTGTTGTCCTGCGAGCAACTCTCCTCCTTCTCCTCCTCCATCTCCTCCAAGAGCTCCCGGGTGCTGTTGTAGAGAGACAGGATCTGGTAGGGGACGTGGCTCGGCCCCACCGTCTCCGGGGGGCTGGTGAGGCGCAGCTTGCTGAGGATCTGGCCCCGGATGGCCTCCACCCGCTTCTTCTTGACGTGCTCCAGGTCCAGCGTCGTGCAGGAAGAGAGCGACAGGCTGACGGTGGCCAGGCTCAGGAGCGAGAGGAGGAGCAGAGTCCGTTGCAAGCGCATCTTCAGGCGCGGTGCAGGGAAGGTGGGGAGGGAGAGGCGCCGGCCCTGCCGGGGACACACGGGCGCACGACGCCGAAGGGCGCCGGCGGCCAGGCCGATCCTGCTGCGGGCGGGCGCTGGGCGAGAGGGGGCATGAACGAGAGCTCTCGGGGGCGGCGGGAGAGGCGTCTTCTAGGCAGAAGCTCCGGCGGCCCAGGAAGGGGCGGCGGCTCCTCCAGCCCCAGCGGATCGACGCCTCGCCTCCCGGGGCTCGCTCCTCTCCATGAGTCCGCAGGCGTCCGCCTCCGCGCAACCACGGCGTCGCGCCCCTTTAGCCCGAGCGAGCGGCCTCGGGCTCCCCCGCCGGGCTGGGGCTTCTTTACGCGGCGCTGGGCAGCTCCGGAGCCAGCAGGCGCCCTGGAGGCTCACGGCTTCGGAGCGCACGTGTCAGGCGGGCCCGGGAGCGCCCTGGCGGCGCCCCGCTCCTGCCTGCCGCTCCGTTGCCATGCCCTCTCGGGAGCCCAGCCCGGGCCAGGCCAGGCGGCGTCTCAGGGGCTGCGCCTCCGCTTCATGGGCTGCCTTTCCCTTTCGGGGCTGAGGCGAGGGACGGCGGAGGGGCTCGGCGGGCGGCCCCCCTCGCTGTCGGGGCTGCCTCCGCCGCCGTAACTTCGAGGTCTGGAACGGGGCAGCTCCAGGGGCAAGGCCGGCTTCTCCCTTCCCCTCAGCCCACGCCCCCCTCCGCCGAGGTCGCCTCAGGGCCGGCGCTCCCGTCTTCGCCGCCGCCGCCTCTCTCTTTCCTCTCCCTCACAGCCGCGACTGCCTCGCTCAGCTCGGCTTGCTTGAAATTTTATACCTCCCTCCCGTGACGTCTCTGGGACCGGGACGGAGAGAAAGGGGGAGAGAGAGAGAGCGAGAGCGGGAGACGCGCCTCAAGCCCAACCTTCGCGTCCAGCACGCAGCTCTAATGTGTTAAACAGGCGCGTCCTGTGGAAAGTGCCAGGGCGGGAGGAGGAGGAGGACGAAGACCGGGGGGGGGGAAAGGCCCCCCCGTATATGCGCGCGCACAGAGAGACACGCGCGCCCTCCGTCTCTCGTCCCGCCCACGCACGGTGGGGTTGCGTGGGGTTTGTCCTGTGGGGGCCCCGCGCCCTGCCCATTCCGTGCGGAACAAGGTTCGCCCTCCACAATCTCCCGCCGCTTCTCCCCCCCGGGGTTGGTTGCCTTTTCCAGCCCCGTCGTCGCCCAGAGAATTCAGCGCTAGGGTCACTTGACTGCGCTAAGGATGGTTTTCTTAAAAACCGTGTCAGAAGTACACAAAGGTGCTTTCTGGGTTGAAAGGAATTCCGCTCAGGGGACGCCCGAATGAGGCCCCAAGATCTTCTTTCTCACCGAAGTGGTCCCCATTTATCTATAGTACAGTACAGTAAAACCTCTGTACTTGCAATTTCATGCTTGCGATCTGCTAAGTTGGTAGAGCTGGGGCAGAGACGGGTGCTCATTCTGTCATGCAGTACTTAGGTCTTGACCTGCCGAACTTCCAGCTAACAAAGCGAGCTTCTTAACCACTGAGCCGCCACAGTCCCTTCGCTAAGGATGACGATCCAGAAGCACAGCCAGCCCGGGCGCCTTCGTAAGGATACAGGGGCTAGAACCCACGGAACACGTGTGTCCTCCTTGATTCCTTGAAAGGGAGGCCAGGCGTTAACACGCATGTCACGCGGCTTGACACTGTTGCTTGGGCGGCGGCGGCGGCGGGTGGGGACCTTCATGCTCCCTCCCAGCCAGGTGGAAACGTTTGCGCCGTTCCAAGCGCACTAGGATGGTGCGCCACTGTTAATGCGCGTTTTGAGTTCAAGTGAAGGAAGGCAGGCCCCGGGCTTTAAATCGAACTGGCGGCGCCCGGGAGACTTTCAGACATTCTGGGAATTAAACTCGACTGGAATCAAAGGAATTCCCACCCACCCCCTCTTGTCCTTTTTTTTTTATTGGAATCGGCGAGGAAAAGACACCCCCACCCCTTTTCCCGTAAAGTATTTTCGAACAGATGGGATGTGTCAGAGTTAGAGAAAAGAGTAGATAGTGTTTTAACACACGGAACCCTTGGACTACAACTTCCAAAAGCCCTTACCCAGTACGGTCAAGGATAGGGATTTATGGGAACTGTAGTCCATGGTAGTAGGCAGAGCGAAAGTTGCCCGTCTCTGTTTTAACAGGAGCCTGTTCCGGATTCGTCTGTTCCTGTAGAAACAGTGCGGTGTGAGAGAGAGACACACCCTTGCCTCCTTTGATAGGTTTTGATCCCAATGTCTACCTGGCCTCTTATGACCGATAAGTACGCTGGTAGCATTCGGTGGTGGGGGTGATCTGAATTTTTCGAAGTGGTAGCCGTGTTACTATGTGGAAGCATATCAAGAATAAACAAAACAAAAAGATTGTGGCACCTTGAAGGCTAACTGCTGTATTTTGATGCTAGCTTTGTGTGCCTCTGTACCTGATGTGTATAAATCGATGCCATGATGAAGTCTCACTCATATGTGTGACGAAATGGACTTGATCCACGAAAGCTAACATTAAAATACTGTACAGGAGTTAGTCTTTAAGGTGCCACAACGTTGTTGTCTTTGTTTTGTTTACTCTCTGATATGGCCCATCTGGAGCCTGACTCTATATAATAACCTCTCTCCATCCCTGGCTTCCTTTCTTCCGTGAGATCCTGAGTCTGGCTAGGGTAGCCTTCGAAACTGAGGTTGTGGAGTGAATGTGTGAGTGAGTGAGTGACTGACCCAGTGGTCAAAGCAGGTCTGGCTTCGTTCATTTTACTACGCCAAGCCTCGGGAAAACGGTGAGCCCGAAGGAGTTGCTCAGGGTGGCGGGGGGCGCCCCCTGGTGGGCAAAGGACTCCCCGGGAGGGGAGCCTGCTTAGTTCTAGGAGTGAATTCCAAGGAAACGCGCCCCCAAACCCGAAAAAAAGAGTGGGTTGGGCTTTTGGCTTTGGGTCCTCCCCGTTATTTCCAGCTGCTAAACTGAATCTTGAAACCAAAGTTTACCTCACGTGACCTTTCAGCAAGATGAGCAAGCTCCCTGTTGTGGTTGTTTGCTGTCAAACTGCTTTTGACTTATGGTGACCTATGAGTTAATATTATACAGTATCCCAAAAGTTATCTCATTAATTGCCCCTGCTCAGGACGTCAAAACTCGGGGACTGTGGCTTCACTGACAATCTCCGTAGTGACTGTACAAGTCACTAACTCTACAGTAATGTTGTAGTAATGTTTGCAGTGGTAGCCGTGTTAGTCTGTGCAAGCATATCACAGGGTACTGTTTTGTTTACTCTTTGGTGTAGTAAGACTTTGTTTTTGGGTTTGTCAGGAGTGGGGAAAACAAGTTAGAAATGATGTGTATGTATGTTATACACAAGCAAGGGTATTTAGTTGGTTTATTATATTTAGATGCTTTTTTAAAAAATCATTTGAAGAAAATTGATTGGAAGGCATGGTGTGCATAGAAATGTGTGACAAAAGTGTTCTTAATAGCAGCACAGCACAAAGTAATCTCATCCTTGCTTAGCGTTCAGTAAGGTAGATGAATGGAAGTTTTACTAACTTCACTGTGGAATAAAATCGGAGCAGACCTAAGATATTTTGCTGCCTGAAATAAATGTGCTTCTCCACATTATCTTTAAAGGATGGAAGGCTGAGTGAACCTTGTTCCCCTTAATCCCCATCAGGATTGAACTCACAATGTTTTGGCTGCAGTACAGCAATTTAGCCATTCCACCACCAGTGTATTGACTCTCTTTACAGAAGCCAGCTGGACTGCCAGACAAATCATTTTGGGATAGCCAGCAATTGAGTTTAAGGGGTACAGAACAGGTTAGGTGGCATAAACAACTTTGTCCTCTGACAGTAGAAGAGCTAGAGAGTTTCTAGGAAAAACATGAAAAGGCAACTGTCACTGCCTCCCCCTTTGCCCCCGTTTCTGCTGCTTGTCTAATCCTTGGAAAGGAGACCTATGTGGTCTCAATGTTTATTCGATAAAAAGAAAATGTGCATAAAACAAATTACTCCCTTCTCCAGTTCCTTATGGCTGACATCAAGAAGTAATTTCTATGGTAAAAGGAACAGTGGTGTGACTGCTTTGGTTTGTGTATTTAATTGGTAAAGAATAATTGTGGTTTGTCTGTCAACTCAAGGAGGGCTCCTAAAGATGCACAAAGAAAAAAACATTTTAAAAGGTACACAAAACTGTAAAAATGACAGAAGCCCTGCAAACATTTGCACATTAAAAGCAAGCATTAAAACAACAACGGTGTTAAGTGTTTATTACCTGACAAAGGTAAAGAAACACACCCTTTACCAGCAGTCTAAAAGACTTTAAGAAGAGGCCTTTCTATCCTATACAACTAGAATGGGGAAAAGTGAGGTCACATGTGCTTCACCAAAGCTGTTTTTGTGTCTCCCAGTTCTGTCCATACCCCTCTTTTCCTGTAGAAAAGTCAAGTTTCCTTTCTTAAAAGCCTCGAGGAGATAGGCTACCCCTTCCCCATGCTTCACTGTGTAAGAACAAAATGCCCCATTTTTTCAAAACATGATAGAACGCTTCTGTTGTCTTCTGGATTGTTGTTCAGTCGCACAGTCGATTCCGACCCTCTGCGACCCCATGGACCACTGTCCACCAGGCACTCCTGTCCTCCACCATCCCCCTCGCTCAGCTCTGTGCCCATTGTCTCCACAATACCATCAAGCCATCTCATCTTGGGCCATCCCCTTCTTCTTTTGCCCTCAACCCATCCAAGCATCAAAGCTTTCTCAAGTGAATCCTCTCTTCTCATTTGATGTCCAAAGTACTTTAGCTTCATCTTTACTATTTGACCTTCTAAGGAGCAGTCAGGGTTGATTTCTTCTAAGATTGACCTATTTGTTCTCCTCTCTGTCCAGGGGACTCTCAGAACTCTCCTCCAACACCACATCTCAAAGGCATCTATTCTTCTGCGCTCTGCTTTCCTAATGGTCCAGCTCTCACAAACATACATTGCCACAGGGAATACCATTGCTTTGACTATGCGAATCTTTGTTTGCAATGTGATGTCTCTACTTCTCACTATGCTCCCCAGGTTTCTCATCGCTTGCCTCCCAAGAATCAGTCGCCTTTTTATTTCATGGCTGCAATCATCATCTGCAGTGAGCTTTGATCCTAGGAAAGTAAAATCTGTCACTGCTTCTACTTCTTCCCCATCTATTTTCCAGAGACTGATAGGGCCTGTTGCCATTATCTTGGTTTTCTTGATGTTCAGTCTCAAGCCAGCTTTTTCACTTTCTTCTTTCAACCTAATCAGGAGCTTCTTTAGGTCCTCCTCACTTTCTGCCATTAGGGTGGTATCATCTGCATATCTCAAATTGTTGATGTTTCTCCCAGCAATTTTGATCCCAAATAGTGATTCCTCCATCCCTGCATTGAGCATTATGTGTTCTGTGTATAAGTTGAATAAGCAGGGTGACAAAATGCAGCCTTGTCTTACTCCTTTTCCTATTCCAAACCACTCCGTTATTCCATTTTCTGTCCTAACTGTTGCTTCTTGATTCATGTACAGATTTCTCATGAGGCCTATAAGGTATCCTGTATTCCCATTTCTTTAATTACTTGCCACATTTTGTTGTGGTCTTCTGGATTATAAATACAGTATATAATTGGCAGTCTGTGCTGCCCCCTGGAGGGTGTCAGGAGCAGATTAGCCCACCATACCACCAGAGTTGCCCCAGTTACTGTATAGGCATAGGGGAAGACATTCATGCTGTTGCTGCTCTACAAAGAGCTCAGTCCTCAATACAGTAAAACCTCAGATAACACTAAAACCTGGTTCCACAAGTCTTGGTGTTATACGATTTTTAGTGTTATCCGATGCATGTTAAAATCCTATGGGATCCATAGAGATACATTGTAACCACACAGGCTTTAGCGGTTGTTATCTGAAGCATCCTATAGGATCTTAATGTTATCCGATGCAATTCTTCCCCCCAGATTCCTTAATGTTATGCGATTTTAGTGTTATTCGATACTAATGTTATCTGAGGTATTACTGTACTAAGCTAAATCAGTTTCCTCTATGTTGGAACTGAGATGCATAAGAGAGCCAGGCATGTTTGGTGCAGATTTGGGATAGGTAAGCAAGTGTATGCAAAAAAATAAAAAATAAAATCCAGACTGTAGGATTGTGGAAACAGATACGAATAGATTCGAAATGAGTCACTCATAATGCACTCTGAAATGAATAGCAATTATAGTTATATACCACCCCATAGCACTTATAGAGCACTCTCTGGGCAGTTCCTATACCTCACAATGACACCACAGTTTACTATATCCTTCATGGTTTTTTCCCCTATCGCTGCGTGGCACAGAAATCCACCTTTTTTTGTGCATGAAACTTCTGTTGAACAAACTAATAAGAGCACCAGCTGGAAAATCAATCGATTCGCTCTTGAAGCAGACAGAGTGTGAGTGAGTGTGTGTGTGTGTGCGTGCGTGTGTGTGTGTGTGTGTGTGTGTGTGTGTGTGTGTTCCTCTTTTTCTTTCTCCCATCCACGAATGGTTTCCCCCCGGAATCCCTGCTGAATTAAAAGGGATCGAGTTCCCTTTAAAGGACGTCCGTGGTTGCTAGGGACGCTTAGAGACCGGGGGGGCGGGTCTTTCTTTCCGGAAGTGATCTCTCGTCGCGGGGCCCGAAGGATGGAGGACGAACTGGAGTTAGAGGAGGAAGAAGTTGGCAAAGGGGTAAGAAGGGCTTCGGTTGTCATGGCGACGGAAGGTCCTTTCCTTCTTCGCCGAGCCAAGTGGGAGGATGTTCCCTAGGACTCCTGTTGGGCCAGGGAGGGCCCAGCGCAAGAGGAGGAGGCGGTGGTGGTAGTAGTGGTAGTAGTAGCTGGGACGGGGCTCCCGTAATAATCGGAGCCCTGCAAACTCTTTGAACCGTCTCCCAGGGTCTCTCCCCCCCGCCGCATTGTAAAAGTAGTCCTGTGGGTCCCTTGCTGCTCCTCCTTCCTCTTCTCTCTCCCCCCTTGTTACTTCTTGTCCAAATCAACTTTTCGATTGCCAAAATGAAGCCACTTTCTCAGCTTGGCTGTTGCTCCAAATTAAGTCCTTGTTGGTACACGTTTCACTCAGGTAGTAATCAGCAGATCAATAAATGGTTCTGTATCTCTCTCCACACGCACACAACGTGTTGTCTGCCCAGCAGCTCCCACTTGAGCATGTTGGTTTTGCATTTAGGGACTCCAACCCTCAGCCTATTCAAGATCCTCCAAGTGACATAGGGGAGTTTGAGTTCCTCAACTGTGTCCTCTTTTAATGTTATTTCTTGTCCAGTGAGCTCCTTCCTCTATGTTCTGATTTGGTTTTGCTCTTGCATACCCCTCAAGAATGTTTGTTCTTGCCATAAAGCTCTTTCTGCATCTGTGTCAGCAGACTTGAGGCACATATCCGTTTAGGTGATGTTGAGAGTCATTCTCTTGCTTAGTCCTCTCAGTGTCTCTTCCTACTACATCTCTCCTTATCTTAGGCTCTCCTTATCTTAGGTGGATCGATGCCAACAAGAGGATATATCTGCTCAACTGGTGCATATTTGAGGCACACAACGTGTTCGTCTGCCAGCAGCTCCCACTTGAGCATGTTGGTTTTGCATTTAGGGACTCCAACCCTCAGCCTATTCAAGATCCTCCAAGTGACATAGGGGAGTTTGAGTTCCTCAACTGTATCCTCTTTTAATGTTATTTCTTGTCCAGTGAGCTCCTTCCTCTATGTTCTAATTTGGTTTTGCTCTTGCATACCCTCAAGAATGTTTGTTCTTGCCATAAAGCTCTTTCTGGATCTGTGTCAGCAGACTTGAGGTACATATCTGTTCAGGTGATGTTGAGAGTCATTCTCTTGCTTAGTCCTCTCAGTGTCTCTTCCTACTACCTCTCTCCTTATCTTAGGCTCTCCTTATCTTAGGTCAGGGATCAGCAAACTTGGCTCTCCAGATGTTCTTGGACTTCAATTCCCAGAAGTCCTGATCAGCAGGCATACTAACTTGGGCTTCTGGAGAGCCAAGTTTGCAGATCCCTGTCTTAGGTGGATCGATGCCAACAAGAGGATATATATCTGCTCAACTGGTGCAGATTTGAGGCATCCTGTCACAATACACGTCATTTAATTAACAGGATTGTCAACTTGTTTCACAGCTTGTTCTTTGTCATAGATTATTAGCATAAGGGCTATTTGGGAATATCACAAACTCAAATTGTGACGTGTGCATACTTGCCTACTTAGACTTGCTGCTTAGACTCATGGAAATCCCTTTGCTCCCTATTCTCAATTAAGCATTTCATGAACATTGGATGATTTTTCAATCAGTAATCAGGTTATGGTATTTAATCTTAAATAAAAATGCTGCATTTGATAGCTGGGAGAGATAGAATGCCTTAAAATGGGAAGTTTCTATTGGGGGAATGTTCTGTGGGCATGCAGTTATCATGACCGTTCATAATTTATATGTGCACAGTGATAGTACTTCTACGTCCCTCAAATACTTCAAAATTATTATCAAAGAGCTATTGGTGGAAAGAGAATATGAGAAACTTTCCTCACAATGGATGGTACCAGTAGTTTATCCATGTATGGTTAGACTACGTCAAAACTGATAGGTTTCTACAAATAAAGAATTGTTTTATCAAAGGACATGCATTTCTGTCCATGTCTCCTGTCTTCCTAACTTGTTTCACATGGGTGGATGTGCTCCATACTGGAGCAGCATACCTTGCTGCAGGGACACTGAGGGTCAAGGCTAATGTATGCAGTGTGGATGGTTGAACTCCCCGTTTATACTCCCTTGCTCTAAAAACAGGAGAAACAGCAAAGTCTCATGGGCTGTGAGGGGCTCGCCCTCTAGACTTGCTGAAGGCTTTCATGAACTCTAGCTCTAGCCAAAGGACTCTGTCCAGATGATATACATCTGGAACTATAAAGTGTCCAGACAGAAAAAAGGGCTGAACTAGATCAGAGAAGGGCAGGCTTCAGGCATGCATGCTTTGGTAGTAATATATTAAATAACTTTACTAAAGCAAACAGAACTTTGTAGTCCATCAGGTGGGTGCAGTGGCCAAGGTAGGTAAAGCAAATTGCTTTCTGAATCCCAGGTCTGCACAATTTACTGTGGAGAGGGAAATAACTGCTACAAAGTGTCCATCTCTTTGATAGATCTATTTTTAATTTCTGCCTGCTCCTGCAGAGATAAACCATGATGAATGGCATTTCCCAGTCAAGAAAATTAGGCATAATTTCTTGTATTATTATCATTCTCTCATTATATTTTTCTACTCATTCACAACTTCTATCGGTTTCAGTGCCCTTCATTACAGTTCTAAGAATATTGCAAGTGGCCAAGAAAACACAACTTTATGCCACAGTCCTAAATATTTTTACTTAGAACTGCATTCAGCAAGGCTTATTTCCTAAGAAATGTATCTCGAATTGTTAGTTCTAAAAGATTATGGCCTTTTGGACTTTAGGGAATATGTTTCATGCCTGTAGAGCTTATTCTTCCAACCCAAACACAGCCTACTATCCATATCTAAGGCTTCTCATATTTCCTTTCTTCTCACCCTCAATTGTTTTATTCTGTCCTCACAGAGCCCCAACTGCTGCTAATTTTTGTTGCTCCAACATCTGTTTTCTTTCCATCTGAAAAAAATTGTTCTTCCTTCCTTTTTTTGTATCTTTTTTATCCTGTAATTCCAGATTAAGGTGAGAAACTGCAAAGCTATGCAAAAGGGGTGGGTAGAAGTTAGATTATTATTTACTATTAAATAAATCTTAAATGTTACAGTAAATGTAATATTTATTATTAAATAAATTGATTGTTACAAATATCTTGTGGGTTTTCACTAAAACAGCAAGCGTTTCCAATGGTTGAACAACTTCAACGGCCAAGAAACTCTGTTCCTTCTAAATTAGGTTGTTGAGACCAGTCTTGAAGAAAACATGAATTGCTATACATATGAAAGGATTCAAGTGCAAACTGTTGTTCTGATACTGAAGATAAACTGATGAGTTGAGCATGTGTTCAGAGGCACTTGGAATCCAGTGTCCTCTTACTGGATTATTATGTTAGCATTCGGCAGTGATTGGTGGAACTGGGGTCTCTAGTAAAAAAGAAAGTACAGTAAAACCCTGTATAACAATTTTTATTTGTTCTACTGGTCCGTTCGCTACAATATTTTTCATTGTATGATTTTTCCTATGGAAAAAATTATACAACGAATTTTTTCGTAAAGCCATTTTTCCCATTGAACATTTGTTGTACCCCTATTTGCCCCCATAGCTGAAAAAAATCATATAATGAATAGGTTTTTAAAGAAATGGCGCCTCACATAACGATTTTTCCTATGGATTTTTTCGCTCATTATACGAGATTCCACTGTACATCCTATTAATTTAATGCCTCCCCATTTCTGCCATAATACATCTTTTTCCATCACTGTGTGTAATGCAAGTGGGTACATTTGGCACTTCTTGTGTTTTTGGGTTCCATTCTTAGTGGTCACAGACAGGATAGACATTGGTATGGGATTTGGGACCCTGGAGTTGAAACCATCTAGAGTGCCAGAGGCTCCTTTACATCAATATGGAGAATATACTGTTTTGTACTGCTCTGAAACTGGTCTTCCGACTACACACACACACACACCTTTTATCTCCACATAGGTAGCAAAGATGGGTCGAAGAGCTCATCAGGATTACTTCCATGAGGAAAATCATCTTAATCAGACCAACTCTCCAGCAGAAGAGGTATGGAAAATTAGATTGATCAATGTTGCTTACATTCTGGTTTTAATTTCCGTTGAAGAAAACATGGTGAGTCTTCCTCTAGGAAATGGCAGGTGACAGTGTGTGATGACATTGGGTTCATCATGCTGTTTGGATCAGAGATACCATTGCAGACCAACAGTATCATGACTCATGAGGCACCTTATTACAGGAGCCTTGGTAGCAACTGCATAAAGCCTGGGGAAAACCTTCCTCTCAACTTTTGCCTGTCCTGATTCTGTGATCCCCTGATATCACAAATGTCCACATCATTTCACATTTTGCCCTTCTCAATAAATTGGATGGCAGTCCTATCCTATAGCTAGTAGAGTACTCCTTCTCCTAATACGAAACTTTATATAGCCATTCCTGCACAAAAGGAAGGTGTCAGCAGGTTGAAGCAGCATCATATTTTGCAAAAGTGACCCCACTCCAGTTAAAATCTTTGAAGAAAAATTAAATGACGCATAATCTGGTTTGGGGGAAAATCTCAGTGGGGCCTGATGATACTTACTCAGTAGCTACAGAACACTGACTGTCAGGAGATGGAAGAGAGATCCGGGTGGCAGAAGAAATGGAATAGAGCAGGGCTTCCCAAGCTACGGCCTATGGGCCAGATCCAGTTCCCGATGCCAATTCATCTGGCCCATGCTGTCCTCGTCACTCCTGGAAGCAATGAGGGCAGCGTGGAGCAGATGAATTAGCATTGGAGGATCCAGCCTGTGGGCCATAGTTTGAGCACCCATGGTTTAAGCAGACAAAATGTCAGCCTAAAAATCTATCTCATGCTGCTGCAAAACATATATGTTGCAAAACAGATTGCGAGGTGCGTTTTACTTTTACTTCCGATAGGAGGAACCATGTGACTGGCCCGCTGAACCACATGACAGGCCTACAGCCTAAAAGGTTTGGGCACCCCTGGAATAGAGTATTCTGGGAAAGGATGAATTTTACTGGCTGGACTCAAGAGGTCCATTCCATACCACACAATAGTGTTGCATGTCTTACTTCTGTTTCAGAATAAACTTTGATAATTAAATGCCTGTCAACGTAGAACCAGAATGGAGCCATTCAGAAATAAGGAAGCATTTTAGATGCTAGTCTGGGAACTCCCTAGGCACACAGAAATACATGTGTTTGTGAATTAAAAGGTATTAGCAAAATAGTACCAATGGCATGAAAGGGACCTGCTTGCTTCCACACTTACAAAATGTTGATAAATGTTTTTTTTAGAGTGGCTAAAGGAGCTGAAACTAAATGAAGCATCACAAATGTATCAATTAATTCTTTGTTTCAGAATCCATTCCCCAGCTGCTTCCACCTTTACCTGGATCCATCATCTTAGGCTACAACAGAGAAAGCTGTGTGTTAAGCAGTTTTTATCTGTGTTATACTGCTGTTACAGTACTGGGAAAATTTCTTTATACTGTACAGTTGTGACCCAGGAGACCCAGATGTGGAGGGACATCACACAATTCAGCAATGCAATGTATCACAGTAATACTTCAGTTTGACTACTCTTCTTCTTCAAGTGCTATATTCATTCTGGATATTGTCTATCATCATGGAGATAGTCTTCCTTTTCTTAACTCCTCAGAACAATTCCTCCGAGGACATTCCACATCAGTCTCTCAGGTTCTTTAGCCATGAATTCTGGCTACATTCTGGGCCTCTTTTCTCAGGGATCTTCCCTTGCATAGTGAGTTGGAGCTTTCTGTATTTCATGTCGTTCCTCATGATATGGCCAAAGTTTTGGAGCTTTCTTTGTTTAATGGTCTTAAACAGTTTTTGTTCTTTATCTATCTGGTGCAACACTTCTACATTAGTCACATGGTCAACCCAGGATATTCTTAGCAACTGTCTATAGATCTACATTTCAAAAGTTTTGATTTTCTTTTCAGAGGCTTAGTCAATGTTCAGGCTTTGACTCCATGTAGCAACACTGGGAATACGTAACATCTCACTATTCGGATCTTTGTAACGAGAGTTAGATCTCTACTGCATAACAAATCTTGCATTTTTATGAAAGTGGATCTTGCTTTTTCTATTTTTTTTAATCTCTACCTTGGGATCCCAGTTTTCATTTAACATACTTCCCAAATAGACAATTTTATCCACTCTTTCAATTGTTTGTGTTCGTGCCATTAGCTTGCTGTGAGTTGGTACTTGTCTTATAACAAAATATTTAGTCTTCTTGATGTTGAGATCTGAACCATATTCTGCGCTTGAAGCTCTAACTCGATCCTGTATCAGCTGAAGATCTGCAAGGTTTGTGTGTCATCAGCATATAGTATGTTATTCAGGTATTCCTCATTAATTTTAATACCAATGTTTAAATCTGATAGTGCTTCTGAAAAAATTACTTGCTGAATAAATTGATCACATATATTGATTACTTATCATCACTAAAAAAATTACCTTCCACATTCACAGTGAAGACCTTGCATTCCTCTTTTTGTGTGTCTAGGCCAGACATGAAACTGCCAAAATGAAGCCACCTTTTGATGGATTCATTCCATAGTTCCTTTCACCTAACTTAGTGTGAGAAAGATTAGGCAGCAAATCAAGGTTGCCGTTGCCCAGGGTACGCCTGATTGTGGTTCAAACATACCACAATCTTCAAGGAGGCTCTTTCTGTGTACCCTAGCCCTTGTGTTGAAATATACCCAGTGGTGGGCATCAGCAGATTGGCACCAGTTCACCAGAACTGGTAGCAGAAATTCTGGCTGGCCCCGCCCATCCAAGTTTTGAAATAAAGTAGTCCTAATTTGGGTGCAATGCAGGGCTTTCCCCTGGCCACACCCACCATTTCACACCCACAGTGTGGTAGTAAATTTTTTTGGAGCCCACCACTGAATATACCAATGTATCCTATTCATAATTCACCCTGGCTGATGGGAGAAACGTATCCTCCTTTAAAGGAGGATTGGGCAGAGGCAAGCAGTGCCTGATATTCTTGAGTCTCTGTAGAATTGATCGACATTATTTTTGAAGCCACCCAGTTGCCTGCTGAAGGGTTGGAGTTCCAGCTGTTTCCTTGGAATATGGCCAGCTTCTCCAATAGGAATCTGAAAAATGTAACTGAACTCATGTTTCCTAATTAGGTCAGCTTCCTTAGAATGAGCTCTGGCCTCGTTCAAGCGGGAGCTCCCCAAGGCCTTCTCCTCCGTCCCGGGAACCACGAATAGCTGTCTAGTTATTTTCAGCTTGCTAGGGTTATCTCCTGATCCTCAATAACATTTTTCACCATTCTCTCCAAAATAGTTCTCTTAAGCCCCTGTCTTTCTCAGCCCTTTTCATCTTAGCTTTTGCCGTTCATTTGCAGCAATGATTGCTAAATGTTGAGCACAAATTCCATGGGAAAATCTTTTATTCAAATTATGTTTCCAAACATTTTTTTCAATCTTAGAATACTTTCCAACTTGAGCCCACCAATGGAATTTATATACAGTATGTTGTGAACCGCCCTGAGTTGGTCGTACCAAGTAGGGTGGTATAGAAATTGAATTATTATTATTATTATTATTATTATTATTATTATTATTATTATTATTATTATTATTATTATTATTATTATTATTATTATTATTATTATTATTATTATTATTATTATTATTATTATTATTATTATTGCCCGAACGCTTATCTTTTGCTGATCCTGGATATTGTGTAGGATACACTCAGGCAGTAGGGTCTTAGGATACAACCAGAGGCAGAGAGTTGAGATCTTTGGATCCTGAAAATGTGAAGCAAGGGTAGAGGAAAGAGAGAACTGTAACTTGCAATAAGGAAATAGGAAGTCAAGGCAGACAGTGAAACACCTACAATTGGAAATAACCCGTATTAGAAGCATGTTAACATATAAATAGCTCTTTAAGACATTTTAACTCTGGTCAGTCAGATGACGAGGCTGCAAGCAAGGTTATCTTCAATTAAAACAGTGTGTAAACAAAACAACAACAAAAAAGACAAAAACATTATGGCACCTTAAAGATTAACTCCTGTATTTAAATGTGAGCTTTCGTGGATCAAGTACACTTCATCAGATTTCATCAGACCCACAGTGGACTTGATCCACGAAAGCTTACATTTAAATACAGGAGTTAGTCCTTAAGGTGCCACAACATTTTTTTGTCTTTTGTTGTTGTTTTTGTTTACTCTCTGATATGCTTGTACAGACTAGCATGGCTACCACTTCAGAAATTTCAATGTATATGCATCAAGGGTGCCCAAACTTTTCAGGCCGTGGGCCAGTCACATGGTTCAGGGAGCCAGTCACTATGGCCTGGGGGCCGAATCTGGCCCCAATGCCAATTCATCAGACCCACAAAGCCCTCGTCACTCCCAGAAGTGGAAGTAAAACACACCCATATGGGCACATTTTACTTCCACTTCCGGGAGCGACGAGGGGTTTGCAGGCCGGATGAACTGGCATTGGGGGCAGATCTGGGCTCTGGGCTGTAGTTTGGGCACCCCTGATCTATATATTCCTGTTTGTGGCTATATGGGTTAACTAGCTCTGAAAACAGTTTTTGCATATGAGATGTAGAGCCATCACAGGTGGTGATCAGCATATGGGAGCCAAGGAAATTCCTGTACAGAAATGGTTTCCTTTGGTGAAGAAGAAAGTTTCATGAAATGTGATGTGAAACAGACTTCATTTAGACATGGGAGTTATGAACTAAAGACTGTTTTATACCATATGTTACTAAAACCAGAGTTCTGCAATGAAACATTCCTCTATCCTTTCAGCCCTTGGCTTGTTGAAAATTGATTCCAGACAATTTCCCAACCTAATCCAGTTTTCAGGTTCATGAAGATTTGCAGTAAAGGGGAGATTATCCCTTTTCTTGTTCTTCTGGATCCCACTGTTCTTCTTCTTTTTCTTGTACCAGCCAAATGTCACATCTGCATGCTGCCACATTTATCTCTGGCCAATTCTATCTTCACGGATGGAACTACTTTAGCTGTTTTAAGTAAAACCAAGTCTCCTGGGCCAGATGAACTGCATTCATGAGTACGAAAGGAAATTGCAGATGTAATCTCATAGCCTCTGTCTATAATTGAAAAATTTAGAAGAATTCATTTGGTCCCTGAAGACAAGGTGAGTAAGCATGGCCCTCATCTTCAAAAGGGGAAAAAGAATATCCAGACAGTTGTAAGCTTAACATCAGAATCAGGAAAAGTGGTTTCTAAGACCAATCACAGGTGTCTTAAAAAGATTTGTACAAGACTAGTCTTAATGAAAAGGAACCACAAACTTTGTAGATGAGGGAAGTGCTGATGATGTAAGTGCATGTTGGTTTCAGCAAGGCTTTTAACAAGGTCGCTCATGATATTCTTATGACCAAGGTGTTACACTGCGGTTTAGGTGATGGTATTGTTATGAAAATTTATAGCTGGGGTCTGGCTGTATCCCCAAAGAACTAACCAATGATTGCTTGCTGTCCTGAAGGTAAGATAAGATATCTCCACCTAAGATAAGGAGAGAAGTAGCAGCGGCAGACCCCCAGAGAACTAAGCAAGAGAATGACCCTCGACATCCTCTGAACAGATATGAGCCTCAAGTCCACCTGCTCCAATCCAGGAAGAGATTTATGGCAAGAACAAACATTCTTGAGAGTATGCAAGAGCCAAATCATATTAGAAGATGGATGAAGGAGCTCTCGAACCAGGAATAACATTAAATAAGGATATGGCTGAGGAACTCAATTTCCCTTACATCACTTGGAGGACCTTGAATAGGATGAGGGTCAGAATGCCTAAATGCAAGACCATCATGCTCAAATGGGTGCTGATGGTGGACAACAACACAATGTATGAATGTGGAGAGATACAGAACCCAGCTCATTTATTGGTCTAACAATTACTGCCAGAAACATGTACCATTGAGGACTTAAGTTTAGACATCAACAAACCAAGAAAATGGCATCGTTTTGGCAGTCCAGGGTTTGATTGGGACATGAAAGAAGAAAAATCCAGGAGAGAACTGACAAGTCAGATGCCACAGTCTTCTGGCCTAGTCCCAGTAATGTTCATCACCTTTATAAATAGTTTGGAGGAGACCATAAAGAGAATGCTCTTCAGATTTGCAGGTGATACAAATACATCAGAAAACAGATTCAAGATGACACTAATAGATTGGAAAACTGATCTAAAACAAACAAAATGAGTGTTAGAGAGAAAAATATAAAGATCTACATTTGTGCAGGAAAAACCAGATAGGTAAATACAATATTAATGACAGCTGGCTAATAGTTGTGACAGAATGGCAGTAGTAAATGTGAAAATGATTAATGGATTTTAGTATGGGTTTGAGTGGTGCTTGCATCCAAAGGCTGCTACTCATACGACGATGATGGGGCCATCCAAAGAGTGGGATATAAATGTGAATAAATAAATAAATAAATAAATAAATAAATAAATAAATAAATAGAACATAAGCTGAAAATGAGTCAACATATTGGCATTCTGTTCCAGTGTTACTTGGAAAACAGTCAGATTCTGGGCACCAACTTTAAGAAGGATATTGACAAACTAGAATGTGCCCAGACGGGTATGACCAATAATGGTAAAGATTTTGGAAATTAAGCCCAATAAGGATTGCTTGTGGGAATTTATTATATATAATCTTAAAAATAGAAGAATGAGGCTATCGTCAGATGTTTAAAGGACTACCACACTTATTTTCTGTAGCTCCAGATGGTAGGAGGCTAGTAATGAATTCAAATTACAGTACAAGGAGTTTTTTTCCTAAATGTTAGGAAGATTTTCTTGACTGTACTAGCTGATAGATCTTGAAATGTTGTGGACTCTGCATATTTGATGGTTTTTAAACAGGTTAGAGAGCCATTTGTCAGCAATGCTTTAGATTTGGATTTTTCTTCTTCAGGAGTTGGTTTGGTTCACTCTTTTTTGGGATTTTTTCTGGCTCTGCAATTCTGACTAGAGATCTTTTCAAAAAATTTGGGGAAATCAAAGGGACATTTAAAGCAAAAATGACTATGATAAAGGACAAAGATGGCAAGGAGTTAGCTGATCTAGAAGAGATTAAGAAAAGATGGAAAGAGTACACAGAGGAACTCTACAGAAAGGACCTCAACATCCCTGATAATTTCAATGATGAGGAAATTGAACTTGAGCCAGACATCTTAGAGAGTGAAATCAGAAAGGCCCTGAAAAACACTTCAAACAACAAAGCCAGCGGAGATGATGGTATTCAGGTTGAACTTTTCAAAGCCATAGAAGATGATGGAATCAAATTATTACATTCTATTTGTCAGCAGATTTGGAAAACAAAACAATGGCCACATGATTGGAAAAGATCAGTATATGTTCCAATCCCCAAAAAGGGAACTGCCAAAGAATGTTCAAATTATCGAAAAATTGTGCTCATCCCTCACGCTAGCAAGGTGATGCTCAAGATAATACAGGATAGACTGCAACAGCATGTGGAGAGAGAATTACAGAAGTGCAGGCGGGTTTCAGAAGAGGCAGGGGGACTAGAGACCACATCGCCAACATAAGATGGATCATCATGGAAAAAACAAAGGAGTATCAGAAACAAGTCTACTTCTGTTTCATTGATTACACTAAGGCCTTTGACTGTGTTGACCACAACAAAATGTGGCAAGTAATTAAAGAGATGGGAATACCGGAACACCTTATATGCCTCATGAGAAATCTGTACATGAAACAAGAAGCAACAGTTAGGACAGAATATGGAATGATGGAGTGGTTTGGAATAGGAAAGGGAGTAAGACAAGGCTGCATTTTGTCACCCTGCTTATTCAACTTATACACAGAGCACATAATGCGCAATGCAGGGATGGAGGAATCACAATTTGGGATCAAAATTGCTGGGAGAAACATCAACAATTTGAGATATGCAGATGATACCACTAATGGCAGAAAGTGAGGAAGACCTAAAGAAGCTCCTGATTATGTTGAAAGAAGAGAGTGAAAAGGCTGGCTTGAGACTCAATATAAAGAAAACAAAGATCATGGCAACAGGCCCTATCAGTCCCTGGAAAATAGATGGAGAAGAAGTAGAGGCAGTGACAGATTTTACTTTCCTAGGATCAAAGCTCACTGCAGATGGGGATTGCAGCCATGAAATAAAAAGGCGACTGATTCTTGGGAGGCAAGGGATGAGAAATCTGGGAAGCATAGTGAAAAGTAGAGACATCAAATTGCAAACAAAAATTCGTATAGTCAAAGCAATAGTGTTCCCGGTGGCAATGTATGGTTGTGAGAGCTGGACCATTAGGAAAGCTGAGCGCAGAAGAATAGACGCCTTTGAGATGTGGTGTTGGAGGAGAGTTTTGAGATTCCCATGGACAGCGAGGAGAACAAACAGATCAATCTTAGAAGAAATCAAACCTGACTGCTCCCTAGAAGGTCAAATTGTAAAGATGAAGCTGAGGTACTTTGGACATCAAATGAGAAGAGAGGATTCACTTGAGAAGGCCTTGATGCTGGGAAAGGTGGAGGGCAAAAGAAAAAGGGGGCGGCCAAAGATGAGATGGCTAGATGGTATTGTGGATGCAGTGGGGGCAGAGCTGGGTGGGCTGAGGAGGATGGTGGAGGACAGAAGTGCATGGCGGGTGGTGGTCCATGGGGTCGCGGAGGGTCGGAATCGACTGTGCGACTGAACAACAACAAAAATAGATCTGCTGCACTTTGATTTACCTTCAATCTCACCATTTGTTCCTTTTCTTCCTCCCTTTTGTCATTCTCTTGTTATTTGTTCATTCCCCACCTTTTTGGCTTTTCTCTTTTGGTTGAAGACCCATAATTTCCGGCTCTATAGAACCTCCTGCCAATTGAGCTGCATCTCTAGACAGAGCTGCTGTCTTTCAGAAAGGGTGTGAAGACCTGGCTGGCGGGGCAGGTGTGGGGTACGGGTTAGTTGGTTGCTCAGGCCCGCTGGGTCATTTGACTCCTCCCCTCTCCCTTGTGAGTTTTCAATCTGTGATTTTTAATCTTTTCCTTTTTTAAATCTTTTAATCCTTAAATTTTAACTTTTAACTCTTCTTAGATGGGTGGGTATTTTATTGTGGTTTTTTAATTGATTGATTTTTTTACTGTTGTTATCCGCCCTGAGTCATTTGTGAGGAGGGCAGCATAGAAATATAATTAATAAATAAATAATTTATCCCATACCTAAAACAGAGTCATCTTTGATCTCACTTATTCCCACTGCTGTCTTCCATTCCTCTCCATACTTTTCAAAAATATCATCTCTAACTGCTAATCACTTCTACCCTTTTGGTTCTCTTCCTATTTTTTTTACTTGTTCTCTTTTTTGAAACTGTTGTCAACAATGGTTCAGAAATACATTCATCAATATCTAACAGCTGTTTTTTGTCCTGTTTACTGCCCTGTACAGTAACCATGGTACTGTCATCATCTTTATACTTCCAATATTCTGTCCACTCCTAATCATTCTATATCTCTGAGCACTCCACTTCATAATTCTTTAAGTTTTTGAGCCTTTGCATGTTCAGAGTATGGAGAGTTATTTTGAAGAAGGGTGAGTATTAAGACATGCTAAAACTATCTGGTACCAAGTGTCATGGTAGAGCCTACCACGGGCTCACAAGTTACACCAAATGTAATTAAAAGTCCATATGTTAGGCTTTGTTATCTCTCTTTGGACTCTAACACCCTGTTGCCGGGTATAATACAGTGATACCTAACTTAAAGAGCATAATGCGTTCCATGGGATTGCTCTTTAAGCGAGTTTGCTCTTTAAGTGAAACACCATTGTAGCTGACCAGTTGTGACTTCTGGCAGGGGGGATTGCGAACCCCAATTTAGTTGTTAAGCAAGTTTTTGGTTGGTTTTAGTTGTTAAGCGAGGCGAGCATTCAGAGAAAATTCTGCTCTTTAAGCGAGTTATTCTGTAAGCGAGGCGCTCTTTATGCGAGGTTTTACCGTACATGAAGGATACAGAGAGGTATCTGATTAGCTCATGTAAAGGAGGTGAGGCAGGGGGACGATGGTTAGGTATAAAAAGGCAGAGAGAGCATGTTTGAGAGAGAGAAATAAGAGAGAGCAGAGAAAGAAAAACCAGAGAAAGTCAGGGAGAGAAGTGGCTTAGAGAAAGTTTTCTGAGAGGAACTTTTGGAAAGGACTTTCGAAGGTAATTCAGTTTAGATTTTTAAAGGAGAATTTCTGAGGAGATTCAGAAAGAGAACTTCAGGGATATTCTAAATAACTTAAACTTTCTGAGGTAAATTCTCAGAGTGAAACTGAGGAAAACATTCTTAGGTAAATCTAAAGTGATTCCGAGGTAAATCTAAAGAGATTGAGAAGAGAATCAGAAGAATTATAAAGGAAGGAAAACCTGCTCTCTCAGAAGATTTAGAATAAATTGGAGAGTGAGATTATTTTATGTTGTGGGGAAAATCTAAGTATTGATTTTTTTCCCCCCGAATCTTTTTGAGTAGTGATGTATATAGTATTTAGTTACCTATTTTGTGAACAATGTATCTTTAATATCCTTTATGATAAATAAACCTAAATTCTTTTATGTTGTTTATTTAAGGGATGGGGACAGAGTAAAGCCAGTTTAAACCAGAAGAGGCCAGACTTCTTTCATTCTCTCCTATTAATATTTTCTGGGGATCACTTTTAGAGTGGATCTTCCAGGTTACAGCAAAAGGTAATATTTTGCTGGACCAGCACCCCATGGAAAACTGCTCGAAGTCTCAGTAGTCCCAAATTGGAGCTGCCTGTGAATGGGAGACCCAAGAGGGGACAAGGAGAGGACTGAGGTGGAGGGAGTTTAGTGCCAGGCAGTGTTAAGGTAATGTTAGGGCATGTGTTCACTAGGAGGAGTTGCTGACCCCAAGCTGTGTAGGATAATGCTTAGAGTTGTAGGTATATTTATGAAAAATAAGGTCCATTAAATTCAATGGGATTTGCTCCCTGTGTAAAGTGTGTATAAGACTGCAGCCTTAGTCTCAGAAAGGTTTTGGGTAGACATACATTGTCTCTTTCATATTCATAGCTTCTGTTGTTATGTTTATGTTCAAGATTTGCTGAATGACAGCTTTACTTTAGTGTCCTTCTTTTTCTGTGTCTAGGTCAGAGGTAAAACTGCCAAAATGAAGGCACCTTTTGGTGAGTTCATTCTACAGTTCATTTCACCTGACCTAGTGTGAGAAAGATTAGCCAGCAACACAAGTTTGCCGTTACCAGGGTGCGCTCGATTGTGGTTAAAAAATTCCACAATCTTCAAGGAGACTATTTCTGTGTACCCCTTTAGTGTCCTTCACAAACCACCACCACCACCTCCTCCTTCTTGTGCTGTATCCGATTCCAAATATTGGCAATCATCATGCCGATCAGCCATGAAGACTGTCCCAAGAATATAATGTCGTGGTCTTTCATCTGCCTTCTGCATCACAGCATGACACCCATACCACTGATACAACTCTGTGAGTCACGTTCTGGTTCTGAGCTCTTTTGGCACACAAAGTCCTCATTAGCCCCCGCCAGTATTGATGAAGCTGCTGCCCTCCATCAAGATGGTTTCAAGTGGGATTTAATCCACTTGGGGACCATAACCCTTCCCTGTGGACTTCATGAAGGCTGCTAGTCCTCAGTGTTGTCAGGTTAGTTAACTGCCACTTGACGCTCAGCGTTGAGTCGCTGGCAGTATGGTCTACTCTATTACCATAGCAGGATAACATGGTCAGACTGGAATAAACTCTTTTAAACACAATAAAAATCCTCTTAGTGCAAACATCATGTTAGTTACATTTGATCAACCTGAGAACTCGAAGACCCCAGAGAAGTTATCTTGAGGAAACACGTGAAACAGTACAGGTAAGCATACTAGTGGGAAGAAAGTGAGAACCTGAAGCTAATATTCTGTATGCAGCAGCATGCCAAATTGTGCTATTCATTTGCATTGCCTTCTATGGCCATCATATATCAATGTAATAATATCAAAATATGAATGTGAAAGCTTGTGATACTGTTTCTGTGGTGGGCTTTTACCCATGTCTGAACTAACAGAAAATAATAAGTAAACAGTTGAAGTGTCTTTCTGATAGTTATGTTTTGGTAAGAGTTAATCATAACAATTTGGGTTTTGGAAAAATCTCCATTTCCTCAATAGTAAGGCTTGTTTGTATTTTCTACGAAAGAGTGAACATTCAGGTGAGAGTCTTCCCCGTGAATGACTTGCATTGTGGCATAGGTGAGGAATAAGAAAGCTGTATAAACCTCTATATTTTTAGAACACATAGGTTTTGTGCGACTGCATAACACAAATATGTGTGGCATGTTTATATGTTTGGGAAAGAGTAACAAAATAAGTATGGGGGTCTCGTGTATATGGGTGCACTCATGCCCATATGTGGTGTGCTTTCCTAAAACATCTCAGTTCCAAATGCTCCTTTTTTGGCACTATAACCTCTTGAGTTTGGCATCTGAAGAATCTGGAAGAATCATTTAAAGATCAGAAACCTCCATTCACTGCAGCCCCTGAAGGCTTCACATTTTGTGACACCATCATTCCAGTCGACTGAGCCCTTGCGGATGAATCCATAAAAGGAAAGTGTTTCCTGTGTTTTGAGCACTCTGTTTGTCCTCCTTCCCTTCTGTACACCCCCCCCCCCTTTTGCTAAAGAAAGCTGGTATTTTTTGAAACTGCAGCACTCAACTCATTCCTTCTCTCTGTTTATTTTTGGAGAGTGACTATTTTTGCTCCTCTTATAGAGTTATGTGGGGGTCGTGCCCTTCTAAGCAGCAGTAAACCCCCAATGGCAAGTATGGTTCATTTCTCATACTCATAAATATTGTGTCAAGAATAAAATTATTTCCACACCTGGAGAAGATGTTTGGCCTTTTCCCAAGAATCTAAGCTCTAAAGCAGGAGTGCCCAAACATTTTGGGCTGTGGGCCAGTCATGTGTTTCAGTGGGCCGGTCGCGTGGTTCAGCGGGCCGGTCATGTGGTTCCTCCCACCAAAAATGGAAGTAAAACGTGCCTTGCAATCTGTTTTGCAAAAGGATGAGATAGATTTTAAGCTCCCATTTTCTCTGCTTAAGCCAGGGGTGCCCAAACTATGGCTCATGGGCTGGATCCGGCCCCCAACACCAATTTATCCAGCCCATGTCACCCTCGTCACTCCCGGAAGCAGAAGTAAAACGCACCGGTATGTTAAACAGCAAAAAAATACAAAAAAAAAGTGGCACCATAAACACTAACTCCTGTATTTAAATGTGAGCTTTTGTGGACCAAGTCCACTTTATCAGACCATATAGATGTTTTTATAGTTGTCATAATTGCTAACCATGTTGGAAGTATTATTTCTGGGATATAAAAGCAGGATACAAATGTCAATATAATTAAAATAAATTATTGTCTTAGAATTTTCATTAAAACAAATTAGTAACTTGGTTTATTCTATGTCTCTTCCTTGTTTTGTTTGTTGCCTTCTTTAAGCGTCCATTATCCAAACCTGCAGCTCGGAAAGGAGTGTGGTCTGGTTTGGCTGGTGCAAGTGCTATCAAGTAAGTACAGTTTCATTTAAATTGACAGCAGAAAAAAACACACAGTTGGGAGCAGATAGGCTAGGGTTTCCCAATCTTGGGCCCCCAGATGTTTTCAGACTTCAATTCCCAGTAGCCCCAAAAGCCCTGCTCAGCAGGTGTGCTAACTTGGGCTTCTGGTAATTGACATCCAAGAACACCTGGACTGCCAAGCTTCGCCATCACAGATCTAGGCTGTTTCCTTGAATAACAAGTTTTTAAAACAAAATATAAATAAAAACAAAAACACTGCAGCACTTTAAAGACTAACTGCTATATTTTTACTATTAGCTTTTGTGGATCAAGTCCACAGAAGCTAACAGTAAAAATATAGCAGTTTTTAAAGTGCTGCAATGTTTTTGTTTTATTTTTATTTTATTTTCTGATATGCCTGAACCACAGACTAACATGGCTACTATTCAAAAAAGTTTTTTTAAATATATATATATATATTATTGCAACCCTTAGGTTTTTCTCAATTTCTGTTTGCTTTGATCATGGAAATGTCTGCAGAAGCAGACAGTGCTGGCTCTTTGACTTTGAAACAGAGATGAGCACTGAACCCTGGAGTTGGATATGACTGGCTTTCATGCAAGGGAAACCTTAAGATTGTGACATTTCATTTTGTCTGAATTAGTGATTGCAGTTAATACAAAGAAAACACCCTTTATTGTTACTCTTGTCATTTCTCTTGTTAACACAACTAGGGAGAAGATGAATCTAGGGAACTTTTTGTTAGCTTTTGCACAGACTCAATATGCCCTTTATTGACAGTAGTAGTTTTTGTGTAGAGTTTGTCTGTAATGCTCCTGTAAGGATTTATGATTCATGATAAGACTGGTAGAAGAGTGGAAGTCAGATGCAAGACATCTGTATAGCTTCTCTGTTTCTTTAACAGACAACATTCATAAGGTATGCTGAAATGGCTATCCAACCAGCACCAACTTTGTAAGATACCGTACTTCCACACATTATAATGTTCCTATGGAATGGAACATAGGAATTCTGAATCTAACTCAGGCATATGAAGTGTGGATCTGAACTGATTGAAGGGTGGACAAGGCCCTTCCAAAGGACTACAGACACCAAGTTTTAGAAGTTGGAGAGACACGCTCATTCCCATGGCCCTCCACCTTAAAAAAAGTTTTCTTCTTTAATTGTAAAAGTTTATTCAGTGGCAGAAAAGAGAGAGTAAAGCTAATTTTTTTAAAATGGGGCAAGTTGAGCGGCAATGCCAGTGGTTCCCAAAACATGGCAAAATTGCTCCAGTAATCCTTAGATGGCACAAAGGACCTTTTTGAACAAAATGTTTTTTAAAAGTTCAGAATATAAGAGGACATGGTAGAGAAATACCACTCTTGGGCGACCCCAGTGTGATCAGTACTCTCTCGCACGCACGCACCAGGCTTCCTCCCTCCAAATCTTCCAGAAGTAATCTTTACCTTGAACTCTGCAGAGATGCCTGCAGAGCAGGGGTTCCTAACCTTTTTACACCACAGGCTGGATCGCAGCCCCCAGACAGCTGAGCGGGCCAGTCACATGGTTTTCTCCAGCATAAACACTGCCGTAAAACATGTCCAAGGTTGTCATAAATGCAATTGTGACACCTGTGGGTGCATTTATGACTATTGTAAACACATTTATGACAGTTGTAAATGTGTCTGCTTCTGCTTCCAATGCAGTGGCGGCAACGATGTGGGGCACATGAAATGGTGCCGTGGGCCAGGTCTGGCCCACGGGCCGTAGGTTGAGAACCCCTGCTGTAGAGTGTGATCTAGGATTGCTGACCAGTGATTTGAAGACAGCTCTTGGGACTAATCTCTCTAAGAGTAAGAGGTTGGTTGAAAGCTGTAACAGGAAACCTGCTATTGGCTTTTGTAAGATGGTGCAAGTTTGCTAATGACTGGTAGCTTTTCCTGATTCTACTGATTGCCCAGAGATGTTGGATGTAAAGTCTCACCACAAATGAAATGCATTGTTCTTTGTTAGACTTATTAGTTTGATAGGAAAAATTTTCTCATGAAAAAGGGATTGCTCTCCTGATGTTAAACTCAACAGTATGTAAAAGATATCAGTGACATTTGAGTTTCTTGAGCTCACAGATTTTTTTTTGGAAAAATGTTTTCTTCACTGTTATAAATACAGTATGTCTAATTTTGAAAGCTAAGTTGAATACAGTATTATTCTTTACATATTTGGGGTGGCAGGATTTCCAGTAAAGATAAATGTAGGCATAAGTGGGCTTGCTGTATTGTTCATTGACAAATTTTGTTGCTTTCGGTGGCAAGAAGGAGACTGAGAAAAGAGTAGATTGAATTTCATTGGTAATAGTAGATACACATTTGATATGAAGATGAACAAAGATGATGTAAGATTTAAACTATTCCAAGCATTGTTCCCCAATCACCAAGACCATAAAGATATTTTAAATGCATTGCCACCATATAAGAGGTTTGTTGTTGCTTCTTTCAGAATGCTTTCTTCTTCCTGCACCATGAATAGACTCTCATTAGAAGGGAATGATATACTGTACAATATACTGTATATATTTCTATGTACTGTACCATATATTTCTATAGGAAATCTGCTTCTGCCACCAGCAGAGAGCACCCAAGTTCTGTTCTGAAAGCTGTGCAGATACACTTCATGACATCATTACCTTTTGATAAACAGACTTACTGTAAATGGCCCATTATGTTAGCTCATGCATTATATTTATCAGTCACAAGGGGAAAAGAGCATGTGCTTGCTGAAGACATCACCAGGCTTCTGGCAAAGATTGTCTATTCTCATATCTTAAGGAATTTAAACTGCTTAAAAGGGGAAGAAGTAGAAAGGAAGACACACACACTCTCTCTCATTCCCACCTCTTTTGAATTCAAATCATGCATAGTCCATGAATTCAATAGACCACTTTGGACAGGCCATCATCTGCTAGTCTTAATATATACCTCCATCTGCAGAATGGGAATAACAATGTGCTTAATCTACAAGGTTGTTGCACAGGTTGGTTTAAGATTGGTATGAAGCCTTTTGACTATTCTTAGAGAGCAAATCTTTTATGTTTTTATACATATGTGATGTCACAAATCTGTGGACCATTTGCCATTTCCAAAGAAAGGAGAGAAGGTTTAAGTTGGGGTTCCCAACCTACAGTTCATGAGCCTAATCTGGCCCACGGAGCTCATTAATACAGCCCACAGTGACCACACCACACCTCCAGAAGCTCCCACCACCCCTGGAAGTCCCAATATGTCACTTACCATGGTGGCGGTGGTGATTATATCATTTTTCACAGCTTCTTCCACAGACTCCACCACGTCCTAGGGCGGTAGGAGGCTTTTCGGAACATTGTAGTTCCATTTTGAGATTTCTTTTTTGCTGCTTCTCTGCTGTGTTTTGGCAGCTAAATCACAGCGGTTGGGGACTTCTGGTGCTGGGTAGAGCTTATGTCAGTGCCTGGGTTCACACCACAGAAACAGGAAGTGCCCAACCATTGTGGTTTAGCTGCCAAAACCCCATCCAGTGAAACAAATGGAAAGAAAACTATTTACCTCAGCTGTGGAGCTTGGTTGTAGGAATCTCTTGAGAGAATGAAATAGCTTTGGAACACAGCAAGGCCTCCTTCATTCTGCCCCTTCCTCAGGCGTGTTTTACTTCCGCTTCTGGGAGCGATGAGGGCAGCGCGGGCCGGATGAATCGCAGTAAACCCATTTGTATGGATTCACAGGGTGCTTGGGTTTCTGGGAATTGAAGTCCAAGAACATCTGGAGTGCCAGGGTTCATCATCATGAGTATAGTCTGTCTATCGGCTAAGGTAGGGGTTCTCAATCTTTTTAAGCCACAGGCAGGGTCACGCTCGTTCAGACAGTTGAGGTGGCCAGACTGGTGGTTCCCCCCACTATAAACGCTGCCTTAAAATGCATCTGTGGTTGTTATAAACATGTTTATGAGAGCTGTGGGTGTGTTTATGGCTGTTGTAAAAGCATCTGCTTCTGGTGGTGCCAGCGGCAGCACGGGCTGGATGATTTGGTGCCGCAGTCCGGATGCGACCCATGGGCCGTAGGTTGCCCACCCCTGAGCTAAGGACTCATGATCTGTATTCTAACTCCTGCATATAAATAATAAATAAATAAATAAATAAATAAATAAATAAATAAATAAATAAATAAATAAATACCATTGGATCTTGTGTTTAGGATTGCTCTTCTCTGTATCTTAACCCTAATCCTATTTAATTATGAAAATAATTGATAATCCTAATGATCATAGAAATTAGAATTAAAAATAAAGTGGTGGTGGTTCAGTTTTGATGTTTTTGTTCAGTCGCACAGTCGAGTCTGACCCTTTGTGACCCCCATGGACCACCGCACACCAGGCTCCTCTGTCATTTGCCATCCTCCGTAGCCTACCCAGATCTATGCCCACTGCATCAACGATGCTATTTAGCCATCTAGGTTTTGATAAAGAAGTACAATAGAAATAATCCAGGCAGGCAATAATAGAGAGTAAGAAGGATTTGTGTTAGGCTACTCACTGGTTGTCACTGTAATGTTAATAGCCTGCTTTTCCAAAAATGGGATCCAAATAAATCAAAATACATATTAATCAGAAATCACAGCATATAATCATTATAATGTACAAATATCATCATTAAAATTACTAGACCTAAAAAAAACTTTGCAAAAACTACCTGGCAATCAGAGAAAAAGAATAAACAGATGAAATCAGTGAAAGTACAGAGGAAGCAGAATCTCTTTGCTAAGTTCCTAAATACTAATAAGGCAAGGAGCCATACCTTTATTTATTTATTTATTATTTATTATTTATTATTTCGATTTATATGCCACCCTACTTGGTGAAAACCAACTCAGGACGGCTTACAACATAAAATTGAATACAATACAATATAACAGATCAACAATACAAAATCACTGCATCCCATAATGCAGTGCAACAACATAAATATAAACACAATATAATCAAAATACAGTCCATAAACAATATACAATACCGAATGGACAATAAACAATATATTCACAATACAATATTCACTTTAGTGGGTGATGCAGTGCTTTAACACAAAAGGTCTTGTGTCTTGGTGCTGAAGGTGAGGAAACTGAAAGAGACACCTCCAACAAAAATATGAATGACCAGATACGTTCAGGTGAGATACCCTGCCCTGTGTAATGCAGTTGCTTAATAATCAACAAGCAAAGAAAAGCCAAGATTAAGAGGAATTGGTCAACAAGTTGTACTACATTGAAAAAAGAGAAGCAAGTTCTTATTTTCTTAGCCATAGTAGAGAATGTGATGTTTTCTTCAGTACAGTACTTGAATTCTTGTACAGTATTGGGAGGGAGATGGAGGGCTGGTTTTACAACTAACCTTAGATATGACTAGGAGAAGGTGGGAAAGATAGCAAGCTTTGAAAATATATCTATAGAGTATGGCCTATGACAGTTTTGATTTCGGGGCCACCAAAAGGTTGCTAAAGGCTGACAGCACAGAGAACGCCTCAAGTATTTAAGCATTTGAAACTGGAACCTTGGAACTAGAAGCTCCTTGGAGACTGAGCACTTAATTTGAAGGCTCTAGAGATAAGTGAAAACCAGCTAATCAAAGATAGGACTTAATTGGATTTTAATAGGATACTTTCAATTGATGCTCTAATTTTCATCATTCACCATTCCATTACTTGAAATGAGGTAGGCTCTGAATTCAAAGTATTAATTGTTAATAAAAATAACATAGTTTTATATTGTGTATATGAAATTATACCGAGAATTCACAAAAATTGTGAAAATCTCTTTTCTTGCAAACAGAAGTATTTGTTGCCAGTATAAATGCTGATGCATCTGTCATAATGATATGTTTATTTATTCATTACTTTGCTCATTTTGACGGAGTCCCTTCAATGTAAGGAATTGGTAAGAAGAAAATGCTACATATTCTGGGCTACACATGGATAAATCTTGAATGAATCACTTTCCACTTTTGACTGCAATGGTATTTTTCTACAGTGCTTCAATGGTAGAAATAATTGTTGGCCAATGCAAACTGCATGTGCTTCATAAAGATATACAGTTTATCCATCCAGTTCTTTAAATGGCAGCTGGGGTACACAGAAAGAGCCTCCTCAAATATTGTGGTATTTTTGAACCACAATTGGGCATACCTTAGGCAATGGTCAACTTGTGCCAGCTAATCTAACACTAGGTCAGGTGAAAGGAACTACAGAAGAACTCTCCAATGAAAGCTAACATCAAAATATAACAGTTAATCTTCAAAGGGCTACAGCATTTTTGTTTTGTTTTTTCTCTGATATGCTTGCAACACAGACTAACATGGCTAGTATTTTTTAAAAAAACACAGTTTTGGCAGTTTCACATCTCGCACGGACACAGAAGAAGAAAGAAGCTAGCAGATAAATGGTTAGTTTCAATGTGTTGTCTAAGGCAGGAGTGCCCAAACTTTTCAGGCTCTTGGCTCAGTGGGCTGGTCATGTGGTTCCTCTCACTGGAAGCGGAAGTAAAACATGCCTTGCAATCTGTTTTGCAACAGATATGTTTTACAACAGGATGAGATAGATTTTAGGCTGCCAATTTCTCTGCTTAAACCAGGGGTGTCCAAACTATGGCTCATGGGCTGGATCTGGTCCCTGATGCCAATTCATCTGTCCTGTGCCATCCTTGTCACTCCCGGAAGCATGCCATAGTTTGGACTCCCATGGCTTAAGAAGTCAAAATGCATAGCACAAATCCAGCCAAGTTTTACTTCTGCTTCCAGGAGCGACGAGGGCGGCGTGGGCCAGATGAATTGGCATCAGGGGCCAGATGTGGCCCATGGGCCATAGTTTGGGCACCCCTGGTCTAAGCTCCCTGCTATCTCCCACCATGAACTTGGGAATGTGGCTTGTTGTAGAGGTATTATCTTCTGCTGTCACTTGTTGCTGCTCACTGAGGAGGGGAGAGAGGGGGAAAAAGGGGGATAGGAAGCAGTGCCCACTAGCAGAAGTTAGAAGGAAGGAAGCAGAGGTAAGAAAGTTTTGTCTTGAAGTGTCTGTTTTTGGGTTTGTCCCTGCATTGATCTGCAAGGGAATGAGGCAAGTAATGGCCCTTTGGGGACCTTCAGGACTTTCTTCTCAATGTCAGCCGTCATTTTCAATCACCCTCTCCCTCCCAGCCATTAATTTTGGCCCGGGATCATGGGGACTTGTCCATCTATCACACCTAATTGACACTAAATGATCTGTCAGTTTATTGATGAACGGCAGGAGTGGAATTGTCACAATATATTTTACTTTCTAACAACTCCTCCTGACAATTTTACCTTGTCCATCTCACTCTCCTCACATAAATCTCCATTGGCCTCTCAATTCTTTCTCTTGGGCCGTTCTGGTGTCAACCGCCTCCATGCCATCAGCACGCCTCAAGGACATCAAGATGGTGGTAGAGCTGCAATTGTGTGGATTTGGGCTCCCCTTTCCCCCCTTTTCTTTTTATAGTGTGGATGTTCCAGGAATGTTAACTGGCTCCTGTCCTTCTCCTTCAGTGTCATTGCTGAGGTGGTTCTTTCTTTTTATTTCCACAGCCCGTTCTAGTGTTCAGACCCAGTAAAAATAATACAGTGAAAGTGACAAAGTAGGGGAAATCAGCTTAATGAAATCCTGCTAGTTAGCACAAAGCAAATTTAATGGATGCTATTTGTGTGTTACTTTTTGTTTTTTAATCCCTGAGTTTAAAAAAAAAACAACCCATGAAGATGGTAGTGTTTCTCTTCTGCTTTTTATCTAGTACTCTGGAGAAAGTGGGTTGTTTTTTACAAACATTTTTTGATTTGAAAACAGAAAACAAAACATTGTTACTCTGCTTGTTAAAAAAGAGACCTTTTGGATAGCTTTCATGTAAGGCATGGTTCTTCCTAGTAGCATTAAATGAAGATTCATTAGCAGAGTTTCCAGGACAGCAGCCTCAAGGGGATTCATAGTACAAAGATGAATTCTGGCAAAGGAGCTAACAACAACAGATAGATGGCAAATAAAAGCATAATTCTGGCAGTGTTTCTTAATAAAAATATTTTTTCCCGGAAGAACTAAGTTAAAATTTATTTTAGAAAATGAATGTTGCAACCTAAAAAAAAAGGTTGGGAAAGTTACCTGTACACTTGTCTTTTGTCCTATCTTCCTTTTATATCTGACAGATTGCTGTAATAACAGACCCGTTTCAGATGTAAATCTTAATAGTTTTGTTAGGACATAGAGGTCCATAACTTTCACATCTTTATAAATTAATTGGCCATATTTGTGTATGTGCAAACAACACTGAGAGTTATAGAATTTCCTATTTGAGGTTGCAGAGTTTAAACAACACAAAACAACAAAAAAGACAAAAATGTTGTGGCACCTTAAAGACTAACTTCCATATTTAAATATGAACTTTCGTGGATCAAGTCTACTTTGTCAGACATATTTAAGATACAGTAAACCCCCATTTTACGTATGCCTTGTTTTATGCAAAATCTGTTTTACATAATGATTTTTTTTTCTGAAAACGCGTCCCGTTTTACATAAATATCCCATTTACGTAACACGATTACCCAAGAGTTCCTATGGGTTTGCTTCATTTTACGTAAAAAATGATTTTTCCTATGGGTGTGCTTCGATTTACATAAAAAACTGTATTATGTAAAAACCTATGGAACAGACTTTTTACATAAATCAGGGTTTTACTGTATGTGGTTCCTTCTCTTGGGAGAAGCCAGGAAAGGGTTTAAAACAACAGTGGATGTTCCTGACTGTCAACACAGAATTTGAGGCAGAGCTTGCTACTCAACTGAGTTGGCAGAGATCTGGAGTTGTCTCTAGTAGCTGAATCAGTACTACTAAAACTATATGCCTTAGTAGTTGTTGTGCAACTATGACAAACATACTTTTGTTTTTAGAATTTCTTAGACATACCCCATTTGTCTGATTTGCATTTGAAGTTTCATTGAATTTTGCTAAGATAATCAGCTTCTAACAAAGGTCCTTGAGAATGGTATATATAGACATAGAAGCTTTTGAAACAACAAAAACTGGGATTAGAAATTTTGTTAGGTGAGTGTTAGGTGGAACATACATGGTCATAAACAGTTTTGGCAGTGCCAAAAAAATAAAAATAAAATCTTTTTCCAGTAATCATTAGTATTTCTTTCAAAATTGTATGTGTTCAGTTATTTTGTGCTCACTCAAGCACATGCTTTCATTTACCATGAGTGATACCGTATCTAATTAGCTATGTGGCATTGTGACATGCAATCTTGCATGCCACATAATCTCAATTAAATAAAATCACTAGTGTGATTAATCCAGAAAGTATTGCCCTCACTCCCATTTGTCTTTTTGATCTGGCCATATAACCTAATATGTCTATATAATATCATGGATAATATCATGGCAAGGCACTTTCCTGCTCAACATATAATGTCTGATTAGTTAGGATCACTGTAATCTAGAGTGCAACCAGAAGATTAAAGTATAGAAATATCTGGAGGAAAATATCAGCATCCAGTAGGATTCTTTTTTAAAAGACGAGCATTCAAAAACTCAAGTATTGAGGCCAAAAAATCTCTCTATCAAATCTTACATTGAAAAAATTAACTGTGGATAGCCCTTTGCTTTGCAAAGGGAACCCCTGTGTCCACAGCTGCAGGGTGACTGGGAAACCGACAGGGGAGCACCCCGTTCGGTTTCCCAGCCATGCCGCCGCTATGAACGATTACCTTGGATAACGCTAACAGATCGTTATCCAATGCAAAAATTTTTAACAAAATTTTGCATCGTTATTCGATTTTAGCATTATCTGATGTAATTATTATCCGAGGTATTACTGTACTTAGAAGGTGGATTCCTTGTATAGGAAGAAATAAAAAAAAAGGTTGGAAAGAATCAGATAAATGTGTTAGACACAGAATTACAATTCTTATAATTTATTTCTTTTAGTTAGGGACTGCAGTGGTTCAGTGGTTAAGAAGCTCACCTTGTTAGCTGGAAGGCTGGCAAGTCAGCAGTTTGAGATCCGAGTACTGCATGAGGGATTAAGTGCCCATCTCTGTCCCAGCTCTTGGGGACATGAAAGGAGTCTTATTTGGGCATTCCCTAAGCAGAGTTTCTTCCACAAAAATCCTTTCAACTCAGAATAATTTCTGACACAAAATTATTATTAGGTAGAGTCTCTAGCTAATATGATCCGTAGTCCCATACCCTAAAATGTCAAAACTTTGGCTTTATAGACTGCTGTCTCCTTCCTTATGCCTCAGAGATAAAATGTTGCCCTTTTCCCATCCCTTGAGTACTGTATCTGTGAAGGCACCCCATGTTTTCAATGGCTTTCTTCAGAATCAGTGATATTTTGAGCGCTACAAGCTTAACAAATTGCTTTATTTCCCCCTTTGATTTATCCTCCCTTCAAAAACAAAATGTCTGTGAACATCAGTACTTTCTCTTCCAATCACTTCTTTCTGTTCTTCTAGCAAGAGGGCTTCTTCAAGAGGGTTTCATTTTGTGGGCCATTCATTAAAGGAAAACAGCTTAGACAGGTCAGCAAGTATGTTGACTGTCATGCTGAAACATCCCCTTCAGCTTCTGCGTCTGGACCTGTAGTACCTTTGATATCCTAGTCCTTGGCTCCCCGCAGAGCTCAGTCACTCCCCATCCCTCTCAACTGGCATCATTGGGTTATTCTTCATCTGTGTGTTGCTGTCTAGAAATGAAAAACCAGCCAGTGTACTCTGTGCATACATTTGCTTTCTGTTTTATGGAAGTTTTCAAAGTAGCATTATTCCTTGAGGAATTCCGCATTACTTCTCACTTAGTTTCGGATGTTGTTATTTGGAGTTTTGAAAGTGGAAGAAAGGCAGTTCTTCTGCTCTTTCTATCAGTTTTTGAATGCAGATATTTTTGTGATGTATTAAAGTCTTCATTGTTCCCGAAATTAAGTAAAAGAATGACAGATACAGTATAACTGTTAAGGTGAGGGAGGATTGGTTGCATGGTCAATTGTTTGGTTTCCATCTGTCCATCCATCCATCCTCATTCCTCTCATCCATCCGTCCGTCCTTCCTTCCTCAAAATTGTACAAGTGGGAAATTTGTAAGGTAGAGAAGTGGTAGAAGAGAAGTGTTGTTTTATATTTAGTCAGAAGAGGGCAAACTTTGCACGGAAATATGGTATGTCCAAATTCCAGTACAGGATTGGCAGTTTCTATTCTATTGGCAGTATGGCTTCTGTCCCATCAGTGTTCATTCAGTTTTCTTTGTAACCTTATGCATAAATAATGCAGTAGCGATCAAGCAAAGTATACCAGAACTGTGTCAGTTTTGAAAAATGGTGTGGTCTCCCTGACTAGAGAATTCTAGTTTGGAAGTTAAAGGCAGATCTGATTACCATGTAAAAAGGAAAACAAAAACAAATCTTAGTGTGCATCTTGATTTTATAAGCTACTCATAGGTTGGCCTCTTATATTTTAATCTTAGAGGCCATTTCTCTTGGTTGGTTTAATGCTTCCCTTAAAGTAATTACATTACTCCATTGTGCCTTTGGAAATATTAGGTTAGCTTTTTGAGGGGTCTAAAGTAATGCAATGGTCTTATTTGTGCTAAGGCAAATAAAGTTTGAACACAGTAACTTTTCATGTATTGTTTTTGTGAATGTTTCTTGTGGGTTATCCATGTTGACTACTCAGCAGCTAATTTACAAAGGACTCATATTCTGCAGTGATAATGGATGGATGTACTGAAGAAATGGTTGGTCTGTATTTATTGGAAGATCCCTGAGTCATTTATATTTGGTAGCAAGGAATTCCCCCCCCCCCCACCCCAGTTATTTGACCAATATGCAACAAAACCTCCCACTATTCTGTCTGAAATTATGCTGCTGGAATACAGGAATAAGTATGAGAAAATTTTGGTGTGGAAGCACTATTAAATCCATTTAGTTCTGACTTCAAAATAAACTTTTGGGCTCAGAACTATTTAGTGTAAAGTACTGTATTTTTTCTACCAAGCTCCAGGTGGAGGATTTTAAGGTTTCTAATTTTTTAATAGAGCAAAGCAGATTGCACAGGTCAATTCCTGATACATTGTATGTTTGTATCATACACTGCACTGCCCCTCAGTTGCATGAAAGTTCCTCTAGGAAAAAATATTAAATAAATGTGATTTGAAAAAAGCACATTTTAGGATGATGAAAGTGGCATTGTGAAATTTTCGTTTCCCTACCTATGTCTAATTATTGTTTTTTTACAAACCCCAAACACACTTTTGAGGCAAATACAGAATATATAATCACAGCATCTTCTCTTATTTCCTTAGTTCTATACTCCCCTTCTCAAAGTATGTAATTGATTCATTCTGTGTTTATGTCTTGTGTAAGAAGCTGACTTCTTGGGCACTGCTGAGTGCATTGGACAATAGCAAGGAAGACCTCTTAGGTATAGACTTTGAAAAATGTTAAAGGCATTTGTCCACATTTCCCCCACTTATGTTCCCTGTTGAAACAGATTAGGTGAAGGTAAAGGTTGCCCTTGCTTGAAAGCCAGTCATATCTGACTCTAGGGTTCAGTGCTCATCTCTGTTTACAGCCAAAGAGCCAGCACTGTTTGCATCTGCAGATGTTTCTGTGGACATGTGGTAGGCATGACTAGACACCAGAGTGTATGGAATGCTGTTTACCTTCCAACCAAAGTGGTCCCTATTTATCTACTTGCAATTTCTTGCTTTTGAACTGCTAGGTTGGCAGGAGCTAGGGCAGAGATGGAAGCTTACTCTGTCATGTAGCATTTGGATCTCAAACTGCTGACCTTCCGACCTTCCAATTGTCAAGTTCAGCGTCTTAACCACTAAGCCACCCCAGTCTAATTAACACCTGAACATTGTCATCCTGCATGAATATAGCATCCTTGCTTTTCTTGTTGTTTATCTATTTTATCTCCATTAATTCTTCACAGTATTCCATTAAATAGAGAAACATTTTAACAAAGATGATGTCTACATTAGTATTGTCTTTCATCCTTCAGCACTTAACCCCTGAGACTGTAGCTCTCATGGAGGAGAATTGCTTCTTCACTCTAAACCCTCCTGCATTACTAGGGAAAGCTCCTTCTCTTTCAAAGCAGTCAGTACGTCCTCTGAAGGAGAACAAGAAAGCACCATTGTATCCATCACTGTATCTTTTGCTTTTTTAATCAAGACAGATCATAAAATGGCTATTTTTTAAAAAGTCCATTCTAAAATGTTTTCACACAGAAACAAGCCTAGCTAGCTATCCCTGACTTGAGTGTCCTTCTGGGGCATTGAACTGCAACTTCAGTCATCCCCAGTGAACATAACCAGCTGCTTGAGGTGGTAGTTTTAGTCTGTCTGTCTGAACAAACATTTGAACCCTTATTCCAGTCTCCTTTATTCAGATCTCACTTCTTGTTATAGTATTCTGCCACTTGATTCACCTTCTCTGTTCCTCTCTAAGCCCAATTGCAAAAGTGAAATACAGTAATACTTCGGATAACGCTAAGACTTGGTTCCACAAGTCTTGGTGTTATTCGATTTTTAGTGTTATCCGATGCATGTTAAAATCCTATGGGATGGATTGGATAACATTAAAGCTCCATAGAGATACATTGTAACCGCACAGGCTTTAGCGGTTGTTATCCGATCCATCCGATAGGACCTTAACATTATTCGATCCAATTCTCCTCCCCAGATTACTTAACGTTATGCAATTTTAGCGTTATCCAAGGTAAACCTTATCCGAGGTATTACTGTATATATTATATAGGATGCAGACATATCAGAAAACAAAATAAACAAAATAAAATAAAAAACACTGTAGCACTTTGCAATAGAATTACCTAGTGTTTCACCAGTGGAAGAGGGTATTCAGAAGCACAGTTCACCTATAGTACTTGGCTAATGACAAATACTAATTTCAGACTTTATATTTTTTTTGTTGCAAGCCAGACTCCACTGCAAATGTAGTATTTTAAATACCTGTCTGAGAGCTGTATTATTCTCTGCAACACTAAAATGATTGTAATAGGTTTGAACTGAAAGATAAAAATAAATAAAATAGCAGGAGGAAAAGTTTGCCCTGAGAAGCAGTAGTGGCACACTATAAAGTTGTTGTTAGGCTTATCTTCGTGGGATATTTTTCAAATTGTTTTGACAGTTGCTCCAGAGATTGTTGATGTACAGCAGTGGTGCCCAAACTAAGGCTCTGGAAGTGGAAGTAAAATGTGCCCATACAGGCACATTTTACGTCCGCTTCCAGGAGTGATGAGGGCTTCATGGGCCAGATGAATTGGCTTCAGGGGCCGCACCCGGCCCCCAGGGCCTTAGTGACTGGCTTCCTGAACCACATGATCGGCCCACAGCCCAAAAAGTTTGGGCATCCCTGATGTACAGTAATACCTCGGATAACGACTGCATCGGATAACGCTAAAATCGGATAATGATCTATTAGCGTTATCCGATGCAGTCATTTCGTAGCAGAAGGGTGGCTGGAAAGCTGAACAGGGTTCTCCATTCAGCTTCCCAGCCACCCGGCAGCTGCGGAGACAGGGGTGGGGTGGCTGGAAAGCTGATGGAGGCCTCCCCCCTCGGCTTCCCCAGCCACCCCACAGCTGCGGAGGCATGGGCGGGTGGCTAGGGAAGCTGACGGGAAGTCCCCGTCAGCTTCCCCAGCCACCCTGCAGCTGTAGATTGGGTCCTCTCATCTCCCTGGAGCCAGCAGGGGGATCAGAGAGCCCGAAATGGGTAAAAAAGTCTGGTTTTTTACCCATTTTGGGCTCTCTGCCCCCCCCCCCCGCTCCAGGGAGATTAGAGGACCCAATCCAAGCTGTTTCTGGGCTTCCCCGATGTCCCCAGCCAGTGGAGCAAGTCAAAACATCAGGGTTCGAACCCTGACATTTTGGCTTGTTACAGCCTCCAGCAGGTGGGAGAAATTTGGAAACAGCTTGGATTGGGACTTCTGACCTCCCTGGAGCTGGCGGGGGGGGGTCAGAGAGCCCAAAATGAGTAAAAAGAATGGACTTTTTTTTACCCTGCCTGCTCCAGGGAGATCAGAGGACCTGATCCAAGCTGTTTCTGTGCTTTTCCCACCTCCCTGGCCAGTGCAAACGTCAGTGATTCGAATCCTGATGTTTTGGCTTGTTACAGCCTCCAGCAGGGTGGGAGAACTTTGGAAACAGCTTGGATCGGGTCTTCTGACCTCCCTGGAGCTGGCCGGGGGGGGGGGGCAGAGAGCCCAAAATGTGTAAAAAGAATGGACTTTTTTTTTACCCTGCCTGCTCCAGGGAGATCAGAGGACCCGATCCAAGCTGTTTCTGTGCTTTTCCCACCTCCCTGGCCAGTGCAAACGTCAGTGATTCGAATCCTGATGTTTTGGCTTGTTACAGCCTCCAGCAGGGTGGGAGAACTTTGGAAACAGCTTGGATCGGGTCTTCCGACCTCCCTGGAGCCGGCCGGGGGGGGGGGTCAGAGACCCTGAAATGGGTTTTTTAAAAAGTCCATTTTTTCAACCCATTTTGGGCTCTCTGATCCCCCTGCCGGCTCCAGGGAGGTCGGAAGACCCAATCTAAGCTGTCTCTAGACTTCCCCCACCTCCCTGGAGGCTGCAACAAACCAAAATGTCAGGATTCGAATCCTGACGTTTTGGCTTGTTGCAGCCTCCAGCAGGGTGGGGGAACTTCAAAAATAGCGCACATCAGGTCTCCAGACCTCCCTGGAGCCAATGCATGCTGTTTTTGAAGTTTCCCCACCCTGCTGGAGGCTGCAACAAGCCAAAATGTCAGGATTCAAATCCCAACGTTCTGGCTTGCTACAGCCTCCAGGGAAACAGGGCTTTTTTTAACGTTGTGCGATCAATGCATCACACAACGTTAAAAACCGGATAACGACGAGACTTCTGGAACCAAGTCTTATCGTTATCCGATGTACTGGTGTAATATGAATCTACCAGTGTGACATCTGAAAGCTGTTTCCAAACTTATATTCACTTTCACGAATATTAGAGAAAGATCAAGAATGGATAAATGTTCTCAATAACCTGAGAATTTTCTTGTAGAAATGCTAATGAGTTAAAGTGGTGTGGATCAGAGTTACCTGGACCTTTAAAAACATTTTTGACAGCGCTCATTAGTGAGATCAGTTTCAGAGATGGGACACAATCTTTCACAACATTTGGAGAGCTCTGACCGTTTATTTGCTCCTTTGATGAAAAAAATAAGTACCTCGCCTTTTGGCATCAGTCTGTCAACTGTATCTTGTGTTCAAGTAGCCCGTGTTATTTGATTATTGTTTGATCCTCGTAGTCTGCTTTGAAGATTCTTCAACGACTTTCAGAAGGTCCAGCCAGAATTTTGTCCTGGATAGGTTTGGTACTGTATTAGCTTATTTTGTTTATTATTTTTTAGATTCGTTCAACACACTTCCAGAGAGGCAGTGCCAACCAAATAATAGACGATTTCAGTGGGTGTAGGTTTCAGTCATCCAGTAATAATCCTGCATGATTCCTTAAGAACTACATCCACTTGTTTCACATGTGCTAATTTATACCATATGTTATCATATTCTTCTGGGACTTGAAGGATTCCCCTGGACTATCAAGGCAAGATCATCAGCATAGATGAAGCTCCTGGCATATGAGAACATAACTTGATCACTTGTGCAAATGTTAAAGGGTAATGGTGCCAGGACACTAACCTGTGGGAGACTATTACTTTGATTTCTTCAGTGACTGCAGCTCCCTTGAAATTCAACAAGGAATCTTCAGTTTTAAAGTTGAATGGTAACCATTCCTGTTAGTCCATGATATTTAGTAAGGACTGGTGCATTTTGAGCAGCAATTGATGGTGGACAGTCTCATATGCCACTGTAAAGCCAACAATTGCTGCTCCAGTTATTTGATCTTCTACACACTGGGTTAGATTTAAGATTTGAGCCGTACAGCTCTTGCCAGGTCTAAGCCTACCTGTTCTGGAATTAGAAGAGGCTCAAGTTTACAGTTAGACAATTTAATATTATTCACTCAAACACCCTGTATAAGTGGCATAGTAGGGAGATTAGCCTGTAGCTTTTGAGATATCATGGTTCTTTTCTTGGTTTCAATATGCTGAAATATTTTGTCCTAACATTAGTTTCTTATCCACAATACATTTTATGCATCAAGACAATCAAGTGTTGAGGCATCCCCCTTTCAGAATAACCCATAGTTTCTCATGATTCAGACTGTCAATAAGGCTTTGCAGTCATCTATAAAGCATAGACTGATCTTCTTCTGATCTTATTTGGTATGAATGAGTATGCATCAGATATTCGCAATGAAGTCTCAGGTGCATCTTCCTTTTTGGAATCCAGCCTGTACATCAGGCATTGCTTGCTCCATACAAGGTAAAAGCCTTTGTTGGAGCATCTTAAGATCACTTTGCTCTGCATGAGAAATCAAATTAATTGTTCTTTAGTTACTGTACTCCTTGGCATCATCCTTCTTGGGCACTGGAATGTATATTGAATAGTGCCAGTCTCTGAGCCATTGTTCTATACCTCTTCTAGCTTAGTAGTTAAGACACTGAATTTGGCAACTGGAAGGTCAACAGTCGACCTTCCAGTCATCAAGTTCAGCATCTTAACCACTAAGCTACCACAGTCCCTAAAAAGGTAGTAGCTCTTACCAAATTTGTTATCTTGCTTTAGCAAAGAAACAAAAGCAGTTGAGACTTAGCATTAGAGATAACATTTAGCATTTGGAAACTGCCTGTTCCTGTAAAAACTGAGAGATAAGTGAAGGGAGAGAGAAAACAAGAGATTTTGTGTCTATCGATGAAACGGGTATCATTTCTGTTGTCTTTGGTAGTAGGCTTTCTGTGGGGTCAGGATATGTAGTGGTATAGTAAAGTTCTGTTATGTTCCTTGTCATGCTTTGTTCCTACTCATGAGAATAGAAGAGAACATTTCTCAGTGCACTGAGGAGTTTTAAAAAAAACCTTCATCCTATAAAATAGTCAAAGCAATCAGCAAGTGATGGAGTATCTGCTAAAAAGAAACCTGGCATTTAATTAACTTTTGAAAGTGCTGGTTCAGCAACCTCCATGTTTTACATTTTGAATATTGAACAAGCATCCCTAATCGGATCTGAATTAGTTCTGGGTTAGCTGGGATGGAGAAAGGGAGTTGCCTGCGATATCCCCTTCCTCTTCAACTATGCCAAGAAATGCCAAGAAAAGACAGTGTCCTGGCCAATATCATATTATTATTATGAACTCCTGGTAACTCAACCAGGTTTTCTTTGGTCTCCAGTGCACCTGCCCAGACTCTTTTAGTCTCATAGGAGACAGCTAAGTTACATGGCTAGTTCTCTGTTTATGGCTAAGAGCAACAAGGAAAATTTACTGTCTCACATATTTGTACTGCCTTTAGTTTTAGTTTAATCTCCCTCTGAGGGCAGATGATTCAGCACTCATATTGTTTTCAAGTTTCAGCAGGTGTTCAGAGTCAGCACTGCAGGTACCTCTGTATCAAAATAGTTTTTTAGTGAATAAAAATGGAAGCTACTTTTGCCTTTCAGTTATATGTAGGACTCCATGAGACCTTTTGGGTCAGTGGGCCAAACAGACATGTGGTTGGATTTTGAAGCTTCTCAGACTGTCATGGCAGGCACAACCTCAAGTATTACAAGAGAATATAAACAGCAAACACATCAGTAACTTATATATCCTATCTTTGTTCTTTTGTTGTAATGTGGAGTACAATAACTTCTACACTTCCCCTAATTGCATGCATCTGAAATACGTGTGGGGCTCATGTATCTCATCTTTGGCTCTGGATGGGGCAGTTCTGCCCCAAACGGACCCGGTGCGTAATCTGGGGGTCCTCCTGGACTCACGACTACTGTTCGAGGAGCATGTGGCAGCCGTGGCCAGGAGGGCTTTTGCACAACTTCGTGTAATACGCCAGTTACACCCACTCCTAGATCGGGACGCCTTGCTCATGGTCACACATGCTCTGGTCACCTCCAGACTTGATTACTGCAATGCGCTCTACATGGGGCTGCCCTTGATGACCATTCGGAGGCTACAGCTGGTCCAGAATGTGGCAGCTCGGGTAGTGATGGGGTGCAGGCGTTACGCTCGTGCCTCACCACTGCTTCGGCAGCTGCACTGGTTACCAGTATCTCTCCGGGTGCAATTCAAGGTGCTGGTTATTACCTTTAAAGCCCTATATGGTAGTGGGCCAGGATACCTAAGAGACCGTGTCACCCCAAGAACATCAGTCTATCCCACCAGGGCGGATCGGAGAGGCTCTCTTATCATTCCATCGGCAAGAGAGGCACCCCTCTCTAGCACCAGGAAGAGGGCCTTCTCTGTGTCTGCCCCAACCCTTTGGAACCTCCTGTTAACTGAATTACGCCTACAGACAGAGCTCCTGCCCTTCCGGAAGGGCCTAAAAACCTGGCTGGCAGGGCAAGTGTGGGGATCCAGGAATGTAGGGTCCCATGTTGGGTGGCTGATCTAGTGGGACAGCCACCCTTCTTGCTTCTCGCTGTTTTATTTTTTGTAATTTTTAAATTTTAAAACCCTTTTAGTATTTTATAAATTATAGCTTTTAACTTTAGAGTGCTAACTTAAATTGTAGTATGTGTAGGGTAGGATGGGATTGGCCAGTCTGTTTTACACTGACTTGGAATTTATTGTTTAAGCTATGTTCTCTTTTTATTCTTATTGTAAGCTGCCCAGAGTCGGGTTTACCTGATTGGGGCGGGATAATAAATTTGAACAAATAAATAATAAAAATGTATCTCACTGAAGAAAATATCCAATATGTTGCCTAAAGGTGTGGGATGAGAATGTATTAGTCATCTTCATTTAAGCAGTGCAGTCAAACTAAAATACTGGAGAAATAAAGATGTTGTGGTCCTATATCAGAAAACAGCAAGGTCTTCTGTTGAGAAAGGTAATACAGTCTTGCTAAATATAACCCTTTTCCTCAGGTAATATGAAAATGTCAAATAGTAAAGATGAAGCTAAAGTACTTTGGACAGCAAATGAGGAGAGAGGATTCACTTGAGAAAGCCTTGATGCTGGGCAAGGTGGAGTGCAAAAGAAGAAGGGGGCGGCCAAAAATGAGATGGCTAGATAGTATTGTAGATGCAATGGGCACAAAGCTGGGCAGGCTGAGGAGGATGGTGGAAGACAGAGGTGCCTGGCGGGCAATGGTCCGTAGGGTTGCAAAGGGTCAGCATCGACTGTGCGACTGAACAACAACAAAAAAGAGAAGGCTGTTCCACATACACACACTGTGGTTTTTCAACTTATCACACAGAGTACAACAAAGAAATATTTATTTATTTGTTTATTCAGATTTATATTGCTGCCCATTTGCCGAGGCAACTGAGGGTGGCTTACAGTCAAAACAACAACAGTACAGTAAAAATCATAAAATACAACCTCACAAAACAACTAAAGCAGAACACAGACTAATCCCCTCTGGTCGTTGGTGTGGGTCCAGAGGAGGGGGCAAGGTCCTTATCCATCTGCCATGCCATGGATCTTCTCCCTCAGGCTGTTGGTGTGGGCCCAGAGGAGAGGGCGATGTTCTCAGCCGCCTGCCAGGACATGGAATCTTATACAGTAAAACACCGGATAACAATTGGATCGGATAACGCTAAAATCGCATAACATTAAATAATCTGGGGAGGAGAATTGGATCGAATAACATTAAGGTCCTATGGGATGGATCGGATAACAACTACTACAGCCTGTGCGGGTACAATGTATCTCTATGTAGCTTTAACGTTATCCGATCCATCCCATAGGATTTTAACATGGATTGGATAACACTAAAAATCGGATAACACCAAGACTTGTGGAACTAAGTTTTAGCGTTATCCCGTGTTTTACTGTATAGATCTTATTGTCACATAGCCAATGCCTGAAATCCTCTTGTACATTTATGCAAAGAGCATAACTTCGTAGATGAATCGCTGCAAGTTAAGAAATTTTTGTAGGCCTTATCTGTTCTATGCTTAACAGCTTAACAGCATTATCTGTTCCTTGCTTCACGTGCATAGAAGTTACACCATTGCCTCGAAAAGTTATATCATTTCTGTAACTGCACTGCAAGATTTCAGCCAGTGAATGTATCACCAGACCCATGTTGGACTTTGAAAGCTAAAATTACCACATTGAGTTCTATCTAGATGTTTTCACTTGTATAAGTATCTGCATTCCTTTAATGGGGAGATTGTATTGAAAAGTACTTCTCTAGTGAGGCAGTTGTCGAGTGTTCTTTTTCTCTTATCTCAATGAGATCCTGCCAGTGGTGGGCAGCAAAAGGTTCACATCCCCCCCAGGAGGAGGAGTAGCAAAATTGGGTGACCTCTGGGCAGGGGGGTGGCAAAATTGGGTGGCCTTCAGGCGGGGTGGGTTGGTAGCAAAATTGGGTGGCTACACCCACCTCTCTGCCCTGCCCCATCAGGTTTTGTCCTTGCAAGTGGTTCAAGGTCTCCCTTGCTCAAAAGCCAGTCATATCCGACTCTGGGGTGCATTGCTCATCTCTACTTACAGCCAAAGAGCCAGTGCTGCCTGTGTTTGCAGGTGTATACGTGGTCATATGGGAGGCACGACAAGATCGCACATGACATATGCTCCACCCATTGTTTAGGCTCTGCCCATGATTAGACTCAACCCATGACATAGGCTCCGCCCACAGCGTGGTAGCATTTTTTTTTTTTGCTGCCCACCACTGGATCCTGCTCTTTAATTTTGAGAATGGGTTTTTTCTCTCTTACAGGTCCAAAAGAAAACCTGCTGAACAAGAAATTGAAGAGTAAGTTTCCTACTTCTTCCTCCATGACATTTCTGCAGACCTGTCACCAGAATCTATTGAACGTGACACTTATTTCTTTTGTCTGAACTGGTATTATTTTTGTTAGCACAGATTCAGTTGCATTCAGTGAGAAGAGTACAACTTCTGCTTTAGATGGGCCAATGGAATAAGTTAGTCTGGCCTCTAATGACCTTGAAAACCTTTAGAATTTAGATGAGGAAGCCTTGGTGTGGAAAAAAAGTCACTCTAATTCTTGATACTCAAAACCTTGGCTTCACATGATCTCTGCTGGGGCCTTTATTGTCACTATAAAATGCCAGTTGTGACTTGTTTAGGAAGGAATGTAGAGAAGGTACATTCTGTTTCTTAAAGGATGTAAAGCTAGTGTAGGGATGGGTTTCTTACTCTGTTCCTTTCCATTGGATGAAGACTGCAGAGGACGCTGTTTTATAATCTTTGCTTATATATATATATTTCATTTTGTGGTTTCTTCTAGCCATCGGTTGAGGCAGCAGAGCTCTGAAGCAGCAGATGATGGAGGAGGTAAGACCTTCCCCTTTTGAATGAAATTAAAGTACATACATGTCTGTTTTGGAGGGCTCTAAAATGAATTGAGATTTCTTCTGGAGAAGCAAGCAGGTGAATTCAAGACATTTGTGTGAGATATAATATCCAAGCACAGAAAGATCAGTTCTGAAAAACATCAGTAAGAAGGAAACAGGAGGTTATTGGTAGAATTAAGCCTTGGCAATAAGAGTCTTTTATCTATATCAGAGCACTGAACAATTTAAAATTATGGATGCATATGAAATATAGGTAACATTCAAAACAAATTAAAATGTTAAAATAATAAGACTATGTTTAACCAGAAAAAAAATCATCTAATTGTTTTAATGTTTAAATTTATTTTGAATTAAATTGAAGTAAAGAACCACACTATATCGAAACTCCTGTATTTTAAAAATGTCTTTACTGATAACCATTCTTTGTTGGATGGTCTCTTTTTTCCTGCTCAGGGCAAGCACTTTTGACCTTTCTGCAGAGGATGGGCATGTGTAGCATTTCATTGCCCTTCTGAATTTTGTGTTCTGATGGCAACTATGTTTTATTCTGGCTGGCCCTCTGCTATGTCTGATTTCACAGTTGCTTTGGTCTTCCTGCACCTAGGATCCCCTTTATAAGGCAAGTGGAACAAATGGGAAAATACTCAAGACTTGCCTAAAAAATACTAACTAAGCCAAGAGGAAGCCTGGCAGACAAAGCCATGCTTTCTGTCAGTAGGTTCTTCATTTAACTTGACATGACTAATAAGTTCAGTTCATGTGGAAAAAACTGTTGGAATCATAACCAGAAAACTGTAACTATATTACAAATAAAAAAGATTAGTTAACATTTAGTAAAGAGATAATAAGTTAAAATAAATAAATAATGTATATAGTATGGAACAAGAAACTGATTAAGATGACCTCTCAATCAGATACAACAAGACAGGGGCATTTAGCACTTGACATATGGTAGAAGTGGACAAAAAAAGAGCAGCAAACATGCAATAGACCAGTTATAGCAAACCTTTTAGAGACCAAGTGTTCAAACAGATGGGTAGGGTGAACTCTTTGCTGGGGGAGGAGGAAGTGCTCCCATTGGGCTTCTGGGCAGGGCAAACTCTGTGCTAGGGGGTGGGAGGAAGTGATCTCATTGGGCTGCTGGCCAGAATGGCAGGGTGAGCTCTGTGCTGGGGAAGGGAGGAAGTGACAGCATGTGTGCCAACAGAGAGGGGTGGGAGTGCCCTCTCTCACACACATGCCATAGGTTTGCCAACACTGCACTAGACTAAAAGACTGTGCATGAGCTTCTCCACTGCGACTATGACAGTACATAACTTGCATAACAAACGTTTCGCATAATGAAAAATTCGCATAACAAAATGTTCATTATGCAAGGGCAATACACTGCATAATGGGGGGGAAGTTCGTTATGCGGGGTTTTCGGTAGCCGGGGTATACTCGTTCAATGGGAAACCCGGTTAATGAACATTTTTTTCCATTATGCGGGGTACCACCATTAGTGCTTCGCATACAGTGGAGGAATGTCGAAAATTTTACTACCCCACTGTGATGTCATCACAGTGTGGGCGGAGCAAAGTCATTATGTCATGAAGTCGTGGGCAGGGCCAAAGAAAAATAATAAAAATAATAAAATAAAAATAAGCACACACATACACACACACTCCTCAACCCACCCACCCACCCACAACACAAACCCGTAAATAAATTAAATAAATAAATAAAATAAAAATTACATTAAAATACAGCCACCCACCCAAACACCCACCCTAAACATAAATCAACCCACCCACCCACCCCAAACACAAACGTCAATATAGGTAGTACTTCAATATAGGTAAAGGTATTAAATACACACAGACACACCACATCCAAAGGTGAGTCACTTACCCTCGGGAGCAGGCTATAGGGAGCTTCAGGCTAGCAGCTTCTCTTCCTCCTCCCCACCTGGGAGGACAGCAAGGAGGCTGTGCATACGCGCCAAGCACTGTAGGCTTGCATGCACACCAGTGAAAAGGTAAGCACCAAAGGTGGTCCCCCCCCCCCCCAGCTGCTACCGGTTCTCCAGGACACTGGGAAATGTAACTATCGGTTCTGGCAATCTAGTGAGAACCCGTTACATCTGATCACTGTTCGCATAACAAAAAAATCCCCGTAGCGAAGAGCTCCGTGGAATGGAGTTTTTTTTATTATGCGGGGTTCTACTGTATAATGCTTTAGTCTGGCTTTGGACCATCTCTGTCTTGAAGAGCACAGCATGTTGATGGTGCTAGGTAAGCTTTGTAAAAATCAATGGAAATAAATTACTCTGCCCAAAAAGCCAGAATTAGGAATGTACATTGCAAATTTTTTGGAATGTCTTTCTTTTCAGATACTTGGGAATGGGACTCTTTTATTTTCTTTTGTTTTAAGTATTTTTAGTAGCGCTGTCTTTTCCTTTTATTGGAATGGGGAAATCCTCTTTCAGGTCATTCATTTCATGTTTTTGTATTTTCAGTATCAATCCTTTCAGTTTCCCTAGGAAAATATGCACTGTGAAGGCAAACAATCCCTTCAACACATTGCCGCTTTGTATGTGCATGTGTGTATGTATATGTGTGTATATATATATATGGCATACATGTGCACCTAAGCTATATCTGCTGAGTCAAGAGACAGCAGACCTGGGTTACTTATGCCTTGTCTCTGTCTTGCTCAAAGACTCCGAGGCCTGTAGCATACTGCACCATGGGAAGCCCGCTTTAATAGGATTTAATATAGTGACAACCTTAGGAATAATAAACTCTTGCAAGCAACAAAAATTGTTTAATTCCTAAAGGACAGACCTAGCTGAAGCACTTTTGGCCAGGGGCAATTGAGGGTTTAATATTGTGTGTGTAGCAATCTGGATGATCTGAGAGAGAGGCATTTAAGGGTAATTGCTCAATTTTCTATCCATGTCAACAGGGAAAATGGGCAGAAGTGGCTGAGCTCAGCACAGTAATCGAGCTGGATGAGATGGAAGATGCTGGCCTATCAGGGGAATTGGAAAAGTGCTATCTGTAAAGGGTTCCCTTCATAGAGTCAGGTGCCTTTTTGAAGCTCAGTCTGTTTTGTAGGCTTTCACAGGGGGTAAAAACTATTTTAAGGCAAGAGTTTGGGAAGGGGTGGTCCCTGGCAAATTTCTGGACTTTGTTTATAAATTCTAGGCCAAGTAATGCTTTTCTGGGATCAGTAAACATTTAACAAAGTGAGCTTTAAAGCACTTGTTACAGAGTCAAAATGAGAATTTGTAGATTCAGTGTGAGACAAGAACCTTGACACTTTTCAACTGACAAAATCTGCATTGCCTTGATAACAATCTTCAGCAACAATGAGTGTCAATTTTTGGACTATTTGCCTTTCCCCCCAAATCATAAACTGTCTTTGCCTAATGAAACTCTGGGAAATTTCAACGCTTATCTTGTCTGTCACTTTTTAGTGATCAAATAAAGATGCTACTCACTTCTGAACTTTATATCTCTAGCGGAATCGTAGGCTATGTCTTTGTGTTTTGCTTCTGTTTCTTTTCTGGGGAACCTAAATGTATCAGGTCTGGGAGGTGCATGGAAAGGTCGTCATTAGAGATTATTTTGTCTTCTTGCAGGCATTTATCTCTGATTCCAAGTAACTTCCTGCTTTTCTCCTTTCTTGAGTGTTCTGCTATTTTGAATTTGTCTATCTATTCACTGAAAGAGTGAAAATCTGGGGTATGTCTGACCCCAGTAGCAAGAGGCTGTGAATGTGATTTTGATCCCTCGCCTGAATGGTAGGGGCTGCTGTGGCTCAGTGGTTAAGAAGCTCGCCTTGCTAGCTGGAAGGCTGGCAAGTCGGCAGTTTGAGACCTGGGTACTGCATGACGGATTAAGCGCCCTTCTCTTTCCCAGCTCTTGGAGACATGAAAGGAGCCTCATTCAGGCATCCCTTGAGTGGAGTTTCTCCAGCAAAAATCCTTTCAACCCAGAATAATTTCTGACACAAAATTATTATTATTTCCTGAATGGTACCCTTTAAATAGCACCCACTTTTGTTTTTATGCAGATCAGAAATAGAAGCACTGTAGTTGGACATGTGATTAGGAGATATCAAAAGATGGAAAACAGACAAAGATCGAAATGAAAGAACGGGCTCAAACATGACCATATTACATGTGTAGGGAAAGTAAGGTTGTGTCCCTCTGCAATCTTTATTTATTACATTTATTTATGTGCATGAGGATGTGAAATAAAGTGTCATATGGAGTAACCAATTGATTGTTCTAGTCAATGATGAGTCATGCTGTCTTGTAAGATAATACAATACAATAGAACCCCGAACAGCGTGATGACATGGTTCCACAAGACATGATGTTGTTCGGTTTTTCACGTTGTTTGATACATTGATCGAACAATGCTAAAAAAAAAGCCCTGACGTCAGGGACAAACCACGCCGAGGCAAGGCTCGGCATTCCCCCCCCCCGGGTAGGCACGCGATCGCGTGTCGTTTGGGGTTAGGGCAAGGTACGGGAAAGACCCCTGTCCCCTGCCCTAACCCCGAACGACACGCATGCGCACGCCCGAAGTTCGAAAAGTGTAAGGATCTTTACCCTTTTGCAACCTCGGGCGGCTTGGAGGGTTGCGCGGCACGGCGGCAGTGACGGGAGGATGCGAGGGACCTTCCCGCATCCTCCCGTCACTGCCGCCGCGCCGCGCAACCCTCCAAGACGCCTGAGGTTGCAAAAGGGTAAAGATCCTTACACTTTTTGAACTTCGGGCGTGCGTGCGCGGCGCCGGTGAGAGGAGGATGCGAGAGACCTTCCTGCATCCTCCCGTCACTGCCGCCGCGCCACGCAACCCTCCAAGATGCCCGAGGTTGCAAAAGGGTAAAGATCCTTACACTTTTCGAACTTCGGGTGTGCGCGTGCGGCGCGGCGCCAGTGAGAGGAGGATGTGAGAGACCTTCCCGCATCCTCCCGTCACTGCTGCCGTGCCGCGCAACCCTCCAAGACGCCCGAGGTTGCAAAAGGGTAAAGATCCTTACACTTTTGGAAATTCGGGCGTGCGCGCGCGGCGCGGCGCCAGTCAGAGGTGGATGCGAGAGACCTTCCCGCAACCTCCCGTCACTGCCACCACGCCATGCAACCCTCCAAGACGCCCGAGGTTGCAAAAGGGTAAAGATCCTTACACTTTCAGAACTTCGGGCGTGCGCGCACATGTCGTTCGGGGTTAGGGCAGGAGACGGGGGTCTTTCCCGTCTCCTGCCCTAACCCCGAATGACACGCGTGTGCATGCCCGAAGTTCCGAAAGTGTAAGGATCTTTACCCTTTCGCAACTCGAAGTTTCGAAATTGTAAGGATCCCCGTACCCTTTCCAAACATCGTGGGGGTGGGCGCTGGGGGGTTGGTTGGTTTGGGTAGATGTTCTACCCAATCCAACTGCCCTCCCACACATACGCTTGTATCGAATAACATGAAAATCGCGTTCTTCGATACAAGATTTTCCTGAAAATCTTGTCGCGTTATTCAGTTTTCACGCTATTGGGTACTCGCGTTATACGGGGTATTACTGTACTGTATTTCAGAAACAGACAACCTGTTGGAATGTAATATGCTGAAATATGAGATTCATCAGCCCCAGTTGGCATGGTCAGTGCTCAGGAAATATGGGATTTGCATTCTAAAGTATTTGGAGGGCACCAAGTTATCTATTCCACTCTTTTCAATTCCACTGACACCAAGGTTTCTGTCCCAAACCCAGAACAGTCAGTCAGCATAGCCAGCTTCTTCTTCTTTGTTGTCCCGATCAAACATTGGACTGCCAAAATGAAGCCATTTTCTTGGCTTTGTTGTTGGCCAAACTTAAGTCCTCATCAGTGCATGTTTCTGGCAGTAATTTGCAGACCAGTAAATGAGCCAGATTCTGTTTCTTTTCACATTCACACAGTGTGTTGTTGGCCAGCAACTCCCACTTGAGCATGTTGGTCTTACATTTAGGCTTTCTGATCCTCAGACTATTCAGGGTCCTCCAAATGGAATATGGAAGGTTGAGTTCCTTAGCTATTTCCTCTTTTAATGTTGTTCCTTGTCCAGTGAGCTCCTTCCTCCATCTTCTAATTTGGTTTTGCTCTTGTGTACCCTCACGAGTTTTTGTTCTTGCCATGAAGCTCTTCCTGGATCTGAGCCGGTGGACTTGAGGGTCATATCCATTCAGAGGATGTTGAGGATAATTCTGGTGCTTAGTTCTCTTGATGTCTCCTGCTACTTCTCTCATTATCTTAGGTGGAGTGATACCAACAAGAGGGTATATTTTCTCAACTGGTGTAGGTTTGAGGCATCCTGTCACTATACGTCTGGCTTTGTTAACAGTGATGTCAACTTCTTTGGCTTGGGTGGATGTGGTCCATACTGGAGCAGCATACTCTGCTGTAGAGATGCTCAGGGCCAAAGTTGATGTACAGTACACAGTATGGATGACTGGATTCCCCGTTTATTGTTTGTGAGTTTCCTGATGATGTTACTCCCTGTACTAACTTTGGCATTCAGGCAGTCCTGCTTAAAAGAGAGTGCTGAACAATGCTGTAATCACTCCAGTAGGTTTTCCAGCTGTCTCATCAAAGCTTGATCCTTGAACAGCCATTGCTATGTTGTTTGCATAGATCAGGGGTGGCCAATCCTGGTCTTCCTGCTGTTCTTGGATTTTGTATTGTCATGATCTGGTCGATCATTTGTAACAGAGAATTGTTGGGGTTGGATGGTGAGAATTTCACTGTTGTTTGTCTCCATCAGTGCAGCTGATATTATAGTGAGGTCAAGTCTAACAAAAATAGCAGTCCCATACTGGTCATGCGGTCTCTCAATCACTATTTTTGTTCCAGCCACTTTGGGCCTGTATCTTGCTGTCCCCCGATGTGTTTCCTGGAGCAAAAGTATATCACATTTGTATTTCCTGCACATGTCCGCTAGTAGAACACTCTTATTACTGGAAAATTGGTCTTGACAAAGACCTTTCTTGTTGATTCATTCTTCAGATCCTTTGGTTTGATTTGATGTTAGAAAGATTAGCCAACAAGGTTGCCGCCCAGGGCATGCCCAATTGTATTCACAATCTTCGAAGAGGCTCTTTCTGTGTACCCCATAGCCAGCTCATTCAATTATTTTCACTTAGGCAAGAATGTTGCCAGGTTAGCTACAGAAGCACCCACACTTCAATAAGTGACTTAACTAGAAATAGCAATTACACTTATATACTGCCCCATATCGCTTAGTGCACTCTCTGGGCTGTTCATAAATTAATTACCATTTTGCCCCCAGTATGCTGGGTACTCATTTTACTGACCTTGAAAAGATGGAAGGCTGAGTCAACCTGGTCCCTATCAGGACCAAATCCACAACATTATACAACAATGATAGAGAGATAGAGATAGAGATAGAGATAGAGATAGAGATAGAGATAGAGATAGATAGCTAAAATCGCATAACGTTAAGTAATGGGGGGGAGAGAATTGCATCGAATAACATTAAGATCCCATGGGATGCATCGGATAACAACCGCTAAAGCCTGTGTGGTTACAATGTATCTCTATGGAGCTTTAATGTTATCCGATGCATCCCATAGGATTTTAACATGCATCGGATAACACTAAAAATCAGATAACACCAAGACTTGTGGAACCAAATGTTAGCGTTATCCGAGATTTTACTGTATAGATTATAGATTTAGATATAGATATAGATATAGATATAGATACACACACACACTACATATTAGTATGTTAGAAGGATTCCAAGAGTAATACTTAAGTCATGGCACCAAAAAGAGTGAATTGATACAAAATTTTATATTTTATTTTATTTTCTTCTTTTCTCCTTTTCTCCACCATTATTTTACTAGCTGGAAGTTAAATTGTATATCTTACTAGCTGGGAGATAGATGGTGACCATTCAGCACCATTCTGGCTGGTAGGTGAATTAGGAGTGATAGTGTACTACTACCTGCTGTTTCCATAGATAGCTTTTGACTGAGTTGGGTGGACCCCTCCAAATTAGGAATAAGCCCTTTCCCCATTCCCCAAACTATCTTATACTACTTCTGCTTTCTCCTCCTCCTCCCCAACACTCCCTTACCCAGAATGAGAAGAGGATGGAAGTCCAGGGGATGCTGGGTATTCTCTGCTATAGTTGTCATCTTAGAGGATGGATAGTAAACAGGGTACATAGGAAGAGGCAAGCACAGGTGGGACTGAATCTTCCCCAACTCTAGTAAGGAAGCAGGCAGAAGTGTTTAGGCTGGGGTAGCTGGAGATGAGGTATTGCTCTATTTGTCCTAATAGACCAGACACTACTGATACTTCATTGGTTTTGCACGTTGGTAAAAACCTATGTTTAGAGATGGGCTTGATGCATTTTGATATGTTGCTCTTTCCTACCAGAATTCTGTGAAATGCTGCAAATACATTTATATTTCATCTGTGATTGTTGAGTCCATAAGTGTAGCTGACGGACTAGGTTTACCTAAAAGACCGTTTAAGAAAAAGCTCTTGAAATATGATTACAGAATTGAGACACCATCATTTGAAAATGCCTCAGGCAAGCTTCTTTGAAAATTGCAGCTGTAGAGGGACAGCAAGAGAACCACACAGCCCTTGATTGTTGTGTTTTTCCCCTCAGGATCTGCTCTCCCCACATCAGTTTCTCATCTGATAGGAGCAGGGAAAGAAAGCAGCAGTTTGGCTCCTCATCTGTCTTATGAAAACCTGATCCCAAATAGCTGTGATCAAACCCACTCGGCTGTCAGCTGGGGTGGCCTTATGTGCAGGGAGGGGGATTCTGAGGCGGTCCTGGATGTGTGGAAATGTCATAAATGCTACCGATCAAAGCAGACTTTTTTAAAATATATATATATGATTTTTTAAAAAAAAATTAGCATGAAGGAAATGTAGTTTGCCTTGTTTTTGCTCTGGAACATGAAAAGGATGAAACAGAACTAGTTTTAGCTGTGCCTAACAATTCATTTTTAGAGGCTTATGAGAAGTTTCTTTCCAGCCCCATATTAATGGGGTGGGTGGGGAATGTAATCTGTAACTTGATCAGAAATATGGTGTTTGCTTTTCCTTCCTTCTTATCCGGTGCACTCTAGTCCATGTGCAAAAGATTATACAGTCTTAACCTTGTATTAAATAATGCATAATAGCTATCATCTCTTGATTTTGACTTTTTAATAATTAATGTAGATAAAATTGCTAGCCCCACACAGATACTTGTTTTGAAAGATCCAAGAAAGCCTGCATGTATTTTTCTCCTTATCTGCAATTTTGTGCACAAAAAATGTTGTTAAATGGGGTTAAGGATGAGTATAGAGATGACTTTGGAACAGCCATCCCAGCTCTAATGAATGTTCCATTTAGCCAGATTTACAGAAGCGTCATGTTCAGCAGAGGAAGTTGGCAGTGTTGTCTGTTACAGCAAGTGTGCTGTCTGTTACTGGACAATGATATTTGTCTGAATGGCCTGGGTTAATGACAATCCTCTTGAGGTGCATACTTTCTGACATCCACATAAGAGATATTTTAATCTTGGGTACTTAAATGCTTTAGTACAGTAACTCTCAAGCTCATTTTGTTTCTTGGAGATGTTGTTTAACAAACAACGGTAAAAATGTACATGGTGATCGCTTGGTGGGGAATAGCTTATTAGCAAGGTATTCAGGTACAAAAATAGTATGAATTCTAATATGGAATTAATTAAATCAAAGTCAGCAGACAATCCTGTGCATAGCAGACTTGCATAAAGAACAACTGTAAAATCCATATAACAGGTACAGTACTGGTATAGGGAACTGGATATAAGGATGCATCTGTTGTTGAAACAGAGTGATTAGATAGGAGGCGCTAAGTGATCACCAGGTGTAGAAGATGAGCAGCAAAGGGGACTGCATTCCCCCCTTTTTTTGCAAAAAGTTCACACTAAGCATATCAGAATTCTAAGGCAGCTCCTAGATAACTGATGCTCTATTTAATTCCTAGTTCTAGCCTATTTTCAATCCATGGCCAAGTTAAGATCATTAAAACAATATAAAGGGTTCCAAATAATATAGTTTTTAAAAGGAAAAGACTATTAAAATTGTAATACTCAATATATACCGATAACAAAAATGAATACAAGTCACAGTTGACTTATGCAATTACAACAGGTCCTCAAAGTAGTTAGCATCAGCATGTAGACCAGTGCTTTCCAACGTGGGGCCCACGCCCCACAGGGGACTTCAATTCCTAGAAGCCTGAGTCAGTACATTGGCTGATCAGTGCTTTGGGGAATTGATTCGGGCTTCTGGGAATTGAAGTCCAAAAACCAAACATTGGGAAACACTGGTCTAGACCAGGAGTTCTCAACCTTTTAAAGCTGTGGGCCCGGTCACACTCCCTCAGACAGCTTCAGGGGCTGGACGGCCATTTTGCCCTTCCTCCACCACATGGCACTTCCTGGTATGGTGGAGCCAGTGAGGGGCCACATAAAATGGTGCCGTGGGCTGCAGGTTGAGAACCCATGGTCTAGACACTTCTGATTATGGCGAACTACTTGAGCAACGTTGACCACAATGTCCCATATCTTCCCTTGTGTACATCACAAATGGTACCATGTATCTCAAATTTATCATGAACGCATGCAATTGTTACATGTATTGGAGGTTCTTTTGCATACTCACACTTCCATTGTTGTACTTCCACAATGTTCTCAAATTTCAAACACCACTTCAAAGTGGTCTCACGCTTCTCGAATGACAACCATGCTTCTGCCATTTTCTTTGACTGTCCTGCCTGTCACAAGATGACATTAGGATTAATTCTTTGAAGTGAATTTCATACTACACATTACTACCACAATTCAATTCAACTTCAAAAAGTATGACATAGATAACATCTCTTTAAATGTGTATACATTTTTGCTCTCTCTCTCTCTCTCTCTCTGTTATTTTACTGGGAACACACCATCAAGCTTTTGGTTTGCCTTGTCAAAGTATGATATTAGGTTATGTATCTTTATTGTATATCAGTATCTTTATCATCTTGTCCAGGTTTTGTGCTGTTTGCTTCAGTGATGTTTTAAATCATATTCCTAGACAGCTATAATACAGGCAGTCTGGAAGTGTTTTGTAAAGTTTTTTTAATGGTAGCTGATCATCAGTTTATTCCATCAAGTGATAGCTTGCAATAAAAAAGCTGTGTGCACCTCATCAGTTGTCAGGACAATAGCCTTGATTGTTCCAATTTCTCTTTGAGTAAATTCACTGAAACAGTTTTATTATTATTTTTTATTGACATATGTTATTTATATGGCATCTTTCTTGTTTTTATAATCATTTGCATGTTTTATAATTTTGAGCATGTTGTCACTTTAATTAATCAAGCCATTTCTGCCTCCTTACCATATCTTTAAAAGAAAAAGAAAATTATTTCTTATGATTGTATCACTTGATACACAAATATATATTGCAAACATTGTACCATATGTTTAACGTCTTTAAGCTCATCATGATAGGATGTTCTCCTCCCTAAAGCTAGTAGACACGTTAAAAATTCTTGGTATGTATTATGTTTAGATATCTTGGTTTAAATCTCACAGCCAAACTAAAATGTGTTGTCAGAGTCTATGATTTTGTTTTCATTTTATTGTCTACAGAAAAATACTTAAGATTATATCCTGATGAAGAAAAATTATTTTGAAAAACTGGCAATACCGGAACAGTTTTGATGATATGTTATTTCTTCACTCCTTCTCATTCTTGCAGTAAAAGAGACTTGAAAGATACTCCTGCCTTAAACAGTTTCTTTCTCTCAGATGATGAAGGATTGGCTTACTGTTGCCATTTCCTAGTGGGATTTCAGAACAAAGCAAAGTGAACCTTGTTCCCCTGAACCTAGTCCAACATGTTAATCTGCTACACCGTACTAGCACACAGAAGATTGTTTACTTGAAACATTACACATATATTATGTTGCTGGTTAGATGTATGTTGAAGAAAAAGCATGACCATGTCATGGAATCCTTGACTTGCTGATTTGATCTGTTGGAAGGGCAATCACAACCTTTGTCTTGAAGACATCTAGCATCAGAGCTTCTATCATTTTTGCTCCTTTTTTATTTCCTTTTAACCAATTCCCTCATAATGTAACCAGTGGCAGAGAATTAATATGTGACATTGCTGGCTTTCATGGTTTGAGGCATGTCCTGTGGGTCAGGAGATCTTTAGATTGACCATATTTTTGGACTACAGTATTTTCCTCATCACATCCCAAGCACATATCTCCTGGACACTGTATTTTTCTGATTCCCTTAACAGAGTTCTAATCCAATCTGCCCTATGACTTTTGGGATGGTATTGCAGGGGCCATAGAATTGCAGCTCCCTCAACACCCAAAGGGGTAAAAGAGGAACCAAAGAAGAGATAGAATTGCACTTGTTTCGCTTAATGAAACGGTTTCATTCCTGGTTGAATTGTTCATTTCTCACATTCCCATTTGAGTTATAAGGACATTTTACAGAACTCTATGATTGACTGATTGATTGATTGATTAATTGATGGATAGCCTTTCACTGTTACACTTTCAAAGCAAATTACAATTTATTGAATCACTAACAGTTAAATCCTATTATTAGTTGCAGTTAGGATAACCATTGAACAGGATTTCAATACTTACATAGAATCCACTGATTCCGTGCCCGTACTCTGTTTTGAATCAGTATTGGATTTACCCAAAATGTTAAAACTTTCAAGTCAGAAGATTATAAATGCATCTCAAATATGGTGGCACATGGTTAGGTTAGTATAAATAAATGGCTGTGCTATTAAGTGAGAAGCTTTAAATGTTTCATAACATTTCTTTCCTGTAATGCTTTTCTATTGGGCATCTGATAACCAGAGCTTGACAGTTTAATTTGAAAATGTATTCTTTTAAACATTGGGGAAACACTTTTTAGTGTTAATGCTTAAATCTAAACATATTTGAGTTGTTACACTAGATTAAAAAATAAACTGGGATTTACAGAGAATGACAGAATAGAGCAGTGTCTCTCCAACCTTTGGTTTGGACTTCAATTCCCAGAAGCCCGAGTCAATTCTCCAAAGCACTGATCAGCCAATGTACTGACTTAGGCTTCTGGGAATTGAAGTCCTTCTGTGGGGCATGGGCACCATGTGAGGAACTACTCAGTGGTGGGCTCCAAAAATTTTACTGCCACACTGTGGATGTAGTATGGTGGGTGTGGCCAGGGGGAAAGCCCTGCATTGCACCCTAATTAGGACTACCTTATTTCAAAACTTGGATGGGGAGCGCAGCCAGAATTTCTGCTACCGGTTCTGGCGAAGTGTGGCGAACCTGCTGATGCCCACCACTGGAACCACTGTATAGAGTAACTATACTGAGCTTAATAATTGTCCCAGCCAAATAAAAACTTGCCACTTCAAAAGAAGGCTCAGGGTGGGAGGTGATATGATCTTTTTGAAGTCATTATTTGATAGGATTGTCATAATTTGGAAACAACATACTTTCAGGCAAATGGATTTTTTTTAGCATTCTGCTGAAGAAGTATATTTGGAAGTGATCAAAGGATCATTAGCTTTTTCTAAATCAGTATTTTCCAACTATGATCCCCTTTGATGTTAGGCAATTGTTTCCTGAAACTCAAATTTGTGCTGTGCTGACTAGGGCTTTTGGGGAACTGTTGGCCAGAAATATCTGATATCCCAAATGTGTAAATCACCTGTATTCACATCTATTTTTCACCAGGAGACATATGAGACATAATGTTACTTCCTGAAATGTTAGGTTTCAAACATTAGGAAGATTAGTGCTTTTCCATCCGTTTGATGAAAAATGTAACAAATGAAATATTAATACATTAATCTCAACATGTTATTCCCAGGCTCTATGGGTGACCCCAAGGTTTGTTTTTCTAATGCCTATTTTAAATCCCAAAGTTTATTGGGGATTATAAATCCCTCCCAGGCACACATAGCATCCTTCTTATTTAAGAATAAATGCTATCTTTTCTTTTTCCCCCCTCCTTCATTTGTATGTACCTTTTCACTATCAGTTTTAAAATTTGGGTGAATTTGCATTTCCTATACAAGGGAAACTGCATCATGGCTAGGGCCACAGTGCAGTAACATCGCATGGATTTCAGCCGCCCAGGGCTTAAGACAGATTTGCCGCCAGTGGTGGACGCCGGCGCCCAATCCAGCTAGTGCTTCTGGGAATTGTAGTCCAAGAACACCCATAGCCCAAAAAATGCCACCCGGGGTGGGGCGCCCCCCTGCCCCCCACGCAACACCACTGCCACGGTGGCTTAGTGATTAACAATAACTGAGCTTGATGGAAGGTAGGCAGGTCAATAGTTCAAGACCTGAGTGCCACGCGATGGAGTGAGAACCTGTTATTTACTGCACCTCCTGCCAACCCAGCAGTTTGAAAGCAAGAAATTGCAAGTACTGTAGATAAATAGGTTCTGCTTTGGTGGGAAGGTAACAACAATCTATACACTCCAGCATCTAGTCATGCCTACATGACTATGGAAATGCCTGCAGAAACAGACAGCACTGGCTCTCTGGCTATAAATGGAGATGAGCACCACCCCCTGGAGTTGGATATGACTGTCTTTTGAATATAGGAGACCTTTTACCTACTTGCTTACCTCTCCCCACTGGGGCAATCAACAACTTGCTGTCTCCTAAGAAATTGCTGATACCAGCAAGGGAATTCCTTTTTAAGAAATGGGTAATAAGATTTTTGCTCCTTTTGGTGGCATTCCAATAAGGTTCTTATATTTGCACTAATTTTCTGTTAAAGCTTTCTTTTTGATATGTTAGGTTTCGGAACTTTTCCCACAGTAATGAGATATAATTCTAGATGTATTTTGCATGGTAGCAGACCAAAGTCCAGGTTTGTGCTGATGTATAGCAATCACACTTATACTGCCCCATAGATGTATTGTCTGATGCATCTTTTGTCACTTATGTTAGAGTGTTGCATATAAAATGTTATTTAGTATAATAAAAAACTTAGTAAAAATGCATTTATTTTTAATGAGTGCTTTTTAGTCTTTAATAAAGTTTTATTGTACCTTAGGCATTACTGGCATTTCGACACATTTTTTGTTTTGCCAAAAAGAAAAAAGAAAAAAAGAAAGATGTATCTTTCTTTTAAGTCTGTGGTATACTAAAGTAAGGTCATAACACTCTGTAAGCATTTGACTAGTAGCTTCCAGTATTTTAAATTTAATTTACTCTCTTCCAATTTATCATTTAAGTGATACTTTATTGGAAAGGTCTGAAATTCTTCTGCCTGCAAAAATGTTGCATTTTATTATATTAATATAGAATGCTGTTCTGCGTAGTTACTGTTTGGAACAGTGTATGTCAAATGATACTAGATACATTGCTTTTTATTATTAATAATTGTATGCTGTCCATTCTGACTTATGCCAACCCTTTTCAGGGTTTTCTAGGTCTAGGGCACTTAGAAGGGGTTTACCATTCTCTGATGATGATGATACCCTGTGATTGTGCAGCCTGTCCATGGCTGTACAGGCTGGCACTTCTCAGAGGAAGACACAGCATGGGATCGAACTGCCAATGTCTGGCTCCACAGTCAAATATGTAAACCACTAAGTTATCCAGCCAGCTTTTTGTTACAGATAGCCTCAAACATTCTGCTTCAGGAAGTAATAATTTATGACATTTACAAATGTAATGTTTGCATTATGTCCTGAGGCACCATTTAGACAATTAAAATGAAGACAGCTGAAATCCTTTGTTCTTTAATTTTTACTTCCTTTGGTCAGTAGCACTTCACAGTTGGTATAGCTAAGACTGGTAAATGAGCAATCATAAATTCTTGTCCATTTGTTGTTATACTGAGGCATGGAATACTGTTTTGTCTTCTTACTGGTCTTCCAGTCGGAGCTTTTAACATAAGCTACTTAACTATGTAAGTGAGATGACTATGTCACCAACATCACAGTTCTTGAGAAGGCACATGTAAATAACATTGAAGCTTCCATCATAGGCCATCATCTTAGATGGATAGGCCATGTCTGTCGTATGGATGGTTCCAGGTTTCCTCGTCAATTTTTTTATGGGGAACTTAGGTCTGGTACAAGAGCTCGTGGAGCTCCTTTGAAGTGTTATAAGGGCCAACTGAAACAAACCATGAGGGTGTCAGGTATAAACCCACAAACCTGGGAGGCAGCAGCCTTAGAGCACCCACTTTGGTGCCAAACCATCTCTGCTGCTACCGATCACTTCGAAGGAGAATGCTGCCTGCAGATATGAAGAGGCTAAGCGACAATAAACAAAACTTTGTCAAACTCAGCTACGCCATCCACCATCTATTCAGTGTAATTTGTGTGGTCACATGTTTCATGCCAGATTGGTTTATTGAGTCACCAGAGACAAATCCATCAACTGTGAAAATTACTTCCAGGGAACATGTATACTCAGATACAAGTAGCAGCCGTTGCTGACTTAACTATGTGCTACAGCACTGTTAAAGTATCTTTTTGACTTGGTTTCCATCATTTTCAGCATGTCAGTGGTTTAGGTATCTGGCTTCAGACCCAGAGATTGGGAGTTTGGTTCCTCACTTGGCCTCCTGAGAGAAGAGTCAGCCTTTTTGGCCTTGGGCAAGCTGCACAGTCCTGGGATGTTCCCTGAAGAAGGGAATGGTAAACCACTTCTGTGTATTCTCTACATAAAAACTCTGGGGAAGGGTAACCATAAATCAGAATTGACTTACATAGTTATTATATGAGTAACCTGCCTTATTCAAGGCAAACCATTCAACATCACAGTAATCCAAGTCTATGCTCCAACCACTGATGCAGGAGAGGATGTAGTCAATCAGTTCGATGAAGACCTACAACACCTTCTAGAACACACACACACACACACAAAATGATATCTTTATCATCATAGGAGATTGGAATGCCAAAGTAGGAAGTCGAAAGGTAACTGGAATAACAGGCAAGTTTGGCTTTGAAGTACAAAACAAAGCAGGGCAAAAGCTATCAAAAGCTGACAATAAAAATATAGCAGTTAGTCTTTAAAGTGCTACAGTGATTTTTATTTTATTTTGTTTTCTGATATACTCTTTAAGCTAGTTGCTCTTTAAGCGAAACACTTGGAAAAAGCACTGCCGCTGCCAATGTAAGTGATCGATTATGACTTCTGGCGGTGGCAGGGGGATTGCAACTCCCAATTTAGTTGTTAAACGAGTTTTTGGTTGCTTTTAGTTATTAAGCAAGGGCAACCATTTAGAGAAAATTTTGCTCTTTAAGGAAGTGAGTCTCTTATGAGGTGCTCTTTATGTGAGGTTTACTGTATATGGTGGAGTTGAAGAATAGATTTAAGGGATTAGCCTTGCCAGACAGAATTCCTGAGGAATTATGGACTGAGGTTCATAACATCATAGAGAAGGCAGCAATTAGAACCATCACAAAGAAAAAGAAATGCAAGAAAGCAAAGAGGTTGTCTGATGAGACTTTTCAAATAGCTGAAGAAAGAAGGAAGGCAAAAGGCAGAGGTGAAAGAGAAAGATTCACTCAACTGAATGCAGAATTCCAGAGAACAGCAAGGAGAGATAAGGAGGCCTTCTTAAATGAACAGTGCAAAGTAATAGAGGAAAATAACTGAAAGGGAAGGACTAGAGAGCGCTTCAAGAAAATTAGGAAATCAAGAGAACGTATAAAGCAAAAATGGCCATGATAAAGGACAAAAATGGTAGAGACCTAACAGATGCAGAAGAGATTAGGAAAAGATGTCAAGAATACATAAAAGAACTCTACAAAAAGGACCTCACTGTCCCTGACAACCACAATGGAGTGATCATTGACCTTGAGCCAGACATCCTGGAGTGTGAAGTTAAGTGGGCCCTAGAAAGTATTACTAACAATAAAGCTAGTGGAGATGATACTATTCCAATTGAGCTATTTAAAGGCCTAAAAGAAGATGCAATTAAAGCGTTGCACTCAATATACCGGCAAATTTGGAAAACGCAGCAGTGGGAAAGGTCAGTCTATGTTCTAATTCCAAAGAAGGTCAGTGCCAAAGAATGTTCAAATTATCGTACAATTGAGCTCATCTCACACACTAGCAAGGTTATGCTCAAGATCTTACAAGTTAGCCTTCAGCAGTATGCGGATCGAGAACTTCCAGAAGTACAAGCTGGGCTCTGAAGAGGCAGGGGAACTGGAGACCAAATTGCAAACATTTGCTGGATCATGGAGAAAGCAAGGGAGTACCAGAAAAATGTCTACTTCTGTTTTATTGACTACATCAAGGCCCTTGATTGTGTGGACCACCATAAACTGTGGCAAGTCCTCAAACAGATGGGAGTAGCAGACCACCTCAACTTTCTGAGAAATCTGTATATGGGTCAAGAAGCAACAGTTACAGACCAACTGACTGGTTTAAAATAGGAAAAGGTGTACGACAAGGCTGCATATTGTCACCCTGCTTGTTTAACTTATATGCAGAGTACATCATGCGTAATGCAGAGCTGGAAGAAGCACAGGCTGGAATTAAGATTGCTGGGAGAAATATCAACAACTTGAGATAAGCAGCTGACACGATGACACTACTCTAATGGCAGAAAGTGAAGAAGACCTAAAGAACCTCTTGATGAAGGTGAAAGAGGAGAATGCAAAAGCTGGCCTGAAACTCAACATCAAAAAAACCAAGATCATTGCATCCAACCCCATGACTCCCTGGCAAATAGAAGGGGAAGAAATGGGAGCAGTGACAGACTTTACCTTCTTGGGATCTAAGATCACTGCAGGTGGTGACTGCAGCCATGAAATAAAAAGACACTTACTTCTTGGGAGGCAACCTATGAGATGCCTAGGAAGCATAATAAAGAGACATCACCCTGCCAACAAAAGTCCACATAGTCAAAGCAATGGTCTTTCCAGTAGTCATGTATGGCTGTGAAAGCTGGACCATAAGGAAAGCTCAGCACAAAAGAATAGGTGCCTTTCAACTGTGGTGCTGGAGAAGACTCTTGAGAGTCCCCTGGACTATAAGGAGATCAAATCAGTCAATCCTAAAGGAAATTAACCCTGACTGCTCCTTAGAAGGACAAATACTGAAGGTGAAGCTCAAGTACTTTGGCCACCAAATGAGAAGAGAGGACTCACTGGAAAAGGCCCTGATGTTGGGAAAGATCAAAAGGCAAAAGGAGAAGGGGGCAGCAGAAGATAAGATGGCTAGATGACATTGTTGACACAGTAGGCATATATCTGGGTGGACTGTGGAGGATGGCACATGACAGAGGAGCCTGGCGTGCAATGGTCCAGGGGGTCACAAAGGGTCGGACCCGACTATGTAACTGAACAACAACAAACCTGTCTTAACATCAAATACTCAATTTCATAATTTTAGGATTTAATTCACAAGTTTTCTTCTGCAAGTGTTAATATATGAAAGAATCATCCCCACCTGGGGTATATCAACAAAAGAAATGACTGCAAAATAACTTTTAAATCAATCTTACATATTATCAAATGTGTACCTGTCTGCATCTCCCCGTTTTAATTTTGTTTTTCTCAACGTGGCAGGAACATTTCCATGAAATCTGTCTCTTTAAAAAGATAATGCCCTTGATTTGATGGATTCAGAGCTTTTGACAGATTTCAGACTCCCACAACCAATAACATTTTCCTTCTCTGCGTTTGTTCATTATCCACAAGCACTTTATCTAGTTGCCTATTCTTTATTAGGCAGAAGTTAAGAAAAATCTACATTTCTGTTGTGTTTCTTGTTGACTATAGAGACCAATCCTTCTGTATCTAGTACAGTACTTCCTTTAATGGCTGGAATCCTATTTGTATTTGTATAAAGTTTCTAATAGTACCTGTAAGATCCTGGTCAAAGCTTGTTTCTGTCTAAACCACTGTTTCTTCAAGTGTCCTCCCCCTTTCTTACATTGTTTTTGGGCACAATTGATCTGAACGGAAAAGGTGTACACAGTTTATTTTCCCAATTTTAAAGAGGTATTCTTCATTTCAGATAACATGAAACAAAGAGTCCTCCTTAGTTTCTATTCTCAAACATATTTATCGCAATTAGCAGAAGGATCAGCAGCAATACCACAGTTCCACCTTAGTGCACAGCCTTCTTCCATAGCCAAAAAATATATTTCAGGTAACATGTCCCATTGCAAGTTGCAAGGGGAAACGATTAGGATTGAAAAATCATGCCTTGCAATGGATTCTGATTTATGGCGACCTTTCTCAGACTACTCTAAATAGAAGTGGTTTACAATTCCCTTATTCTGGAGGTTGCCTTAGGATTGTGCTGCTTCTCCAAGGCTACCTTAAGTTGGAATTGAATTCCCAACCAAGTACCCAAGTCACTGAATCATAAAACTCATAAAAATGCTAAAATATAAACTTATAGAAAGGCAGTTGGGAAAACTTATTCTAAGATTCTCTCCCTCCCCCATCTTTTTTTCATATGAAGTTTAATGAATTCATGCTGGTTGGAGAAAATAGAATTTGGAAAAGAGATCAGGTTGGAAATGGCTGTTTTACAGCTTCCAAGATAATATCTGAATTTTGTTTGCCAATATATTGACATTCTCAAGAAGATGGACAATACTTGTTTGTTCTTTCTTGATTCCCCTTTTCCTCCAATTTAATTGATTTATTTGATTTATAGAACACGCCATTAGTGCAAGTACTACTTTGGGTGGTTTACAAGTTAATACATAAAGTCCCACAAACACCAACATTACAATACAGTACTATACATTCAACAGTATGGTTATTCATACCACAAGAGAAAAGAAAGAACTAGGAAAAATGTTAAATTGTTGAATGCAGCTTTGAATATTATCTTATCACCTGTTTCTTAAACATAAAGAGGAGAGGAGCTTGGTATTTCACCAGTGATAATGCCAGGGATCCATGGCCATTACAAAGAAGCTCCATTTCATTGTAGTGTCTTTTTTTTAAAGCAACATGGATTGAGAAAAGTGGGTAAAATGGATAATTGGTTTCTGAGAAAGATATTCTGACAGGATCAAAACCCTAAACTGAGGTTGCAGTTTTGTTGTCACTGAAAATATTTAAACCACTTTTCTCCAAATGGCACCGCAATCAGAAACTGGTGTGACCCTGAGAAAATAAATGATGGCCTTCAGCCATATGTCCTAATGGGGTGGACCAGAATAACACGGGCATGTATGTCATATCAGTCTGCTTATTTTCCTCACAGGAGAGAACATTCAGTCTTGTTTGTTCCTTCAGTAGGACCTGCCTCCAACTTTTGGCCTCTGTGTTTTTTGAAGAGCGCAATCTCTTCCTTCCCATTTTTCTACTTTTATTCTTCCATTTTCTATTTAGAGGGGGAAATTATCTGATTGAGATGCACTAATTAAAGCCATTTTCTGGTATTTGGTTACTAGAGTGTTTGATGTCTTTCTGACAAGACCATGAAATGCATGGGTTATCCACAGGGACAGAATTTGCTGAACACGGTGCTTTGTAAATGCAGGGACACAGTGTCGCAGCAGCTCATGAATATGAAACGCCCATGATGCTACCTCAGTGGACTCGAGAACACAGATGAATCCTGTCATGTGCTAAATGAGACCAATTTCTTTCACTTAACTTCATCTTCAATCAGACCTTCTTCCATTTGCCTGTTTAAAATTCCCTAAACGTGATGCAGAAGGTAACAGCATTCAGTAAAACAAAGTTTTGCAGCAGTAGAAAAATTAGAATTATGTCTGGTTGAAGTTCCATGCTCTCAAAATATAAAACTTAGTTGGCATCTGTTGGCTGCACACAGAATGGAGAAAACCCAGTCTTTTAGCCTCAAATATCACACTTTATATGCACTTTACTTTCTTCATAATTTTGTACATATGCTGCAATAGAGGTCTATATTTTAACACTATGGATTTATTTATTTATTTATTTATTATTTATTTATTAGTTCAAATTTATATTGCCACCCACTCACTGTAGCGATTTAGAGCAGCTTACAAACAATAGATTATATTACAATACAATAACAGATATAACAGAGACCTGGGATTATACTTAGATTTTTCCATTTGAACTGGTTATTTGGAATGGCAGGTTGGTGAATGGGAACAGAACAGAACAGGGGTACCAAGAGAAGTATTTCAGAGCTTGAAATAATTCCTGGAGGCTCTTTAGGGGACTCAGCAGCTTGCTATTTTTTCAACTTCATTGATCTTTACTGCACATCATCATGTAAGCCTGGGACCTTGAAGGCTTCTTGGGATTTTAAGCAGAATAAAGGTTATAGATTTGAATATAAATATAAACCCTATTTTTTTCCTTTCCACACCAACCTTCCTATACCAACCATATCTTCCATGTGACATAAAAGCTGGTCATGAGTAACCCACTGCTATAGGTGTGGATATGTGGACATTAATCCAACAACAGGATCTTTCAGGATATCTTCCTTATAAGGATGTGAACTGAGACATAAAAACATAACAGCAGTTCCTCTGGATTCCCTTGTTCTCAAATAAGGATAGGGCCAGAGGAACATAGTGACTCCCAAAGGGAAAAAAACTTATTTTAGTTCAATAAAGGTCCAATGTGGGAACTGAATCCACTTAGTTCTTTCCTCCCTGTATTATTCCCCACTCTTTATTTGTTCCTCTTTCAATTTTTGGAACTTTACACTCCACTCCAGGTGTTTTGTCCTATAGTTTAGAGAGCCTATGGCTGAGGATATGGAGGTTTATTTATTTATTTATTTATTATTAGTTCAAATTTATATTGCTACCCACTCGCTGTAGTGACTCAGGATGGCTTACAAACAATACATTACAACATGTTGATGGGTGTCAGGGGGAGGGGCGGCGAAGTCCTCAACCTGCCCTGGCTTCTTTTATGAGAAAAAGCTCAACTAATGTTAGAATGTTCAATCTGAGATGCCCATTTCTATAGCTCATCTTGTCTTTTCAATAATGTGTTCATTTTTCTTGGAAAAATTCAATGTTGTAAAGAAAGGATATGGCTGGCTGGCTGAGTGAGTGGGTTAGATAGCTGGCAGAGGAGCGAGAGATTGGGCACTTGAATCTCACTGTGCATCCTACAAGAAGAACTACCCTGTATGGCAGGGGTTCATAACCTATGGGCCACGGGCCAGCCCCAGCTGGTGGCAACATTTCATGTGGCCCTCCGCCTCTGCCACTGGAAGCAGACGTGTTTACAACATCTGTAAATGTGCCCACGGCTGTCAAAAATGTATTTACAACAGCTGTGGACGTGTTTTATGGCAGCATTTATGGTGGGGGAACCACCAGTCCAGCCCACCCAGCTGTCTGACAGGGTGTGGTGTGGCCCATGGCATAAAAACATTTAGAACCCCTGCTGTATGGCCTTGTCCATGCTGCACAGTCCTAGGGTGCTTCCAGAAGAAGGGAATGGTAAACCATTTCTGAGTGTCCCCTATTTAGAAAACCCTGAAAAGAATTGCCATAAATGAGAATTTATTTGATGGCATATAATTATAATCAAAGCAAGGATATTGTAGGGGTACAGTTCTTGATAATAAGCCAAAGATGTTATAGATAGATATTTGATAAGCTATCTAGTTCTCCTTCATGTATCCTGTGAATCCCCACTTTTGGGTTCTGTGCCTGTGCGGAGCCATTACCAGAGCTTTCAAGCTGATTGGATAAAAGTTTGAATGTTAAGGCCGCCCACCGTACAGCCCACCCTTTGGCGCCATTTCATGCTCTTTCCTCAGTTCTCTTCTTTCTGCCTCAGCAGCAGGAGACCGTCTAGAGCTCTCTTTAATTTTTCTGTTGATTCTTCAGAAAAGACTTGCTTCATTCTTAATTTCTTGCTTGGTGATCTTGTCCTTAAGGCAGGAGCACCTACCTCAGAGCTGTTCCTCCTCATGGAGGAGCAGTTCCTGGCATTTTCTTCAATTTTTACCTTAGGGTTGCTTCTTCCTTGCAGGGGAAGCAGCCATTTCCCTTTGAGAAGAACCTAATTTTTTTCTCAGTCGCTCGTCCCTTACAGGTCCGGCAGTGTCTATCTACAATTTTTCTTGCTTGTCGGTCTTTTCCCCAGGAAGGACCGGCACCCCAGCCATTTGCTTGCTTCATGGTGGGCATTTGGGCTGTTTCTCCTTTACCATGAAGTAATTTTTGATGGCATCACCTGCCTATAACCTTTGCACTGTCTGCAACAAGTAGTTCCCTCATCAGACAGCCACAGTAAGTTTTTGCTGTGTCTTGGAGAATCTCATCAAACTCAGAATGTGTTCACTGCAAAAAATTCACTTGTCTTGTGGTTCAAAATGGAGGTTCTAATGGAGATGGTGCTTTATCCAGCCTCAACCTCTCAGACCTCTCAGTTTCCCACAAAAACTCCGGCACCCAAGATGGCCACCATACAGGGAGAGGGCTCAAAGATGGCCGAGGTGAGACAGAAGTCCAAGAAGGCAGGGCACCATTCTCTTTCACCTCCTCCACCACCGCCTTGAGGGATGTCTCTGCTCCGCCGGGTGTCGATCTTGCCACCAGCTTGACACGCCCCAGCTATGGCTTTAGTGTCCATTTTGCCACCAATTGGACCAGCTCTGGCTACCATTTCATTTCCACTGGCTCCATCTCAGCCAGTTCAACTGGACTTCTTGCAACCACTTCTTGAAGATAGGTTGTCAAGAAGATAGGTGACCAAATGTTGGCTGCTGTGACGCAAGCTCAGCAACCTGGTCCCGTGAGTACTGTTCCTCTTTCTCCATCACAGGACTCTGAACAGACTGTTGCTTCGGGCCAAGGAATGGGCATTGCTCCACCACCTTCTAGGGTGTCGAGCACCCGCTCCGTCGAATATCCCAGGCCATACTGGTGCAGTTCAGACGTGGAAGCGAGGATCCTTCCACCGTCTGCGGATGAGTCTGAGTCCGCTTTGGAGGAGGAGGATGTCAATATTGCTCCGCCACCTTCGGGGGCGTCGAGCCCCCCCCCTCCGTTGAACAGCCCAGGCCATACTGGTGCAGTTCTGACATGGAAGCGAGGATCCCTTCACCATCTACATACGAATCCAAGTCCTCTTCGGAGGATGATGATGTGGACATTGCTCCACCGCTTCTGAATACTCTGTCAGTTGGAAAAAACTGTTGATGTAAATTCTAAGCTGCTAAGCAGCAGTTCATTGGTAAATTGGTTTATAAACACATAGAAATTTTCTGCAGTTTTACTATCCTACATCTGATAGTGCAGGATGATGTTCTATTACCCATACTGCATTTTAAAAAGTGGCTTTTTCGGCATTGTTTCCAAATCTACACTAAAACTATTAAAATAAATAAAGCTTACATGTTCTTGTTTTGAATATCTGAAGCTAGGTAATGTCACTGCTCGTACTGTGGTTAGGAGCTGGCATTTTGCTCAAACCTTGTTTCATGTTCTATTATTTAAACAGCTTAAAGAATCCCTCATCATCATCATCACTCTTGATATTTCCTCTTCATTTCATGATTCTGAACCTCTGACTTGCTAGTAAGAGCTTATTTCACTAGCCATTTTAACAAGACAAAATGTGTGTTAACTTGGAGCAGTGTGAAGCAATCCCAGTTGACTGGTAGTCTTAAACACATGATGACACATTTGTTTGACTATTTCCCTATTCCAAAGAACTCAGTGTGCAAAGTTCTGAGAATAGATCCAAATGCACAACTTCCAATAGAGAGTAGCCTGCACTCTGTGCATTTTTTGAGGATTTGATGTGTTTATTGCTTAAATTTCTTGGCTTTCTATGCATTACGGGCATAATCCAGCATCCTGCAAGACTTCTTCAGAGCCTCTCAGCCATTCAAAAGACCCCTTAGTTTCTCTGCGCTGGAATTGGGACTAAAAGAGGATTATGTGATTAATCATCATCTTGATTGTTAGGCTCGTTGATCCCTATAGATCCTTCCTCAAGTGATTTTACATCATTCCTTAGTTCATTCCGGTCCTTTTGTGGGGATGCTAAGCTAGAGAATGAAAGTGCCTGATATTACATGAAGTGAAGTATTTTTGAAACAGGGCATTGATGAGGCAAAAACACAGTGTCACCGTATCTGTATTTGTTCACAAACACAGAGTCTCAAGTGTTTCCTCTTTTATCCAGTTTGCTGTGATCTATAAGCTGTTCAATTGTATGCAGCAGGTCCTTGGGCGGCCGGGGAGCTGGAAGGCACAGTTCTGCAGAGACTGTCCAAGCTGTCACCATCTCTTGCTTTCTGGCTTGGATCTGGCTTCACTCTCCATTTCCTACAGCCTCTTCACCAGTGGCAGCCAATTAAGAAAGAAATCCCACTGTGTGGGTTGCTCCAAACAGTCCCCTTGTCAAAATCTGGGTTAACCTTTGCCCTTTTGCAGATGGACCGGTCCTGCCTCTGCCAAAATCAGGGGAGCCTGCTGGGAAGTGGAGTGGAAGTGAAGATGGATTCAGTGCTCTTGGAAGCTATGACAGGAGTTGAAAAGAGAAATGGATCTTTAAAAGGAAAAGACCCTGTCTAGGACACCAAATTCCACAGGCAGGGCACTTGTCTAGCTCTTGAATATTCATTTCAGCCTGGGCAAGACTCCAGAGATAGGGCAGAGCTTAAAAAAAACCCCAAATATTTTGTTACAGGTGCATAATAAGAGATTAAATTGGAATCAGCCTTTTTTGTTGCAGAGGTGCCTCTTGCTTTTAATTTCAGTCATGTGTCAATGATCTTAGTAGAGCAGAGCCGGCTGTTTGCTGTTTTACCTGGTGGATGTGGAACTCTGGAACAGTTTTTGATATCAGAACTAGAGCTTGGATGTATGACTTTAAAGCTGTAGTTTCAAAAGTGGCTTTTCCAACCTCTGATCCAAATGTGTGATTACTTAAGAAATAGAGTGGTGGCCAGTATTTTAAACCTTGACTTATACTCAAGTATATACAGTACTGAACATACATTTGTAAGTGCTTTCTAGAGATTGGGCAAATCCCCAAAGCAGAAGACTGTGGTTATGATTCATGATGGTGTATAGATATTGTCTCCAGAATCAGTGATGGCATTCTTTTGGATGTTATTTCCTGAACAAGAAGACAATCAGGTTATTCCCCACATGCCCCCATCCCAAAAGGAGACTGAACTATTAAACAAATAAGCAACATTAAAACAATTTGCTCTAACATTATTCTGTCCACACACCAAACTTTCTGTACCTTAATACTAGGTTCCATTTACCTTCCTGAAGCTCATTTCCTCCCTCTTTAAAAATGGAATACACTTCCAGCTCCATGGCTTTTATCCTGCTGAAGGATATATGGAGTTTTAAAGGAGTATAAATTGTATGAAAGGGACTATGGTTAAGATGCTGAACCTGACAAATGGAAGGTCAACAAGTCAGCAGTTCGAGACTTGAGTACTGCATGATGGAGTGGATGCCAGTCTCTCTCCCAGCTCCTGCCTAGCAGTTTGAAAGCAAGAAATTGCAAGTAGATAAATAACTACCACTTTGGTGAGAAGGTAATAGCATTCTGTCACTCCGGTGTCTAGTCATGCCTGCCACATGACCACAGAAACATCTGCAGACACAGACAGCCCTGGCTCTTTGGCTGTGAATGCCCTAGAGCCGGATATGACTGGCTTTCAAGGAAGGGCGACCTCTAATTCATATGAACATACAGAGTTGCCTATAGTCAGATGACCAGTAGCCATTCAGTAATGCAGTATTGTCTGCTGTGGCTGGCAGTCCCTTTCTTTCAAGGAGCAATCTTTCCCATCCCTTGCTGATCTCTCCATTTGGAGAACAGGTTGGTAAGAACTGGCATGTGTTGCTCCACTCCAAGTTTACTGCCCCCAAAAGAAAATGCAAAACTCAGTAGTATTTGTTTCTTTTTTTATGGCTCCTCCATCCCTTGCAGATATTCCGGTGATCCCTGACTTGGAGGAGGTTCAAGAAGAAGACTTTGCCATGCAAGTGGCAGCCCCACCCAGGTAACTAGAATACCATTGTCACAAAACCACTTCTGTGCTAATATGGTTAATTACATGTGGATACATTTCTGTCCTACTAAATTGAAGTTTCCGCCAGGTGGCATGGTTTGTTGGTGCAGTTAAATGGTCTTATGAATCACATGTGGCAATGAGAATGTTTTATTATCTGAGCTGAGGGATCAGCTGCTGTAGATTGTGTGTAAATACAACCAAACAAACTTTGTGCTAATATATGGTCCATTTTGAGAGGATCACAATACTGAACTGTGATAAGACACTTGCAGTCCCCATTTCTCACAACAGGTTGACCCTTCTGTCTTTTTCCAATGTCAGTGTTCAGGTGAACAGAGTGCTGACCTATCGTGACCTGGACAATGACCTCATGAAATATGCTGCTTTCCAAACCTTGGTGAGTCCAGTCCAGTGGAGAAATGCTGTCTTTCTACTTTGTCCTCAAAGAAAACAGTAGCAGCTACCAAATGTTAGTGTTTTCCTTAGGACCATGATGGTGAACCTTGGCACTCTAGATATTCTTGGACTTCAATTCCCAGAAGCCCAAGCCCCCTGGCCCAAGCGCAGGCCAGATGAATCACTGTAAACCCATTCGTACAGATTCACAGGGGGCTTGGGCTTCTTGGAATTGAAGTCCAAGAACATCTGGAGTGCCAAGGTTCACCATCATGGCCTTAGGAGCTCTCTCTCTTCACTCCAATTGTAAGTCTATGTTGCCCATTCTTTTGAAGGGTCACTTTTTGTCCTCCTGGAAAGTTATACATAATTGGTACATCTGCTGGACTTACTGTCAGCATGAACTGTTGAGGCATCATTAGTTGCTTTTCAGTATTTTGCCACTTCTGTGGTTACTGCCCACCTCTTAAGTTATAATTCATTTGGTGGGGATTCTTCTTCCAGGACACAAAAACTGTTCTATATTTTGGCACCAAGGCTAAGTACAGGTGCCCTTGGAGAAATAGAAGGCTATTATCATGGTAGAGCTTACCGTGGGCTCACAAGTTACATCATATGTAGTTAAATGTTTGTACTGGACCAAGGGTGCCCAAGCTATGGCTCATATGGGCGCATTTTACTTCTGCTTCTGGGAGCAACAAGGGTGGCGCGAACAGGATGAATTGATGTCGGGGCTGGATCCAGCCCCCAGGCCGTAGTTTAGGCACCCCTGAACAATGTGACCAGCCTGTGGCCTGAAAGGTTTGGGCACCCCTGTACTGGACTCTAACACCCTGTTGCTGGGCAGAGGACAGTGAAGATACAAGGATGTATCTACTTGGCACATGTAAATAAGATAAGGCAGGAGGTATAAACAGGAAAGAGAGGGGTTTTTTTTAGGAGAATTTATTTATTTAACCAAACTTTTATGCCACCCTCCTCACAAAGACCCAGGGCAGCTAACAAACTTTAAAAACACTTAAAACATAATAAAAACACAGTATAAAAATCTGGATTAAAAAAAGGTGTGGTAGTGAAAATTTTTGCTGCCCACCACTGTATTTTGTCCAGAGGCAAGTTTATTTTTGAGAGGGCTACTATGGTGCAATGAATACAACAATGGACTGGGACACAATGGATTCAAATCTGCAGTTGGCCTAGAAACTCACTAGTGGAACTAGAAGAACCAATATTTAGATATCTCACTTACCTTGAAAACCTCCTAGGGCAGTGATGGTGAACCTTGTCACTTCAGGTGTTTTCTGGACCTCAATTCCCAGAAGTCCACATCCGCACTCTTGCTGATCAGATCTTCTGGGAACTGAGGTCCAAGAACAGCTGGAGTTCCATAGTTCACCATCAATGCCCCAGGGTTACCATTAATCAGATTTATGTTCTGATGGTACAGAACAAACTGCACATTTGAACAGTTTCCTCTGTCACTAGCTGTACCTGTATTTTCCAGCAGAAGAACAGAAATGTTTTTCTTTTACTTGGTACCATGTGCACGTTTCTTTTCCCTCTTGAACAGGACTATATTTTTAATATGTTCTTTTAGGATGGAGAGATTGACCTGAAGCTTCTCAGTAAGGTTTTAGCTCCTGAGCAGGAAGTACGAGAGGTAAGTTCATTCTGGAACGATAAAAGGAAAATCAGGTGTTGATCAAGGGTTGTCCACCCCACTGCCATTCTTTCCATTCTTCACAGTTTCATTTGGGATATTATACACTGAGTCAGGTCCTTGGTCCAGCTACCCCAATCTCAATTCTAAGTGGTAGATATGGTATGGTGGCTTCTTAGCGGTTCAGGCAAGATGGCTTACCAGCCTAGCTTGGGAAATGCTGCAGATTGACCCAGGGGAGCTTCTGCATGCAAAGCACATGCAGCAAGGTCTCAGCGGTCCCCTGTTAATGTTGGTATCATCCTCTTCCTGCTGTTGACACACTTTCTGCCCATACATGTTCCCCGTTCTTGAACAGTGCAATTTATTCTTTGAGTGAGTACATAAAAAAAGATAATGATGAATACCATGTACAACACAAAATTAAGATGGGCTAAGAAAAAGTGGGAAGGAATGCAAAGAAAGTAAATGGGAAGAGTGTGACAAATGTCTTCCTGTGTGTGAGAGGAACTTTAGGATCTATTTGGGGATTCAGGCCCATGACAGGTTCTCCAGAAGCAAAGTAGTAGAAAATTAAATACCTAAATACATGTAATCTGTTTTATTATATACAGTACTGCTCTGAACTTTTTTACCCACTTAGAGGCAACCAGTTTTTAAAATAAATCCAATTAAATGAAAATTGTCTTTATTATTTGCCTTATATTAAAGTATGAAATGAAATATAAGTGAACTTTGAAACTCAAGTGGTCATTGCTAAGATTTTCTAAAACTGGCAGTGATTGTAGCACACACTGTAAAATGGTAAGGCCTGTTAACAGACTTGGGTCCCTGCTGCAACCCATCTCTTGGACAAAACACCATTTGCTTTCTGTGATTTGCTGCAAATAACAGTTGTTTCCTAATCTTTTGTTTTTGGACTTCAATTCCCAGAAGCCTAAGTCAATTCCTCAAAGCACTGTACTGTCTTAGGCTTCTGGGAATTGAAGTCCACCAGTGTTCCGCGGAACATACTGTAGCTTGGGAAACGCTGAGAGATTTCTCCATGTAGCCTTTCTTTTCTTTTTTTGGCAGGATGATGTCAGTTGGGATTGGAACCATCTCTATACAGAGGTTGCCTCCGAGCTTCTGAGTGAATGGGATTCAGGGCATCTAGAAAAGGAAGAGGCTCTCAGCCTGGGCAGGAATACTTGAGCTTCTATTAGCTGTTGTGTGTGTGTGTGTGTGTGTGTGTGTGTGTGTGTGTGTGTGTGTGTGTGTGTGTGTGTGTGTGTGTGTGTGTGTGTGTGTGTGTGTGTGTGTGTGTGTGTGTGTGTGTGTGTGTGTGTGTGTGTGTTGCAACTATTAAGCATACAAGCACAAATGTAGATTGTACACTATTATTTTGATATGTGGTTTGTATCTGGGGTCTTTTTAATTCCACATGACAAAGTGAAACAATGGCTTTCTTAAGAAGTGTTGTTGAATAGAACTTAAAAGGGATTTAACGGTAACTTACATTTCCTAGGTTGTATCCAGCTGTCTAATAAAACTTTGGATTAATTTATGTAAACCATTTTGATTATTTTTTTTAACTAAATGGATGTAAAAAATGTAGAATGACTCAAAGACCTGCAGGTCTTACAACTACCTACCTCTTGGGATGGCCAGACTTGTTTGACTTGTTTTTTCCTTCCAGATCATTACAGAAACCTAAACCTCTGTCATCTCCTCTTATTAATCGTTTTCTCCTTGTCTCCATTGCAAAGCGTATTGATCATATTTTGCCAATCCTTTGGCTCTTTTACACTTCTCTTTATCAGTACCATAATGAATTTAATTTAATTTTTATATTTATATGCAGCCCAATCAGAGGAAATCCGACTCAGGGCGGCTCACAGTCATATATATACACACACACACACACGCACACGCACGCATGCACGCACACACACACACACACACACACACACACACACACACACACACACACACACACACACACACACACACACACACACGAATCAGAATACAATCCATAAACAATACTCAGTGCAGGATAAACAATATAATCACAGTATAATCAATAGCTAATACCCAATACAAAAATAATCGATTCGACAATGTACAATATATAATACAGAATACCATTCCAATGTTAATCTACATCCTCTCTACCACAACTGCAATTAAGTCCAGTTGTGGCTGTGGCGAAATCCTACCCACATCCCCAAGTGGTCCTCGGGCAGCACGGGGTGAAGTCCTGCCTTCCCGGCCCACCTTTTCAAATGCTGGCCAGGTAAAGGTCTCCCTTGCTCAAAAGCCAGTCATGTCTGACTCTAGGGTTCAGTGCTCATCTCCATTTACAGCCAAAGAGCCAGCTCTGCCTGTGTCTGAAGACATTTTTGTGATCATGTGGCAAGCATCACTAGAGACTGGAGTGCACAGAATGCTGTTACCTTTCCCATCAGAGCAGTACCTATTTATCTACTTGAAATTTCTTGCTTTCAAACTGGTAGATTGGCAGGAGCTAAGTGCCAAGGTGAGGAATACTGTAGATCTAGTTTTCTTATTTATCCTTAATTGTTATATTCCAGACTGCCCCCTACTATTCACTTAACAAACTATTATTTATTTTTGTTTGTACTCATCTTACAATTTTGAAAAAGTTAAAATACAAACATGTAATAGAGCAGTCACTATCTTTCATTGAACACAGATATTTTCTTGGTACAGGTTGCTTTTTACTGATAGGTAGCACTGCTTCTTTGACCAAGACCTGCATAGGCTCACACATCCATTCCACACCCCATTTGAAAAACCTTTCATTAAAATTCAGGAAAACAAAGTAGCTCAGTCCCTTAGATGCACACCTGGAAACACTGAGAAAATGTGTGCCACAGCGCTTAATTATAAGCTGTGGGATTTACTGGGGGAGGAATACTTTCTTCCTCCCATTCTCAGGTCAAATTCAGACCCACTCTGCTCTCCTTTTTCAGTGGTGTCCTGCTGTGGCAGTGTTTGCTGTTGTCTGTCACTCCCACCACACTTTGCATTCAGAAGCCTGAAGGGAATTTCTACCTTGAGATTAAGGGCAGAAGGCCACTATAGCCTCCGGAGCTGGCCGATTGCAATGGAGACTATGGCTCCTGAGACAGCAAGTTCTGCATATTCTGGATGTAGGCTTCTCTAGTGTTCAGAGGATGTTTCAGTTCTGCATTAAAACAAAGGCACTAGGAATCTTGACAACTGACCATTTTGAAAGGGAAAATGAATGGTGAGCCCAAAGTGCCCATTGTGGTGCTCTGTAAAAAGAATGCTGGCCTAGTATTTCTTGGAGACATCCGCTTCTTCTTCTTCTTTTGTGTTCGACCAAACCCTGGACTGTCAAACTGAAGCCATTTTTTTTCGCTGTGTCGTTGGCCAAACCCAGGCTCCCATTGGTGCATGTATCTGGCAACAATTGGCAGACCAGTAAATGAGTCGGAATCTGTATCTCTCCGCATTCACACAGTGTGTTGTTGTCCGCCAGCAACCCCTACTTGAGCATGTTGGTCTTCTGGGAGACAAACCTAATGCAGAACAGCAAAAGGCCAGTACTGTATATGGATGTGCAAACTAGAAACCCCGAGTCTGATTACTGTGGGGATATCTGAACGATATCTTTTATCTTTATGTTTGTATTTGTATTTTCGACTTATATGCCGCCCACTCGCAGAGCGACTCTGGGCGGCTTACAGAAGAAACAGTTACAATTACACAGCAATTACAGATATCACATAGTAAATTACAAATATCGCATATACAATATATATATATCTTCAATAGCAGTTACAATTACAAAGCATTAGATTAGTACATATATCTCCAATAACAGTTACAATTACAAAACATTAGATTAAAACATCCTAAGAAATAATCAAAGATACTGTAATATAAGTCATTACAGCATCAAAATTCACTAAGCAACAATATCAAACAACAGTCAAAACTTCCAGTATCAGTTCAGTTTAGACATATAAAAGCAAAAAACTAAACAAAAAACAATTGCTAAATCCCACAATAAGTGACAAGCCGGTCCGCCCCGCCGCAGGTGTTTCTGGTGGCGGTGGCTGCTCAAGCCGCCGAGCTTTTATCGTCCCCCGGGGGAGGGCGGGACCGTTGCCTCACTGCCCGCAGCTGAAGGTCCTCTCCTCCGGCGTGATGGCAAGTCCAGAGGGAGGCGGGACCGTCCTCACTCCACCGCTGTTGCCGCCGAATTTTATTCGTCCCCCGGGAGAAGGTGGCGAGTCCGGAGGGAAGGCGGGAGCGTTATTGCCTGCTCGTTCTCAGTTATTGCCTGCTCAGTTATTGCCTGGTCGTTCTCCTTTTAACTTGATTCTGTTGACTTGACTCAAAGAGACAGAAAGCCCCTTAGCTGAATTTCAGCATTCAAGCATCTGTTTGAGCATCATCAGTCTGTGGTAACACTTCCATGCATCTCATTCAAAATATTTCAACCAACTGCCTCAGAGAAAGGAAGAAACTTTGCAGTTCTTCATTTGACATGGACTGGGCAGTCAACTTATTATGCCAGGTCTTGCAACAATATACAAGTCATGGCATGGTAAGATTGAGGAAAGTGTATTTGTGAGAAACTTCTTTGGCCCCCAACTTACAGACACTTTAACTGTTATTGCCAGTCAATAGAAGGGGCTGCTTAAGACCTGGGTATTGAGCTCTGGTTTGTAGTCCAGGAAAGTATTGCATTTAGTTTGAGAGAAAAACCATTCGCCTAACTTGGTGTTGAGTAACATAAGTGATCTGAAGAGATGTGGGGGACAGGCAGAGAGGTAGGCAAGACATGTGGTCTTCCTTCTAGACCAGTGTTTCCCAACCTTTGGGTTTTGGACTTCAATTCCCAGAATTCATCAGCCAGTGTACTAAAAACTGAAGTGCTGCAGCCTCAATTAATCATGTCAGTTATGATATAAATAAAGGAGGTAAATACAATTCTCTTCTGTGTTCAAATTTTATATTTCTATTTGAGGTTTGGAATGAGTGCGTGCCACTTTCATATACTGGGATGAATATAAGTTCCACAGGTTCCCTCCAGCCCCAACCAATTGCATCAGTAAGAAGAAAGGCTTCCAGTTTCTCCAGTTTCTGGTCCTCTTTTGTGCAGCTTCTCTCAGGATCCTATTTTTGGACTCACTGCTGTCTTTGGAATGTGTCTGGGCATATCTGCTTCCCTTTTCACATGACCTGATGCTGTCCCTGGATCTGCTGTGCATCATTGCTGCATAACCGAATGGAAACAATGAGGCACAAATGGAAACTCAAAGAAGTTCTTGGCTGCGTGCTGGAATGCACCCAGGTGTCCTGGCTGAGACAGGGCTCTGTGATGAGACTTGATTTCTGAAAGGATTCTCTGGAACATAGTAACATTTGTTGAAAACAACAGAACAAAATGTGTCCTTGCTTGTTTTGAACTTTAGCTGGCTGGATAGATTATGATTTAGGTATCTGGCTACAGAGGCAGAGATTAGGAGTTGAAATCCCCACTGTGACTCCTAGGAGCAGAGGAAGCCTGTGTAAGCATGGGCAAATTGCCCAATCCCAGGGCACCCCCAGAAGAAGGGAATGGTAAACCTCATTGGAGTATTCTTTACCTAGAAAATGGTAAAGTTAGATGTGACTTGATGGCATGTGATTATTATTACTGTATATACCTGAGTTTTTTAGCCCCAAAAATGAGCTTATACTCGGGTCAGTGACCACGAGGGTCCCAAGACCATGCTGGATTGAGATGGGCCAACAATTTAATTAATTTTACCATATTTTCATTTATTTTGATCATTGAAAGTCATTAGCAGCTGCTGCATTTCCGACCCTCAGCTTATACTCAGGTCAATCTATTTTCCTGTGTTTTGAGGTCAAAATTAGGTACCTCATCTTATATTTAGGCTGGCTTATATTCGAGTATATACAGTACTGAACTTTAAGCATGAGCAAGAGATATTCTACAGTCTGGTTCTTTCAGCATTCAGAAAGCCATTCTCTCTATCCTAGGCCAGGAAGTTGGAAGCATTGTTTATAGCAGGGACTATTAGAGAGGATAACTAGAGTGTTGATGTTGACTATTTTACAGGATGGAAGTGTTTATGGACTAGTGGTCTGTTGATCTCTTTAGTTCTCTCATCAGGATATTATCATCAGTTGTAGACAGGCACCAACCACAAAGCTTCCTGGAAACTGGTTGGGAGTCCTGATCTAGTGAATTATTCCATCATAATTGTAGATGAAGAAGGTGATACCTTTGCTTCCTTGGAGGCAACAGGCCCATGCTGGCCATTTGGGACACAGGGACAAGTGACTGGTGCCCCCCAGAGGTGGGCAGAAGTATGTCACCTGGTGGCTACAATCCATGACATCATGCAGTATCCCCCATAGGTGCTGCCCCTCTCTCCCTGTCCAGCGCCCTTTTAGCGTAGCCAGCATGCCCCTGGGAGGCAAGGAGCTGTTTGCTAATGGTTTCTGCTCAGATCCTTATCTTTTTTATGTGCCTGAAGAAACCACCCAGGTTGTGTACTTTCTGCAAGATCTCTTTCACTGATTTGTGTTGATATCCCCCTCAAAGCTGGGTAAGAAACATTTCACAGCATTCTGTAGCCCTGTTGCTCAGGAGGATTTTTTTGAGGGAAAGAGAAAAGATCCATTATGCATGTTTAGACTTTCCTCTTGAAATGTTGGATTCCATGCTACATATTTAGTCAGTGAACCATTATACTAACTTGGTTAGTTTTGTTTTGTGCAGACTCAGTCTAGCAGATTTAACTGTATAATGACTGTGATAGTCCCTTAAATCAACACAAAATCAAAAGAATGCTTGTGAAATTTTAAAATCAGAATGGAACTTTAGCTTTAGACAAATCCAAATCCATAACAGAGAAACAGGTAGTTTTAGAACATGTCTAAGTAGGATTCCTGCAGAGTAGACCAACTCTACCTGTATACTCCTGAATACTGCTTAGCATTTCAGTTCAGAAGGTCAAAGAGCAGTGATGGGCAGCAACAGGTTCGCACCAGTTCATCAAAACTGGTAATAACTTTCCCCAGTGTCCCGAAGAACCAGCTGCGACTTTTTTTGGGGAGGAAAACCACCTCAGGGGCTTACCTTTTTGCCGGTTCCCCCACTGCACATGCACGCCAAGCACTTGGTGTGCATGCATGCCTACAACGCTTGGCGTGCATGTGCGGCCTCCTTGCTGTCCTGCCAAGCAGGGAGGAGGAAGAGAAACTGCTAGCCTGAAGCTCCCTATAGCCTGCTTCCCAGGGTAAGTGACTCACCTTTGGGTGTGGGGTGGGTGTATTTTAATGTGTATTTAATGTGTATTTATTTTTAATGTGTATTTTTATGTGCTTTATGTGTACTATATTTAATTTGTATTTGTATGTCTATTTAATGTGTATTTAATGTATATTTATTTTAATGTGTATTTTATGTGTTTTATGTGTATTTAATTTGTATTTTTGTGTGTTTTATGTGTATTTAATGTGTATTTATTTTAATGTGTATTTTTATGTCTATTTAATTTGTATTTTTATATGTACTTATTTTTATGGGTTTACGTTGGCTCTGCCCACATCATTGGCGCCACCCATGATGTCATGACATTGGCTCCGCCCACTATATTGTCTCCACCCACAGTGTGGTGGTAAATTTTTTGGCTGCCCACCACTGTCAAAGAGGCATCAGTAACATGGTTCCAAAGTGGAAAAATGCCCTCCCAAGTTTTCCAACTAAGGAAGTCACCAGGATGGAATGAGTGGTGATCAGGGAGAGATACCGTAGTTTTGAAACTGACAGCTCTACCTTCTAACTACACTAAATAGTTTTACCAGGTTTCTCTAATCTGAGAGTTTTGGAAAGAGGAATTGTGAAGTGCTGTACTGTAATATATGTTACATAGCTAATGTATTCAGTACCTTTTGCTAATTCTCTCTGCCAATAGAAGGAATATTGGTGGAATATCTGGGAACTGGAAAGTTTTACACACTTGTGTCTGTTGTTTTCGCTATGTGCTGTCAAGTTACCTCCAACTGTATGGATGAATGACCTCCAACATGTCCTCTGATGAATAGTTCTGCTCAACTTGCATCTCTCCTTTTGAAATTTTGCAGTTTCTGAACTAGAGATGCCTTTCTTCTGTATGTCCTCTTCATAATACATTTCATGTCAGAAATTACTCTGGGTTGAAAGGATTTTTGCTGGGGAAACTCCGCTCAGGGGATGCCCGAATGAGGCTCCTTTCATGTCCCCAAGATCCGTCATGCAGCACTCAGGTATTGAAACTTTACTTTCCAGTCTCCAAGTTCAGCGTCTTAACCACTAAGCCACTGCAGTGCTGCTATGTCATCTTCATAACAATTGTTCACAAAAGTCTTAGGCCCGTGATGGCGAACCTTGGCACTCCAGATTTTCTTGGACTTCAATTCCCAGAAGCCGAAGCTGCCATGAATCCACATGAATGGGTTTACTGCGATTCATCCAGCCTGCACCGTCCTCGTCACTCCTGGAAGCGGAAGTAAAATGCTCCCATACAGAGGGGCTCTCTATGGGTCCCAACTGCTAGAGAGGCGCACCTCTCTAGCACTAGACACAGGGCCTTTTGGGTGGCTGCCCCAAACCTTTGGAACCTCCTGCCAAGTGACCTCAGCCTACAATTAGATCTTTCAGCATTTAGGAAGGGCCTGAAGACCTGGTTGGCCCAACAAGTGTGGGGTGCCACAATGGGAGCTGCCCACCTCTGCTTGCTGGCTTATATAAGTTGCTTAAAGTTGTTTTTAATTATGTTATATTTTATTTGTCTGTAAGCTGCCCTGAGTCGCTACAGCGAGTGGACGGTGATATAATTATAACAACAACAACAACAACAACAACAACAACAACAACAACAACAACAACAACAACAACAACAACAACAACAACAACAACAACAACAACAACAACAACAACAATAATAATAATAATAATAATAATAATAATAATAATAATAATAATAATAATAATAATAATAATAATAATAATAATAATAAAGGTGTGTGGCACCCAAAATGCTGCATCTATTTGTCTGAAATTTGGCAGGTGTGATCCACATCTCAGGGCTCACAAAGCCTGCACATTTCTTTAATTTGGACAATAGGAAAGAACTGTTTTACTCCCTTATTATTAATTTATTTATTTATTCGTATTTATCCACCGCCCTCTTCACCAAGGTGACTCAGGGCAGTTTAAACATCATAGAAATCAACAACAAAGACATAAAACATTCCCTAAAAACCTCAAATTTAAAACTATAAAAGGTTAAAAATTAAAATCTTAAAAAATTAAAAGTTACTACAGCCCATCGATTAAAAAAAAATTGAGGGAGAGAGGGGGGCTCAAACCAGCCAGCAGGCTGGGGTCACTATGCAGCCCATACCCCATACCTGCCCTGCCAGCCATGTTTTTAGATTCTTCCTAAAGGGCAGCAGCTCCATCTGGAGATGTAGCTCTGTTGGCAGGAGTTTCCATGGGGCCAGAGAGGACACAGAGAAGGCCCTCCTTCTGGTGCCAGAGAGATGTGCCTCTCTGGCTGATGGAACAACTAGAGAGCCTCTCTGGTCCGCTCTGGTGGGACGGACAGATGTTCTTGGGGTGAGGCAGTCTCTTAAGTATCCTGGCCCACTACCATGTAGGGCTTTAAAGGTAATTACCAACACCTTGAATTGCACCCGGAGACAAACCGGCAACCAGTGCAGCTCCCGGAGCAGTGGTGAGGCATGTGCATACCGCCCACACCCCGTCACCACCCGGGCAGCCTCATTCTGGACCAGTTGAAGCCTCCAAATGGTCATCAAGGGCAGCCCCTTCCCAATTTAGTGAAATATCCCAAAATGTCGTATTTCTAAGCTGGGAAATCTTGTGTAAAAACAAGTTGTAGTAGCTCTCTTTGAATGGATCTAGCAGTCTGGATCAGTGGTGGGATGTCAAATTTTTTACTACCCCACTGTGATGTCATCAGTGTGGGCAGAGCCAACGTAATGACATCATGACATTGTGGGCGGAGCCAAAGAAAAATAATAATAAAATAAAAATAAGCACACACACACCCCTCAACCCACCCACAACACAAGGACAGCAAGGAGGACAGTAAGGAGGCCGTGCATACGTGCAAAGCACTGTAGACATGCATGCACACCAAGTGCTTGGTGCGCATGCGCAGTGAGGGAACCATTGAAAAGGTAAGCCCCGAAGGTGGTTCCCCTCAAAGGCTGCTACAGGTTCTCTGTGACACTGGGAAAAGTTACTACCGGTTCTGGCAAACTGGTGAGAACCTGTTACATCCCATCACTGGTCTGGATATATGATGATGTCTTAACTGATCCTTCTCTCTCCTAGCATCCTTCAGATATGATGGACTAAACTCCCATCACCCTAATAACTATTGCCCTTGGGGATAATGGAAGTTGTAGTCTACCACATCCCCTCCTTCAGTTAAAGTAAGCATTCAAACAAAACCTAAATGGTAATTGATGGAGATTTTGCAATATTGGCTACATATGAAGTAGATTTTTTAAATTTCCAGAAATCTGATAATTATGATTAAAAATCCACGGAGATTTCTCCCCACTGTCTACACAGTAAACTTCTGCCAGCTCCAAACCTCAGACAGGGCTAAATCATTAAGTGAGACAAAGTGATTGGAGGTTAGGGGGGTTGCTGTTTTAATAAGCTGGAAGGACTCTGCTGATTCCTCATGCTGGAATGTCTCAGAGAAAGCAAAATTAATTCATGGCATATGCTCCCAGCATCTGCTGTGGTGGCCTGGAGTTGCAGGATCACAGGGCAAAAGTGGCTCTCCCCCCCCCTTTTTTTTGGCATTCCCTTGCTCCCTTGGCATGCAGTCTGTATTCATTCATTGGGAAGGGAACCAGCAGGCACATCAACTGTCGCTAAACCGCCTTACAGTACAAGTGACCTGTGTGGGAAGGGATGGCCATTAAACTAAAAGGCAGTCTTGGTGATCATTCTGTCTCTAATGTAAGTGCCCCATTGGGTATCTGTGAGACACTAGCTGTTCTGTCAAACTCTGCAGCCTGCTACAACTTTGTAAGATGGGATGCACACTTTTAAAATGCATATACGGTACTGTGCAAAGGTCTTAGGCCACCACCAGAAACATTCAATAAGCGATCCCCCCCCCCCCGCATAACTGAACTATCTAGACATACCAAAATTGGAGAGAGTCTTCTGCTGGCTCTCCTCTCAAATCTCTCCAAATTTGGTGAAGTTTGTAGTTAGGGTGCCCATCGTCTATCCCAGTTCCTATCAATCTAGCAGATTGAAAGCAAGAAAATGCAAGTAGATAAATAGGCAACACTTCAGCAGGAAAAGTAACAGTGTTCTGCGTACTCAGGTGTCTGGTCATGCCTGCCACATGACAATGGAAATGTTTGCAGACACTGTTTACAGACAGCACTGGTTCTTCATCTGAAAATAGAGATGAGCACTGCACACTAGAGTTGGATATGACTTGCTTTAGAGTAAGGAAGACCTTTATCTTTAATATGCGCTGACACATGCTTCCTTTCCCTTTTCAGCCTCTTCTCTGCTTTTCCTCCTTCACCCACAAATTCAGCTACAGGTCCATCTAGTGCAGGACTATACAGTGTCTTATCAAGTCTATCTCATGTCACTTTCACGACTACTTCATTATCCCTTTATTATTGTTATTCTCCTGCTTATCATTATTAATAATTGCTCTGGTCTGGCTAGAGTGCTGACAGCTGCTCTTTGTCTATTCTTTGTGTCTATTTTAATCCTGGATTCTTATCTGAAATAAACCTGATCCTTTTCCTTTTAATTAAAGAAATCTGGTGCGCCTACTTTTCCCTGGCAAGGAAAAGGCTGATGGCTTTTCCTGATATAAAGGAAGACACCTGCGGGCTAAAGGGCAGAAGAATTGACAACATTGTAGGTCATCGTGATTGCCACCTGGAGCCAGAAGAAACACATGAGCTTGTAATTTCATGACCAGAGGGGTTAGAAGGTCTCCTACTACCTGAGGAGACCCTACAGCAGGGGTGCCCAAACGATGGCCTGGGGGCCGGATGTGGCCCTCAATGCCAATTCATCTGGCCTACAAAGCCCTCATTGCTCCTGGAAACAGAAGTAAAACCCACCCATACTGGCGCAATGAGGGCTTTGTGGGCTGGATGAATTGGCATTAGGGGCTGGATCTGCCCCCTGGGCCATAGTGACTGGCTCCCTCAACCACGTGACCGGCCCACGGCCTGAAAAGTTTAGACACCCCTGTCCTACAGTGAGCATCATATTGCTACAGGCTGCCCCCATACTGCATATCCATGGTCTCCCATCAATGACGGAGGCACCCACACTACTCCAGCCCTATGGAACCTGCTACCAACTGAGCTACGTCTTCAGATGGACTTGCTGTCTTTTAGGAAGAACGTAAAAACATGGCTGGTGGGACAGGTATGGGGTCCTGGCGGTACCATGACCCCAGCTCACTGGCTTGTTTGAGCTCCCTCTCCCCACTGGTCTTTTAATCTTATAATCTTTTGTTATTAAGTTTTTAACTTTTTAATTTTTATTGGGACCTGTGGATTTTTATAAATTTTAAAAACTTTTTTAAATTTTATAATTGTAATTTTGAAGTTTTTAACAATGGGGTTGGGTTGGGTTGTATTATGCTTTTATGATGTTGTAAACCGCCCTGGCTCACCCCAGCAAGAAGGGCAGTATAAAAAATGTAAATTAAATAAATATGAAGGAGAGAAAGCAGTTGTTTCCCCTGCATCACCACTGAGGTGGAGGAGATGTCTGGCTCTCTATAGCACTGGCTGTTTCCTGAGTGCCATTTTCCAAGTGGGTATGGTTATCATAGGGCAGTGATGGCGAACCTTTTAGAGACTGGGTGCTCAAACTGCAACCCAAAACCCACTTATTTATTGCAAAGTGCCAACACAGCAACAGGGGAGGAAGGAAATGCTCCCATTGGGCTGCTGGGGAGAGGGGTGGGGTGAACTCTGTGCTGGGAGAGGGAGGAAATGCTCCCATTGGGCTGCTGGGTGGAGGAGAGGGCCAAACTGTACTGGGGTGATTGCGTGGGTGCCCACTGAGAGGGCTCCGAGTGCCACCTCTGGCACACATGCCATAGGTTCGCCACCACTGTCATAGGGTCATTGAAACAGAAAAAGTCAAAAGTGGTTTATCATTGCCTCCTTCCAGGTGCTACTATCAAGAATTAACTAGAGGGTCAAGTGGATGTCTATGATTTAGTGTCACCTTCATTGCTGAGGTAGCTTAGTGGTTAAGATGCTGAACTTGATGACTGGAAGGTCAGCAGGTCAGCAGTTCGAGACCCGAGTGCTGCACAATGTCTCAGCTCCTGCCAACCTAGTAGTTTGAAAGCAAGAAATTGCAAGTAGATAAATAGGAACCACTTCTGTGGGAAGGTAACAGCATTCCATGCACTCCGGTGTCTAGTCATGCCTGCCACATGTCCACGGAAATGTCTGCAGACACAGACAGCACTGGCTCTCTGGCTATAAACAGAGATGAGAACTGAACTCTAGAGTTTGATACGAAAGGCTTTCAATCAAGGGTGACCTTTACCTTTACCTCATTGCTGCTGCACAGTAGCTGTCTTTCAATAATCACTCCATCACTATTGGAACTTTTGATTCCCTTCTGTTGATGAAACCATTAATTTCTGAAGAACATGAATGTATCTTAGTTTAGTGTCCCAGCCTTGACCTTTGTAGCTTGGGTGACACTATTAGGAGTCTAGCCCCATGAGTGCATCACTCAAACCACCATATCATGGTGTACATTCATTCAAGAGGCATATGTAACTGGCATCAGCTATGTTCGGAATAAAATTATTTCAAAGGGTTTTGCTCAAAAAATGACAAGCTCAGAAGAAATGGTGTAAAGCTGAAGAATAACAACGTTCATTGTGCCCAAATATAATTTAAATGATATTGCTGGACACTTTAAGGAGAGGTGCTACATGATGGTTTGAGTGCCCCTCTGTGCCAGCTCCTGCCAATCTAGTAGTTTGAAAGCAAGAAATTGCAAGGAGATATAGGGACCACTTGGATGGAAAAAGATCTTGGGGGATATGAAAAGAGCTTTATTCAGGCGTCCCCTGAGCAGAGTTTCTCCAGCAAAAATCCTTTCAACCCAGAATAATTTCTGATACAAAATTATTCAAGATACTAAAACCAAATGCCAACAAATATGAAAAACAAAGCAATGGCCCAGAGGTTGAAAATGTTTTTTATATGTTTTGATTGCAAAGAAAAGAGACGTCACAGATTGCAGTAACTCTAGTAGCATCACATTAATTTCCCAGGTAATGACAGTGATGCTCAACAAAGACTTTTATCACATATAGAGTGATAAGTATGCAAGTATTCAAGCAAAATTCATAAAAGAAAGAGGCATTAGAGATCATAGAGCACATCTATATTGGCTACTGGAGCATATCAAGGATTTTGGGGCGAAAATCAATTCACAACAGATTTTATAGATTACAATAAAATCTTATAAAACACAGATTTTACGGATCATAAATGCTGCTGAGTATTCTAAAAGAAACTTGTATGTAACCAGAATATAGCCAGTAGTTCAAACAAGAGACTTCTCTTAGGACAGTGTACAGAAAAATAATTTGAAAACATGCCAGACACAGATGTATTTTATCTCCTAAGCTATATGCATCAGCTGAATTAGAGTCAAATAAAGAAAGAGTGGAAACTGATGGAAGAAACATTAAGAATGTATAAGATACCACATTACAGGCAGAGAATAGCAGTGAAGACATAAATCATGATTATAGGAGGACTACATAATTTTAATGTTGACAGTGAAGAAATTGGAAATGTTAAAGATTTTTCTGTATCTTGGTTTAATTGGCAACCCGCAACAGTGATGGCAGCCAAGAATTCCAAAGAAGACAGAAATTTGGAAGGGCAGCAATAGAGGAAGTAGAAAAGATCCTGAAGATGAAAGATGTGTTGCTGAAGACCAAGGCCAAGATCATACAAACTATGGTACTCCCAATTACTCTGTACAGATGTGAAAGCTGGACAGCGAAGAAAACTAAAAGAACCAAGTCATTTGAAATGTGGTGTTGGCAGAGAGCTTTATGGATAGAATGGATTATCAGAAATAAAGATTTTTCTATATTTCTAGATCAATTAAACCAGTGTTGCCCAACCTTTGGTTTTTGGACTCCAATTCCCAGAAGCCCAAGTCAATTCCCCAAAGCATTGACCAGCCAATGTACTGATTTACACTTAACAATACATACAGTCTAACATACACTAATGATTTCTATCTGGATCATGGAAAAGATCCCATGATCCCAGAAGGAAGGTAAGCTAATATCACAGATCTCCAAAATGTAATAATAGTAATAACATGCCATGGAGTTGATTTTAATTTACAGAAATTCTTTCCAGGATTTTTAATGTGCGAAGTATTCAGAAGTGATTAACCATTCTCTTCTGGAGTCACTTAGGAATGTTTAGCTTGCTCAAGGTTACACAGGATGGCTCTTCTGCTGGGAGGCAAAAAGGGAACCAAGCAACCAATTTGTGGTTCTGCAACTAGATACCCAACCCATTGAGCTCTCCAGTCAATGATTCCTAACATACTGCCTTTCAAATTTATTTTACCAAAACCTGACATCCTCTAGACCAGTGTTTCCCAAATGCTGGATCTTGGACTTCAACTCCCAGAAGCCTAAGTCAGTACATTGGCTGGTCAGTGCTTTGGGGAATTGACTTAGACTTCTGGGAGTTGAAGTCCAAGATCCAGCATTTGGGAAACACTGCTCTAGACTTCTTTTATCAATATGCATGTCTTCCCACCCTTGAGTTCTCAGAGGATATTGTGCTGTCACTGCCATCATGGGAGTGGCCATGGTGGACAATATGTAGACCAATATCTGAGGAGCCAGACTTCAATCCCATTGCCATGAAGAAAGACTCAGACCAGGTCTAGACTAGTGTTAAGAGCACCCTTTTGAGCTCCTGGATGTCAGTCCAAGCTCCATGTGTCCCAATTGCATGGATGCTGGAGTGCCACAACCTGCTGCCAGCACTTCTTTTTGAACTCCTATCAGGGGCTTCTATTTATTTATTATTTTTGCACTGATATATATGTTGATCCCAGCACCTCTATACTCTGGGATTGGCTTATAAGGGGAAACCTACAGATGAAAGGCTACTGCTGAGGTAAACATCTGGTATGCTGACCAGGGGTGTGCTGGGCACCTTGGGAGGGCGGTGGACAGGAAGTGACGGGGATGCCTATTGGGGTGTTGGGGGGGGGGAGAGAGAAATCCCATACATTCCCATTACTTCTGCCTGCCTCGGGGAGGGGCACCAGTAGCTGGGGCACACCGGGATGAGTCCCTGTATCCCTGTATCCACTGATGCTGACAGGGCTTAGACAGTTACCGGGCTCCTCAGCAAAGAGACAGGGGAAGTGTTTTATTCTGTCCAATTGTTGTAGCACTAGATCAGATAGGAGGGTAATTTTTTTCTTCATTTCCCCCCTTTGATTGTCAATCAAAATAATGGCTGTCAGCCAATTTCTGATTTCTGATCAAGGGAAAAGTGGAGGATTTTCCCTCCCACCATTTGTCTGTGTAGTGAAGTGCCTAGTCAGCCACTTCACCATATGGGCAAAGGTTGCTTGGGGTGTTTGGTCAGAGAGGGGGGAGATATCTAAATGTAATTTAACCCATCCCCCTGTCCTCAAGAGACCTGAAAATTAGTGAACCCAAACTCCCCCATAAGGGATTGTCTGGGCATGCTATGAGTCTCAACAGTAAGTCATCAAATGTTTCCTGGTCTCAGGAAATCTGCAATGAATCAGAAGCATTATTGGAGCAGAACAAGTAATCTGAGTTGTTGGTGTAGGTCAGGGATTCTCAACCTGCAGCCTACAGCACCATTTTATGTTGCCCCCCACTGCCTCCACCATACCAGGAAGTGCCGTGTGGTGGAGGAAAGGCAAAATGGCCGTCTAGCCCCCGAAGCTGTCTGAGGGAGCATGACCTGGCTCCCAGCTTAAGAAGGTTGCAAACTCTTGGTGTAGGTCCTTCACTAGAGTAAAGAGAGTGTTCACTTTGGTACTTAAATTAGGATTTATAGTTTCGAAAATGAAGAAATATGTCTTTTCCTAGGTGAGATATTCTTTCAAGTACTGTATCACTAGATCCAGAATTCCTGGTCCACAGAGAAGAGGGCAAAAATAGTTAGTGGAAGAGGTGAAGCACCATTAAAAACAGAGGTATTGATCCCAAGGAACTGCTACTGCTGATCAAATTGATAGGCTGAAAGTATAGGTGGACAGTATTTACTTCACAAGTGTTCTAGAAAATTTTGATAATTTTGCTTATTAAATAATGTACCTTGAAAACTGAGGACCGCAGTGGCTTAGTGGTTAAGATGCTGAGCTTGATCATTGGAGGGTTGGCAGATCAGTAGTTCAAGACCCAAGTACTACACAATGGAGCGAGCGTTTGTTGTCTGGCCCAGCTCCTGCCAACCTAGCAGTTTGAAAGCAAGAAAATGCAACTAGATAAAGAGGTATCATTTCAGTGGGAAAGGCAACAGCATTAAAACACATTCTTCCAATTAATTTTCCATGATGTGTGTCCTGCCCTATCCACTCCCTACCCCTCTCTGCCAGGACTGTGGTAGAAACGGAGAGAAATTGTAACATGGTAGCATTCATAAACACACACACACACACATATTATGTTGTGGGGGCAGGAACAGTTCAGTTACCTAACCTAGTTTAGCTGTTGAGCAATCTGACAAGAAAATTTGACACTGGAGACATCATTTATAATTTTGCAATTAGAAACAAAACTTTAAAGCATATTCATCTAGCTCAGTGATGGCAAACCTTTTAGAGACTGAGTGCCCAAATTGCAACCCCAAACCCACTTACTTATTGCAAATGCCAACATAGCAACAGGGGAGGAAGCAGAGGCGTAGCTACCGCCGTATCTGCCGTATCAATTATACGGGGCCCCAGGGCCACGGGGGCCCCAACGTGTGTAAGCAAAACAAATCTTTACCCTTCCTAAGGGCCCCCAAACAAATTTTTATACGGGGGCCCGCCAAGGCACGCTACTCTTCTGGGAGGAAGGAAACGCTCTCATTGGGCTGCTGGGCAGAGGGACAGAATGAACTCTATGCTGGAGGGAGGGAGGAAATGCTCCCATTGGGCTGCTGGGCAGAGGGGAGGGGCAAACTCTGCTGGGGTGATTGCATGGGTGCCCACTGAGAGGGCTCCGAGTGCCACCTCTGGCATGCATGCCATAGGTTCGCCACCACTGTCATAGGATCATTGAGGCAGAAACATAGGTGCCATAGGTTCGCCATCACTGATCTAGCTATACATTTCTGAGAAGCGTGCAAGTTTTTAAAAAAAGAAAATCAAAATATAGGCAGGAGAGAATATTGCTTGTTAGGTCTCCCTTGCTCGAAAGCCAGATGCATCCAACTTAGTGATTAAGATGCTGAGGTTGACGACCAGAAGGTTGGCAGGCGAGCAGTTCGGGACTCGAGTGCTGTGCAATGGAATGAACCCCCATCATCTGCCTCAGCTCCTGCCAACCTCGCGATTGAAAATCAAGAAATTGCAAGTAAATAACTAGTTACTGCTTTGACAGGAAAGATAACAGCATTCCATACACTTCAGTGAGTGATGGGCAAGAGCTGGTGCGCACTGGTCCGTACGGACTGGTAGTAACTTTTTCTGGTGTCCGCATGAACCAGTAGCAACTTTTGGGGGAAACCACCCTGGGGGGGGGGTTGTTACCTTTTATCCGGTTCCCCCCCTGCGCATGCACACCTCCAGCACACATGCATGCCTCCAGTGCTCGGCGCACATGCATGCCTACAGCACTCAGCACGCATGCACGCCTATAGCGCTAGGCATGTGTGCACACCTACAGCGCTCAGCGCACATGCGCACCTCCAGTGCTCAGCACAAGTGAAAGACTACAGCGCTCTGCATGCTGAACCAAGCAGCCATTTGCTGCTTGGAGTGTGGCAGCGCAGAGCATCAGGCGGCCATATGCAGCCACAGAGGAACCGTTGGTTGCTGCTGAGACCCTCAGCAGCCTCCTTGGAGGCACAACAGCTGCGGCCTTGTGGCTGAGGCCCTCGGACTGAGGCATGGGTGCGCCGCTGCTCGGGAGCTGATGCTCCCCTTGCTGTCCTCCTGAGCAGGGAGGAGGAAGAGCAGCTGCTAGCCTGAAGCTCCTTACCACCTGTTCCCCAGAGTAAATGACTCGCCTTTGGGTGTGGAGTGGATGGATATATTTTAATGTGTATTTAATGTGTATTTAATGTGTATTTATTTTTAATGTGTGTATTTTAATGTGAGCTTTTGTGTATCAAGACCACTGGCTCTTTGGCTATAAACAGAGATGAGCACTGAACCCTAGAGTTGGTAACCACTGGGCAATCTTTACCTAATAACAGAAGATCCCTGATTGGTATTCAAATTTGACATCAGGCTTTGTCCCTGCAAGTGGTTCAAGGTCTCCCTTGCTCAAAAGCCAGTCATATCTGACTCTAGGGTACAGTGCTAATCTCCATTTACAGACAAAGAGCCAGTGCTGTCTGTGTTTGCAGATGTATACATGGCCATATGGCAGGCATGACTTGATCGCCCATGACTTTGGCTCCACCCATGACTTGGCTCCGCCCACGGTGTGGTATTAAAATTTTTTGGCTGCCCATCACTGACTCTAGTGTCTAGTTATGCCTGCCACATGACCACGGAAATGTCTGAAGATGCAGGCAGCACTGCCTCTTTAGCTGTAAACAGAGGTGAGCACCACCCTTGTTACAAGACAGTGAACAAGCTTCTTCTGACTGCAGGTTGTGTTATGCAAAATTGCCAAAAAGGGAATCAGGAGAGGTGCATGGTAGCAATCCTCTTGCAGTGCCACACCAACATTTTAGAATTAAAACAGAGACTTTTCTTTCCTATCTCATGAGATTACAAGATGGGGTCATGGTACCTATGGGGGGATATGTCTTCCTCCGCCAGGTTTGTACCCCCTTGCTGTCAGTTGATGCTTGTTTCCTCCTCATGGATGACCTTAATATATCTGGCTGCGAGCCACTGAAATTACTGAGTAAGCACTTTTGTTGTTGTTGTTCTGTGCCGTCAAGTCACCTCCATCTTACAGTGACCCTATGAATGAGATATCTCCAAAATGTCCTTCCTCAACAACCTTGCTCAGCTCTTGTAAACTCAATGGATGTCAGCCGCTATCCACATCATATGTGAATATGTTATGCTATCCAAACCAATGAAGGGCCTGGTATTTGTACTCGGATGCTAATTTAGGACAGATGATGAAGCTAAATTTGATGTTTGTGTATACTGTATTAAAATGTCTGTTTATAGTCTGTCAGTTACTGAACATATCGCCATTAAGCATATGATATCTGCCTGCATGCTAGTCTGATCGTCAAGTCTTTTGTGTACATCTGTTTGGGATCTGTTCAACACCCCCTTTTGGTCTATTATCAGACAAGTTGTTCTTTTTCTCTCCGCCTGGCTCTGCAGATCTCTGGTCCCATCGATATCCCCGCTTCCTCCTCCTGCTTGTCTCAGCTGTGAGCAGATGCACCAGCACTTGGCTGAAGTTGGAAGTATTTATGGCAATTAAAATGTTTTGCCTGGAAGGTGTTTGGGGGCTTAATTTTTTGAAGTGAGGACATTTCAGACTTCAAGGTGTTAACAGCCCCCTCTAAACGGTTTTGTTTTTAATTGCAGCAAATGACTGCGGAGCCATTAAACATGCGCCCCTCTCCCCTCTCTCTCTGCAGTTGTTTCCAAGCCCTTGCAGTCCTCCTCCTATTTATTCTGTTTAATTCAGTCAGGTAGCTTCAGGGCAGTGAAGATCAATACTTTACTTTGATAGAAAAGAGTCAGGTTTGAAACACAGAGATAAAACTGACACATTTTGTATAAATTTAATTAAAAATGCACCTTCAGTGGCTTGTTGCAAGCACAAAGCAAGCCCTCCATCTCTCTCCCTTTCTTTCTTTCTTTCTTTCTTTCTTTCTTTCTTTCTTTCTTTCTTTCTTTCTTTCTTTCTTTCTTTCTTTCTTTCTTTCTCTCTTTCTTTCTCTTCTCCCTCCCTTCCTCCTTCGCCCTATTCTTTCTTGTTCTTAACAGGAAATCTTGGGACCTGCCTTGCCAACAAAAGCCTTCCTCATGTTCCTGTGTTTTTCTCGACTTCTTCCTTCAGCCTTGAAAGTGTTTGGGATTCAGGGACCTAAAAGACAGGACAGATTCCAAACAGATCTCCTGCTCTTCCTCTTTTTCATGGTGGCACAACAGACACTATGATCTGGTTTCCTCGATTCCTCAATTGACCGGACTATCAGGGGGTGAGTTCCTGCTGGTAGCAACTCGTTTTCCATTCCTTTCACTCAAGAGTTCTCAACATTTTTAAGCTGGGGGCTGGGCCATGTTCCCTCAGAGAGCTTCATGGGCTGGACTGTCATTTTGCTCTTCCTCCACCACATGGCACTTCCTGGTGTGGTGGAGGCAGGGGGGGGCACATGAAATGATACCCCAGGCCGCAGGTTGAGAGTCCCTGCCTTAGCTGCTGCACTCCCGTAGAAGACCACAGGTAGTACTGTTGAATAAAAAAGGTTGACGTGTTGTTTCTTGTCAAGTTTCTCATTTAGCAGGATTACTTTGACGGAGTTAAATGTTGCCCATCCCACTTTCTGGCTAGTTCTGCTCTTTGATCATTGTTCATCCCTATCAGACAGCCGAGACAGATGTAATGGCCGACCTGCTCGATGAGTTAATGACCTGGTGGTGTGGAGAATTAGGCTGGAGAGGTACCCACTTTTGGCCCTACACTCAGCTCCCATCTCACCTCTGGCTCAGTTTACCCAACCTTCCCATGTTTGCTGCCTCTACCACAGAGCATCAGCCTTCTTCCTTTCTTCTCATTTCAGTGAATTTCTAGTATTACCACTCTTCATCTCTGTATGTGAGGAAGGTTGTGACTGTTGACTCACACAGTCAATTCCAAACCTTTACGATCCCATGGACCATCACATGCCAGGCTCCTCTATCTTCCACCATCATCCATCTATTCACCTCATCCTCTGGCACCCCCTTCTCCTTTTTCCTCCTATCTTTCCCAGCATCAAGGCCTTCTCTAGTGAGTCCTCTCTTCTCATTTTTGGTGGCCAAAATACTTGAGCTTCATCTTCAGTATTTGTCCTTCTAATGAGCAGTTAGGTTTGATTTCCTTCAGAATTTGTTCTCTTCACAGTCCAGGGAACTCTCAAGAGGTTGTGATTATATTGGTTTTTTTAAAAAAAACAGTCCACATTTGTCCTGAAGTTAACAGTGGTGAAAATGATTTAAAGATTGAGATTCACATGATGCATTTGTAGAAACAAAACAAAACAAAACAAAGCAAAACAAAACATGAATGAATGAACGAATGAAAAGTTTTTGTAAGTGTTGTTTCACTGATGTAGGCGGTTTGGGTATGATGTTCAGAACCTCCACGTTCTGTTTTCTCCACCACTTTTTTAAAAAAATCTTACATGTATGAGATTAGTGCTGGGTCATCTTTACTATTTCTCATATTCACACTCCCACAAATGGCTCTGCAGATGCAGGAGTAGAGGAGGGAAAAGAGGGTACTGTGGGTTAGAAAGTGACTTCCATCACATCCAGTATAAATCAATAGGTAAAGGTCGCCCTTGCTTGGAAGCCAACTTTAGGGTCCGGTGCTCATCCCCATTTACAGCCAAGGAGCCAGCACTGTCTGCGTGTGCAGACATTTCTGTGGTCATGTTGCAGGCATGACTAGACATCCGTGTGCACAGAACATTGTTTACCTTCCCACTGAAGTGGTACCTATTTATCTACTTGCAATTTCTTGGTTTCAAACTGCTAGTTTGGCAGAAGCTGGGACAGAGATTGGAGCTCACTCCATCATGCAGCACTTGGGTCTTGAACTGCTGACCTGCTGACCTTCCCATCACCAAGTTCAGCATTTTAACCACTAAGCTGCTGCAGTCCCTTTTCCCAATCAATACACAGCCCCATATGAGAACTGACTGTGATTTCAAATGTAATAAAGGCTACATATCAAATAACCATATAATTGCAGTCCACGTTGGGGAGTGAATGAATGACAGTGCCCGAATGAATGTCAACCAGCCAGCCAATCCAAGTGTATGTACACATGCCTGTTTATCTTGTGTATGAATCCATGCTTTTGCTCCAACTAGGTCTGTCACACTTGGCTTGGCCCATGACTTTCTATCCATTCTTCTGTCTGTTGGGTCCTCTGTCTCACTAAGAACAAGGCATCAGCTAAATCTATGTGAATTTGTTATATTTTCCAGTCCATTTATGCAGGACCAAGCAGGCTCAACTATCTCAGAAAAAAGGCATGAAAATACTACAGGTTTGGGTCCAGATGAATCGTAAGATGTAACAGGAAATGAGAACCAGCCTAATTTGTAGTTCATTCTCCCTATGCAAGAATCTTCTAATTCTAAAAGACCAAATCCTTTCACTTTTTTCAAAGCATGTGATTGCTTTGAACTGACACATGAAAACCAAGTAAGTGTGTCAGCACACAAGAAGTCGTGCTTTGACAAAGCACCTTTCCCGCTGCCTCAAGAATGATGTCAGCACTCACTTCTCTCCACAAAGCCTCCCCTCACATTTCCCTTACTGTGTTGTCCAGTGTTTCCCAAACTTTGGTTTTTGGACTTCAATTCCCAGAAGTCTAAGTCAATTCCCCAAAGCACTGATCAGCCAATGTACTGACTTAGGCTGCTGGGCACTGAAGTCCCCCTGTGGGGCATGTGCTCCATGTTGGGAATCACTGGACTGTAGCCACACCTCAACTTCTAAATTATGAGCTTCTAAAGATATAAACAGCGTTCCATGCACTCCAGTGTCTAGTCATGTCTGCCACATGACCATGGAAACATCTGCAGAAGCAGACAGCGCTGGCTCTTTGGCTTAGAAATAGAGATGAGGACTGACCCCTAGAGTCGGATACGACTGGCTTTCGAGCAAGGGAAACCTTTACTAAAGATATAAAGGATGCCCTTTCCCCAGTTGGTAATGTAGTAATGCCAAGGTAATGCCAAGGCCCCAGTGTATTACCAGCTGGGGGAGAGTATATTTTTATATTAAGAACTCCATAATCTGAGGCCCTAAACCAGTGATGGTGAATTTTGGCACTCCAGGTGTTCTTGGACTTCAATTCCCAGAAGCCCAAGTCAGCACTCATGCTGATCAGTGCTTCTGAGAATTGAAGTTCAAGAACACCTGGAGTGCCAGTTCGCCATCATAACCCTAAACTGTATTTTATCTAGGTCACAAATAAATCCCACACTACTTTTCTTGTTATGTTAAAGTCTTTTCTCAGGAGCAGTACGGGTCCCAATACAAGACATATTCTGTGTCTCTGTTTCTGTGTCACGTGCTTTCTCTCTCTTTTCTGTCTTTCTTTTCCTTAACCTGCTGCCAGAGAGAACATTTGTCTTGTGTTTTATAATATGGCCCTTTCACCCCCTGTTCTCCTACATGTCTCTGTTTCTCAGTCCTGTTTGGCTTGGTTCATTTTTCACATGAGTGGCTTTCCCTCGTAGTCTCCTCTCTGCTCTAGTCTCCTTGTGTTCAACACTAATAAAATACGCACCACAGAGGTAAGACAATGTGCCAGGGCTCAGCGTGTGAAAAACGGCTCACACACCATGTAATAACCAGGGCAGTAAATCTTTGTCCGTTCACCTGTCTGAAACTGGGAGCTGAGAGTCAGTGGTAGGGGTGGTGGTGGTGTGTAGGGTTGTCTGAAACTTTTTGCTGCCTTGAGGAGGAGAACAAATGGTGATTTCTCCACCCGTTCAAGTCACAGCATTTAGACTCTAAAGCCAAGTTGTTTTGATATAGAATGCCAGCAATCCCACAACCACCTCTCCTTGATTTAGTCATCTGGCTGCAGAGCCTGAAGCTGGGAGTTTGATTCCCCACTGTGTCCCTGTGGAGAAGAACCAGCCTGTTTGGATGTTTTTAAATGATTAAAAATGCTTTATCTATCATTTCAACAGGTAATAAAAGGAAGTATTGGCACACCTTTTAAATTTACTTGGTTGATCATAAGCTCAAATCATATGTCCCTTTTCCAGAGCTTGGAAACGTAACATTTCAAAGCTCTGAAGTATTTTCAAATTCAGTAACTGACCTCTCTGTCCTACTTTCTGCCCTAAAACAGACTCTTCCACCCTGGTACCCTTTGGATGAGCTTGATTACCAGTGCCCTAAAAAAGCACTTTCAAAATGTCACCTGTCCCTATAGGTTCCACAGGTTTAGTTCCTTAGCAAACAACTGTAAAGGGAGATTACATTAAGCACAGTTATCCTAAGCAGATAAAAGAGTGGAACCTTCACAATAGGTTGCTAATAGTGATATTGTAGCTTTAAATGTGTACACCTGGAAAGAAGCCCCATTCAATTCAGCATCACAAACCTCAGAGCAGACATGTTAAGGATTGTGCTGGATAATCCATCTGTCAGCAGATGGATTTTTCTGTTTGTGCACTTAGGGTAAGCAAAAGCAATTAAAAAGAGCAGAAAGAAGTTACATATGTATTTTAATTATATAGACAGCAATCTAAATACACCAGGCAGAATAAAGAAGGTGGTTACTAGTTTAGTGATACAAAAAGAAATGAGGTAGGAGATTATAATGTAAAAGAATCCACCAGGCTATAACCACAAGAAATCTGAAAGACAGCTTTAGAATACAGTAAAACCTCAGATAACACTAAAACCTGGTTCCACAAGTCTTGGTGTTATACGATTTTTAGTGTTATCCGATGCATGTTAAAATCCTATGGGATCCATAGAGATACATTGTAACCACACAGGCTTTAGCGGTTGTTATCTGATGCATCCCATAGGATCTTAATGTTATCCGATGCAATTCTTCCCCCCAGATTGCTTAATGTTATGCAATTTTAGTGTTATTCGATACTAATGTTATCTGAGGTATTACTGTACTATATTTCTTTCCTAAACCGCTTTACCTATGGCTTCCTTATACAGTGCCATGATGTATGTATGACATTTTACAGGACAGATATTTGCCCTAAGTAACGTACTGTACTGTATACAATCTGACACAAGGAAACATGAAAAGAAGGAAAAGGAAAACAAAAAGTGTGTTTTTGGAATCTTCTTATTTTTTTCTTAGTTAGCAGAGCATAAAGCAGAAAAAAAAAACCCCAAAACAGCAGCAGGGGAACAACATGAGAGGCACTAACACAAGTTTCCCTTAACAGTCCCCCTTTACTACCTAGCACTTAAAATAAGAAAAAATCAGTTGAAAAGTAGCTTCAACTTACAGTTCTGCTGTTCAGTTACAATTACAAGGATAAAAGAGGGAAGTCTCCATGTAGATAAGTCATGCTTCCATAACCACATGGATGAAGACTAGCTGTCGCAAAGGGTCGGAATCGACTGTGCGACTGAACAACAACAACTTCTCTGGATGCATGCAGCAGACAGGAAGAGAAAGGGCAGACATTAGTGTCTCAAGAGCAACAGACAAGAAAACGAACTCTGTTACAGCTCAGGAGACAGATATCTTAGCTTGTGAACACCCTCTCCCCACTGTTGCCTGTTGCCAGTAAACATGCAAGATTGTTAAATATGCCAACAGAAACCTGAGCAAAGGTCAATGTGTACTTATACTACTGGAGTTTAGCTATCCTGTGTGGTGTAGTGGACAGAGTGATCGTTTAGGACTCTGGAGACCAAGATAAAAATCCCCCTTAGGTAGTTCTGAATTGATGGCACGTAACTAACTAACTACAGGAGAAAGAGAAAAAAAAATATGTAGGCCAGCCCTACCATTTGGCATAATAAGGAAGGTACATCAAGTGGTAGATGTTAGGATGTGGTAACAGCTGCTGATTTGACCATTTCTGTTGCCCAATGAATTCATGTATTTTTCTGGCCAAGTAACTTATGCTGGTGCCACTGCTTCTATATTCCTGGGCTAGTTTTGAGTAGCCAACAAAAGGCACAAAAGTGGAGTGAATGGAGATCAGATATTGGGGATGACCCCCAGTTAAGCCAAGTGATCTCTGGGGCAGTGGAAAATGCTGTTTCTCTAATAGCAATTCAGGCAGAGTACTGTCCTCTGCAGGACCACTCAACATGTCTAAGGTCACTGTTAGATTGGTGCCTAACATAAACAGATATTCTTCCTATTTATGATGGGGATGAAATTTTATAGGCTCATTATTTATAGAATTCACTAATCCTATGTTTTATGCAACTCCATTGTTGCTCTTTGTTGCTCTGTACAATGCCCTGTACAAAAGAGCTTTATGGCAAGAACAAACATTCTTGAGGGTAAAGAGAAAGGGAAAGGTAATCCTTCTTTGAAAGCCAGTTGTATCTGACTCTAGGGTTCAGTGCTCATATCTGTTTATAGCCAAAGAGCCAGTACTGTCTATGTCTGCTGATGTTTCCATGGACATGTGGCAGGCATGCCTGAACACTGGAGTGCACAGAATGCTTTTTACCTCCCCACCGAAGTGGTCCCTATTTACCTACTTGCAATTTCTTGCTTTCGTACTGCTAGGTTGGCAGGAGCTGGGACAGAGACAGGAGCTCACTCCATCATGCAGTACTCGGGAATCGAACTCTAATCTTCAAGTCTTCGAGTTCAGCATCTTAACCATTTGAGCCACCACATGTCTTGAGGGTATACAAGAGCAAAATCAAATTAGAAGATGGGGAAAGGAGCTCACTGGGCAAGAAACAACATAACTGGGCAAGAAACAACATTGTATTGTATTGTCTTGAATATTATTATATGCTGTTTTGTTGATATAATTTTGTATACTCTAGACTATGTGTTTATTGAACTTGCATTATTGTGTATACTGGTCATTGTATATTGCTTAATTTACTATGTATATTGTGTTTTTCTATGTATATTGTTTGATGATTATGTAAGCCGCCCTGAGTCAGGTTCCCTGATTGGGCGGCATATAAGTGTGAAAGTTAAATTAAATTAAATTAAATAATGCCACCGGACTCCTTCCCTCAGCCAGCCTGGCCTGGAGAGAAGTGGAGCAGCTGTTGCGGTTCAGTGCCCACAAGAACGCCACGGTGGCGGCCATCGGACCCCGTCCCTCAGCCAGTTCAGCCGGGAGGGAAGTGGACATAGCTGTTTGGGTTCAAGTTTATTGCAATATTTTATGTTTTTTTTGTCTTTGAAATGCTTTTTTGTACTATGTTAATGTAATACCCTGTAATTCTTTTTATTGTATTATGGGGATTGTGATTCTTTGTGATTCTTTGTTAGGCGCTCAGAGTTGCACTGCGAGGGGGTGGCATATAAGTTGAACAAATAAAATAATAAATAATAATATAGCTGTGGAACTCAACCTCCCCTCATGTCACTTGGGAGGACCCTGAATAGGCTGAGGGTTGGAGTCCATAAATGTAAGCCCAACATGTTGAAGTGGTGGCTGCTGGTGGAGAACAACACACAGTGTGAATGTGGAGAGAGACAGAATCCGGCTCATTTGCTGGTCTGCCAATTACTGCCAGTAACATGCACTGATGAGAGCTTGGGTTTGGGCAATGACAAAGCCAAGAAAGTGGCTTCATTTTGGCAGTCCAGAGTTTGATCAAGACACAAAAGAAGAAGAAGAATGCCTTGTAAGGGCTAGAAGGCCATTTAGAAACATGTGAATAATAAGAAAAAATGCTTGTTAGTTAGGCAGCAGGTTTTCTAAGCCAAGCAAGTCATCTCAAGGGCTACAAAGATGATGTCTCATGGCTTCTCTCTTCTTTGAAATGAACCCAGCTCTAGAGTAGGGTGTTTGGTGACTACAAAAAGGTCTCTGGATTTCACATATGACAGGAAGAGAGCACAAAGTGACTACTCAGAGCAAGAGACTTTGCACAGAGGAGTATATGAGCTACCAGATACCATTCTTCTGATACACAGTGTGTCTTTAGGAGCAGAATACTGAGGGGAGATAATTGCCTTGGCATGTTCACTATTGTGAGCACACACTGCTGCCAGACCTTTTATTTATGCCCATAATTGTGGCAAATGAATATTTCTAAGCAGGCATTGGAGATGCCTCGTCTTTTGTATATTGCCACCAGAGCCATCTCTGCTCTGTTATCTGTGTTGGTAATTGCAGACACAAGTGTGTGTGTGTTCATGTGTTCATGATATTTTTTAAATAGCACATCTAATTGAAACAGAATTCCGAATCAGGACCCTGCGGGCAGCACTTGTTGAAAGAAGAAATAAAGATCGTCTGGGTCACCTCTTTTTGTAATTTGTGTTTAATAATCGTTCCAGGAGGTACATACAAAGGGAGAGGAGACATGAGACGGTGGCTACCCAGTTGGCTTCTGCCTGCCTCCCTCTGCCTCACAGCCCTTTCAGCAGGAAGCGGGGGCGGGGGGGGGCAGGGGGGCGGAGGAAGCCTGAAAGAGGAGCTCTCTTTTCATGTGGGAGGTGGGACCACCCTTGGATCTACCAGCTCCAAAGAACAGAGGGTTCGTTTCCCCTGGTGAGGGGCAAGGCAACCAAGAGAGCTGGAAAACTGCAGTGAGGGAACAAACTCCCTGCCTTTCGGAGGCTGCATGAGGCATGTTTTACATCTATAGGCTGACTGAAGCCGTAAGCAGGATTTTGCCCTGTAGGGACTGGCTTGTACTTAGGAGCAGAGGTCGTACCAGCTGATACGGACTTTGGTTTTAATTGAAATTACACCTGTAATGAGCTCTCTCTTGTCAGATTTTATGGGCCCTTCTCCCTGCGGCTGTGGCTGGGCTTATTTTCTTTCTTTTTTCTTTTAGTCCACCTTGGTTTTTCTGTAAGGGGGAAAGTGAAAATTCACTGAGATGGTTTTTTTTGTTCAGAACCTGGGTGGCCAATATCCTGGTGGGGACTTCTATGAGAAAGCTGAACTACATGCCATTTAGTTTTAATGAGACACTGTAATAGCAAGAGAGAAGAGATTAATTTGTCTTTTGGTGGAAGTGGATCTTTAGTATCCTGCTGAAGACAGTGAAATAGAAGTCTTAGTGTTGTCATGGATGAATACATACATCCTAGGTACAGTAATACCTCATATAACATTAGTATTGAATAACACGAAAACCGCGTAACATTAAGGAATCTGGGGGGAAGAATTGCATCGGATAACATTAAGATCCTATGGGATGCTTCGGATAACAACCGCTAAAGCCTGTGTGGTTACAATGTATCTCTATGGATCCCATAGGATTTTAACATGCATCAGATAACACTAAAAATCATATAACACCAAGACTTGTGGAACCAGGTTTTAGTGTTATCTGAGGTTTTACTGTACTAGAATCATCATCACCATCACCATCATCACCACCACCACCACAACCACAACCATCACCACGTGCCAACAAGTCAATTCTGTTGTGGTGACATTTTTCAGTGTTTCTTAGGTAGAGAGCCTTCAGAAGTGGTTTACTATTCCCTTCTTCTGTGGGCATCCAGGGACAGAGAACCTTGCCAATGGCTACACTGGCTAACCCAGCAGTCACAGTTATGGGATATCTGTAGCCAGATAACCCATAAAAACAGGGGGGGGGGACTGTGCTGGATCAAAGTCTATCCACTTTAGCTTCCTGTTCTCATAGTGAACATCCAGATGCCTGCTCAGTAAGTACTTATCATTCTCAGGTGGAAAAAAAACCCCTCTGTTCTTAGTACAGTATTTTAATACATAAATACATAAAGACATTTGTAAATTATATTTATCTTGTTTTCAATATACCTGGAAACAGGGCAGGGTATAAATCCCACAGACAGAGAGGCAGAACGGTCTTGATTGTCATTCTATCTCCGCCCCATTCATTTTTTGTTCCTTATTTAAAAATTCTTTAACTATAGGTTCAGTAAAACAATAAGTGTTCACTCACTCAGTGAAGTACAACAAAACACAAAGTGTTTTTTATTCCCTCCATAACTAAGAGAAGCTTCTTGTGACAAAGTCTAAGAATCCTTAAATTAGACAAGACAAGAGCCCAGAGGCCATCTACTCCCAGATGGTTTAAATCAACACATATCCCTGGTACATCTGTTAGCTTCCACAGAATCATTAAATGATGTAAGCCAATGGTGCTACTAGTAGTTGGGGAAGATGGAACATGCTTTATATGTGTATTTCTGTTTGTTAGTCTTCTTCTTCTTCTTCACTAAAAGGTGCCTTCATTTTGGCAGTTTCATGTCTGGCCTAGAAGAAGTTAGAAAAGGAGAATGGCATATTTTCATCCCCCTGACTAGCATTTCCTCTCTACCCTCTTTAACCTGTATTTCTTATGTTTAAAAGATGTTTGGTAGTTCTTGCTTCAGAGTTCTTGCCTGTGGCCAAGAAGAACAGCATCTGTTGCCTGCATCTGAACATTTCTTCCAAGTTAACATTAAAGCCACAGGGCTCTGTTGAAAAGACCATACTGCTGTCACAACTAGTAAGAAGATAGATGCAGTAGTGATTCCAATGGAAAGACTGGCTAAGTTCAGAATTTCTGCATGATCTTGTTTAAAACCTGGAAAATACAAGGTTTATAGAAAACATGCCTACTTATTATTTGTGTAATGCACAGACATCACATTTGAACAATGAACTGTTTCCAGGGTCCAGCATTCAGATTTCCTTAGATGGTCAACACTGATTTATACAGATATACAAGCTGAGCATAGGGATTCTCAGCAGTAAAGTGCCAATAGATTCCTATTTTCCCATCAGATGACTATAATAGGAGTAAGATGCATCCCTCAAGTCTTGTTTTGCACCTCCCTAAAGTGCCCCTAGGAAACTATGCAACTGAAGATTAGTAGCAATGGGTTGGAGGTAGGGGAAGCCTTATTTAAAGCAAGCTTATTTTAAGGGATGGTGTTGTCAGCAAACAGGGAAAAACCAATTTAAGCAAGTAAAAGCCTGCTCTATGTGGAGTATGTAGAATATTCTCCTGACTGTTGCCAAATACCAATGGTACCCACTGCAGTGCATTTAAAACTAAATAAGATACTTGATTAAAATGAAGCCTTAAGTGAAGCTTTTTCCCAGTCACTACTGAAATTTACACACACACACACACACACACACACACACACACACACACACACACACACACACACACACACACACACACACACACACACACACACACACCAGGAATGTACACATTGGCTACAAACGTCCGTGGCAGACAGTTCACCCTTGGACCTCATGCCATAGCACTGTCCACATGCCATAGCACTGAGGAGAAATTAGCAGTTTGTTAGAAAGGCACCTGAAAAGAGAATTTGGATGATGTGTGTAAGTCTATATCAGCTAAATTATATTGGGGTTTGTATATACTCAGGAACCTCTGTGTACTAGTAAATCATTCAGTAACTTAGTGGCAGATATCAAAACTGAAAGCCAAGGAAAACAAAATATAAACTGTTGACCTAATTTTGCTCATAGTCCCGTCCCCGTCCCCCCCCCCCCCCGTAACCGGACTGGTTCTAAGAGTGGCCAATGCCTGTGGCTATCCAGAGTATTATTTGGACTTACAATATCCCAAAAGGGATAAGCAGACAGTTGTTGCAAACCTTTGATGCCTAGACATTGGTAAAAATACTGTGAATCAAGAGACCCAGGAAAATAGGTGCATTGGATTGCCAGCAAAAGCCTTTTGCAATTAATCCTGGTTTCCTGCTTGTGAGCCTTAAGCAAGGAGGAGATCTTGGAAGAAAGGAAGAAAGAGAGAGAGAGAGAGAGAGAAATTTAGATCTTGGGATTATTGCCAGAGAGTAAATAAAACAAAACAGCAAAAAAATGTCCACTTGGTCCACGAAAACTCACATTTAAATACAGCAGTTAGTTTTTAAGGTGCCACAACCTCCCCAATCTGCTTGCACACAGACTAACATAACTACCGCTTCAAAACATTTCAGCTATGGAATTTTTACGTGACTCAATCAAGCTATTCAGAAACAAGAATAATCATTGCATTTGCCACCTGTGGCAATAAAGCACCCCAAGCTTACTCAGTAAAGTGACAATTGTTCTATGAGTTGGTGAGCACGACTAGACTTCTAGCAGTCATTCAACTACAGTTCCCAGGGTTCTCCAGGGAAATTATTATAATTAAATTAATTTTATGGACTAATGCACTTTAGTATAGGCATATTGTTAAACCAACAGTACAGGTGGTCATACTTCAGTGAAGTTACCACCCCAACCTTCATCTAAGTGTATTAAAATGTATATTGAATGATTTTTGAGGTGAGGTATCTGGGTTTCTTGTTGTTCTGTGACTGATTATTTAATGATAATGTTTTCTCCTGTTAGGGCTGCAGTGGCTCAGTGGTAAAGAAGCTCACCTTGTTATCTGGAAAGCTGGCAAGTTGACAATTCGAGACCTGGGTACTGCATGACGGATTGAGTGCCCGTCTCTGTCCCAGTTCTTCAAGACATGAAAGTAACCTCATTCGGGTTTCCCCCGAGTAGTGTTTCTCCAGCAAAACCCATTCAACCCAGAATAATTTCTGACACAAAATTATTATTATTCTGTTGTTTTTAATTGTTGCAATCCGCCCAGAGTGGTCTTGTTCCTAGATGGGTGGGATATAAATGGGAGTAAATAAATAAATATTTTCTGACCACATGAGAATACCAATGAATTGAAGGGTTTACAAATGGCAGGTGGTTGAAATGTGGGGACACTGTTTACAAGTTTTTGAGTATAAATGTAAAAAAATGTGTCTGAAGAAGTGGACTTGATCCACAAAAGCTAACATTAAAAAACAGCAGCTAGTCTTTAAAGTGCTACAATGTTTTTGTTTTGTTTTGCTTTACTCTGATGACGTAAAGAAGAAGAAAAACCTTAGTTCTGCGAGTATTTTGAAACAAATGTGACAAAAATCCACCTGGTTGAAGCTGAAAAGAGCACTTTACATTTCAGACTGTCATACCTCCACCTCAGGATTATAAAATATTACTTCTATGGTCCGTCTCCTAAGATACAGTAGTTACTTCTCTGAGCTGCCTCTTGCTGGCAAAGGCACTGGCAGGAGAATTCTGAGAGTTTTTGTTCAAAAATATCATTTTATTAGGGTCTGTTTCAACTCCCAAGAATTTCAAGAATTTTATATTCCTAAGCCTCAAAACATTTCAGGAACAGACACAGGTAAATATAAGCAAGGCTCAAAAGGACAACTGTCATCATAGTGCCACCTACGTTTAGAGAGCAAAGTATCCAGAAAGTTTAGTCTATAATTCTTCTTCTCCTTCAGGTGCCATATCTGTTCCAGATATTGGCTATCATCATGGCGATAGTCTTCTTGTTTTTAACTTCTTGGAACAGTTCTTCCGAGGACATTCCACACCAGTCTCTCAGGTTCTTCAGCCATGAAGTTTGTCTACATCCAGTGCCTCTCTTCCCAGGGATCTTTCCTTGCAGACCAAGTTGGAGGATTCTATGCTGTATGTTGTTCCTCATGATATGACCAAGGCATTGGAGCTTTCTCTCCTTAATGGTCTTAAAAAAGTTCTTGTTCCTTATCCATCCGGGGCAGCACTTCTACATTAGTCACATTGTCAACCCATGATATCCTTAGTAGCCATCTGTAGATCCACATTTTAAAAGCTACCATTCTCTTCTCAGATGCTTTAGTCGAGGGGTTTTTGACCTTTTTATGCTGTGGGCCTGACCACACACCCTAGACAGCTGAACAGGCCAAGCCACACACCCTGGACCAGAAGCAGGTACATGTATGGCTGTCATAAATTTTGCCATTTCCACGTTTACAACATTCACGGGCGCTTTTACTCATGTGTGGGCAATTTTTACAGCTGATGTAAATGTGTGCGCTTCCACCTCGGGTGCAGCAGCAGCATGGGCCATATGAAATGGTGCTGCGGGCCAGGGCTGGCCCATTAGTAACCTCTACTTTAGTCAATCCCCATACTTTGTCTCCATATAGCAACACTGGGAATACTCTTTGTAGAGAGAGTTAGATCTCTAAAGGTCACCCTTGCTCGAAAGCCAGTTGTATCCTACTCTAGGGCTCAGTGCTCATCTCTGTTTCATAGATCTTTGCTGCATAGCAAATGTCACATTTTTATCAAGGTGGATCTTGCTACAATAACTTGGGTAGATTATTTTCTTTTCACTCATTCAAAAGACTCTTGCATTACCATAAGTAGTAGTCTCTTCCTAAAGATGCAGGAGGATGCACTTCCCAGTTCACACACAGTTGGATGAAACACATACACACTCTGTGTGTGTGTGCGCGCGTGTGCATGTGTGTACCCAGATAAACACAATCTGCCCCCTGTTCTCCCTCTGCTGTCTTCCAACGTTCCCATCTGTTTGCTGCATAATTCCTTGCTAAAGTCACTTTTCCTCTGCAGCCCCCAGGCCTGGGTGCAAGAGATCTGCTCCCTCCTTCCTTCCAACAGTCCGGTGGGCTTGTGAACATGTGTTTCTGGAAGGCAGACACCAGCTGGCTGGGGGGATATTTGCATATTCAGCTAAAAGTGCCAGAGCTGAGTTGGGGACGCCTGGAGGAGGCTGTGGCAAGATGGATAAAACGGGGGAGCTTTGGTCAGCTAGAGGTCAAGTAGAACAGATTTGCAAACGAATGGCCAGATGGCAAGTGGAGATGGGAGGAAGGGGAGGTGGATCAAACTTTTGCACCGGATAAATAAAATTGTTAAGCGAACAGCAAGCCAATAGCCTACTGGGAAATGGACAAAACTAGGTATTTCTGAAGTCATAGATTTAAGATAATCCTCTGGAGCTTTCAGGGCAAACATAACATTTATTTGTTTCTCCAAAAAAAAAGCTTCCATTCTGAAGGAGGACAGAGGACCATATATTGCATAGATCTGGCAAGGTAGATTCATCCAGATCTAGTCATATGAACATAAGAAGAACCATGTTGGATTGGTCTAAGAAGGGCCTATCTCGTACACCCAGTTGCCCATGAGAAGCCCAGAAGCAAGCTATTACCTCAATGTATTCTTCCCAACCATGAATGCATGAGCCTTCATACTGCCTCTGATACTGGAATAATAGCCACTGACGGTATCATCTTCCATGAAACTGTTGCTGAATCCCCTTTTAAAGTCTGTCCAAGATGGCAGCTATCACTACACCTTTGGCAGCAACTGCTACAGTTCAGCAACACACTATTTGACGAAGCCCTTCCTTTCATTTGTCCTGAGACTCCTCCTATTCAGTTTCAATAAATTATTTTGGAGCAGACCCTTTCCAATCAATAGGATTCCTTGTAATCATGACCAACTTTACTTTCATTGGCCAGCACCCTGTAAGCAGCTGCACTATTGGCAAGACGTCTGTTGTGTGGATGTACAATAATTAGTGCAACAGATGCTTTGCCAAATAGTGTGGCCACATGGACAAAGTTTGCTGTGCACATGGAAATCCCAACAGGGTTTTGGCCATGAGTTTTAATTGATGTATTGGAAGCATGACTAGTTTTTGATCTAAAACACTGTATTTCTTTGAAATCTGCTGCATGACAGTACATTGTGTTTCTGTTGTTTTTAATGTGTTTTAGTATTGTTTTTATCTGCTTTAGATAACGTGGAGTCGTTATTCAGCGAGGAGTCTGCGCAATGGTAGATGTCTCTGCGATGACATTCCACGCATGCAAATGGATTTGAGAAACCAAGTCCATCTGCATGTGGTTTTTTTAGCCATTTGAATATCATGTCACCTGCTGGCCAGGCGGACCGTGACATGTGCTCTCCGCTTTCACCTTGCCCAAGGGATCCAATGGAGGACACTTTGGTGAGTTTTAGTCTCAGCCTAACATCATCAACAAGAGATGGGCAGCATGGCCTAATTAGACCCAAGGTGAGAGCCCTGTCAGGGCGCGGTCTATTTTTATCTACTAGTTTTTAATATTGCATTTGTTTAATAAAAAAAATACTGTAGTGATTTATTGTTTTTAGCTTTTAACACTTTCTTTCCACTATGACCCATTTTCTTCTCACACCTATGGGCAGTTGTGGCAAGTTGCCTAGTTCTTATTTGTTTTATGAATCCCCAGCTTCCACCTAGGATTTTTTCTCAAATTGAGCTAGAATGGACCCATAACCTTGTGGGGCAAGGACATCCACCTGGCTGATGGCATGTAAACTTCCTTTCCCCCAATTACTCTTCCTTTCCCTCTGGAAGAAGAAAACATTGGAGCACAATAATGGGACTCCAAGCAGAAAGTATTTTTGCAGTCCCTGATGGGGTTCTTCATCCGGGTTAGGATTGGTTTAGAAACATGAGACTGGTGGGAAGAGGCAGACAAGCATTTTCCATCTGATGTACCTGGAGGCTAACAGTCAGGAAAGCAGGTTGAGGAGAGAGAAGAAACTAAGGGGATACTCATTGATTAGCTGACAAGAACCAAAGCAACATTTGGGAAGCAGCAGGACAGATTGCTAGAGTGCCTTTCCTCCCCTTTGACCATGAAAGAAAAATGTATATTTTAATTATACGCTTTACCTTTGGGAAATTGTACTCTCCCACCTCCATGCCTAAATGTAGTGGCATAATGTACATATGTGTGCATGCCTGCACAATTTTATTCATTCGTTCAAAATATTCTTATCTGGCCTCTCTCCTATAAAGGACCCAGGGCAGCTTACATAATTACAAAGGCAATATAAAAGCTAAAAACAATTATTAGAATATTAAAAGAGAAGTAAACAAATACCATATTAAAAACAGTGCATCAAATCAACAGTAAAAAGCACATTTAAAGGCCACAAATCAATCCCATTATAAGACCCCTCTCCTCTTAGATAGGTAAAGGTAAAGATCGCTCTTGCTCAAAAGCCAGTCATATCTGACTCTAGGGTTCGGTGCTCATCTCTGTTTATAGCCAAAGAGGCACTGTTGTCTGCATCTGGTAGACGTTTCTATGGACATGGGGCAGCCATTTATTTTATTTATTTGTTGGATTTATATAACCACCCTTTTTGCCTAAGTGACCCAGGGTGGCTCACAACGTCAGTTAAAACCTATACCCAATGCTAATTAAAACTGAATACTATAGATCTAACAACGTTTATAAAACTCCCCAATCCCCTTAAAAAGAATGACAGCCGGGCAGGAGTATATATGAACCTTGGGCAGGGCTAAATAAGGCAGCAGGGCTGGGTTGTGGTACCAGTTGTACCCCACACCTGCTGGCATAGCCATGTTTTAAAGGTCTTCCTCAAGGGAAGCAACTCTGCCTGGAGGTGCAATTCAAGTGGCAGGAGGTTCCATAGGGCCGGAGCAGATACCGAGAAGGCTCTTCTCCTGGTCCCAGTGAGATGTGCCTCCCTGGCTGATAGGACCACTCGGGAGCCCCTATGGTCTGCTCTTGTAGGACAGGTCGAAAACCTTGGGGTGATGCGATCTCTTAAGTATCCTGGCCCACTACCATAAAGGGCCTTAAAGGTCAAAACAAGCACCTTGAATTGCACCTGGAGGCATACTGGCAACCAATGCAGCTCCCGTAGCAGCAGCGAGGTGCAGGCATAACACCCACACCCTGTCACCACTCAGGCAGCCGCATGACTAGACACTGGAGCACACAGAACATTGTTACCTTCCCACCAAAGCAGAACCTATTTATATACTTGCAATTTCTTGCTTTTGAACTGCTAAGTTGGCAGGAGCTGGGACAGTGATGGGAGTTCACTCCGCCATGCAGTATTCAGGTTCCAAACTGCTGACCTTTCGACCTTCCAGTTGTCAAGTTCAGCGTCTTAACCACTAAGCCTCCACAGTCCTAGATAGCCAGTCACTAAAGGAAAGCTTACCTGAAGAGAAAGTATTTGACAGCTTGTGGAAGGACAGCAAAGATGGAGCCAGCCTGGTCTTCCATGGGAAGGAATTTCAGAGTCTGGGGGCAGCGACAGAAATGGCCTTCCTCTCCTGCATCCCTAAGAAACACACCTGTGAGTGTGATGGGATGGAGAGAAAGGACTCCCTTGAAGATATTAATACCCAGGCAAGTATATGTGTACAAGCTTACTTGTCTGAATTAGAAAGATACTCACATTTGGGGGGGGGGGGTGTACCTCCTAACAGCAACCAGGCTCCTCTTGTGCCAGGGAATTAACATGACTACCCTTTCTCAGACTGTTTTAGTGTGTGGCTCCAGAATTAGCCAAATGAAAGCAAAAAAATCTATAAAATTCAGGACCTATCTGGTAACTGAGAATGGTGCTTCATGCTTCTTTTATAAGTTATGAAAGCTGACGCTTTAAAGTTAGGACCGTAGCCAGGACCCCCCAGGATGGGCCAAAGTTAGCAGTTTGCCCACCCTGGCAAAGCATGGTTTCTCATAGGAATGAATTGAAAAGAAGCTTTGTTGCCCATCCTGAAGAAAAAAAATCACCCACCCACATCTAGAATCCTGGCTATGGCTGTGTTTTAAAGTACCGCAAAATGCTGTTGTTATTACAGTACTGTTAACAGATTAAACACAACTAGCATCCTGATATTTGATTATGGAAATGTGTTCCTCCTACCAGGACATATTTCTCAGTTATTGGTTATTCTTCTGCAAGCACATTTCCTGAACACCATAAACCTTTGTGCCTCTTAGACATAACCAATATGAAATAGCTAGAGCATTGTTAGAAGTATTTTTGGAATAGTAGCCGTGTTAGTCTGTGGTTCAAGCATCTCAGAAAACAAAACAAAACAAAACAAACAAAATAAAGTAAAATAAAAATAAAAAACACAGTAGCACTTTAAAGACTAACTGCTATATTTTCACTGTTAGCTTTCGTGGATCAAGTCCACTTCATCAGACAAGGAATGAAACTTACAGGCATGTTCTTATATACCAAATTCAGGAGGTCGATGGGAGAAGGGTTGGTGTCAAAAAAGATGACAGACAAGCAACCACAAGAATGCAGTTTCACACAGCCATTAGCAACAATAGATTATTCAGATAAACTCTAAAAGACTCCCTTTCAATCTCAAGGTTGCTGAGTAAGCCCACTATGGTATCTCATCAACTTGTGACCTGCATGTCAGGGGGGGGGGGGAAACAAACTCCTGTACCTGGGTTCTTTCTGTTTTACTAAAGAGAATTGGCAGGAAAGTTGTAATATAAAATCATATAGCAATCTCTGCATCAAATTTGATAATGTCCCAGAAACCCTTCACTAATATTTAGCCCCCTATGATGGGTATCTAACAGATGGATGTATTTGATTTCTGCTGTCTCCCTTTCAATCCTAGTTTTGTAATTTCTCTGTTCCAGAATTGCAACTTTCAGGTCTTGGATAGAGTGTCCAGTTAGAATGAAGTGGTTTGAGACGGGTTTCTCCGTGTTGCCATTCTGGATATCTGATTTGTGTCCATTAATCCTTTTGCGTAAAGATTGTCCTGTTTGTCCTACATAAAGCACGGATGGACATTTCTGGCAAGATATGGCATAAATCACATTGGCAGAAGCACAAGTAAAACTGCCTTTAATGTTGTGTGTGGTGCCATTGGGTCCAGTAATACTGTTTCCAGAGCGAATGTGGGAGCATAGCTGACATCTGGATTTCCAGCAGGGTCTAGTTCCCATATCTGCTCCACTTCTGTGTAGTCTGTTGTGTGTCAATAGTTGTTTGAGATTGGGGGGTTGCCTATAAGTGAGTAGAGATCTGTCACCAAGGGCTTTGGAAATTGAAGCACTCTTGTCTAAGATGGGTTGGAGATCCCTCATTATGCGTGTGAGGGGTTTGAGTTGAGAGCTGAAGGTGACAACCAGTGGTGTGTGATTGCTTTCCCTTCTGGGCCTGTCTTGTAGTAGATCACTCCTGGGTATTCGTCTAGCCCGGTTGATTTGTTCTTAAACCATATTGGATGGGTATTGTAGTTTGAGAAATGCATTTTGTAAGTCCGTGAGCTTGGCATCTCTATTGTGTGGGTCTGAGCAGATGCGATTGTACCTGAGAGCCTGTATTTTGCAACCTCCTGCAACCAGGCCAACGTGGACCTACCAAATAACATCATAAATCTTTCAAGCTACCCTCTGAGCCAAGCAGAGGAGTCCATCCTATCACGGGGCCTGTCCTTCTGTCCCACTAAACCCACACAAATTATAGAGCTCTGTGGAGACCTGGATGCATTCTTACGCCGTCTACGACTCAATGAATATTTCAATAACCTGGAGAACAACCAGCATCACAATCCACAAGCTGTTCCTCACTCACTACAACACGAGGAGGAACCAGACACTGATCCACAAACATCTTACTCCCGGCAACCCAGAAAGAAGAATTCTACGTGGACACCTCCAGAGGGTCGGAACAAGGAATTGGACTTCTACATTGAATGCTTCCATCACCGTGTCCAAGCAGAGATCATTAGCAAAGGAAGTGGTCCAATCTACAATCTCAACCGAGCAGAACGTCAGACCATAAACAACCTCAGAAATAATCCCAACATCATCATCAAAGAGGCAGACAAGGGTGGTTCTGTAGTTGTCATGGACAAAACAAGCTACACACAGGAAGCTGACAGACAACTTTCCAATTCTACATTTTACCAGCCTCTAACTATGGACCCAACCACCAAATATTAAAAAGAATTACATAACCTTCTAAAATCTGTTCCTGGAAATGTACGGGATCAAATCTTGACCGAGACACCACAAGAACTTCAACCAGCTACCTTTTATTTGCTACCTAAAATTCACAATCCTGGAAACCCTGGGAGACCCATTGTTTCAAGCATCAACACTGTCACCGTTGGAGTATCTGGATATGTGGACTCCATTCTCAAACCATATGCCACCAATGTACCCAGCTACGTAAGAGATACCACAGACTTTCTAAGAAAACTTCAAAACACACATGACCTCCCGGATAACACCATCTTAGCTACAATGGACGTGGAATCTCTGTACACCAACATTCCACACAAAGATGGATTACAAGCCATAAGGAACATCATTCAAAACAAAAATGAAGCCCACACAGTCACCTCTCTGTGCAACTTTGTACTTACACACAATTACTTCACCTTCAACAATGAAACCTACCTCCAGATCAACGGAACTGCCATGGGTACTCGCATGGCTCCACAGTATGCTAATATATTCATGGCTGACCTAGAACAACATTTTCTTAACTGCTGTACCTATAAACCACTTGTCTATTTGAGATACATTGATGACATATTCTTGAACTGGATGCATGGAAAAGAAACCCTGGAGAAATTCCACCAAGACTTCAATAATTTTCACCCAAATATCAAACTCAGTTTGGACCAGTCTATACAACAAGTAAATTTCCTGGACACCACTGTGAAATTACAAAATGGACATCTTAGTACCACACTATATCGCAAATCCACAGACAGATGTACCTACCTGCATGCCTCCAGCTTCCACCCAGAACACACAACAAAATCCATTGTCTTCAGCCAAGCTCTCAGGTACAATTGCATCTGCTCAGACCCACACGATAGAGATGTCAAGCTCACGGACTTACAAAATGCATTTCTCAAACAGGACAATCTTTACGCAAAAGGATTAATGGACACAAATCAGATATCCGGAATGGCAACATGGAGAAATCTGTCTCAAACCACTTCAATTTAACTGGACACTCTATCCTAGACCTGAAAGTTGCAATTCTGGAACAGAGAAATTACAAAACTAGGACTGAAAGGGAGACAGCAGAAATCAAATACATCCATCTGTTAGATACCCATCACAGGGGGCTAAATATTAGTGAAGGGTTTCTGGGACATTATCAAATTTGATGCAGAGATTGCTATATGATTTTATATTACAACTTTCCTGCCAATTCTCTTTAGTAAAACAGAAAGAACCCAGGTACAGGAGTTTTTTTCCTCTGACATGCAGGTCACAAGTTGATGAGATACCATAGTGGGCTTACTCAGCAACCTTGAGATTGAAAGGGAGTCTTTTAGAGTTTATCTGAATAATCTATTGTTGCTAATGGCTGTGTGAAACTGCATTCTTGTGGTTGCTTGTCTGTCATCTTTTTTGACACCAACCCTTCTCCCATCGACCTCCTGAATTTGGTATATAAGAACATGCCTGTAAGTTTCATTCCTTGTCTGATGAAGTGGACTTGATCCCCAAAAGCTAACAGTGAAAATATAGCAGTTAGTCTTTAAAGTGCTACTGTGTTTTTTATTTTTATTTTATTTTGTTTGTTTTGTTTTCTGAGTTGTTAGAAGTAGGAATTCCTTGAATGATGAAAAATATCTGATTGTCATAGTGGAAGGATTCTTCTCTCCACTATCTTGCTTTGCTTTGCTTTGTGATTGGTCTTGAGGAAATTTAAAAACCTGATTGCTTAGGCATAGATTTCTGTGGGATTATTATCAGCCCCTAATAACACTATCTGTATCAGGGTTGCGTAATGGATCCCCAGTACAGTCAGTATGTGAATAAGGGCCCACGCTACCACATGTCCCTGCGGAGACATTCTGCCTGATCTTTGTCCAAGTTTATGTTGGTATCTGTTCATTGCTCATTTTCATTAAAACCCCATTCCTGAGAACAAGGAAAGGCAGAGAGCTGTGACTTGGAACAGAGAGTTACATAGTACCATTAGAATTACTTCTGGCAGAATTCTGTGTCCACCTCAAGGCCAGACACCAGAAGGAAAAGGGAAGCAGGACACAGCTGCTACAAAATGTGACAAGGACAACACCACACCAACAAGAAAAGAGAGACCAAAGGGGGTGGGAAGAAGACACCTATATCTAAAGCAATGTTCTGACCTACGAACAAGAACGTAGACATTCATTTGCATGCTTGTGTGGCCCACACGTGTAAACCCTCTCACTCTCTCTTTATACTAATGTGCTGCTAATGAAAAAAGACAAATACTAGTCAACACGACACACCAACAGACATCACTTATAGATCAAACATCAATAATGTAAGATATGCTGATGATACCATTTTACTAGCAGAAAACAGCAATGATGACCTGAAATGACCTTTAATGAAACTGAAAGAAGAAAGCACCAAAGCAGGACTGTAGCTGAATATTAGGAAGGCAAAAACCATGACTATGGAAGAACCACACAACTTTAATCTTGACAATGATAAAATTGACTCAGTGAATTTTTTTATATACTTTGGTTCAATCATTTAATCCAAGAGGGGACTGCAGCCAAAAAATCAGAAAACTGAAACCCAGAAAGACAGCAATCAAGAAATGTGAAAACGTCACGAAGCATAAGAAAAAAGCACTGAAGACCAAGACTATTGTATTCCTGATCACTGTGTTTGGGTATGAAAGCTGATAGGGGAAAAATTGACTCCTTTGAAATATGATGGGAAGGAGAATTTTGAAGATCCCTAGTCTGGCGAACAAGTGGGACCTGGAGCAAATCAGGCGTGAACTATCTCTGGAGGCCTAAAATGATGAAATTGAGACTGGTTTTAGGAACATTTATTTAGTTATTTATTTAATACCACCCATTGGGATATTTCCCACTCTGGGCGGTGCACATGCAAATAACAAAATAACATAATAAAACACACAACAAAATAAAAATAAAACAACCAAATAAGTACATTATGAAATAAAATAAAATATCTGGCATCTCTGGAAGGAAGTCTGGTGAGATTATCCTGCTATGGTAATAGAGTATTCTGCTGTAGCAGTAGACCATACTGCTAGTGACTCAACACCAAGTGTCAGGTGGCAGTTAACTAATCTGACAACCCTGAGGACAAGCGGCCTTGGCGAAGTCCACAGGGAAGGGTGAGGGTCCCTAAGTGGATTAAATCTCACTTGAATCCATCTTGATGGAGGGCAACAGCTTCATCAATACTGGCCTGGGGCTGAGGAGGACTTTGTGTGCCAAAAGGGCTCAGGACCAGAAAGTGACTCATAGAGTTGGATCAGAGTTATGGGGGTCATGCTGTGATACAGAAGGTAGATGAAAGGGCATGCTGATCTCCATGATGATCAAACCAATATTCAGAATTGGAAATGACACAACAACAAGGCATCTGTAGACACAGAGGGTCAACAGACTAGCTAATTTATTGTTAAGGCACCATTCTCTGGAGAAGACAATAATGCTGGGAACAGTGGAAGACCATAGGAAAAGAGGAAGACCAAGCCTGAGATGGACTCCATATTGGAACTACAGGCTTGAGTTTTCAAGAGCCAAGCAGGTTGAGGAAGGACATTCTGGAGACCTCTCATTCATAGAGTCACCATGAATCAGAAAGATTTGACAGCACATAACAATAACAAGTTCAAACAATTTCTCCCACAAAGCTGTGGATCAAAGAAACAAACTTATTTCATGATTATCCAACGTACAACGGAAGAAATTAGAGACCTGTGTTTCCGATTACATGACCAATAAACTGATAGCCAGCTACTTTTCCTGAATCTGGCATGTTGTGCAAAATAAATTTCAAAACAAATCTTTCCCTGTGACTGAAATACCAGTAAAACCTCATATAACACTAAAACCTGGTTCCACAAGTCTTGGTGTTATATGATTTTTAGTGTTATCTGATGCATGTTAAAAGCCTATGGGATCCATAGAGATACATTGTAACCACACAGGCTTTAGCGGTTGTTATCTGAAGCATCCCATAGGATCTTAATGTTATCTGATGCAATTCTTCCCCCCAGATTCCTTAATGTTATGCGATTTTAGTGTTATTCGATACTAATGTTATATGAGGTATTACTGTAACTGTTTTTCCATTTTCCTCTGCATGAAGTTGCAGATACACTGCAAAGTCTGGGCTGGTTTCCAATGAGGCATTTATAGTGCAGCTACCCTAACCCTTTTGTAGAATCATTGTGAGGGGAGATACTGTCATCTTTCCCTTGTAATCTTCCTCTTCTCTCTTCCCACCACAAAAAAAAATGTTAAGGAGGAAAAGACAGGTAGCTTGAGTACTTTCCTAGCAGTAGTTTTTCAAAGGGAAACTTCCCCCCAGCATCACTAGAGGTCTCTCTTTACCATTGAGTTCTTTTCTGGAGGGCAAAAGGCAAAAATATATAAATTTGCTCTCAATAACTTCTTTATTGGCCACTTGACAGCTTATTGTTTTCTGGAGAGCAGAAATCTGCTTCTCATTCTCCCTCTGCATTTCTGTGGTTCAGTGCAACAAAAAATTAGCATTGGTTTGACAGTTGTAGAGTGCTGCGTGCTCTTAATTCTACAGTATGAAACAGAACTTTGGAATTCAATGTAGGGAAATATTTTTTTTAAACCCAGAATGATTTGCTATGTGGATTTAGAGCAGGAGGCTAAGAATTTATTGGATTAGGAAGGATGATCAAGGAAGTAATGCTCAAATGCATGACTACTGAACAAACAATAATTGAACTCAAATCAAAGAAAGCTAGGATACTTTGGTCACATGCTCAGCTACAGTTTGTTGCTGCTGTTGATAAATCAAGATTAAATATGTGGGAAGAGAAGTGGAGGAAAGAGAAGAATTTAGTAGAAGAATGTGGTGATCTGGCCTGGATGCAACATAGCAGATGTGTTTAGTGCTGCTCCTTTGAAGTCAGAGTAGGCACATTGATGCCCAACATCTGGTAACACAGAATAGTATTAAGGAGTGCTTCTCTATATGAAGACTGATGGGGAATACCTTGGATCATGGTTTACATTTTGCATGCCATTGCTGCATAACTTCCCTACCCTTGTTGCTACTCAAGGTGAATGAGGCTACAAAATTAGCAAACATGGCAATCTTGTATTTGTCTAGTCAGAATCAAGCCCACTGAATGCAATAGAACTTGCTTCTGGATAATTCTGTGTAGTATTGTTGCTTTTCTATACAAATATGTGTAGTGGTTTCTCACCTATTGCATCCAATTGCCACATTTTGTCTAAGGTTGTTGAAGGTACAAAGCATCTTTTCAGTACATAACAATATTTTGTACTTGGTGATGCGCTGTTGTTCTTCCATTGTTATTATGACTACTTTCTGAATGTGGTTATGGGAATGAGAACGTGCTGGATATTTCCATGATGGGATAAATGATGAAAAATGCAACTCGCCCATCTGCATGTGGTCTCTTAAGTCCCTGCTATAAGAAAAGTAGCAAGAAAGTACACCACCAGTGATAGCTCTGTGTGAGCACTTTGTTCTGAACTGGAGCTGAACTCACACCACACATTTTTGGGGTAGAATGACTAAAAGCAAAATAGCAATCACTCTTCTATACCACCCCATAGTGCTTAGCGCACTCTCTGGGCGGTTCACAACTTAATTAACATTTTGCCCCCAACATGCTGGGTACTCCTTTTACCAACCTCAGAAGGATAGAAGGCTAAGTCAACTTTGATCCCTGGTCAGGAATGAACTCACAACCTTTTGGTTGTAGTTTGGCAGTTTTACCACTGTGCCACCAGACTATTCTAGCTTAGCATTTTGTCAGAGCCACTGCCTTCTTCTCGGCATGGTGCTGGCTTTGATCCAACAACTCTCAGGATCAGATAGATTGTGGAGGAGAGGGACGATCCCAGTATGGAGACTAGGGTCTGGAAGCTTCAGGTTTGAGGTGTCGGGTCTATCTGCTTGCAAAGTGGCTCATATCAAAACAGATACAGTTGTACTTCGCTTAAAGAGCATAATGTGTTCTGCAGGATTGCTCTTTAAGCGAGTTTGCTCTTTAAGTGAAACACCATTGTAGCTGACCAATTGTGACTTCTGGCAGAGGGGGGGGATTGCAAACCCCAATTTATTTGTTAAGTGAGTTTTTGGTTGGTTTTATTTGTTAAGCGGAGCAAACATTCAGAGAAAATTCTGCTCTTTAAGCGAGGCGCTCTTTATGCGAGGTTTGACTGTTCTGTACAATGGCCTGCATCCATTGTTCAACATCTACATTAGAAGAGTTCCAGCTTGCAGAAGCAGCTACAGCAATCTGATGAGGTGCCAGACATGAATCTGGCTGCATGACTGAGTGACACAATCAGGCATAAAGTCATGTGCAGTTGGTTTTGTGGCAGCTCCTGCAGCTAGAGCTCTATGCCAGGTAAACACTGGGCGCAATAATGTTTGATGGAACTGGAACAAGTACTGATGAAGGACTCAGAGTACCATCTCTGTGGAAGAAGCTTCTACTTTAGGAAGAAAAAAGAAACCCATCTAAGAAGTTTTCAAAATGATAGCCATGTTAGGACTGAGGAAGTGGACTTGATCCACAAAAACTCATGTTGAAAGCTCACAGTTAGTCTTTAAAGTGCTAAAACATTTTTTGTCTTCTTTTTTAAAACCTTTATTTTGCTTTCTGCCTGATCTGCCTAATAGGAACTTGATACCGTATTTGGTGGCATATAAGACCCCCTCCCCTTAAATTACACTGGGAAAATGGAGTGGGTCTTGTACTGTATATAGTGGCCTCTAGTGGGGTATTTTGGTAATAACAGGGTGTGTCTTATCTGGTGCATTTTATACGCCGGCAAATTCAGTATTTATAAAATTATGCACAATGTGCCAAAAGTGGATTGAGAGATGTTTCTCTTCTTGTCTTAAAACACTTTTGAATGTCATCTGATGATACTGTTTGGGAGGACCACCAGAAAAGAAGGGAGGAAAGTATTTCTAGCTCCTCCATGGAGCATTCTAGATATTTTGGACTTCATCTCCTATCAACTGTAACCAGCAAAGAAAATTATTAGAGCCATACAGTGGAACCCCACTTTATGGACAGTTCACCTACTGGAAAACTCACTTCAAGGAGAGAAATATATAGGAAATGATGATCCACTTCAATCACGATAAAATCGCTTTACGGACTGGGTTCCCCCCCTGGTTTTCAAAGCAATCAATGCATTCCTATGGAAAACCGCTTTAAGGACAAAATCGCTGTAAGGACAACCTTACTGAACAGATTAATTCCTTGAAGTGGGGGTCCACTATATTTCAAAACACCTGAAAGCCAAAGGCTTGGGAAGGGCAATTTTATTCAACTCAGTTGTTTAAGTACAGTATCTGGCTAAAGTGCCAATGGCTGGGAGTTCGATTCCCCATTGTGGTTCCTTGACATGGACTTGACTTGATGATTCATAGAGCCTCTTCCAGCTCTGCATTTCCATGATGATGATGATGATGATGATGATGATGATTTATAAAACCAAATCAAATTCAAATCACTTTATTATGGTCATTGACCAGCATGGTAAAAGAGTTTAAGTACATGAGTTATAATCAAAACATATCTACTTGAGTTGAAATAAAATAGAATAAAATCAGTTCTTAAATTTGGTGCTACATTTGGGCTAGGTAATGAAACAGCACCTCTTTGAATCTTAATTAAAAAGAATAAAACAACACAGATTTATACAGATAGGAAAGATGATACAGTATCTCTAAAATCTGACATAAACAAAACCAAATATAAAACACAATAAGAGCAATAAAAATAAAACAAAAATAGAATTCACATCTACCATAAAGGATGAAGCACATGTAATAATAAAAGCTAAGTCAGCACATAAATGAACTAATCCTCCTTCCAAATGAGCCAGTAATAATAATCCATCCAGTCTGGCCAGGTTATCCTGCTATGGTAATAGAGTAGACCATACTGCCAGTGACTCAACACTGAATGTCAGGCAGCAGTTAACTAACCTGACAACTCCAAGGGGTAATGTCCTTGGGTGCTGAAGTCATTAGGGAAGGGCGAGGGTCCTCAAGTGGATTATATCCCACTTGAATCCACCCTGATGGAGGGCAGCAGCTTCATCAATACTGGCCTGGGGCTGATGGAGACTTTGTGTGCCAAAAGGGCTCAGGGCCAGAAAGTGATTTGCAGAACTGGATCAGTGGTACGGGTGTCATGCTGTGATGGGGAAGGCAAATGAAAGGCTACTGCATTATAATCTCAAGACAGTCTTTGTGGCTGATTGCCATGAGGATTGCCTATATTCGTATTCGGATACAGCAAGAGAAGAAGAATCATAATACAAAAAGACTGATAATAGTATGCTGAATTTTTAAATTAAAGCATGGGACGATAAACATTAACATCAAAAAGCATGGGGAGAAAACATGTAACTGCTTGATGTGAAAAGACATCAAAATGGGCACCTAGCAAACCTCTTGGGTAAGTGTTCTACAAATGTGTTCATGTTATGAACTTTAGACTGATATACATTTGGAAAGTTTTTTCTGAGGACTTCTAAGCCTCATCTTCCTTATAACAACTCTATGAGGTGACTCAGGATGACAGAATGAAACTTGCCTCCAGTTACTCTATGAGTTTCATTGTAGAGCATCTATTTGAACCCAGGTTTCCTGAATGGTACTCTTCCACTCTAAACATTCCACCATGTATTTCCTCTACTCCTTTCAGTAACTCACCCAAGCAGGTTGTCAACTTCTGCTTATACTGTACTTATCAGTTGTTAGGGACTAGCATGAGCTGTCCTTATGGGTATGCAGGGAGCAAAACAGGCTTTAGAGGTTTAAAGAGATCCAAAGTGATAAAACAGCATTTTCATTCCTTGAAGTCAATGGTTAATTTTCAGTGCCCCCGTGGTGTAATCTTCTTCTGAGAGCATGTTTCCTCAGGGATTTCCTAGCAAGTGCCTTTCAGCATTTAGTGATATTGTCATTGTGGCGAAACCTCAGCGCCACCATCTTTTGTGCCAGCAAGTCAGCAGTTTCTTCAGTCACCACTTGAATCCCTCACAATCATCATCAATCTATCCGGCCTGCCAAGAGGCTGGAGGGGATCAATCTCAGAGCAAAGAAGAGTGAGTTGTTTGCAGATCCTTGGGGACTCTCAAGGGAACCTTTGCAGTGTTTGACGACAGTGAGTGTGGCAGGAAGCTGATGTGATAGATGGAAGAAGAGGAGGCCATTGCTTGGTTGATATGCAGCAGCTGTGACAGGTGCCTATGTCTGTCCTCTCAGCCTGCAATCTCTCCTAATGGGGAAGATTGAGGAGCCCAAAATGAAACATGTCATTTCCAAGAAGGATGGAAAGAAAGTTGGGTATTCCAGAGGTGCAAACTGCAGGAACAGAGATGGAAGGAGGGAAGGAAACAGTGAGGGCTAGGCCTTTCCTACTCCAAAATCTTTTCTCAGTGTTTATAAAATGGAAATGTTCTTTTGCATTTTGTTAAACAAGCCATAGAACATTAACCTGGTAAAGAAGAATCCACTGGGCAGAATAACCTGACAGTCATAGGCCCCAGTAGGTGTGAGAACACTTCCCTCTTCTAATCACTAGTTCTTCTGTGTCTAGGCCAGACATGAAACTGCCAAAATGAAGGCACCTTTTTGGACGAGTTCATTTTGCAGTTCCTTCTGCCTGACCTAGTGTGAGAAAGATTAGCTGGCAACATAAGGTTGCCATTACCAGGGCACACCCGATTGTTGTTTAAAAATCCCAGAATCTTTGAGGAGGCTCTTTCTGTGTATTCCTAATCACTAGTTATCTACATTACTGAGAGTAAACAAAACAAAAAGAGAAAAAACATTGTGACATTTTAAAGATGAACTGCTGTATTTTAATATTAGCTTTTGTGGATCAAGTCCACTTCATCAGATATCTACAGTTATCTACAGTGTATAATTCTGTCACAACTAGGTGTGCTTAGGCTACTTGTAGCTTGTCAGTATTCCTCATTTAGAGCAACCATACACTATTTTGGCTAGGGATCCTGGGAGTTGTTATCCAAACAAGGAGGACAGGAGTGCCTGGCGGACAGTGGTCCATAGGGTCGCAAAGGGTCGGAATCGACTGTGCAACTAAACAACAACAACAAAGAAATTACAGTCCAAAATATTAAGAAGGAACCAGACTTTTATCATATACTGTATATTAATTTTGAGATTCTCCAAATATAGACCCTTATATAGTCTTAGTGTTATCACCAAAACTTTAGAGAGGGGAATCTATAAGAATGAAAGAACCAAGATTTGTAGATATTATGAGGAAAGGATAAATCAGGAGAGGATGGGAGAGGCCCCAAACCCGCAGAACAAAGACTGAGAATATTCAGAGGGCAAAGAATGCTACATGACCGAAGGCAGGGACCTAGGACTGAAAGCTTGCAAGTCATATAATTCATACAACTGTAATGAAGTCAAGTCCTGCTGAATTAACTAATCAGTGCTTCTTTTAAATAAGAGCAGTCTCATGGTTGCACTATAGTCCTTGTCATCTAATGCATGTGACAAAAACTGCCATGTTATTAACTAAACAAGTCACAGCTGGCCCTACCCCTGGGCAAAATAAGGCACCTGCCTATGGCAGGCTACAGACAATTACAAAAGGGAAGAAAGGTGCAAGAGAGCCAAAAAAAAAAAAAAAAAGCCCAATGTGGTTCCACAGAAAACTCAGAGAAGAGCTAGAAACAAAAAAGGACACATCTAGAAAGTGGAAGGAAAGCTTAAACACAGGGCTGAGACCAACAAAATGAAATTTAACAGGGATAAGTGCAAAGTTTTACACTTTGTGGGGAAAACCAGAGGCACAGTTACAACATGGGGGTACACTAATAACCCGGATAATGCTAAGACTTGGTTTCACAAGTCTTAGCATTATCCGGTTTTTAACATCGTGGGATGCATTGATTGCACAACGTTAAAAAAAGCCCTGTTCCCTTTCCATGCGTGGAATCCCTGTTGCCCTTTCCAAAGAGGCAGGCGGATCGAGCCAAGTGCCGATTTCGTTGGGGAGGAGTTCACACACGCACATTCTCTCCCCAACCCAGCCAGTGATCGCATGCTGGGACTGCCAGTTGGGTTGGCACATGTACACGTTCTCTTCCCAACTCAGCTGGCAATCACATGCTGGAATCGCCGGTTGAGTTGGAGAGGCCTGCTCGCACATTCTCTCCACAACCCAACTGGCGATCAGACACTCAGACAGTGGTTTGGTTTGAGGGGGGGGATAATAGGCATGCGCCCCCCACCAACCAAATCGCCGCTCTGAGTGGAGATCTCTGCCCCAAAGCCCATAGAGCTGGTCTCCAGCCCTGCGGGCTTTGGGGCAGAGATCAACGTTGGGGAATTTGAGGCAAACTTTTGCATCACACAACGTTACCTTAACATTGTGCAATGCAAAAGTTTGCCTCAAATTCCCCAACGTTATCCGGTTTTAATGTTGTGCAGTGCAAACGCTAACTGGGGTATTACTGTACATGGCTCAGTAATACTGTGAGCAAGAAGGATCAGGAATTGTTATACCTCACAGGTTAGGTACCTGTATCAGCCAACTGTGCGACGATGGTGCAAAAATGACCAATGCTCAGTGGTGGGCTCTTTTTTTTTACTACCACACTGTGGTGTGGTATGGTGGGCCTGGCCAGGGGGAAAGACCCGCATTGCACCCAAATTAGGACTACTTTATTTCAAAACTTGGATAGGCGGGGCCAGCCAGAATTTCTGCTACTGGTTCTGGCAAACTGGTGCGAATCTGCTGATGCCCACCACTGCCAATGCTGTGTTGGTCTGCATTAACGGATGTATAGTCTCCAAAACCCATGAAGTACTAGTCTTCTTCTATTCATCAGTAGTGACACCGCATCTAGAATACTGTGTTCAATTCTGGGCACCAAAGTTTAAGAAAGATGCAAACAAAGTAGAGCAGGTACAGAGAAGGGCAACAAGGATGATCAGTGGATTGGAGACGAAGCCCTATGAGGAAGGACTGAAAGAACAGGATATGTTTAGCCTTGAGAAAAGGAAAGCAAGAGGGAATGATAGCACTCTTCAAATGCCTGAAAGATAATCATAAAGTGGAAGGGTGGGATCTTGATAATCCCAGAGTGCAGGCATGTAAGGGGCCTTTCAAATATCACGTGACCTAAAACAGGCCACTTTTTTGATACCCCTCCTCCTGTCACTTTCCATGACCTTTGACTGACCCCTCATCATGTGGTTTCTCCATTTCCCCTGATTTGAAGAGAAACAGCAGAAGCATGGCCGACCTGGAGCCTGAGGATGCCTGCTGCCCTACACCCAGACTCCCACCTGGCCAAGGGGTTAAAGCCATGCGGGCTCGAACTACAGAGGACAGTCCCACCTGGAGCCTGAGGACGCCTGCCGCTCCACCCCGGACTTCCACCTGGCTGGGGTTTTAACATTTTGGAGTCATGTGACTTCACACCGAACCCTCCCCCCTGTGATTTTCTGTGACTTTTGGTCAACCCCCTCCTCCCTAAAATGGTCACGTGGTAATTGAAAGACCCCTAATAACAAGCTGAAACTACAGCAAGTGAGATATAAGCTGAATATCAGGAAAAATGTCTCAATGGTTAGAGCAGTACAACAATGGAACCAACTGCTTGGAGAGGTGGTGAGTGCTCCAACACTGGAAATATTCAAGAGAGAATTGGACAACCATCCATCAGATCTACTTTGATATTCCTGCACTTGGTGGGGGGTTGGATCCAATGGCCTAAAAGGCCCCTTCCAACTCACTGATTCTATGATTCTGTGGCAAGGCCGAAGCAAACAGGGCTGCCATCATCCTTCACCTCAGTCAGCAAAATTATGAGGGGCTTTGGAACTGAAGCTTAAAGTAGAGTGAGTGCCCTTTGGCTTCTTCCCATGTATAAATCAAGCCAATGGATTTTAAACAACAGTACATGTGCTACTGATGGAACACAGAAGAGATCTAGATGGGACGTAGGACTTTCACAGCAGTTACTAAGACCTCAGTCTCCTTTGTCTTCATGTCTTGTGTTTTGCCTGCCACAGTTTATCTGTGACAGTTGTGCTTGCAGTCTGCAACACTGGACACTGTGGTTTTCCTAATTTGCTCATCCTCCTACTTACTTATTTACCATTAATGATACACCTAATAACAGAATGCCTCTAAACACATAATTGTCCTTCCTGGAAGAAGGTGGTTTTCCCTTTCTATCACAGTGTAGCTCAGATTTTTGAATAGATTGTTGGGATGTATGACACAAAATGATCAGAACCGCTGCATCAATCCACACAATCCCTCCTCCCCTTGATGGCCACAGTTGTAGTTAAATCTGGCTAAATTCAAAATCAAATCATCCTGCTCCCCTTTTTCACCTGCCTCAAGCATCAGGCTGTACTACTCCTGTAGTTCAAAGAGCTGGGTGCCAATAGGGCCTGTGTAGGCAGAGCTTTGGTTGGGTTACACAAGTCACTGGTCACGATTGCTTGTCTACAGATATGTTTCTCTGCCTTTCACTAATGGTACACCACTGTGTTTGCCTACAGCTCCACTCTGCATGTGTGCTGGTCCATTCACACATTGCAGTGCATGCCTACCTACCAAAGCAATGGGATTTGTTTATTCTGCTGAGCGGGTGCAGTTTGGCCACAGAAAGAACCGGGCCGAGGCTGAACTGTTGTGTTATACTAGTAATTACAGGAGATGAACGGCTCTCGGCTTGAGGGTCGCACTCTCCCACAGGCTGCGAAGCAGTCAGCATGGCTCTGCCGCTGAAGTCTATTCATTTTAATAAGAGGGACACCCTGTGTTATTAAGAAGAGTGTTTATTACTGTCGCTGTGTGCTGACAGCAGCTTCCATCATCGTTAAATGGCAGATAGGGGGAGGCGGGGGAGAGTTGCAGCCTCCATTCTCTGAAAGGCTGGAGAGCTTGCAGTTGAGCAGGGAAGGGCAGGAACAGGAAGCTCTGCTTGGCTGAGAGAGACTTGTCTTGGCTAGCCATAAAACAATACTGGTGAGCATAATCAGAATACAGAGATAGATTCTGAGTTAGGTGGCCAGGTGGCCTACTTTAAAGGCACACAGTTCCTTGTTTGAAGGACTGTTGATTCCTGGTGGCGCAGTGGTTAAACTGCTGTACTGCAGCCGGAACGTTGTGAGTTCAATCCTGACCAAGGCTCAAGGTTCTCAGCCTTCAGAGGAAAGTCCTTCCAGTTTAAGGACTTAATCTAGTCCATGCTTGGAGTATGGCTGTATCACCATAAGCTTGTGTGGGTCAGTTTGGAATGGGCAGGCTTGATTAGACTAATACTTTTAAATACATACAGTACTTGTATTTCCTGGAAGGAGCTGGCTTTTCCTTTTAAACATGTTATGGCTCAGATTTTTGAATAAATTGTTAGGATGTATGAAACAAAATGATGAGAACCAATGTATGAAGCCACATATTAGAATGGTCTACTCAAGCCCAAACATTCACAAGGAACTGGCCCTGTCCACTATCGTGGTGTGGCTTAAATAAGTGAGCCACTTTAGGATATTGGCAAAAGTAATCACTTCCCCTGCTTGGTAGAGGGCAAGGGAAGTTAAAATATTCTTTTTAAAATTGTAAATAGATTTGGTCATCAAATGAGAAGAGAGGATTCACTTGAGAAGGCTTTGATGCTGGAAAAGGTTGAGGGCAAAAGAAAAAGAGAGAGGCAGAAAATGAGATAGCTAGACGGTATTGTTGATGCAATGAGCACAGAGTTGGGCTGGTTGAGAAGGATGGTGGAGGACAGAGGTGCCGGCCATGGCGTGCAATTGTCCATGGGATTGTAAAGGGTCAGAATCAACTGTGCGACTGAACAACAATAACTACAGAAAAGAAAGTAAGAAAAAGGAAATAAAGGAAATCTTTGCTTTCTCTTCAAGTGCTGGTTGAGTAACTGCCTGCAACTGAAGACACCATCTTGTATTCAAATGTGATTGGTTTCTTGACACACTCTTTAAGATTAGGCAAAGAAAATATTTTGAAAAAATACCGGTAACTAATGCAGCACATCAGCAATAGTCTATATATAATCAAACTTTGTTCCCACTTCCCTTGTCTTCTGCTGAGCAAAGGAAGTGATTAATTTGCCAATATCTTGAAATGGCTTGCTTATTTAAGCCACTTCATGGTATTGGTAAATTCAAATGAGAAAATTTGTTTTGGATCCGTTTCAGCCACTTCACGATATTGGCAAATTTGAACTACAAGGCTTGCTTTGGATCAGTTTCAGAAATTACATGTGCTGGAACTGATCCAGATCAGAGCAATCTTACCCACACCAGAAAAGCAAAACTCTCTTGACAGGGGGCAGAAAAGTGAGGTAGGAACACTCTGGGAATGGGCTGATAATAATAATTATAATTTAGTGTCAGAAATTATTCCGGTGAGCTATAGCAAAGATGTTATCTGATTTCTGTTTCAAGAGCACAGCAGGCTATCCCTACAGCCTGTGTGGTCAGCTTGTTTATTTAAATCAGAGGTGCACAAACTATGGCCCGGGGCCAGATCTGGCCCATAATGCCAGTTCATCCAGCCCACGAAGCCCTTGTTGCTCCTAGGAGTGGAAGTAAAATGTGCCCATATATCCATACAGGTGCATATTACTTCCGCTTCCGGGAGTGACAAGGGCTTCGTAAGCCGGATGAATTGGCATTAGGACCGGATCTGGCACTGGGCCATAGTGACCAGCCCTCTGAACCATGTAACTGGCCCATGGCCCAAAAAAATTGGGCACCCTGATTTAAATAGTTAGAACCCTAAGAAGAGGGAGTGAGAGTGCAATGCCTTGAAGTTATCAATCAACAATTAGGTTTTACACAGAAGTCAAAGGAAACAGGCACAGAGTCTACTACTGTCTTGACTGTTATGAGCAATGAAGAATCTTGCTGCGTCTTGAAAAACCAGTGTGTTTTGTTTGACATCATGCTTCATGGGCTGAAGCCACACAATGAAGTGGGTTCCAGTCCGAGAAAGCCACAGCAGGTCCTGCAATTAGTCTGGAGATGTTGATGGCAGAACATGGGGGTGACAAATGCATCCCCTGCACCGCACTGCTCTGCTCTATGCTGTCTGACTGCTTCTACAAGCCAGGATTATTGTATGCTACTTTTCAGAGCAGTTTTCACTTCACTTTTTAGAATGCAGATTCTTCATTACAAGATTCCTCTTCAAAGGAATCTCTCATCTTTTTATCTTTTCTATATAGCTCTTCAGTACAGTGTATTATTATTATTATTTCTTCTTCTTCTTCTTCTTGTGCCATATCTGTTCTGGCTATTGGCTCTCATCATGGCGATAGTCTTTCTGTTGTAGCTCACAGGCTAAGTATGAGTCAACTGTGCAATGAGGCTGCACAACACTTCTACATTAGTCACATGGTCAACCCATAATATCTTTAGCAGCCATCTGTAGATCCACATTTTAAAAGCTTTGAATCTCTTTTTAGATGCTTTAGTCAACGTCCAAGTCCCAACTCTATACAGCAACATAGAGAAAAAGTAACATCTCACTATTTGACTCTTTGCAGCAAAAGTTAGATCTCTACTGCATGACGTATGTCACATTTTTATGAAGGTGGCTCTTGCTTTTTCTATTCATAGTTTAAGCTCTACATCAGGATCCCAATTTTCATTCAACATAGTCCCCAAATAGACAATTTTACCACTCTTTCGATTTCTTGTGTTCCTGCCCTAAGCTTGCCGTAAGTTGGTATAACAAGATATTTAGTCCTCTTGGTGTTGAGATCCAAACCATATTCTGTGTTTGAAGCTCTAACTCTGAAGATCTGCAAGGTTTGTAGCCAACAACACTATGTCATCAGCATATCTGCTCTCAGCTTTTTACTTCTTATTGAGGGACATAGAATGAGGACTTCTTTTCTTCTATCACAGTTTTTGTTTAAGTCTCTCTGTAAATGCATGGACCCATCTAACTTCCTCTACCTGTTTGGCTCAAACTGGTGAGCCCTGGTGGCACAGTGCTGTACTGCATCCAGGATGTTGAGTTTGATCCTGATGGTACCAAGGTTGACTCAGCTTTCGATCCGTCCAAGGTCGGTAAAATGAGTACCCAGCAAGTTGGAGTCAAACTGCTAATTAACTTGTGAACCACCTGGAGAGTGCACTAAGCACTATGAGGCAGTATAGAAATGTGATTGCTGTTGCTAACCTAACTGTAATAAGCCTAAGGATGAATTGAGCAGCTCTTGCCTTTGCTGCAATTCTTGCACATTTGCCTTCCTTCAGAAATGGTGAGAATATGGTGCAGAGTTTTTGTTTTGTTTTTCCAAACAGCTGAGGGCTGCTGCTTAATGTCAGGTGGAAACACATGTCACATTTTTAGAACTTGGAAAACATCCTCACTTCACTTCATTCTGCTTGACTATGCCTGCACCTCCATCTGCCCAGCCCTAGTGAAGTCTAATGACAAGAAGCATTTGCTATGAGCAACTGATCCCAAAGGGACTGCTGAGGCTTAGTGGTTAAGACGCTGAACTTGATGACTGCAAGGTCGGCAGGTCAGCAGTTCGAGACCCGAGTGCTGCATGACAGAATGAGCTCCCATCTCTGTCCTAGTTCCTGCCAATGTAGCAGTTCGAACACAAGAAATTCCAAGTAGATAAATAGGTACCACTTTGGTGGAAAGGTAAATAGCATTCCGTGCATTCCGGTGTTGAGGCATACCTGCCACATGTCCATGGAAACATCTGCAGACTCAGACAGCACTAACTCTTTGGCTGTAAACGGAGATGAGCACTGCACCCTAGAGTCAGATATGACAGGCTTTCAAGCAAGGGTGAACTTTACCTTTATTTATTCAGCAGATGGACAGTACAGGACTGCAATTGAAGGTAATGATTACAAAGTATTTTGAGCTCATATGAGAAGTAATATACTCAGTGAGAAAAGTCATATACAATAGATATCTATTTTTCAGAATTAGAGCCTGTTCTGAAATCTCACCTAGTGGCAGAAGTAAACTGGTAATGGCAAAGTAACTGACAAAATAGAGACTGTCTGATTGAAAATGGTTTTTAACAACTTTATACATGTGTTGAATTTTGATAGAGATGCATATTTTAGAATTTCGAGGACAGGGCATTAATTGATGAAAAAGGGCAAACTGTCTTAAGAGAGTGGAGAGCCAAGGTAAACATTTAACCACAGATTTGCAAAACCCTCCTTGTCATTTGACATGTTGTCTCTGACATCGAAAGTACCTTGTGTGTTTTTTTTTAAAAAGATCATTGTAGGTTGGTTTGCTTGTCTTTATAGGTTCTGGAAACGCCTCTGTTTCAGGAGATGAGAAGTCTATGCCCAACAATAGATGAAAGGGCAAGTGGTTATTCTCTTCAGATGAAAAGGAAAAAGATGTCTCTCTTATGTGCTGAAATGAAGCCGAAAACTGTCAGATAAAGACTTAACCTTCTTGCTGTCCCCCCCCCCCCTTCTGCTTGGGCATGTTCACCCAAACATCTTTATGGTCACTGGCCTTTTTACTGAAAACCACTTTAGTTAGTTATTTGGTGGAGTACACAGAAAGAGCCTCCTCAAAGATTGTGGTATTTTTCAACCACAATTGAGCATACCCTGGGCAACCACCATCTTGTGACGGCTAATCTTTCTCACACTAAGTCTGGAGAAAGGAACTACAGAATGAACTCCCCTAAGGTGGAGCAGTGGTTAAACTGCTGTGCTGCAACCAAAAGGTTATGAGTTCGATCCTGGCCAGGACTCAAGGTTGATGCAGCCTTCTATCCTTCCGAGGTCAGTAAAATGAGTACCCAGCATGTTGGGGGCAAAATGCTAATTTGTTTATTTATTGCATTTCTATATCGCCCATTTGGGTGGTATCCCACTCTGGGTGGTGAACAGACAGATAGCAAATAACAACTTGTGGATCGCCCAAAGAGTGTACCAAGAGCTATGGGGCGGTATGTACGTGGTTGCTTTGTGATTGCTTTTGGGAGTTTATGTCTTGCCTAGACATGGAAGAAGTTATTTCATGTTAACCATCCTCCTTGGAGTCCTTCTCAACCAGTGATGGGATGACAAATTTGTTACCACCACTCCATAACGTCATGACATCATGGGCGTGGCCAATGTCATGACCTCATGACGTCATGGGCGGAGCTTACGTCATGACGTCACGACGTTGTGGGCGGGGACTTAAAATAAAATAAAAAATAAAATAAAATAAAATAAATAAACAAACACACACACACACACACACCCTCAACCCAACCCGCCACACAAACCCGTAAATAAATTAAATAAATAAATAAATAAATAAATAAATAAAAATTAAATAAAAATACAACCCGAAACACAAACCCCTCACTTACCCCTGGGAGGGCTTGGCAGGGGCGGACGGCCAGGGCAGTCCAGGCTTCAATTTGCCTGTGGGGGCTCGGCAGACCCAGGGGATATGCCCTCCTCTGAGGGCTGGTGCCGCCTGCCCACGCCGCCGCCGAAGTCATCGCCGCTGCCATCTCCGCTGCCATCTCCGCCGCTGCCATTATCACCATCATCGCCGTTGCCGCCGCCATCATCGCTGCCACCATCGCCGCTGTCGCCATCATTGCCTCTGCCACCGTTGCTGCCGCTGCTATCGCCGCCGCCGCCGCCGCTATTGCCGCCACCACCATCGCCACCGCTGTTGCCCCCGCCGTCATTGCCGCCGCCGCCGCCGCCGCCACTATCGCTGCGGTCGCCGCCAATTTTTTTTTAATTGGAGCCAAAATGGCTCTGATTTACAGGGCATGCGCAGAAACTCAATCTGATGCATTGCGCATACGTCAGATTGAGTTTCTGTGCATGCGCAGTAAAATTGGAGGCAAAATGGCTCCAATTTTATTGCGCATGTGCAGAAACTCAATCTGATGCATCCACAATGCGTCAGATTGAGTTTCTGCGCATGCGCAGTAAATCGGAGCCATTTTGGCTCCAAATTTTTTTTAAAAAAAATTCTTTCGGTGAGGCATCCGGAACTGGATGCCTCAAAAGTTGACTCCCCTCCCGGAGAACCCTCCGGGATTGTTCCTACCAGTTCCAAGGAATCGGATGGAACCGGAATCATCCCATCACTGTTCTCAACCATTCATGACATTAAGGTACTTGGCTTAGTGGTTAAGACGCTGAACTGAAGACTGGATGGTCGGTAGGTCAGCAGTTTGAGACCTCAGTGCTGAATGACGGAGTGAGCCCTCATCTCTGTCTGAGCTCCTGCCAACCTAGCAGTTTGAAAGAAAGAAATTGCAGGTAGATAAATAGGTACTACTTCGGTGGGAAGGTAAACAGTGTTCCATGCACTCTGGTGTTTAGTCATGCCTGCCACATGTTCACAGAAATGTCTGCAGACACAGACAGCACTGGCTCTTTGACTATAAAAGATGAACACTGAACCCTAGAGTCACATACGACTGGCTTTCGTACAAGAGTGACCTTTATTTTTACCTACGTCTTTGTAGGATGTGCAAGGTTGATTGGGGACCACACGTGTCATCATTCTAGACCACATCCTCACCACAGTAACTCTAGAGTGTCTAAGAAGAGGCTGAGAAGCAGCTCTGGCAGCCCTTTGCACGGCACCCTTTCATTCTCTTTTATTTGCCCCAGAGATTTATGCTGCCTATCTCCTTTCCCTTTGTCCACTGACCAGGCCCTATAAGTCATGTCCCCAGCCTGACAGGTCACATGGCCTGCAGTGCTGCTCTGTCAGAGTGAGTGATGCCAAGGAGTGATTAAAAGAGAGGAGGGGTGAGAGGTCAGCAGCAGATGGCATGATGGGAGAGTGGAATGTAATTATCAGCCCTGTGACATACTGCTGGGGGCTTTAATGGATCAAGACACATTGACTGGGGGGTTCTAAGGAATGGGTGGCTGGAGGCAAGGAGAGAAGGCAATGTTTTGGGTTTCCTCACCTTTGCAGGAAAGCAGGATGGCTAAAGGGAAAGATTCCCTTCCTGTGTGTTATTGCAAACCAGGAGTTCTCAATTTCCCCCCTGCATCATGCACTCTTTTTCAGATTTTTTTTTAGAAGCGCTCATGGCACCCTGCCTGTCTTTTAGCAACATTCAACACCCTTTCAACAAAACAAAACAAAATAACTTTTAAAATGATCACAAAACTTAGTAAAGGTTACTTTACTTGCATTCATTTTCTTGTCACAAAAAGGTCCTTAACATATAATAGAAAAATGAATTTAATGTAAAGGATGGTGAAAGGCATCTGACTAGGAACTGTGGAGTAAACGCTATAAATAAATTGTGTTTTTAAAGCCTTGAAGAAATATCCACATAGGATTCTGCAGGAACTACCATAAAACAAGGGTAGGGAATCTATTGTTCCCCAAATGCTGTTGTACTCCAAAGCCTATCATTCCTGACCAGTGGCCGAGCTAACTGGAGCTTATGGAAGATGAAGTCCAATAGCTTTTAGAGGGAAACTAATCCTTGCAGAAATATCTCTTAGGTGTCCAAGAAGCTTCTAATCATGTTAGAACATCTTGTAACCCTCTTAGCTATTAAACTCATTGGTTGATCTTGGGCCAATCACATTTTTGTTGTGACTCCACTGTTTCAAGAATACGCGCGATCGTTTTGGCCTCACCATAAATGCTAGGAAAATCAAGGTACTTGCACAACCCTCCCCAAGGTCAGCTCTTCCAGAGTTCAGTATTACCATCTCAGACTTGACACTGGAACAGGTAGACCAGTTTTCTTATCTCGGTAGCATCCTGTCTAAAAACTGCACCTGTGACCAAGAGGTGGTGAAAAGAATTGGTGCTGCACATTCTTCCTTTGGACATCTATCACACTGGGTCTTCACAAACAAAGATTTAACAATCCAGACCAAGCTCATGATATACCAAGCTGTTGTTAGCTCAACATTATTGTATGGCTGTGAAACATGGACCCTCTACTGTCAAGCTTCAAGAAGCTTGAGCGCTTTCACCAACAGAGGCTAAGGTCCATCTTGAATGTCAAGTGGGATGACTATGTCACCAGCATCCCAGTTCTCGAGAAATTGAATGTAAACAGCATTGAAGCTTCTATCACAGACCATCATATTAGATAGATAGGGCATATCTGTCATAAGGATGGTTCCAGGCTTCCTTGCCAAATACTTTACGGGGAACTTAGCTCTGGTGCAAGATCTCACGGAGCTCCTCTGAAGTGCTATAAGGACCAGCTAAAACAAACCATGAAGGTGTCAGGTATAAACTCACAAACTTGGGAGACAACTGCAAAAGATGGCCCACTTTGGCACCAAACCATCTCTGCTGCTACTGATCACTTCGAAGTGGAACGCTGCAGATATGAAGAGGCTAAGTGACAAGCACAGAAGCTTCGTCAAACCCAACAACCTCCTCCACCATCTGTTCCGTGTGCTGTGTGTGGTCGCATGTTCCATGCCAGGATCGGTATGTGGAGTTACCAGAGACCAGTGATGGGCTGCTACCGGTTTGAACAGGTAAGCCTGAACCAGTAGCAGCTTTCTGGAGGTTCAGTCACCTCTCTGGTTGCCCTCTGGATGACAGTTCCGGGCAGCCTAAAATGGCTGTGTGCATGCATCAAATTGAGTTTTGATGCATGCGCACTTACAGGCAGCCATTTTGGGCTGCCCGGAAAGGGCGCAGGCAGCACCTGGAGGAGCAGCAGTGGCGGTCTTCCCTCATTGGGCCGCCAGGCCGCTGCGCTGGTTTGCTCCTGCGCCGCCGCACTGCCACAGTTCCTGCCTGTCTGCCTGCCTAGTGCCTGCCTGCCTGCCTACCTAGTGCCTGTCCTCCTGCCTGCCTAGTGCCTGCTCCCCGATCCCAGGCCAGGTAAGTGACAGGTTTGTGTTTGCGGTGGGTGGGTGGATTGATTTGTGTGTTATGTATTATGTGTATTTATTTTAATTTTAATGTGTATTTTTATTTAATTTTATTTATTTTATTTTTTATTTTTCTTTGGCTACGCCCACAACATCATGACATAATGATGTCACGATGTTGGCTTCACCCATGACATAATGATGTCATGACATTGGCTCCACCCATAACATCAGCTCCGCCCACAGTAGGGTAGTAAAATTTTTGACAGCCCACCACTGCCAGAGACACATCCAACAGCTGAGGAAATGACTTCCAAGAAAAATGTGTGCTCTGATACAAGTAGCAGCCAACGATAGCGGCAGTGGCAGCAAACCATAGTAATAAATAAAGGAGTCTGTCCTGTGAATATAATGGCGAATATAAAGTCACTTTCTGGTCCTGAGCCCTTTTGGCACACAAAGTCCTCATTGGCCCCAGGCCAGTTTTGATGGAGCTGCTGCCTTCCATCAAGATGAATTCAAATGGGATTTAATCAACTTGGGGACCATCACCCTTCCCTGTGGACTTTGGCACCCAAGCCATTAGTCCTCAGGGTTGCCAGGTTAGTTAACCACCACCTGAGCTTACCATTGAGTTGCTGGCAATATGGTCTACTCTGTTACCATAGCAGGATAGCCTGGCCAGATACATTTACGAGCTTAATACAGTAATACCTCGGATAACGCTAAGACTTGGTTCCACAAGTCTTGGTGTTATCCAATTTTTAGTGTTATTCGATCCATGTTAAAATCCTATGGGATAGATCGGATAACATTAAAGCTCCATAGAGATACATTGTAACTGCACAGGCTTTAGCGGTTGTTATCCGATCCATCCCATAGGACCTTAACATTATTCGATCCAATTCTCCTCCCCAGATTACTTAATGTTATGCGATTTTCGCGTTATCCGAGGTAAACATTATCCAAGGTATTACTGTACAAGCTTAATGACATAAATGTGGCTTCAGTAACTGCCTGTACAGTTGTACCTCGCTTAAAGAGCATAATGTGTTCCACAGGATTGCTCTTTAAATGAGTTCGCTCTTTAAGTGAAACACCATTGTATTTTTATTTCACAAAATATTTACAACTTTCAGGTTAGGTTCTTCTCAAGAGGGTAGACATTGCAATAGCCAATTTAAAAAAAGGTGACCTGAAGCTGCCACTAGTAAACTTCTGGGAGATAAGATGAGGGCTATAAAGTAAATGTATATATAGGAGAGAATTAATATGATTTATAAAATATGACTTGCAAACAATGTATTAGGTTATTACAAACATGTTCAGTGGCCAAGGACCCTTCATGAGACAGCACTTGGCAGGCCATGTTTTGCTGCCTTGGCAAACTATGAATTAATAGCACATGAAGTTATATATAAATATATAATATACTCAGAGGTGATTTACAGTTGTTATGACAATGCTTTGTAGAGATCAACATTAAGTTAAATCCTTTGCAGGGCAATCCACTGAGAGTGGGAGAGGGGAAATCCAAGGCTGAAGATCTTCCAGAGCCAAAGCCCTGCCAGATTCTTGTCAGTAGGACAGAAGCTGACGAATGCTAGTGTTTTGGTGTACTTTTTTAAAAAAATCCCTCCTGAGTGTGGTTTGTGTTTTATATTTTCAGCCATATTGGTCTCTGGAAAGGGAAATTATACCAGTTCTAGAATTACCATAATATCTCACCTCCCTCTAGGAAAGCCTAGAGTCAGGTTCGCCTGATTGGGGCGGGATAATAAATCTAAATAAATAAATAAATAAATAAATAAATAAAATAAAAGCATCTGGGAAGCAGAAGGGCATTAAAACCAGAAGATTTCTACAAGTCTGACCTGGTTATCCTGCTGTGGTAATAGAATAGACCAGTGATCGTGAACCTTGGCACTCCGGCTCTTCTTGGGCTTCAATTCCCAGAAGCCCAAGTCCCTGTGAATCCACACAAATGGGTTTACTGTATGTATACCATCATGGGAGTAGACTGCAGTATAATTGAAATAAATATTTTCAGGCATTTGGCAATGTGACAAACCACTGCTTTCCAGTGGTGCTGGAGCTCAAAACGTTATTTCCAAGCTGGTATCCATCAATAAAAATATTTATCACCTACAGCAAGGGAAGAAAAAGCTTTTTTGCCTGAGGTCCTGAGTGTTTCATGTCCACCAATGGAGAGAAATACAGGCACTGGGTAAGGCCAAAGCAGAGTATACAGGGATTATAGATGTAATTCTAATCAGTGATATTTACTGCTATGCACAGAAGGCCCAGCTCAACTCTACTCGTTCCTATCTATAAGTTCCAGTGCAAGATTTCCCAGCCCAGTTCCATGAAATAGTTTCTGGGGCTGTATATCAGAACTCATTTCTAAACAATGGCTATTTGGATTGCAAATCAGAATTTTATAAGACCTACAAGAAACACTAATCAGTTGCATAACACTGACAGGTTATTAGCAGTGGATTTTCAAACACAAAATGTTAACAACAGTGAATTTTCTAAGTACACCTGGTGAGTTTTGTAAAACTTCATAGTTTTCTTGAACTTCTCAGTATTAAACTGATAAAATAACTTAATGTCCACATGCAAAAAAAAGTGGCAGGTAGAGTCTAAGGACACTACCATCAGGGATTTAGTGAGTGAATTCGATGTGTTGAATTATGCTCATTAGTTCATTTATTTCTTTTATTTCATTCATTAGTTAAGGGTGATGTTTCAAATGGGGAAAAATAAAGACATTATGTTCATAAAATTAAGGTTTTCATAAAATGTTCATAAAATCTACGGTTTTCTGAGCTAAGGTAAAGGTCACCCTTGATCAAAAGCCAATCATATCCAACTCTAGGTTTCAGTGCCCATCTCTGTTTATAGCCAAAGAGCCAGCACTATCTGTGTCTGCAGACATTTCCGTGGACATGTGGCAGGCATGGAACACTGTTTACCTTCCCTCCAAAGTGTTCCCTATTTATCTTTTTGTAATTTCTTGCTTTTGAACTGCAAAGTTGTGTTAACCCAAAATCAGAAATCCCAATTTCATTTGTGTTTATTATTTTTTATATTTTATTTTTCAATAAAGATGCTTTTAACCTTTATTTTCCATTCTCCCCGATTCTACCCACTATGCACACATGTCTATAAGGAGCCCACTGTACACACAGCAATTCACCACAGGTGAATAACTGCAAAGGATCTATTTTTAATAAATATTTCAATAGTCGAACCACAAAGTAAAAGAGTTTTTCCTCCATGATTCCTTGAAAGCAGTTCTTCAATAAAGGGAAAGCCAAAAGGGAAAGTGGTTATGACTTCAAATGAGAAACTTGCTACAATGTATCCATTCTCACAACAATGTATCTATTCTGGTATGGAGAGATACTTTTTTTGAAATAAAGGTTAGAAATAATGTGGTTTTTTTAAACCTTCATAGAAAATGTTTCTGAAGTCCGATCCAAATTGTATAAGTGTCACAAGAAAGGTTATTACGTCCTCTATCAATCACACTTTGAATCACTTGGATTGGTTATTCAGTTTGGTTTCAGGTTCACTGCCAACCGAAACCCCCCTTGAAAATGTCATTTTTACAAGTCATGTTTTTCCTTAATATCTTTATTGTTGATTCCTGCTCCAGCATCATTCTTTTCCACATGTTGTATTCGAACTGTATCCACCTCAGGAAGTTGTCACATTCCGTTTCTAACATGGTTTCCCCTTTTATTTTTGTGTTTTTGAGACCTCATTTGAGTGTTTTTTTTGTAAAATGCTTCATAGCTTTCCCCCTGAAGTTCAATTTCAAATGTAATAGTGTCACAACAAAGGTTATTCTTTCCTCTTTCAAATGCACGTTGGGTCCCTTGAATCGGTTGTCTGGTTTGGTTGCTGGGCCACCGGAAACCAACCCCCCCAGCGAAGATTGCATTTTTTCAAGGAAACTTTCAGAAGCAACGACATCATCGCTTTGTATTTTTGGCCAATGGCTCTTTACATTTCTGAAAGTCTCCGAGATTAGCTTTCAGTCAATGTAACCATTATTTTCATGGGTGCTTTAGTTTTGTGGCGGCAGCTCATCAAAAGTACATGATTTTTGTTACATTGCAAAAGCTGCCAGACCACTCAACCAAAACAGAAGATGTTCATAGAATTCACATATATAAAAAAAAGTTGTATATGACTCAGAGTTGGAAAATTTGTTTAAAATTATGTTGTTACTCCAACCCTGTGGTTCCTAACATGGGGCACACGCCCCTCAGCCTCAGGGGGATTTCAATTCCCAGAAGCCTAAATCAATACATTGACTAATCAAAGGTCGGGAAACACTGCCTAACCCATTACATTTTCAGGAGATAATTCTTTGTTTGTGCCAGAAACAGAACTATACAATTAATAAGTATATCATATAATTTTGTCCAGTAACTGGCAACATCAAGAGCAATTGAGGGAGCTAACACTGAGTCTTCCATAGTACATGTTGAGGGGCATAGAGTATATTTAACTTCTCCAGTCCGTAACTTATTGATGTCCAAGTAATCTAGTTCTCTGTGTGACTGAAAGCTAAACTTTCCTGGGGTTCCATCTATTTTAGATGGTGGGCAGTTCTTTCTTTCCACATTATGGTCCTGGTATTCCCTTCTAGTTCTTCAGGATTCACAAATGTCATTAAAAACATTTAATAAAAACACTTCCTTGACTTTAATTTGGGAGGGACAGGACTAAACGTAAATAATGGGTGTGCATTTGATGTTGATGTTTTGAATCTTTCACTATGAGTTGCTGCTTCTCTCCATATGTCACTGGGTGTAAGGCCTGCTGGGTAACTGATGTTATCAGCAGAAATTGGCTTTGGGCATTCAGCAAGGATTCTAAAGATTTTATTGAGTGCTAGCTTTTCAAAAAAATTGGGGAACTCAAGGGAACATTTAAAGCAAAAATGACCATGATAAAAGACAAAGATGGCAAGGAGTTAGCAGATGCAGAAGAGATTAAGAAAAGATGGAAAGAGTACACAGAGGAACTCTACAAAAAGGACCTCAACACCCCTGATAATCACAATGATGAGAACATTGAACATGAGCCAGACATTCTAGAGAGTGAAGTCAGAAAGGCCCTAAAAAACACTGCAAACAACAAAGCCAGTGGAGTTGATGGTATCCAAGTTGAACTTTTCAAAGCCCTGCAAGATGATGGAATCAAATTATTGCATTCTATATGCCAGCAGATTTGGAAAACACAACAATGGCCACAGGATTGGAAAAGATCTGTATACGTTCCACTCCCCAAAAAGGGTAATGCCAAAGAATGTTCAAATTGTCAAACAATTGCGCTCATCCCTCATGCTAGCAAGGTGATGCTCAAGATAATACAGGATACACTGCAACAATATGAGGAGAGAGAATTACCAGAAGTGCAGGCGGGTTTCAGAAGAGGCAGGGGGACTAGAGACCACATCGCCAACATAAGATGGATCATGGAAAAAACAAAGGAATATCAGAAACAAGTCTACTTCTGTTTCATTGATTACACTAAGGCTTTTGACTGTGTCAACCACAACAAAATGTGGCAAGTAATTAAAGAGATGGGAATACCGGAACACCTTATAGGCCTCATGAGAAATCTGTACATGAATCAAGAGGCAACAGTTAGGACAGAAAATGGAATGACGGAGTGGTTTGGAATAGGAAAAGGAGTAAGACAAGGCTGCATTTTGTCACCCTGCTTATTCAACTTATACACAGAGCACATAATGCGCAATGCAGGGATGGAGGAATCACAATTTGGGATCAAAATTGCTGGAAGAAACATCAACAATTTGAGATATGCAGATAATACCACCCTAATGGCAGAAAGTGAGGAGGACCTAAAGAAGCTCCTGATTAGGTTGAAAGAAGAAAGTGAAAAAGCTGGCTTGAGACTCAATATCAAGAAAACCAAGATAATGGCAACAGGCCCTATCAGTCCCTGGAAAATAGATGGGGAAGAAGTAGAAGCAGTGACAGATTTTACTTTCTTAGGATCAAAGCTCACTGCAGATGGTGATTGCAGCCATGAAATAAAAAGGCGACTGATTCTTGGGAGGCAAGCGATGAGAAACCTGGGGAACATAGTGAAAAGTAGAGACATCACATTGAAAACAAAAATTCGCATAGTCAAAGCAATGGTATTCCCAGTGGCAATGTATGTTGTGAGAGCTGGACCATAAGGAAAGCTGAGTGCAGAAGAATAGATGCTTTTGAGATGTGGTGTTGGAGGAGAGTTTTGAGAGTCCCCTGGACAGCGAGGAGAACAAATAGGTCGATCTTGGAAGAAATCAACCCTGACTGCTCCTTAGAAGGTCAAATAATAAAGATGAAGCTAAAGTACTTTGGACATCAAATGAGAAGAGAGGATTCACTTGAGAAAGCCTTGATGCTTGGAAGGGTTGAGGGCAATTGAAGAAGGGGACGGCCCAAGATGAGATGGCTAGATGGTATTGTAGAGACAATGGGCACAGAGCTGAGGGAGTTGAAGGGGATGGTGGAGGACAGGAGTGCCTGGCGGACAGTGGTCCATGGGGTCGCAGAGGGTCGGAATCGACTGTGCGACTGAACAACAACAAAAAAGCTACATCTGCATATTGGGTCTTAGCAGGATTGAATTTAATCTGTTTCCTAACATAATATGCATCAGTTAAGAAGTGTTCTACCATCAGAAAACTGTCTGACTGAGGAGCGTGTGAGAGATGAATTTTTTTGGTGCCTTGAAGGAATGGTTGATCATTGGCAAAGATGTTAAGCAAAATAAGAGCCAGTATGCTGTCTTGTTTTAAGCCGTTCTTTCCAGTCCGGTATCAGCTGAATTGTCCTTCAAAATTAATAAAAAGCTACAATTTTGCAAAAGGTTTTCTATTACTTTAGTTAGTTTATACAGTAATAGTCAATGAGGAAGAGCCAAGAAGTCAGTAACAGCTACACACTGGGTAATCTCCAAGATCAATAACGGTACTGCAACACTCTCTATGTGTGGCTGCTCTTGAGGCTGGTATGGAGACTTCAGTGGGTCCAAAATGCAGCTATAGATTGGTCACCGGTATTGGTCATTTTGACCATATCACTCCACTGCTAGCTAGCTTGCTTTGGTTGCCCATTGTATTCTGTGCCATGTTCAAGATTAACACACAAAGCCTTTAACAGTTTAGGACCACTATCTGAGAAACCACCTCATCCTAAAAAATTGTACCCAGAGCATGCATACTGTCATGTCTAGAGAAATAAAAAAGACTGACCATATCAAGACCCTACTCTGCTGTGGCTCCCTTACTGCAGAACAAGAGGCCAATGGAAATTAGAACTGCCTCCATGTTAACTGTGTTTTGAAAACAACTAAAGACATTCCTGTTTCACCAAGTGTTTCCCTTGTTAGTGAACTGATTACAAAACTGTAGAAATTCTCTTGTTACTGTATTAGACTCAGTGAGTTGTGATGTACTGGTTTATGATGCACTAGTTTAAGGTGTATTAATTGACTTATGGGTATCATCTAGGTAGGTATTTTATTTCTATTACTATGATATGTGTTAGTCAATAATTTGACCATTTGATGCAATAAAACCAAGCCAATCAATCAATAGGACTTGTGCTGTACAATTCTTTCCAGGTCTAAAGCCAGCATGTTGTAGATGAGCAGTCATTTCACTACCACAATTAGATGACTATTCTTTCGAGGACTTTCCTAGTGACAAAGTGATGAGATTGGCCAGAATTTTTTGGATCTGCTTGTTCTTTACCCATTTTAAGATAACAATCACTCTTGACTTTCCACAGACTGGATGAGTGATTCCATGTACTAAGAGATAAAATAAAAATGAAAAGAAGAGAAATATAAAATGGAGGGAGGGGGGAGAGTTGATAAAAAGCACATTGAACCCAAAGGTAAATCTCTCTGTGAACTTACAAACATTTTACTCAATATTAGACTTTTAAGTAATGGAGGGCAGCAGCTTCATCAATACTGGCCTGGGGCTGATGAGGACTTTGCATGCCAAAATGGCTCAGGACCAGAAAATGACTGGTACAACTAGATCAGTGGTGCGGGTGTCACAATGCGATGTGGAAGGCAGATGAAATGCCATTATATTCTCAGGACAGTCTTCATGGCTGATAACCATGAGGATTATCAATATTCAGATTTGGATACAGGAGAAGAGGAAGAAGTAAAGTCTAGTATAGTTCAGTCTGGTACTGGATAAAATATTAGTATAAATAGGATACTTTAAAAAAAAGTAGCCATATTAGTCTGTGTTTCAGGCATATCAGAGAATAAATTGAACCAAATAAAATAAAATAAACAAACAAACAAACAAACAAAACAAAACAAAAACACTGTAGCACTTTAAAGACTAACTGTTATATTTCAATGTGAGCTTTCGTGGATCAAATCCACTTCATCAGACATGGGAATGAGACTTCGTGGCATCAATTTATACTCATCAAATACAGAGGTCAGGTACAAAGTGATTGGTTAGTATATAAATCAATGTGGCTTCATACAGTTGGTAATGGCAGATGATCTCTGGCTGTTATTCAGATTAGCTGTGAATGTCCCCTTTTCAATTGCAAATTTGGGAAGATACAAAACAACTACCTGGCACTGAACATATGCCAATGAGTTTAACCTTTGTATTGCTGTGTGAGCAAATCCTTTGTTCTGTAGACAGCCTATGTTATGAAGGAGAATTTTTGAGGACAGTTTATGAAGGTGGTATAATATAACAAAATATACAATATGTATAGCAGCATATAACAATCTGTGTATCAAATTTGATAATGTCCCAGAAACCCTTGGCTAATACTCAAACCTTTGCAATGGGTGTCCAACAGATGGATGAAGTTTTGTATTTCATTAAAGTAGGCTGTTACATGTCATCAGAAACCATTGCTAATTAAATCTCCAGTTAAGACAAAACATATATTGTCATGTTCCAGGTGCATGTTTATTTATATTCCTCAGAAATACCTAAACCACAGTAAGGCCTTAGCCTATTGTCTGAATTCATTTGAAACATTTTAATAAAAGTTAGAAAGCATGCAACACAAACTACCAATAAACTATGACAAAATAAATATAGATGAAATCTATCAAACACAATATTTGCTCAGGAACAGAAAGATTTAACAGCAAAAACAGCTGTTACAAGAAGAAATACTCATGAATGCATGAAAAGCTATTAGCTGCTGAATGAAAAGGGAGGAAGATGATGAAAAATGAATGAATTGGTGAAAACATGTCCTGGCAATGGAGATCACATGTTTGGGATGAAATTATGAGACATGACAATGGAAGAAAGAAACTGGAACAGAACAGATCAGGGGAATGAGAGCAATCGACAGAAGTGGGAGCAATTGGGAGGAAGGGGGGCAAGACTGCAAAGGAGAGAGAATCTGGTGAAAGGAAGACAGCGTGACTGTGTCTGATCTACACTGACGAGTACCAATGTTAACTGTCAGCTCTCATCTTTAAACTAAATCACACCTGGAATTGGAGGCAGTGAGGAACTGATAGTCAGCCTCAGCAAGACGACAAGTCAATCAGAGTGGAGGCGGGTGGAGAGACACCAGCTTTATAGGGCTCAGCGCCTTCATTCATCCTGGGATTTACACCTGTCGGTTTCTTTTGAGCAGGGAGTAGGGAGTGATGGCACTCACTTGAGCACTGCTTAACATGAGACAACAACAACATGCCCTCCTTCTCAAAGCATGAACGTCTCTGCATTCGCTCCCTTCTCTCTGTGTTCACGCTTCACATCTTTAGGAACATATATTACACAAGGCAGGCCATTTCATCAGGTTGGCTGAGCCAGTCTGCCTCAGATGGCATTTTGTGATGTACATTTAAGCAAATTACCAGTTATTTGGTCTACAAAGTAGGATCCTTCCTGCAAGGATGGAGCCATCTATACCTTCTTCCACGTTTCTCCTGTTTTTGTCATATTCAGAGAATGAGTCAAGCCACCTATATTCTCTGGCCAAAAATGTTTGAAAGTGCAAGGGGGGGGGGGGTTAAATAAAAAAGTGTAGCAGGTAGAGTCTAAGGACACTACCGTCAGGGATTTAGTTTGTGAATTTGATTGTGTACTTTTGACGATTTGCCACAACAAAACTACAGCACTGACGAAAATAAGGATTATGCCATATGAAAGATTTTCTCTGCGACTTTCAGGAATGCTAGGACTCAATGGCTGGGAATGCAAATTGATGACGTCATTACACTACTAGGAAGTTGCCCTGTAAAAATGACATTTTCGCTAGTTTTTATGACAATGTTTATCCAAAAGTCCTCGACCAGAATCCCCCCCCCCCAAAAAAAAACCTCAGATAAAAGGAAAAAATCTCTTTGAAATTGACTCAAACCACTTTCTGTGGTTGATAGAGGTTGCTGATGAGGATGTTGAATGGTTTTGCTCAGTTACAACAGATTTGTCCCTTTTATTTGAGTGCTTTTGTGATGTCATTCAAGGATTTTTTTTGTAAATGTTATAAAAACTGTTTCTGAAGTCTGACCAAAATTCTAATAGTATCATAACAAAGGTTATTTTATCCTCTATCTAACACATTTTGGATCACCTCGATAGGTTGCGTGGTTTGGTTGCTGGCTCACCGATAATGGGACACCCCCAGCGAAAATGTCATTTTTCTGAGGCACCTTTTGAGTTTAATGATGCCATCATTTTGCATTCCTGGACTTTGGGTTCTAGCATTCCCGAAAGTCGCTGAGATGATATTTCATACGGCATAATCCTTATTTTCGTCAGTGCTGTAGTTTCGTTGTGGCAACTCATCAAAAATACACAATTCTCGTTACATGCTAAATGCAGTCAGATCACCATACTGAAATGTAAGACATTCCTCGAATTCACATCAAAAAAAGCACCCTGCATAAACTTCCAGAATCTCTTTGACCAACTAAATGATAAAAGAAAAAAGAAAATTTACAGGTTACCACTGTGACAATATCTGATCTCAATTGACTTTGGAAGCAGATCTAGGCTGTTTAGTATTCACATGGGGAATGAGATCTTCAAGTACAATCTGGAAAAAGATCCCACTGGAAATCCATTAACAGCCACAGCTGGCAATACTGGGCAGACCAATGGTCTGACTCTGAATAAAGCAGTTTCCTGTGTAGCACATATAACAACTGTTTTATGAAGCTATCTTCATGTATCTATGAACCTGCTGTCCATAAACACATTTGACTGTTTTGACACAGAAGTGACAGAGCACTTTAAAATACTCTACTGGGGAAGTTCTGGAGGGCTCCTACTGGAAGAATTCTTTCAGTTCTTATCACCCATTCTGTGAGGATGAGGACTTGACCATTCCAGATTGGTGTTAGATGGATACAATACAGACGGTTAATAGAGGCTAATGCTTTTAAGCAGGCTGTGTCTGATTCTTCCGTGTCATCATTGCAACCATGCTGCCTATGGCTGTTGGTATTTATTCAAACACTGGAATCAATGCCAGTTTGAAAAGCAACCACTACCTCTCTGGATTCCCCATTACAAATCCTCTCCTTTTTTAAAGACACCCCCAGATCAGGACTGCTCCCTGCTGGCTAAATCTTGGGTACCAAAGCTGGAGTTACAAGCTTTGAACAGCTTGATCTCTTAATCCAGCTGTGCTCATTCATCTGAAACTGAAAGCAGCTCCTTTTTATGTCTACCGCTTCTCAGCATTAAGTTTTCTTTGATGTAATTCTCCCGTTCAAAGCTCTTTCTCTTCATGGAGAAGATTAGTGTGAAATTGGCCTGCTTCTCCAGAGACTGCAGTGTTAAGCCTTCAATACTTGATGCTTACTGGAAATCTTTAACCAAAGTGAGCAGCTGGTGAAACAGCTGGGAGGACTGTTTCTTGTGTTTGGTCTTCTTCGTATTAGAGAACTGAACAAAACATTGGTGCGACAAAAGTGGCTCTTGCTCACAACTATACATAAAACTTCATAGTCCTACAAACCAGTCCAGAGAACACACATACTGATAGTCCACGAAATGAATAAATAAATATTGAAAGATAACACCCTTAACAACTGTCACCATAAATTTTTGCAGCAAGGGATGGCTATTAGGCATATACTGTACAATTCTTTTCAAGAACTTTCTTTTCATTGGAATTGCCATCCTTCATTACTCAGTTCTTGCTGTGTATCTTGATTACTTTGACTGACCGCTCAACTCCTGTGTTCTCTGTGTTGTCCTCATGTGTTTTCTAATCAGATGAATTTTTGTTATTGAAAAGAGGAAATAAAATGTAACTGCACTGCCAGCAGGGTAGGTTGGCAAAAAAGAAAATTACTGAAGACTTTTTTTTTCAGTACAGGGGCTATTGCAATGTGAATTAAAATTTTCCTGTTAGCAGAAGCAGCATATTTTCTTGCTTCCTGTACAGTACAGCACGACTTTATGCACCTTTAATGACTTTATGTACCTTTAATATACAGGGCCTTCACTTCCTTACAGGTTTTACTTCTTTCCTTTTCCAAATAGCAAGATATCTTTATTTTGCTATAAAAAAAGAAAATATGAAAATAATGACAGCAGATCTATAGTTAAAGCTTCACCACAAAAATGGGAAACATAAGCTGATTAATTATGAGATAATTGATAACTTTTTTCTGGGGCACATTTAAGAATTCACCAATATGATGTCATGTATCTGTGTTAAACTATAACCTCCACCATTCCCAACCATACAGCTGGAAGTAAGTTGTATTGAATAGATGCTCCACCTAAGCATCTCTAAAATCGTGATGCCTCCCATGACATATAATTCTTATTGTTCAAAAAGTGAACTCCTATTCATTGTTAATGACTCATTCTCAAATTGCCCCCCTTAAAAATCAAATTTCCCCCCTGTGGGGCATGTGTTCCACATTGGGATCCACAGATCTAGAGGGTGGCACATGAGGAAAGGCTAAGATCAGACAACATGAAGTCTTTCCTGCTATTTCCTTAATCTTTCCTCTTGATATTTATGACTTTTATTACTATATTTTAATCTCATTCAAGTGTTTCTTTCCCTTCTCTTTTATGTCCTTAAAAAAACACTGTCTTCCCATATACTGTACAGTGCAGCCATTGAGTTGTAGAGTGAGAAGCAACATCAAGAGCCATATACTGTACAGTAATACCTCAGATAATGTTTGCATCAGAGAATGCTAAAACCGTGTAACGTCAAGCAATCGGGGGTGGGGGGGGAATTGCATCGCATAACGTTAAATCCTATGGGATGCATCGGATAACGTTAGCTAAAGCCTGTGTTAGTTACAGTGTATCTCTATGGAGTTTTAACGTAATCCGATGCATCCCATAGGATTTTAATGTTATTTTATGCATGCATCGGATAACATTAAAAATCAGTTAACACTAAGACGTGTGGAACCAAGTTTTAGCGTTATCCGAGGTTTTACTGTACTGTAGTTCAATTCTGTGTTAATGTAGGAATTCACAGCTGAGGCATTTCTGACAGATGGCTGTCTGACTTAAAAAGAGGATAATCCATCACCTTTCAAAATAGTCCACTCCACTGTTGAACAACCCTCACCACCAGAAAATTTTGCATAACATTTCATAACATTGGTATCTCTTTTCTTGCAATTTAATAGCAATAGCAATTACATTTACATTTGCCCACTTTCCACCTTTAAAATACACTGGAAAATGGAGTGTGTCTTTTACTGTACAGTAAAACTTCGTATAAAGAGCGCCTCACTTAGAAAGTAACTCGCTTAAAGAGCAGAATTTTCTCTTGAATGGTTGCTTCGCTTAACAACTAAGACCAACCAAACTCGCTTAATAAATCGGGGTTTGCAATCCCCCCTCTGCCAGAAGTCATAATTGGTCACTTACAATGGTGTTTTGCTTAAAAAGCAAACTCACTTAAAGAGCAATCCTGTGGAACGCATTATGCTCTTTAAGTGAGGTACAACTGTATAGCCTATAGTGGGCTATTTTGGTAATAATGGGGTAAATCTTATACTCTGATGCGTCTTATACACTGTCAAATATGGCATGCACTGCCTCATAGTACCCATCTACTCTCTGGGCAGTTCACAAGCAAATTAGCATTTTGCTCCCAGCATGACAATGTATAGTTGTGAGAGCTGGACCATTAGGAAAGCTGAGCGCAGAAGAATTGATGCCTTTGAGATGTGGTGCTGGAGGAGAGTTTTGAGAGTCCCCTGGACAGCGAGGAGAAGAAATAGGTCAATCTTAGAAGAAATTAACCCTGACTGCTCCTTAGAAGGTCAAATAGTAAAGATGAAGCTAAAATACTTTGGACATCAAATGAGAAGAGAAGATTCACTTGAGAAAGCCTTTATGCTGGGAAAGGTGGAGGGCAAAAGAAAAAGGGGGCGGCCAAAAATGAGATGGCTAGATGGTATTGTAGAGACAATGGGCACAGAACTGGGCAAGTTGAGGAGGATGGTGGAGGACAGAAGTCTCTGGCGGACAGTGATCCATGGGGTTGCAAAGGGTCGGAATCGACTGTGTGACTGAAGCTGGGTACAGTCTGTCACAAGGCTTTTTTTTTTTGCTACACCAGCCATGCTATTACAGTAAATGGTACAAAATGATCTCATTTGCATGGATGAACAAACATAAACAAGGAGGTTTCAGTCACCTTAGTCTAGTAGACTTTTTTGAGGCATAAACATTTCAGAAGGGTTTGCTCAGTGGTTTAGGTATCTGTTTGGGAGCTTGTTTTCCTACTGTACCTCCATGGAGAGCATGAGCAACCTTGACAGTCCCAAGGTGCCCCTGAAGAAGGGAATAATAAACTCCTTCTTTGTATTCTCTACCTTGAAAAACCTGGCAAAGATTAACATAAGTTGGAATCAACTTGAACACATGTAGTTATTATTATTATTAAGTTTTCAGGAATCACAGTCCTTTTGTACAAAAAGCATTAATGATTTGACAAAACAATCCAATGGTAGACAGAAAGTAGAACTGTTTTTAGTGGTAGAACGCTGTCTGATTTTTAACAGATTATAAAAGTGTTCTTGCTTCCACTTGTCTAAAAACTGAAGCACCAAAATGACCTCCTGTTCTTCATCTCTGAAGGTGACAAGATAAGCAGCAGTATTGTGACATGTAAGGAGTTATTTTACTAGGGTCACATACACACCATAGGTTTGCATGGCTGAATTGGGATTTTTAACTCAGGTGTCCTGTGACCTAGTCCACAGACTGGGGAATAAAACAGAGATTTGGAATCAAACAAGAGATTTGGGGGCAACAGACCATACTGGTTCTGAGATACTCCTCTTTCTTATTTCATCTATTCCAAACCATGTATTGAGGGTGAGCTGGAAAGCAGTAATGGGAATCAAACTCAAAAATGACCGAATGATCTGTTTGAATCCAAGGCAAACCATTCAACATCACAGTAATCCAAGCGAATGCCCAACCACTGATACAGAAGAGGCCAAAGTCAACCGGTTCTATGAAGACCTACATCATCTTCTAGAACTGACACCTATGATGATGTCCTTATCATCATCATAGGAGATTGGACTACCTAAGTAGGAAGTCATAAGGCCTCCAGATATTTTTTATTTTATTGTTTTTTGTATGTTACTGTTGTTTATTTGTTAGTTGTTAAGACGCTGAACTTGATGACTGGAAGGTCGACAGGTCAGCAGTCAGAGACCTGAGTGCTGCGTGATGGAGTGAGACCCCATCTCTGTCCCAGCTCCTGCAACCTAGCAGTTCAAAAGCAAGACATTGCAAGTAGATAAATAGATACCGCTTTGCCAGGAAAGGTAACAGTGTTCCGTGTGCTCCAGCATCTAGTCATGCCTGCCACATGACCATGGAAATATATAAACAAACAAACATCTTGCAGTGTTGCTTCGTTCCGTTCCATATCTACCCCATCGTCTAAAGGAGCAAAATCTCGTGCTCTTTTTTGTTGTTCAGTCGCACAGTTGATTCCGACCCTCTGCGACCCCATGGACCACTGTCCGCCAGGCACTCCTGTCCTCCACCATCCCCCTCAACTCGCTCAGCTCTGTGCCCATTGTCTCCACGATACCATCTAGCCATCTCATCTTGGGCCGTCCCCTTCTTCAATTGCCCTCAACCCTTCCAAGCATCAAAGCTTTCTCAAGTGAATCCTCTCTTCTCATTTGATGTCCAAAGTATTTTAGCCTCATCGTCATTATTTGACCTTCTAAGGAACAGTCAGGGATGATTTCTTCTAAGATTGACCTATTTGTTCTCCTCGCTGTCCAGGGGACTCTCAAAACTCTCCTCCAACACCACATCTCAAAGGCGTCTATTCTTCTGCGTTCAGCTTTCCTAATGGTCCAACTCTCGCAACCATATCCCAAACATATTCTTTTTAGGGACCTACAACTCCCGGAAACCACCTCTCTCTCTTCCAACTGATGCAGCCCCCCCCCCCAAGGCAGGGAGTTGAAGAACTGAAGCCCCCTCCCCAAATCTTTCTGTCTCCCAGTCCTTGGCCTTCCGCAGAAGCTCTGACTGAGGAGGGGAAAACTCCTGCCTCTGTTTCGCGCCCTTGTCTCCCGGCTCAGCCCGGGGGGCTCCTTCCTTCGCCCTCGGACACCGCCCTCCCTCTCTCCCTCCGTCCTGCAAATCATTCCTTCCCGTGTCAGCCAGCAAATTGGTTTATCCTCCCCCCACCCATCTCGGCTTTCATTACCTTGCCGAAATGAAGCGATATCTCCTCGGCGGAGACTTCCCGCCGCCGGTACCCAAATCATGAGCGCTGGCATAATAAATGAAGACAAAGTGCCGGCGCGGCCCGGGCCATCTCTCCCGCCGCCGCCGCCGCCGCGCCAGCCGCTGCCAGCTTCATTATTCGCTTAAGTTGCCGGAGAAAATTACTTAACCCTGACCCGTGTATTAGGGGCCTGTATTAATGCCGCGACAGGCGCCTCTTACAGCAGAGAACAATTTATTAGAGCCGAAACAGGCTGCTTTTCTCTGTCATTTTTCCAATCTGAGCTTTGAACACACATCATTAAACTTGTCTGACTCTCTCCCCTTCTCCATCATTCCTTTTTTTTTTATTTTTTATTTTACAAACGGAAAGTGCTGGGTGGAATGGAGATTGTTCTGAACCCCTTAACCAAAGGCCTCTTCCTTGGGCTTGGGGCGGAAAGGGGGGGGCTCGCACTTCTTCGCCCTCCTGGCATCTCCATCTCTGTCTCATTTGTGCTGTTTCTGGCACTACTGATTTCCTTTGCATTTCTGGTTGCTAAGATGTGCCACAGTTTCTTCTTCCTGGGGAAGGTTTCAGTGAGGCAGTTGCAAGGCAAAGCTCATTCTTGGTGAAAACCTCATCCTGCACGGATTGCCTTTCAGCACCCTTAATTTATATATACTGTACTGTACCAGGAGTTCTCAACCTTTTAAAGCCGGGGGCCGGGTCACATTCCCTCCAACAGCTTCGGAGGTCGTATGGCCATTTCCCCCTTCCTCTACCACATGGCACTTCCAGGTGTGGTGGAGGTGGGGGGGATATGAAATGACATTGTGGGCCACATCTGGCCCATGGACTGCAGGTTGGGAATCCCTAATATACAGTATATTCTCTCTCTCTCTAGAATCTATCTATCTATATATTCAGTAAAACCCTGACTTACATATGCCTCGAGTTACATAAAATTCGACTTACATAATGATTTTTTGCTAAAACCATGTCCCAATTTACACGATTTCCTATGGGTTTGCATTGATTTACATAAAAAATTCATTTTTCCTATGGGTTTGCTTTGAGTTACATAAAAAACTGATTTAAGCAAAAGCCTTCGGAACTGAATTTTTCATAAGTAGGGGGTTTACTGTACAGTAAAGTCAAACCTCACATAAAGAGCGACTCGCTTAAAGAGTAATTCGCTTAAAGAGCAGAATTTTCTCTGAATGTTCGCTTTGCTTAACAAATAAAACCAACCAAAAACTCGTTTAACAAATAAATCGGGGTTCGCAATCCCCCACACAATTGGTCACTTACAATGGTGTTTCGCTTAAAGAGCAAACTCGCTTAAACAGCAATCCTGTGGAACGCATTATGCTCTTTAAGCGAGGTACAACTGTATATCTATCTATATAGATATATGATGTTAATGTTTTATAATTGGTATGTTTATTTCATATTAATTTTTACATTAGATAGATATCTATCTAATTTAAAATAAAATAAACATACCAGTTAAAAAAACTAACAATAACAACTGCAATAACAACATTATATGTAAAGTAAAATTCCTTTAACACTTTGCAACTCCACCACATATGTATATACGTACCCGTTGATTGTTTACATCTCCAACATATCTTGCTAATCTTACTATCTATTTGATGCAACTTGATTGGGGTCAGGTACCATCGCCATAACATTTTATAGTTATGTTCTTTTACCCTTACAAACATAGTTCTCATAATCCTTCTCTTCCATTTCTTCTGCCACATTTCCTCCGAAATTGTCACATTCAATTCTTGTTCCCAAATATTCCTCAGGATCGCCTGTGCTTTCCCCCTTTATTTAAAATCTTATAAATCGTACTTACTATCCCTTTGATACTTATTACTCCCTTTCTTAATTTATTTAGGAGGTCTTCAAATGGTGTTAAATCCCTTTCTAAACTCCTTTCACCTATAAATTTTTGTTCCAATTATTTATGTGGAGAATCTGAAACCAATTTAAATCCAAATGTACGAAGAGCTCCTTTTTCTTATCAAAATCTCTACAAACTTTTATCCAATCTCTCAGCAGTAAGACTCCATTTTCTATTAATATATTCCTAACCCTTCTATCAATTTTTATTGGAAAAACATTGAAGTCCTCTAACTCTATTATTGGTGAAATTTCTGGCGCCAAATCATTCTTCACCCTACTCCACTCCTCCAAAGTTGTTTTTATCATTTTGTTTTGAATACCCTCTTTTTTCTTTTGTTTATTTAAGAATATTGCCTTACCTATTTGTGTTAGTTCTCTCATCTCATTTTCTTCCCAAATCGTTTCCTCCTTCATTAATATTTTTATAACATTCCTAATTTGAAGAGCTTTATAATAATTACATATATTTGGTATCCTCCACATCTCTAGTATTATAGACAAGCACCCTTAATTTTTTAATGCGTTATGTGCAAAGTCACTCTTGTTATAGGAAAGGAATACAGAGGGCTAAGTGCATGTTGTTGGGTGGTCTTGCCTAGAGCTGGCAAAACTAGGTTTATGTACTGTAGTTTTGGGTTCACTTTTTTCTAATCTGTTTCACCTTCCTGACAGAACTATAATCAGAGGGGCATATAAGGATAGTGTAACAACTACACACATTAACATTTGCAAAAGGTTGGTTCTTGGACTTCAATTCCCTAAGTCAAATCCCCAAAGCGCTAATCAGCCAATGTGCTGACTTAGACTTCTGGGAATTGAAGTCCAAGAACCAAAGGTTGGGAAAAACTGATCTAGAAGCAAAGCAAAAAGCAAAGCAATCACACTTTTATACTGCCCCATAGCACTTAGTGCTCTCTGGGCAGTTCACAAGTTAATTAACATTTTGCGACTTCGTCAGGATTGAACTCACAACCTTTTGGCTACACGACAGTAGTTTAACCTCTGCACCACCAGGGCTCCTAGAGGGTTATTGGTGATGAAGGAGAAGCCAGCAGCAGGTTACCATCTCCAATATGGAACATGAAATATGATGAATAGACTGAGAATTGGGGTGACGTTATACAAAACAAACCTAAAAAGGTGATATTATATTGACCATAGTGAACAATGTGAATGTTGCAAAACTCAAGTCTTTGAACTCTGCTAATCTGGGCAATTTGCCGGAACGATGTGATATTGAGAATTTGTTTGAAGCAAATGACAGGACTATGCAAACTGCTGAATACTGGAAAAGTAGAGTGCAAATATATACCAGTAGTTTATGTGTGCATACGTCTGGGATGGTTAGTTTTTTAAAAATATGTTATTTTAAATTTTAGTGCTTTAGATTCAGATAAATAAATAAGGTTCAAACCTGTCTTCTATATGTTGTATTAGATTTAAGATTTGAAATCGTACATCTCTTGCCAGGTCTAAAACCATAGAAGTGTAGACATAGAAATAACTACCCCAAAGAACGGAAAGCATTGTGAGGGCACTTGGGTATCCCCCAGACAACAGCATGCAGCCAGCTAATCCTTCCAGGAACATTACACTATGCACTTGCCGACAAGCTTCTGATGATATGGTATACAGTAAAACCTCGGATAACGCTAAAACTTGGTTGCACAAGTCTTAGTGTTATCTGATTTTTAATGTTATCCAATGCATGCATTGGATAATGTTAAAATCCTATGGGATGAATCACATAACGTTAAAACCCCGTAGAGTTGCGTTGTAACCGGCACAGGCTTTAGCAAACGTTATCCGATGCATCCCATAGGATTTTAACATTATGCGATGCAATCCCCCCACCCCGATTGCTTAATGTTATGCAGTTTTAGCGTTATCTGATGCAAACATTATCCGAGGTATTACTGTATACTGTATTACTGTATACTGTATTACTATGTCATTTGGCCCTCAATCAAATCACTAGTCAAACTAACCTGGTGTCATTGACTCTAACTTACAGTTGTTCTCCCCAATTTCAGGCAGAGTTTTAACTGCTCTATTTGAAGATGCAAAAGATCCAAAACTAAACCTTGTGCTTCCAAAGCACACACCCCATTCCTGAATATAATCCCTCCCTTCAGTAATGAAACCTTGAGCACTAACTGCAAAAGGGTCAGCTGGACTAGGGACACAGGGAGACATGATATAGTATAAGATGTAATGCACAGTGCTGGAAGTGCCTCCCAAATTCCCCACCACTTTGCTGCTTAGCCTGATAGCTCTTCCAAGTTCTCTAATCACCTTCCTGCTGTAATGAGTCTCTCATCTTGCTGATGGAAATCGGGGTATTTGGTTATGAAAGGGACACTGTTAATAACACGATGTCCCTCCCTCTCCAGCCCCCTCCTAGCTTTCCACACAATTCTCTCAATTAACGATAGGCAGAAATTAATTTTTCCTCGGGACTGAAACAATTGCCTAGTGGAGGATTGCCAGCTCAGATCCAGATAGGATCCTTTCCCAGCAGAGCACAGAAAAAAGAGGCGAGACCAAGGTGATAAGCAGGGTCCTATCAGCAACCACAGGACACCGTAATACAAATGTTATCCTTAGAAATGTATTTAAAGAGGATATGTTTATAATTCGGAAGAGATTGTCAAACTGCTCCCTTCTCTTCCCATGGCAGCTCCATTTGACTGCTGTTCAGCCACTTCCTCCTCTTTGTCATGGAGTTCTCTATTGCGGAGACAGGGCTTGGCAGGCATTGTGGCCAGATGAACATGTCCTTTTCCTTTTGACATCTTGTCCATGGGATGGGTGAACATACATGACATTGTGAAAGAGATGTCTTAACGCCTCACACTAATTGTAAAAGCCTACCTTTTTTGATAGAGGGGAAGGAGCTACAGGATCTACTGAAAGAAGAACTCCACATGGGTAGATTGCATTGGGCGGTACAGTACTGTATATGGAAATGGCACCAGGTATCAGGTAAGGGACTGTGGTGGCTTAGTGGTTAAGATACTGAACTTGATGACTGGCAGGTCAGTAGTTCGAAACCTGAGTACTACACAATGGAGTGAGCTCCTGTCTCTGCCCCAGCTCCTGCCAACCTAGCAGTTTGAAAGCAAGAAATTGCAAGTAGGTAAACAGGCACCACTTTGATGGGAAGGTAAACAGGGTTCCATGCACTCCAGTGTTTAGTCATGCCTGCCACATGTCCAGGGAAACATCTGTAGACACAGATAGCACTGGCTCTTTGGCTATAAACAGAGATGAGCACTGAACCCTAGAGTCTGATTCAACTGGCTTTCAAGCAAGGGCAACCTTTATATATGACAAGACTCCTTTACAGTAGCTAACAAATAATGAATGAAATAAGGTAATACACCAAACCCATCCATTTCATGGATACCAATCTCCTACACCAGGGGTTCTCAACCTATGGCCCGCTGGCTGGATGCGGCCCACAACACCATTTCATGTGACCCCCCCCATTACCTCCACCACACCTGGAAGTGGCATGTGTGGCAGGCAGGGCAAAATGGCCATCCAGCCCCCAAAGCTGTCTAAGGGAGCGTGACCCGGCCCTCAGCTTGAAAAGGTTGAGAATCACTGTCCTACACAATGGCTAACATTGAGAAAAGATTTTCTGTACATCTGACAAGCACTAAAAATGAATCTAGAAGCTGCTAGGCTAAACCTATGGTGAACAAAGAACAACACACCTTGCCATGGATGAATGCCAGAGTGTCTCCCTCCAGGACAAGATTCTGGCTGGACCCTCTGAAAGTCATTTAAGCAACTCTGAAGCAAAGTAGGAAGATAAAAAAATGATCAAGCAGAATGAGACTACTTAAGAGACAGAGCAAATTTTCTGTGACTGTGGGTAAGCAATTTATACCTCATCACACATACAATAAGAAGATCTAATAAATGTTAAGATAATGCTATTGAAGTAGCTTACTTCTGGTGAAAAATAATCTAATATAGGGTTGCCCAAACTACAGCCTGTGGGCCGGCTCCGGCTCCTGATACCAATTCATCTCAGAGCGTTTTACTTCCTGTACAGGTGCATTTTACTTCTGCTTCCAGAAGCAACGAGGGTGGTGTGGGCTGGATGAATTGGCACTGCGGGCTGGATTCGGCCTGTGAGCCATACTTTGGGATTTCCTGGGTTAAGCAGAGAAAATGGCATCCTAAAATCTATCTCATCCTGTTGCAAAACATATCCGTTGCAAAACAGATTGCAAGGTGTGTTTTACTTCTGCTTCTGGTGGGAGGAACCATGTGACTGGCCCAATGAACCACGTGGCCCGAAAAGTTTGGGCACCCCTAATCTAATATTTTTAACATTTTAATTCATTTTGAATTTTACCTATACAGTAAAAAACCCCTACTTATGTAAAAAGTCTGTTCCGTAGGTTTTATGTAAATTGGAAAAATGAATTTTTACATAACTTAAAGCAACCCCGTAGGAAAAATGATTTTTTTTACTTAACTTGAAGCAAACCCATAGGAAAATGATATTTATGTAAATCGAAGCAAACCCATAGGAAAAATGATTTTTTTATGTAACTCAAAGCAAACCCATAAGAAATTATGTCATGTAAATTGGGACATTTATGTAAATTGGGACATGGTTTTAGTGCAAAAATCATTATGTAAGTCAAATTTTATGTAACTCAAGGCATATGTAAGTCGGGGTTTTTACTGTATTTCATATATGGCTATGATGTTAAATTGTGTCATGCTTTGGTATGACCATGGTGATTCCAAAGGCATTTTAAAATAGAATGCAGCTTAAGTGGGAAGACTGTGCACTAGGAAAAAGAAACAGCTAAAGAGGGAGAGAGGCACAGGGCATTCCAGACCTAGGCTCCTGTTACAAAGCTCTCCAGTGAGGGAGGTCCTATCTGGATAGGTTATCCTGCTATGGTAATAGTTTGGATCATACTGCCAGTATGATTGTCAGGTGGCGGTTAGCTAACCTGACAGCCCTGAGGACTAGCAGCCTTTGGTGGCGAAATCCACAGGGAAGGGTGATGGTTCCCAAATGGATTAAATCCCACCTGAATCCATCTTGATGGAGGGCAGTGGTTTCATTAATGCCTGGGGCTGATCAGGACTTTATGTGCCAAAAGGACTCAGGACCAGAAAGTGACTCACAGAACTCAAACAGTGGTACGGGTGTCATGCTACGATGGGCAAGGCAAATGAAAGGCCACTGCATTATATTGTTCCCAAAATAATATTCAAGACTGAATGGATACGGAACCTGAAGAAGTGAGGGAGGGAAGCTTTTGTGAAGGGTGGTCATCACAGAGTGCACTGCAGTGCTTTCTCCGGGCGCATTTTACTTCCGCTTCCGGGAGCAACGAGGGCAGCGTGGGCCGGATGAATTGCAGTAAACCCATTCATGTGGATTCACAGGGGGCTTGGGCTTCTGGGAATTGAAGTCCAAGAACATCTGGAGTGCCAAGGTTCGCCATCATGGGCTGCTGCCAATTGAACCAAAGCATTCTTATGGGCATAGTCAAGTGCCCCTTCCTTCTTTTGCTTCAAGTGCTACTTGCCCCCTAGAATGCCACATTTGAGCCTGATAAGGGCCATCAAACCCATCCCTTAGTCAGGAAGTTAGCCTTAAGAGTTTCTGAGAATTTTGTATCCAAAGACTTCTGAAACTTCTTCAGGGCAGTGAAGAAGACAGAGGTGAAAGCAATGCTTTGTCCAGCATTCATTCCTCCTTCCCTTCCTTTCTTCCTTCTCTCTCTCTCTCTCTCTTTCAGCTCTGTCCTTCTCAATACCCAGGAAAGATTAACTCCTCTCCACACACCAGAGAAAGTTATTATCATTAATGAAGAATTAAAAGAAAGCGATTAATAAAAGGGCCTTATCTGGTAATGAGGAGGAGTCTGGACAATAGGAGGAAGATGGAGAATATGAAAAACAATAAATATGAAGTGTAAAAGGAGGCGAGGGCTGCTCCTGCTCGTTAGATCACAGCTGCATCTCCTGAGGGGGGAAGGCTCCAAATTGCTAATTACTGCCTCTGAAAAGACCTCTCTCTGATATGTTTGCCGCTGAAAGGCTCCCATTAATGAAGCAGCAATGATGCCGTTTCCCTTTGACTTGCCTTCAATTCCCTCTCTGAGCTTCCTCCCAAGCCAGGAACAATGAGGCCCTAGGAGCCGGAGGCTCCCACAGGCCTGGCAGAGACTAGGCCGGGGGCAGCCTAGTGAGGGGAGCTGAGCCGGCTGTGAAATATGGAGGGGGGAGATAAGGCAAAGACAGAGGAAAGAGGCTCACTCCCAGGAGCCCAGGGAAAATTTGCAGTTATTATGAAGGAGATGAGACAGATTAAAAGCCCTTGTGTTCTGCACTGCCCTTTTATTTAGTGGCTTCATCTCTGAGATGAAAGAAGTTGGAAATGACTTTCTCTGCATTTTGCTGCAAGAAGCTTCGCGGCACATTTCCCCCCCACTTTATTCCTTCTTTTGTCTCTTGTCCCTTCTATCTTTCTCTTTAACCCCTGAAAGGTTTAGCTGAGAAGCATCAGGATGCTTGCAATGTGACCAAGGAGGGTCAACAAAACAATTCTTCTGCCCTATTTCCGGATGAAAGATGGAGTTTTGTGAGTGAAAGATCAGTGGTGGCCAACAAGTCTTCTCCCAATAAGTTCCTGGAAAGAGTCTCCCTTGTTTTATCAAGCTGCTCCAGCAAAAGAGGGCTGAGAGGGGCAAGTGCGATGTAAGCAGAGTGGTGCTGGATCCGCATACAAAGGATTGCATAGGTGCTGTTTAAGTTACTAAGAAGATGGTTCCCAACACTTCATAAACATAGCAATAGTAATTACACTTATATAACACCCCCATAGTGCTTAGTGCACTCCCTGGGTGGTTTACAGGTAATTAGCATTTTGGCTCACACATGCTGGGTACTCATTTTACCAACTTTGGAAGGATGAGTCAACCTTGATCCCTCTCAGGATTGAACTCCCATCATTTTGGTTGCAGTGCAGTAGCTTAACCACTGTACCATATGAATGATGACCTGTCAGCATGGAATGAAAAAGGAAACATTAGATATTTTTCTATTGAAGAAACCAGGGATGGATTCTTGCCAACAAATCTGTGCACAAATTATTTCTCTGGTGTGCAAGAGTACAGCTATTAATAGGTCTAAATGAGAAACTCAGTGGAGGTTAAATGGTTCCAATGTCAGTGGGATAATAATAATTTTGTGTCAGAGATTACTCTGGATTGAAAGGATTTTTAGGGGATGCCCAAATGTGGATCGTTTCATGTCCCCAAGTGCAGCTCTCAGGTATTGAAACCTGACATTCCAGTCTCCAGCTCAGTGTCTTACCACCAAGTCACCAAAGGATGATCTGTCTGTCTGGGTGTTAGTCTGAACTTTAAAGGAGATATATGAGGAGTTGCACCTTAAACAACTCCTTTGGAATTGAGACTAAAACTTGTAGCCAATTTGCCACTCCACTGACACTGGAGACAGCTGCCTCCACAGGATTTTTTTTTTTTTTTGGAAAGTTTTATAATTTACTCTGAGCAAACCTGGGACCTACTTCACTGAGAAAAATGGGCATTTCTCTCCCACTGAAAGCTGATGAGTGAGACAGACGGTCAAAACCAGTATCAGCATTAAAGTAACATCTTACTTCATACTTTTCCCAAATACTGTAGCTCATAGCACAGATGAGGAAACAGTGGTCTAGCTATTGGGCTCCAACTCTAATCAACTCCAATAACCATGACCAATACTCAGGGATGATGGGAACCATAGTCCAGCAACATCTGTGGATCAAATCATCTTAAATTTAAATAGGTGAATTGAAGCTTAGAGATATAACAGTAGGTCACTCAACATGATTCCCAAACAGAGGATGGTATTTCAATATGATGCCTCTAAAACATTATAATGCTTATATGTTGAAATCCATAATATAAAATATCCAAACCTGTATGTGAACTGGATTTAGCAGTCAGCTACTGCAATTCTGAGTCTAAGTCCAATTGCAAATCCCATCTAAAATAACTCAGTTCAATCAATTGCTGTTTGTCAGCAATTTTGTGAATCCCATTGCTTCAGTAGGTCTTCTCCATTAGGACTCATAAATAGATTTTATTTTATCCCAATCTACAAGGAGGCAGAATCAACAGCCATCCCAGGTATGGCTCCGATTGTGCAGAATTATTAAAAGGACATTGCATAAGCAGACAGTAAGAGCCATGGTTGTATTTGTTGTGGTAAAAGCAAGATGATATTGTTCCTAACACCTATTCATGTGACAATGTAAGCCTGAGATTGTGTCCCAGCACTGTTACCCTAAGTGGACACTTCATAATCAGTGTGATGAAACTGCTTTGAGTCAGATCATCAAGTATTTAATTGGATCCACGGACCTCTAATAGATCTAGCTCCTTAGAAAACTGGCTGCATTCATTCAATTGTCAGGGAACAAACCACATACAAGTCATTCTCATGAAATACTCAGATATTCATCTGATCAGTTATTTTGTGGCTAGCACAGAAAGCAGGTGTACTGACAAAGGAGATGAAGAGCTATTCATCTCTCCCCTATTGCTATATTCACCTGTCTGCTTGGAATTCCCCGTTACCGGTGATGTTCAGATCAGTGTTTTTCTGATCTTTTTGTTCAATCAGTTATAATAGTATCATGTATGAGTGTTTGCATATGTGTTGCCTCACATTCTGAAAGCAAATTATTCTATACTGTAGCTGGGAGGTAATTTATGTTATACTACAGTTTATATTCAAATTTTCTCTCAAGATTGATAGATGCAACATTCCAGACTTCATATTTGTCACAAAAGAATATGACAATCCTGTTATGAGATTTATATCCTGCCTTTCTTCAGACAGTTTAATGTGGCATATATAGTCACCTAATGTAATTCACAACATCCCAGGAGGGTTGGTTAGACTAGGCAGGTTTCCCAATCTTGGGCCTCCAGGTATTCTTGGACTTCAATTCCCAGAAGCCCAAGTTAGCACACCTGCTAATCAGGGCTACTGGGAATTGAAGTCCAAGAACATCCGGGACCCCAAGCTTGGGGAACCCTGGGTTAGACAATGAATAAGTGGCCCTTGGGCACTTGGGAGGCTTCACGGCTGGAAAGGAATTTGAGCCCAGGCCTCTGTTAACAACAATTATAGATTCTTAACAACTTAAATATATAGAAGCTTGAAAATATGGGTAAATTCTTAATCAAAATTGAATTATAACACAATTCTTACCAATTTGTAACTGCCAGTGGTGGGCATCAGCAGGCTCGCGCCAGTTCGCCAGAACTGGTAGCAGAAATTCTGGCTGGCCCTGGCCACCCAAGTATTGAAATAAAGTAGTCCTAATCTGGGTGCAATGCAGGGTTTCCCCCCTGGCCACACCCACTATACCACACCCACAGTGTGATAGTAATTTTTTTTTTTGAGCCCACCACTGGTACCTGCCCAGTCTAATAGATACAGCTGGTCCCAGCAAAGAGAAGACTAAGTTGTGCCTGCCTGCCATATATCTGTAAACAAGGAGTTTCTCTGAAAAAAAAAAGTGGTGACAACTTTAAATCATCACTAACATAGTTGAATATAGAGAGACTCCAACTCAGGCGTCAAAGTGTTGAGCATCCAAAACATTGATTCTGAGTGGATAAATCTATCTGCTATGTCTTTTAAAAAATACTGTACCCCTTAAATCTTTCTATGCAGAATAATTTTGTTATACTGTATTCCTGTCAAAAACAAAATTCTCATCCATTCCTGCTCTCATGCAAAGCACAATAACACCAATATTGCCTCATAACTCTCTATACACCAGTAAGATTACTGGAGACTCTTCCAGCTGGAATATTTGTTCTTCATATCGTATCTGGTTTCTTGATGATGATTCTGAAGTTTCCCTACCATCCACATGACATAAGAGACATGTTTCAATTTTAGCAGTGATAAAATCCAAGAATTGCCAGGGCTTTTTGTCCGCTCCTGAGGCATGTCTTATTTTATTTTTAATCTGGGGTGATTTTGAGCTGTGAAGAGAGTTCCTATTTACATACTCGCACTGGAGAGTTTCAATTAAGTTAGCGCATAGACAAACACACATATTGCCCAGAACATATGCTCCAGCACGGAAATTGGTACGGTATTTACATTTTTTTGGAAAGATTTACAAAGTTTCCTGATTGAAAGCAGGTTTTGGAGAAGTGCTTTTCCAGTATGCCCCACCAGTCTTTCCCCTTGTAGCTGCCCTTATTTCACAATCAATCTCGTTTGTTATGATTGTTAAAACCCACAATCTTCGAGGAGGCTCTTTCTGGGTACCCCAAGTCAGAACTAACTCAATCGCATGGAATTATTATTTATATAATAAACCCGACAAGCACATAATACATCTTGTCAAAACCAATTACAGTATTCTTGTCAGGAACTGTATGGAATACTACAAACATGTCAATTATCAGAGGTAAAAGTGCCTCTTCTGTTTTTATGGGAACACTGCTGCTCATTTTGCACTAAGGCATGAAAATGTGAGCACAGTATGGTCATATGCCTTTTCCACTATGAAAGGGCACGAATGGCGAGTGATACTTTTGGTTTGTGCTCTTCTCATGGGGTGGGCTGGGGAGTCCTTGTTGACTCCTGCTGAGTGCCTTTGACAGAGATGATCTTAACAGCTGGAGGGCAAAAAAGCTATCAGAGATTAATCATACACACTCTAGAGAAGAAAAAAACCATGTCTTTAGCCGCCCAATGGGCCATGGTGGCTTAATGGTTAAGATGCTGAGCTTGCCAACTGGAAGGTTGGCACTCCAGCAGTTTGAGACCTGAGTGCTGTGAAATGGAATGAGCTCCCACTGTCTGCCAACCTAGCAGTTTGAAAGCAAAAAATTGCAAGTAGATAAAGACGTAGTTTTGGCGGGAAAGGGAACAGCTTTCTGTGTGCTCAAGTGTCTAGTCATGCTTGCCACATGACCACAGAAACATCTGCAGGCACAAACAGCACTGACTCTTTGACTGTAAACAGAAATGAGCTCCGCACCCTAGAGTTGGATAAAACTAGCTTTTGAGCAAGAGAGACCTTAACCTTGATATAAATGTCCTGCACTTGGTTTGGAATAATCTGAACGCTGTGGGACTCTCTTTTGAGTGTACATGTAAGCACTGCAGGGTCGATAAACTAGGATGAAACTTGGTGGGGACTGTGGTCACTAAACACACATTCAGTTACTCTGGAAAATGCAGTAATCCTGCTGGTTTTATTAAACAGGGATTCTCTCCCCCCCCCCCCCTTTTGAGTCTCAAGGGAGATACTGTACAAGGTTGTTGCACTGGCACTTTTAGCAGACTCTGCTGGGATTAACTGGTATTCTTGTAATGTTTCTTTGATGTGTTATTTGCCCTTTTCCTCTTTTTATGTATGCCTTGTACAGTATGGAATCCCAAGACATTCTCTCAGTCTACATGGGCAAACCACTTTATTTGTTGTCTCTACAGTACAGTTTAAGATTGGTTCTATTCCAATCCCCAATAACCTCATTCATGATTTTATCCCTTCTAGTCACTCCAGCAGCCTTCCTCAGACAACTCATTTCTGAGACCAACATTGATAACATAAGATGGGAATGAACAGGCTTTGTATGTGTTGGTCAGTATTGCCTTGTGTTGTAAGAGCAGAGCAAACTGTCTCAGTATTTGGTTGGTTTTACTGTACCGTATGTTAACCTCCTCATCCATTTTGCTATTTTCTGTAAATGTTCCTAGGTATTTGAACTCTGCCATGTTTTATACTTGTTTCCTCTATTTCAGGGATTCTCAATGTACACTGCACAGGCCAGATGCGGCCCACGCACCATTTCATGTGCCCCCCCTGCCTCCACTGTGGTGGGATTCATTTTTTCACTACCTACTCTGTGGGTGTGGTATGGTGGGCGTGGCCAGGGGGAAAGGCCTGTGCTGCACCCGAATTAGGACTTTATTTCAAAACTTGGATGGGCGGGGCCAACCAGAATTTCTGCTATGGGTTCTGGCGAACTAGAGCAAACCTGCTGAATCCCGCTACCACCTCCATCATACCCTGAAGTGCCATGTGGTGGAGGCAGGGCAAAATGGTCGTCTGCCCCCCCCCCTGCTTTAAAAGATTGAGAACTCCTGCTCTATTTCAATATTTAAAGTGTGGTTTCCTTCCAATTGACTACATTTATATTTACCTTCCAATTGAATAAATATTGAAAGTATGATATGGTATTTAAAGTACAGTAATACCTCATATAACATTAGTATCGAATAACACTAAAATCGCATAACATTAAGGAATCTGGGGGGAAGAATTGCATCGGATAACATTAAGATCCTATGGGATGCTTCAGATAACAACCGCTAAAGCCTGTGTGGTTACAATGTATCTCTATGGCTCCCATAGGATTTTAACATGCATCAGATAACACTAAAAATCATATAACACCAAGACTTGTGGAACCAGGTTTTAGTGTTATATGAGGTTTTACTGTATATTTAACATATGCTGTTTCCTTCCAATTAACTATACAGTATAACCAGTGATGGGATGTAACAGGTTCTCACCAGTTCGCCAGAACCAGTAGTAACTTTTCCCAGTGTCCCAGAGAACAGGTAGCAGCTTTGGCGGGAACCACCTTCGGGGCTTACCTTTTCACTGCGCATGTGCATGTGTGCATGCATGTCTACAGTGCTTGGCACGGCCTCCTTACTGTCCTCCTTGCTGTCCTTGTGTTGTGGGTGGGTGGGTTGAGGGGTGTGTGTGTGTGTGTGCTTATTTTTTAAAAAATTTATTATTATTATTTATTTTTTCTTTGGCTCCGCCCACAATGTCATGATGTCATGATGTCATCTCCACCTACACTGATGACATCACGATGGGGTAGTAAAAAATTTGACATCCCACCACTGAGTATAACAGTTATATTTCCTCCCAACTGAATAAATATTTAAAGTAGACTAAGAGTATTTAAAGTACTGTATGCTGTTTCCTTCCAATTGACTACACGGGGACTGCCTGTCCAATAATAACCTCTCAACAACTGCTGTCCCGAGCGAGACACGACGCAAAGAAGGACCAAGAGTATCCGATACGTCGGGAAAGGGTTTTCTGCCCGCCCGAGGATGACGCGTCTCCCCAGGACTTCCAAGGAAAGGGAGGTCACGTGGACTCCCTCCTCCAGACCCAACCTCAACCGGGCAAGGCGTCACGCCAGCGTCGCCGGAAGGGGCGGGCTCGCGCCTCCATTTCCCTCACGTACCGGAAGTGCTCGTCAGAACCGTTGCTGCGTCGTCTTATTCGCGGCCTAAGGAGGCGGTGGGTGGGGGCCGCTTGGGGCGAATGTGGCTGAGGAAGTCGTCGCTGGAGCCCGGTGAGCCAAGGCCTCGGGGCCCGGGAAGAGGCCGGCGCGAAGCTGCGGTAGAGACGGGTCCGGTCCACGGAAAGGGAGGGAGGGAAGGATGTGTGTGTGTGTGACTGACTAATGTATGGTCAGAGGCTCTCAGTAATTCGGGAAGAAGGGAAACCGCTCCGGGGTCAGCCTCCGTTTTTAAAAACCCAGGACACGACAGGGAAGTGAGAGTCTTTCTCAGAGCCTCGTCCCATGCCTTGGCGATTCGTGGCTTAGTTCCTTTGGTTTTGCCTAGTGTGAGAAAGGAATTAGATACGCAGACGATAGTAGTACAGTAAAACCTCATATAACACTAAAACCTGGTTCCACAAGTCTTGGTGTTATATGATTTTTAGTGTTATCTGATGCATGTTAAAATCCTATGGGATCCATAGAGATACAGTAATACCTCATATAACATTAGTATCGAATAACACTAAAATCGCATAACATTAAGGAATCTGGGGGGAAGAATTGCATCAGATAACATTAAGATCCTATGGGATGCTTCAGATAACAACCGCTAAAGCCTGTGTGGTTACAATGTATCTCTATGGATCCCATAGAGGATCAGATAACACTAAAAATCATATAACACCAAGACTTGTGGAACTAGGTTTTAGTGTTATATGAGGTTTTACTCATTGTAACCACACAGGCTTTAGCGGTTGTTATCTGAAGCATCCCATAGGATCTTAATGTTATCTGATGCAATTCTTCCCCCCCCCCCCGATTCCTTAATGTTATGCGATTTTAGTGTTATTCGATACTAATGTTATATGAGGTATTACTTGTACCCTAATGGCAGAAAGTGAAGACCTAAAGAGCCTCTTGATGCTGGTGAGAGTGCAAAAGCTAGCCTGAAACTCAACACCCCAAAAACCCCAAGATCATGGCATCCGGCCCCATCACTCCCTGGCAAATAGAAGGGGAAGAAATGGGAGCAGTGACAGACTTTACCTTCTTGGCGTCTAAGATGGTGGTTGCAGCCATGAAATTAAAAACACTTACTTCTTAGGAGTAAGCTATGACAAATCTAGGCAGCATAAATAAAAAGTAGAGACATCACCCTGCCAACATAAGTCTGCATAGTTAAAGCAATGGTCTTCCCAGTACAGTAGTAAAGTCTGAGTAATGCCACCCTTTCCGGTTTTTATCTCTCCTCAGTTCTATCTCTTGCTCTGTTTTAAGCATTAGTTTTAAGTTTTAAGCATTTGTTTTAGAGTTTTAAACATTAGTTTAAGTATTCTTTGTATTATTACATGTGTATCCTAGAGATTTTTAATTAATATTGTAAGCCGCCCAGAGTCGGGCTTGCCCGATTGGGGCGGGATAGCAAATAAGAATAAATAATTTTGTAATTGCAACTGTTATTGGAGATATATATACTGTATATGTGATATTTGTAATTTATTATGCAATATTTGTAACTGTTTTTATGCTATGAATGTGCTATGTACTGTAACTGTTTCTTCTGTAAGCCGCCCAGAGTCGCTATGCGAGTGGGGCGGCATATAAGTCGAAAATACAAATACAAATACACAAATAAATAAACAAATAAATAAATGTATGGCTGTGACAGCTGGACCATAAGGAAGGCTGAATGCAGAAGAATAGATTCCTTTGAACTGTGGTGCTGGAGGAGACTAGTCCACTGGACTGCAAAGTGATCAGATCAGTCAAGGCTGAAGGAAATCAACCCTGACTGCTGCTTGGAAGGACAGATACTGAAGGTGAAGCTCAAGTACTTTGACCACCAAATGAAAAAAAGAGGATTCACTGGAGAAGGCTCTGAGGCTAGGAAAGAAGGAAGGCAAAAGGAGAAGGGGACAGCAGAGGATGAGATGATGAGACACCATTGTTGACGTAATGGGCATAGATCTGGGCAGACTAAAGGATGGAGGATGACCAAGAAGCCTGGCATGCTGTGGTCCATGGGGTCGCAAAGGGTCAGACTCAACTGTGACTGAACAACAAAAATGTGAGGAAGAGCTGGCAAAACAAGGTTGCCATTGTCCATGCTACACTCAATTGTGGTTCCAGGCTTTTTCTATTTACATTGCTATGATTCTCCTGTTATTGGTCCTCATCAGTACTTTCAGTGGCAAACATATGAGAGCCTGCTTTGTGGAAAACTGGAGGAGGAAAATTGCTAGGAAGCTATAAGTCAGATGGGGTACACAGAAAGAGCCTCCTTAAAGATTGTGGTATTTTTGAACCACAGTTGTTTGTACCCTAGGCACTGGCAACCTTGTGCTGGCTAATCTTGCTCACGGTGGGTCAGACGAAAGAAACTGTGGAATGAATTCACGAAAAGGTGGCTTCATTTTGGCTTTTTAATGTCTGACCTAGACACAGAGGAAGATTAAGTCAGACTATCAGTCTCTGTCCAGTTTCCTGGCTCCCCTGAGTGGCATCTGTAGTCCTTCCCATCCTAGGTAAAGATGCTGTGAGTTGATCCTCAGATATGTTCTCTTACCATTAAGTGACATCCTTTATTTTAAGAAAATGGCCCAAATTCCAGTTGTGATTTTTTTTTAAATTGGAATTTGGAAATACAGTAATACCTTGGATAATGCTAAGACTTGATTCCACAAGTCTTGGTGTTATCCGATTTTTAGTGTTATCCAATGCATTTTAAAATCCTGTGGGATGGATTGGATAACGTTAAAGCTCCATAGAGATACATTGTAACCGCACAGGCTTTAGCGGTTGTTATCAGATCCATCGCATAGGACCTTAACGTTATTCGATCCAATTCTCCTCCGCAGATTACTTAACGTTACGCAATTTTAGTGTTATCCGAGGTAAACGTTATCTGAGGTATTACTGTAGAATGGTAGCAGGGATGCCTTGCTTCTCTGTACCAAAGTGTTTCCAAGGAACTGTAGACTGAAGTTTATGGGGAAAAGATTATTTGGCAGATTACTGATCTGCTGTAAAAGGCGCAAATTTGCTATCCATTAATCTTGGCTAACTTTTATTATAACTTTTCCAGCCTATTTTCACTTAATTTCTGACATGTCATATAGATTGCTCATTATAGGCAGTAGAAAACTAAAGCTATGGGACAACAGGTGAATCAGGCATTAGTATTTATTAGGCTTTTGCCAACCAATGCATAGTATTTCTCCTTTTCACAGCAGTCCTGTAATGAAAGCCTGGCAAGTCCTTTCTCTTGTCTTCCTCCCATGAACAAGAAAATATTCCTGCTTTTTTGTCTTCATGTCTGTATGTAGACAACATCCAGAAGATTTCCTGTGGGAATGACATCTGGTACTTCAGTTATTAATTTTTAATAAGACTTGTTGCTACTTGTGCAAGTCCTATTTGCTATGGAAATACTTTTCTTTATTTGTATTAGATGCAATAATACTGAATAGAACTTATCTTTCCTGTGTATCCTGTGCAGATATTTCAGCTTCATCATTTCCCTGCTATATTCTTGCAAAAAGAAACGTGGCATTGGGAATCTGTAATACAAACAACAATTTAATATCTTAGCTGTTAAGGTGAGAAGTAGGTTTTGATTTTGTTTAAAGGGCAAAGTTAATTTGTGATGCATTCTCAAAAAATTCCAGTAGGTATTGGATGACTTGAAAATACATGGTATAGAGTTTGATGTACTAACATGATGATGGATCCTAATTGCGTACTTTTCTTTTGCCAGATTTTACCCATGGATGAGTTGGTGCATGATTTGGCCTCGGCCCTGGAACAGACTTCTGAACGGAATAAGCTGGATGAGCTTTGGGAAGAAATGACTCTCAGCCCAAGGCAGCAGAGAAGACAGCTTCGCAAACGACGAGGACGCAAACGGCGTTCAGATCTCACACACCAAGCAGACCATACCTGCTGCTACAGCGGGGCCTCTGAGTCCAGCCTGGATGAAGTTGTGGAGGACTGTCGGGAAGTGCTAACCGCTAATTTCAGTGACTCAGATGATGTGGCAGGAGCCAAATGTCATCCAACACTTAGTGCAGCTCTCAGGAGTAAGCCACATTCATGGCATGAGTCAGACTCATTCACTGAGAATGCACCTTGCCGCCCATTAAGGCGTCGTCGAAAAGTTAAGCGTGTAACATCTGAGGTGGCAGCTAGTCTTCAGCAAAAACTCAGAGTGTCAGAATGGAGTTATGAAAAGGGTTGCAGGTTCAAGTCTGCTAAAAAGCAGCGCCTTTCCAGATGGAAGGAAAATGCTCCCTGGACAGCAGCCAACCGAGGACTATGTGAGTCAGCAGAGGCCAGGACCTTCCTCAACAAAGGGGGAAGGAATGAGAGGATGGAATGTGAAGCAGAAGAACAGAAACAGGGTTCTGATGAAAATATGTCTGAATGGTGAGAAGTCAAGTCTTGTTTCAGATGCTATGAATGTTTTCTTTTACAGTTGTTTTTAAGTAACTAGTTATTCTTTATGTAGTTTATAGGACAATTTATTTTCTGGAATAGTAGCCGTGTTAGTCTGTGGTTCAGGCATCAAAGAAAACAAAACATTTTGTTTTGTTTTCTGAGAATTTATTTTCTGTACTGATATAATGTGCTCCATTCTTCTCAAGAAAAGGCACTGTCTGTGAGTGATACTTTGTTGAAAGCTTGTTTTGCAAGATACCTGTGGACAGTCTTTAGTACTATGCATGAGATAGATATGTCTTTAGTTCAATTGCTTGTTAGGAATAGTTAAATATCAGCCAGGCTTGGTTGCTGTTGTCATTCACACGTTGTACTGTAAGTGTGTTTGGCATTGTATCCCTAAGCATTGTGCTTCTAAAATCTCTTTTGGTGAACTTTGTAAGCCTGCCTGTTTTGGAGAAAACAGCAACAGAATTATTAGCAGCTTATTTCATTGTTATTGTGTGCTGTCAATCTTTTCCTACTTACGATGAACTTAGTAGGATTTTTTTAATATGCGAGATGTTCAATTAGAAATTTACCATTGCCGTCTCCCTATAAGTTTCCCTGAAGTTTTCATCTATCTACGACACCACACTGTCTTTCTGAACGCTGCTGTTCATAGGAACAGTAACATAATCTTTTTATTGTTTGGGTTACCTAAACTGATGTAGCTTTGTTGAGCTTGAGGTAGCTGTTCATATGCTTCTATTGGGTACTGATAAGTAGATTATAGAACTTCATTGCAGCTGAAATGATATGCTGAATTTCTCTGCCAATGTATGTGTGCCATAGCTTGTTGAATGCTAGATTTCAGACTGCCCATTTGTTTCCATCCTTGATGGTCATTTCTTTTTCATTTGTTGTGAAATGTTTTTGGTGATGGCCCAGAGTGACATTTGAGAGCCTTGCTGAATGGACTATAGGTTGCCTTTCAGGAAAGAAAATCCCTCCTGGAAGGCAAGTGACAGAGATAGAGTGTTCAGCTTCCTCCTCCTTTTTTAACCCAGGCTGACCTTCTGCACCTTCTCTTTGCCTCTTGTTTTCTTATTTTTATAGAAAATCAATACTTCTCCTGACACAAACAATAGCTCAGGAGCAAGGCGAAATGGGGGGAGAGCGGAGAACTGTCCATCACCTCTCACTTTAACTCTTCGAAACTATTTAATTATAGACATGCTTTCCTCCAGGTGTTTGCAACAGTGCAATTGCTAAATGAGGGCCATTTTAGCCAAAGATGGAGTGATCAATAACATTCTATAGCGGTAACTTGTCGGATCAATAGCATTCATTATTTTGTGGTTAAGGTAAGTAGCCTCTATTGTAACCGGAGGTCATTAATCAGTGCTTACTGGACTGCTCAGCCTATACCAAAGGGTAGCCCACTTTCTTGTGTGTAGCAAATAGGATCCCTTTTCCTAACAGTAGTTAGAAGACTTGCTATAATTTTGTATAATTGTGGCCTCCGCTGTTCATTCATGTAGTTTTGTTCTACTTTCCTACCTTTTTGTGATAGGGTGGTCTGTAATACTTTTGAAAGAAAACTCTAAGCAGCAAGGGAGAATAAAGAGGCACAACCTATCATTGACTTCTCACACCCAGCGCAAATGTGAATAGGCTAGAGGCTGGGCAATGATAGGTCTGGTAATTGTGTGATGTGCTCTCTGATGTTGCATTCTGAAGATTATGTTTCCCATTCAGTTGCATGCTCATATTTCTTGAACATGGTACAGAACAGAGATACTTTCAACTTCTTACTTTGGTAGATGGCAATTTAAAATTCAGACAGAAATAGCTGCAAGAATTTGTTTATAATGAGACTTTTAGCACCTTCTGCATGAAAAAGACAGCCTAGAGGCCTTCACACTAGCTGTAGAAAGAACTTGGGATGAGTTCATTTTATTCTCTTTTGAGGTCGAGATGTACTTGGTATTACAAATTTTCTAAGTTATATTAAGCAGATATAATCTGAAATTGATATAAAATTGAGAGATAAGTAATTTTCATATTCTAGCAGGTAAAAGCATTAAATGCTCTGGATTTCTTTTAAAGCCAAACACATAACTAGTTTTATTGTTTTTATAATGTCAAGACTTTTTAGTGAAAAGTGGGCTAAGATGACTAATGGGATGTCATTCATCTTCTGCCAAGATTTAGACCTCTGTAAACACTGTATAGCAAGTGTAGTTTTATTTGGACAGCTAGGCTACAGAATCCAAAACAATAGATAAAATTCCATGTGCAAAGCTTTGCTAGTTTTTAGCCTTTACACTTTGTTCAATTACCAGTAAGTTCAAGTAACAGTTCAGCTTTGCAACATTCTTACGAAATACTTCAGAGAGAGATAAAGTAAGCTTTATGGCAAAAAAGGGAGAAAGGTGAAATATAGTAGCATTTTAAAGATTTATTTCTGTCAAGTTTTTTGTGGAACAAAATTCATTTCCTCAGACACCGGAAACAGATTTCGATCTACAAAACCTTGCACTAAAATAAACTGTTAGTCTTTGAAGTGTTGAAGTTTTCTTCTTGCCAATATGCAAGACTGATTAATATGGCTACCTTGAAAACAGGAAGCTTTAGTAAGGTATTGAAGCTCTTTAATGGCTTTCATGATTTAAGTGGAAGGCATGCAAATAAGGTCGCCTACTTTTCTTTGGTAATCTGTCTGCATCAGTGTTTCCCAACCTTTGGGTTTTGAACTTCAATTCCCAGAAGCCTAAGTCAATCCCTCAAAGCACTGATCAGCCAACATACTGACTTAGGTTTTGGAAATTGAAGTCTCCCTATGGGGTGTGGGGCCCACATTGGGAAATACTCATCTGGGTACATATATCGATGCCACTTATTGGTGGCATAATGGTACCAAGTATGTATATGGACCTGGCTTACAACACCTTAGCTGTGCTTATTAATTACACTCCACAACAACAATTTTGCTACTGGGAATAACACATTTGATTTACATGACATCGACCATACTGATTCCAAATCTAAACTCAGAATTTGCCTATCACAGAGTTTAAGTTATAGGTGTGCTATAGCTCTTCAAATTGAATTGGGTAATGTATTTTTACACAGAAACATTATAACAGTTGCAACTACCACTATGGCTGCCGCCTCAGCTTAATCACGTCTCTTGGTGGCATGCATGTTACAGCAGTGGCTGGGCATTTCTGGGCAAGTCAGTGAGCTGATGTCAGAAATAGATATATAAGGCAAGATGGACCAAGGGCTTGTATCTAGTGTGAAACCATCTTGGATAGTACTGCTAGGCCATAGTGCATAACTTGGGGGTCCTCCTGGACTCGTGTAACTTGGGGGTCCTCCTGGACTTGCGACTACTGCTCGAAGAGCAGGTGGCAGTTGTGGCTAGGAGGGCTTTTGCACAACTTGGTGTGATTCGCCAGTTACGCCCGCTCCTAGATCGGGACTTCTTGCTCATGATCACACACGCTCTGATCACCTCCAGACTTGATTACTGTAATGCGGTCTACATGGGGCTGCCCTTGACGATCATTCAGAGGCTTCAACTGGTCCAGAATGCAGCTGCCCGGGTTGTGATAGGGTGTGGGCGGTATGCACATGCCTCACCGCTGCTTCGGGAGTTGCACTGGTTGCCAATATGTTTCCGGGTGCAATTTAAGGTGCTGGTTATTAACTTTAAAGCCCTACATGGTAGTGGGCCAGGATACTTAAGAGACCGCCTCACCCCAAGAACATCTGTCCATCCCACCTGAGCGGACCGGAGAGGCCTCTAGTAGTTCCATCTCCCAGAGAGGCACATCTCTCTGGTACTAGAAGGAGGGCCTTCTCTGTGTCTGCCCCGGCCCTATGGAACCTCCTGCTAAAGAAGCTACATCTCCAGACAGAGCTGCTGCCCTTTAGGAAGAATCTAAAAACATGGCTGGCGGGACAGATATGGGGTGCAGAAGGTATAATGACCCCAGCACACTGGATGATCTGAGCCCCTTTCTTTCTCTTAGTAGTTGTAGCATTTGGTGTGTTTTTACTCTTTTTTAGATTTTAATTTAAAATTTTAACAGTTTTAAGGTTTTTAGATGGAAGCTTCCACTTCCTAATTCTGGGCTTTACCTGCCCAGAGAAGGATAAGACTAACATCCTCTGGCCAGGAGGAGGAATGGACTTCAGCTGTTTGTGCTGTGTTGTTTTTTCTTATTGTAAGCCGCCTTGAGTCGCCACAGCGAGTGGGCAGCGATATAAATCTAAATTAATAAATAATAGTGCGATTGTTTTGACCTAAGATGAATAGGCGCAGCTGTGTTAATAAACTAGACAATTTTTGCTACATTTGTGACGAATACATCCTGAGTGATCAGCACAAGAACCTAACCAAGAAGGTGAGATTTGCTTACTTAAGATTCTGATGTCCTAGGCAGAATTGGACTTCAGATTTGGATTCAGCGCACTTGATTTAGTGTAGGACACATGGATTAGACTAAGTAACAGACTTGTGTGTGTGTGTGTGTGTGTGTGTGTGTGTGTGTGTGTGTGTGTGTGAGAGAGAGAGAGAGAGAGAGAGAGAGATATGCAGTGTTGTGATCAGCAATTCATGCTGAAATTGTTACATCTTACTGTGCCATTTTACCTACTGTCTCATTTGATTTAGTTAAAAAGAAACAAAGTGGCTTCTAATTATATTTATTAATTTCTAGCGATGTTTTACAAAATACAGTAATACCCCGGATAACGTGAGTACCGTATAGCGTGAAAACCGCATAACGTTACAAGATTTTCGGAAAAATCTTGTATCGAATAACGCGATTTTTAACGTTATCCGATACAGTCGTTCTTAGCAGCAGGGTGGCTGGAAACCCGAATGGGGTTCTCTGTTCAGCTTCCCAGCCACCTTGCAGCTACGGAGGCAAGGGTGGGGAGGCTGGAAAGCTTATGGGGGGCTCCCCCGTTGGCTTCCTCAGCCACCCCACAGCTGCGGAGGCAAGGGCGGGTGGCTAGGGAAGCCGACAGGGAGTCCCCGTCAGCTTCCCCAGCCACCCTGCAGCTGTAGATCGGGTCCTCTGATCTCTCTGGAGCAGACAGGGGACACGATCCAAGCTTTTTTTGGGCTTCCCCGACGTCCTCAGCCAGGGCAGCAAGCCAGAATGTCGGGATTTGAACCCTGACATTCTGGCTTGCTGCACTGGCAGAGGACATCGGGGAAGCCCAGAAACAGCTTGGATCGGGTCTCCACACCTCTCTGGACCCGGCGGGGGGGGTCAGAGACCCCAAAATTGGTAAAAAAAGGACAATTTTTTTTTACCAATTTTGGGGTCTCTGACCCCCCCGCGGGGTCCAGGGAGGTGGGGAGACCCGATCCAAGCTGTTTCTGGGCTTTCCCAACGCCCTCAGCCAGTTCAGCAAGCCAAAATGTCAGGGTTCAAATCCCGACATTCCGGCTTGCTGCAGCCTCAAAGAGGGTGGGGGAACTTCAAAATTAGCGCACATCGGGTCTCCCGACCTCCCTAGAGCCAATACGCGCTATTTTTGAAGTTCCCCCATCCTCTTTGAGGCTGCAGCAAGCCAGAACGTTGGGATTCGAATCCTGACATTTTGGCTTGCTGCAGCCTCCAGGGAGGTGGGGGAACTTTGGAAACAGCTTGGATCGGGTCTCCCCACCTCCCTGGACCCGGCCGGGGGGGGGGGGTCAGAGACCCCAAAATTGGTAAAAAAAAAATGTTTTTTTTTACCAATATTGGGGTCTCTGCCCCCCCCCCGGCCGGGTCCAGGGAGGTGGGGAGACCCGATCCAAGCTGTTTCCAAAGTTCCCCCACCTCCCTGGAGGCTGCAGCAAGCCAAAATGTCAGGATTCAAATCCCGACGTTCTGGCTTGCTGCAGCCTCCAGGGAAACAGGGCTTTTTTTTAACATTGTGTGATCAATGTATCGCACAACGTTAAAAACCGGATAACGACGGGACTTGTGGAACCAAGTCATAACGTTATCCGGGGTACTAGTATAACAGCATTACAATGAAACAAAGCAGAATAATTAGCTGGAGGGGGGCAACATTAAAATGATGGGGATGTTAGTGGATGTTTATTTAAAGTATTAGAATGACTGGAGAGTATCCAGAGGAGATCTGGAATACTGTGCAGAAACCAAAATTAGTTGGCATCTTTATGAAATTAAGATGCAGTGAAATTATTGATAACTTGGCATATTAATAAGTGTAAATATGCTTTTTTGCTACATAAAGTTTAATTATTCCTTCTATACCGTACCAGAGAAAAGGTAATTTTATCTACAGTATCTGATTATATCAATGGTGTTCCTTTGTTCTAATTAACTAATCTAATATTAGGTTTTTGGTTAAAATACAGTTTCATCATTAAGAAGGATGAAATGACTGCAAGGTCGAGATATTCTGTAATTTTGCTTCTTGTGAAACATGTCTCATGTCATCACCCATTTATCCTTGGTAACGACCAATCAGCTTTGTTCATTTTTTCATACCTTAATTATCCTTTAACAGATTGCTGATGATACAAGGGGAAGATATATTTGTATTCCTTGCAGTTATCTTTCTGTGGACACATCTCATGTTTGTTCATTCTGTCACAGCTGTACAGTGCTAAATAGCTATATTCTCTGTGTCTTTAGCATTGTAACACATTATACCTGGAATTGCTGGGGCAAACCTGTGATAGCACTGCTTAACAGTAGCTTTAAAAGCTGACCTGGCTTCCCTTAAAACCTTTTAAGTTGCTTCCGACTTGACCACATTGTATCCTGTAACTGTGGAGAAAGCAAGATTTGAGGGGGATTCCAAGGAAGCAACATGCAAGCGCCGGATTTATTTTAAATCACTTCTGTGTATTCTCTGCTTAGGATACTTTAGAAAGAGTTGCCATAAGTCAACAGTGACTTGCTGGTGCACAGTTATTATAATTAATAACATAACTACAACTATCAAGTACATTGTAATAATACAGTCCATTTCCCCCTATATTTTATATGTTGAATTTTTCAAAGAAGGAGAAGTCCAGCTGTTCTTTAATTTTTAAAATTATATGTTAATAGTTTCTTGAAAGTTGTCTGTGACTTGTCTTTCCATACTTTGAGGGTGTTCTGTTTTGTCCAACTGTTTTCATGTATTCTGCAAACTGTACCAAATAACTGAGGAAAAGTATGTTTTAGATTCTGTGGTTGAGCTCTAATCCAAGCATACTGATGCTTGAATTCCAGAAACACATGGTCATTGGGGTTTTTTTTTCTTTATTTACTATATGGTTTTCCTTAGTTTTCATTATCTTTGGAGGAGAAAAAGTGTTAAAAATAGATCTCAATGCTATGTAGTGTGTTACTGTTTTATATTTTATTTTTCATCACTCAGTGAATATACAGTAATACCCCGGATAACGTGAGTACCATATAGCGTGAAAACCGCATAACGTTACAAGATTTTCGGAACAATCTTGTATCGAATAACACGATTTTTAACGTTATCCGATACAGTCATTCTTAGCAGCAGGGTGGCTGGAAAGCTGAACGGGGTTCTCCGTTCAGCTTCCCAGCCACCCTGCAGCTAAGGAGGCAGGGGTGGGGAGGCTGGAAAGCTGATGGGGGGCTCCCCCTTTGGTTTCCCCAGCCACCCCACAGCTGTGGAGGCAAGGGCGGGTGGCTAGGGAAGCCGACAGGGAGTCCCCGTCAGCTTCCCCAGCTACCCTGCAGCTGTAGATCGGGTCCTCTGATCTCTCTGGAGCAGGCAGGGGACACGATCCAAGCTGTTTCTGGGCTTCCCCGATGTCCTCAGCCAGGGCAGCAAGCCAGAATGTCGGGATTCGAACCCTGACATTCTGGCTTGCTGCACTGGTTGAGGATGTCGGGGAAGCCCAGAAACAGCTTTGATCGGGTCTCTCCACCTCCCTAGACCCGGCAGGGGGGTCAGAGATCCCAAAATTGGTAAAAAAAAAGTCTGTTTTTTTAAACCAATTTTGGGGTCTCTCCCCCCCCCCCCCGCTGGGACCAGGGAGGTGTGGAGACCCGATCCAAGCTGTTTCTGGGCTTCCCCGACGTCCTCAGCCAGTGCAGCAAGCCAGAATGTCAGAGTTCGAATCCCAACATTCTGGCTTGCTGCACTGGCTGAGGATGTCAGGGAAGCCCAGAAACAGCTTGGATCGGGTCTCCACACCTCCCTGGACCCGGCAGGGGGGGGGGTCAGAGACCCCTTAAATTGGTAAAAAAAACAGACCTTTTTTTAAAAACCAATTTTGGGGTCTCTCCCCCCCCCCGCCGGGTCCAGGGAGGTGGGGAGACCCGATCCAAGCTGTTTCCAAAGTTCCCTCACCTCCCTGGAGGCTGCAGCAAGCCAAAATGTCAGGATTCAAATCCCGACGTTCTGGCTTGCTGCAGCCTCCAGGGAAACAGGGCTTTTTTTAACATTGTGTGATCAATGTATCACACAACATTAAAAACCGGATAACGACGGGACTTGTGGAACCAAGTCATAATGTTATCCGGGGTACTAATGTACTTGGTTTCTCTTTCACTCCCAATAGAGCAGTTTCTGCAGTAGCATTAGCCTCATATTATCCTTAAGTTACTTTTTAGGTCTCTGTATGACTTAACACGTTTTCATCAGGCCATGTGTTGGAATTAGCAAACCTCAGGCTTGGACAGTCTACTTGATTTTTTTACTAGAAGCTGGAGATCTGCTGGTCAGAAACAGGTGCAAGATAATGAAAGAATTCTAAGGCGAGGAGAGTCGCAAGAATAAAATGGATTCACAGAGACTGTATTAATAAACTCACCCTTGATTATTCCAAGTTTTCTTCCTTTCAACATTACATTTTAGATTAGTTGGGAAACCTTTTGTTTCTGTTATTCTTTAATACAGTGGTACCTTGCATAACGAACGCATCATATACCGAAAAATTTGCACAACGAAGCATTCATTATGCAATGGTGATACCCCGCCTAACGAATTTTTTTCATTATGTGGGGTTTTTTTTTGGTAACCAGGGTATGCCCACTTAATGGGAACCCCGGTTAACAAACTTTTTTTTCTTTATGCGGGGTATCTCCCATAGGGAACTGCATAATGAAAAAAACCCGCATAGTGAATAGCTCCGTGGGATGGAGTTTTTCATTATGTGGGGTTCTACTATAGTTGTTTTTTCCCTAAGGCTTGGGATTTAAAAATCCTTGTCAAACTGCTATAAATTGTTTACAGAATTAGACCTACTTTCTGTCCAACCTGGTCTGTCGTATGTGTTGTTCATTTTAGTTACTCTTAGAGTCCTGAACACAAAAGTGAATAAAAGAACACTGTTAATGTTTGGAAGTGCTTGAGACGGATGATGGGTCATTGTGAAATACTATAGATAGTTACAGTGAGGAGTTGGAAAGTAGGCAGTGATAAATACAGATATACTTAATTCACTTTTTTTTTCTTTTCAGTGAAACCAGCAGTGTGTGCAGCAGCAGTGACACTGGTCTTTTCACCAATGATGAAGGTCGCCAAGGTAACCCTAGGAGCTGCTCCTTTTCTTTTTAATTTTTTGTTTGTATGGGGAGATTGGGCAAGGTAGTTGTGAACACTATTGGGGAAAAGTCACAGTGAAGATCTATTCTTTTTTAAAAACCAAATAATCTGTAGAACTCAAGAAATAGTATTGCCACCACACATATAATGAATGGCAGGATACTCTGTTTTCATACACCTTGCTCTACAAGTTCATGATTTTTTATTTACAAATAATGTTTCCTTTTGATTATTCCCTCTGTTTAGCAGGTAACAACAACACAGAAATGTGGAGAGATCATCTCAGTCTTATTACCCTTGGTTTTTTCAACAAACGAGCATTTTGTATAACAAAGTTACTGTAGTAATATTTAAAATAGAAAAAAGTATCTTTTCTTACAGTTAGAATCTGTAGTTACAGTCTTTAGAGACCTGGTTAAACTGCTGTACTGCAACCAAAAGGTTGTGAATTCGATCCTGAACAGGGGTACAAGGTTGACTCAGCCTTCCACCCTTCTGAGGTCAGTAAAATGAGTACCCAGCATGTTGGAGGCAAAATGCTAATTAACTTGTGAACTGCCCAGAGAGTGCACTAAGTGCTATGGGGTGGTATATAAGTGTGATTGCTTTACTTGCTTTGTTTTGCAGTCAGAAGTGGGGGGAAAGGAAAAATGGAGTCTCCAACATGTGGAAGACTCTCAATGCTTGTTGCTTGGAAGAAGGTCAGAAAGGAAAGAGGGTTATCAATAAAATGGAAACAAAAGAAAGGAAAAGGGAGCAAGGGTTTGCTTCAAATGGCAGAGGCAGGAAAAGAACTTTATCAGTCAAGTTAGTTGCAAAGAATAATCACACTAGACTGTAAAGGACATTGATACCCAGTGTTAGTGCATACAAAATTGCTATTATATGAAAAAAATCTTTTAAGTTTTAAAAAAGTCTGCTTTCAAACCTATGCAGTGTTGCTTCATAGATAGGTGTCTTTCAGACAATTAACTGGATAATAGTTACTTTTTGCAGTAAGGTCATCCCCAGTTGTATATCATGTACTAAAGAGAGAAAGTAATTTTAAATTTCTTGGAAGGAGCTAATGCTTCATTGAATATAACATCTGCTGTGAGGAGTTACAGGATGTTATTTAATGTCATTATATGATTGTTTTTGTTTTGTCTGCTTATTATAATTACAACATGAGATAGTTAATTTAAAAATATTTCTTTCCCTGGGCATTAACATTATAATTGGGTATATTGTTTATACACCAAAAGGTAAAGGAGATATTTGCTTTAAAATACTAAAAAAGTAACCTTCAGGTGAGGTGAAATATATACTGTATAGTATAAAATTGTATCTTTTCTTAGGTGAGAAAGCAGGTGTGTTACATTAGGAATATTTGAGAAAATTCCATTTGTCTGTTTATTCTCTCATAATCAAAGAGTATAAGTGGTGGTGGTGAATTTTCACTAATCAATGAGGTGGTTGCTGCCCTTAGGTGCAATCTGGCATTTGGTCAGGAATGTAACCAGTACCTCATTAATTATTAAAACCCTGTCCATAGTAGTGACACTTCTTTACCACCCCATAGTGCTTAGTGCACTCTCTGGGCAGTTCACAAGGTAATCAGCATTTTGCCCTCAACACACTGGGTACTCATTTTACCAACCTCAGAAAGATGGAAGGCTGAGACAACCTTTAGTCTTGTCAGGATCAAACTCCGATCGTGAGCAGAGTTTTGCCTGAGTACAGTAGTTTAACCACTGCGCCATGAGGACTCTTCTGCAGCTTATGCTACTTCACTTACAGAAATGTAACGTGACAATTGGATTCTGCCCTTTATATTTAAAGGGAAGGCTGCTTGTATCTATGTTATCACTAAGGCATAATTTGATATTTATTTATTTATTTATTTATTTATTACTCACATTTCTACTGCCGCCCCCTCACCAAGATGACTCCGGGCAGCTTACACATAAAACAAAACTTTACAAAAACATTTTAAAAACATTAAAATTAGATTTGTTTAAAATTTAAATTTTTTTTTTAAAAAATGCCCTCCCAATGCCACATCACAAGATTTTTCAAAAGCTGACAGCCCGGGCAAAACTTAAACAAGCCAGCCCAGGATGGCTATTTCCCCAGCCGCCCCCCATACCACTGTGCAAGTCAGGTCTTGTGAAAGGATACCATATGTTCACATGGTAATAGAATTCATTGTATGCTCAAGGGTTTTAGCGACTTTTTGGTCAGGTTATTCTGCTATGATAATAGAATAGACCATACTGCCAACAACTCAACACTAAGTGCCAGGCAGCGGTTAACTAACCTGACAACCCTGAGGTTGCTCATGGTATGGTTACACAGAAAGAGCCTCCTCAAAGATTATGATATTTTTTGAAACACAATCTGGCGTACTCTGTTAATGGTAACCTTGTGTTGCCGGATAACCTTTCTCACACTAGGTTAGGCCAAAAGAACTGCAGAATGGACTCGCCAAAAGGTGGCTTCATTTTGCCAATTTCACATCTGGCCTAGACACGGAAGAAGAAGATGAAGGGGCTTTAGCAATAGGGTATATTTGAGGTTTTGAATTTTTTTTTTGCTCCTCTCTTAGGTGATGATGAGCAGAGTGATTGGTTCTATGAAGGAGAATGTGTTTCAGGATTCACCGTCCCGAACCTCCTACCCAAGTGGGGTCCTGACCGTCAGTCTGACATGGAACGCATGGACTCCAGTCTTGAGAAAATCTCAGATCCAACATTTCTTTTGCCTTCACGTCCTGCTACAAGAGGTTAGGGTCCTTATGGACATTTTGAAGTTTATTTCTGTAATTCAAAACCTTGATAATTGTATGGAATTTTGCTGAGTTTGTTAGTGAGTTTATAACAACAGGTTTGTTTTCAGTTCTCTTAGAATGCAATATAGGTTCTTCTGTATTCTAGCTTACAATGTTTCATGGCCTCTCTCATTCTTTGGTATTTTCTTCTCCCCCCAGGATTTCATGCTCGCTTGAGCCGTCTTCCCAGTGTTGCTCCTCGTTGCCTCAGGAAGGGTCGTAGGAGACTGGTTAGCAAGGTATTGCTTTTCAGGAGCTGGTGATTTGATTTGTAACTACAAGAAACATGTATGCTGTCAAATGTAGCTTATTGATTCAACTATGGTTTGAGTGTTGGCGCATGTAAAACTTCTCCAGCTTTATTCAACTAGTCTCAGTAAAGTCATTTTGGTGCTGGGTGTCATCACAGAAATTATTGTAATGGATTTTTTGGAATAGTAGCCGTGTTAGTCTGTGGTTCAGGCATCTCAGAAAACAAAACAAAATAAAGTAAAATAAAAATGAAAAACACAGTAGCACTTTAAAGACTAACTGCTATATTTTCACTGTTAGCTTTCGTGGATCAAGCAGGTCTGATGAAGTGGACTTGATCCACGAAAGCTAACAGTGAAAATATAGCAGTTAGTCTTTAAAGTGCTACTGTGTTTTTTTAATTTTTATTTTACTTTATTTTGTTTATTTTCTTTTGTTTTCTGAGATGTTGTAATGGAAAATACTTTAAGAGGTGGTAGTGTAGAGTGGATGGACTGGAAGTCTGGGGACCTGGATTAAAATCTTCTCTTCCCTATGAAAACTCAAAAAAGGTGGTTCTGGTAAAATCACTCCTTAAGTTTCTCATATACAGGTACCTGTACCTTGAAAACCCTATCAGTCTCAGTTTAAGTTAGCAACAGAGATAACAAGTTAGCTGAGTATAAATGTGCAGTGTGAAAGAGGCAGTTGAAGTACAATGTAGTTGGAAGACTTTTGGTAAAAAAGGGATATCCCAAGACTGAGGAGAAGTATTATTGTTAGTTAGGAAAGTGGAAATAAACTTTTGTAAAACTTGGGGAGCCTACTGTAGTGGAGTAGTCTTTGCTGTATTGTATTGAAATGCTGAAAGATATTGTCAGTTTCAGGGCTTCTCTTTTTGAGTTGTGTTTCATTGGGATTTCTTGTCTCTTTTGGTATCTTTCCAGGTGTTAAAGTTGGAGTTTTGTAATTTTGGCTTTCTAAGCTTTGCTAAGGAGAGAGGAGGAAAAAGATAGACTGTAGAAATGTGTTATGGAAACCTAGACCCACATCTTTTGCGCACAGAGATCTTGTTAGGAAAGGCAAATCCATGTCTTGGTAGAAGCTCTTTATAAAAAACCACACACACAAGTTGAGCTTGGGTGCACCAAAGCTTCCACTGCAAGCTTACTGTCCTCAAGCAGTAGGTTAGGACAACAGATTTCTCCTGCAGAAAAGTTGTTGGTTCATTTAAATGTCCATTCATAGGATCAGAATAATAGAATGAATTTACTGATGTTGATAACTTTTTTAAAATAGAGATTGAATAGCCATCTGGCAGAAGTGCTTTGGATTTTGTCCTTTGGCAAATGTTTGGCTCAATGACCCCAGAATCTCCCCCAGCTCTTTAATTTTTTTTTTTTTGGGGGGGGCAGCCAATTAAGCACTCTAGTGTACAGAGAGTAGTATTTTTCTTGTTTTCTATATCTTCGTTAGATTCTTCACACTGCTTTGTTCTCCTTCTCTTGCTAAGTTAAATGCAGCTTCATTTGTCTTGGGTGTCTTGGGTGTGGACTACCAAGCTGCTGGTAAGAGCCTAAGGCTGCATGCTTTTTGGAAGTGCCTCTAATGAAGCAAAATGAGAAGAATAATATTTATTTGTTTAATGAATCTTCATCACCTTAAAGGGATCTGTGTCATTTGCAGTGGAGGTCACTGTTCCCCTTCACCCTCCTCTTCTAAATTGTAATAATAAATAATGAGTTTCATTCAAAGCTCCCCGCAAGCGAGCTGCTAATTACCCAAAGTACGGCTTGTAATTTACACAGTAATAAACCGTAAATTTAAACATTATGGCACTTTAAGTTAATAATTTCTGTGCTGTAACAAATAGCCCATCTCTCACTCTGGCTGCTGCTTTTCTGCAAACCTTTTCTTTGGGGTGGGTGGGTGTTGTTCTGGATTCTTGGGCAAAAGCACAGTGATATTTCTGTTGATTGGATTGTACTCTCAGTATTGTGGAAATTTGTTTCTGCATAACAGTGTATGCAGCAATACATAAAATGATACATTGGGCCTAATTTGTAAAAAAAAAATTGCTTATTTTTTTTTTAGGAATGTGCCATTTCTTTCTATTTTAGGTATCTTAACCTTTTCTGGCACATTAAAGTGAAAAACAAGTGGCTGCTGAATTAGCAAACTTGCTCAAAGTCACATATAATTCTACCAGAAATAGCTGCAAGATACTTGAGCTGGTGAATTGTTTGGGGTTTTATTGTCCCATGCTAGCAATTAATAGATTGATCACTGCCCATAGTGAACAAGCGCACTCTGGATGGTGTACAAACAGCAAGAAGATCATATTATAAACCACAAAATGTTTGGCTTGACATGTTTAATCACCATGTAAGCAAACATAGGAACAAAGAATTAAATGGTATAGTATCTTTTGCTAAATGAAGATAATTAAATTAAAACCTCATACTAACATCATAACCATCTAAAGTCTAAAAAAGTCTGACCAGGTTATCCTCCTATCGTGATAGAGTAGACCATACTGCTGGCGACTCAATGCTGAGTGTCAGGTAGCGGTTAACTAACCTGACCACCCTGAGGACTCACGGTCTTGGATGCTGAAGTCCACAGGGGCCAAGTGGATTAAATCCCACTTGAATACATCTTGATGGATGGCAGCAGCTTCATCCATACTGGGCTGAGTCTGATGAGGACTCAGGACCAGTAAGTGACTCTCGGAGCTGAATCAGTGGTACGGTTGTCATGCTGTGGTCCGGAAGGCAGATGAAAGGCCACTGCATTATATTCTCAGGACAGTCTTCATGGCTGATTGCTATAAGGATCACCAATATTCAGATTCGGAATGGCAGAAGAAGAAGAACTATCTAAACCTAGGTTAATGGGACATGCCATGACAAGTAATCACAGATTTCCAGGTGTAAAATTATTAAAAGCTATTCTAAAGAGTTCATTTTTTAGCATCTTTCTGAAGGAAAGATGATGCTTGGGAATCACCAATGGCAGCTTGTTCCACATTAATGTGTATGGGCAGAAAAACCTGATTTCTGGTTGCGGATTTTCTGGCCTCTCTTGCCACAAGGAATGAGCTAGGGGAGATGATCTTCCCACGCTTGCATGCTCTTTCCCCCTTAAAATTGGCATTCCACTCAACCCTCCATTTGTACTCAATTGAGGCTGCTCCATATTTAAATACATGGATCAACTACCTCATTTGTAGCTGCTGATTCAGTCTTTCGCCTTGTCACTTTGTGTTTCAGGAGACCATCATGAGTGGCATGGGCACTGAGAGGATTAGCCACATTGTCGGTGATTCCTGCCAAAAAGAGTAAGCATGTGTTGCTGACCAAGTTTAAGAATCTGGGGAGTGGGAGGCTTTTAGTATAGAGCAGTTATGGTGAACCTTGGCACTCCAGTTGTTATTGAACTTCAGTTCCCAGAAGCCCAAGTCCCTGTGAATCCACATGAATGGGTTTACTGCACGTACTGTTGCTGTCATTCATTGGGACTTGGGCTTTTGGGAACTGAAGCTCAAGAACAGTTGGAGTGCCAATGTTCACCATTACAGGTATAGAGTGAGACTTTCCCTTGTTAAATTGCATGCCCCTTTTAACTTGAGGGGAATCAATCCAGTTTTCCATAGCACCAGCACCTTAAAAAGGGGGTAATATGTTTGACTTTCTCCATTTCCTTTCCTCTTCCTGCTGTCTTGAAAAATAATGTTGCGCTGCTAGCTACTAATAGAATCTTTTTTCTCATTCTTTCATGGTATACATTTACAAAATTAAATTTATTAAAGTTAAAATTTATTAATCTACCCAGTGTAGATTAATAAAAGAAAATTCAGCATTGGTAGTACCAGTGATGCTAGGCCATGAGGGCTGCCACAGTTGTGACCAATTTTATTTACAATTTTTTTATTTACAATTTTATTTATTTTATAAAGTAACTTCTAGATACTCAAAAGCTGGAATGGATGACAGCCTAGAGGCAAAAAATCTTTATATGTTTTCATTTTTTACACCAATACATTGTAGCTGGGTAATGCTACTTTATGCTTTGATGAGTGATATTAAAGGTAAAGGTCGCGCTTGCTTGAAAGCCAGCCGTATCCAACTCTAGGGTTCAGTGCTCATCTCTGTTTACAAACAAAGAGCCAGTGCTGTCTGTGTCTGCAGACATTTCCATGGATATGTGGCAGGCATGCCTAAACACCATAGTACATAGAATGCTGTTTACCTTCCTGCCGAAGTGGTCCCTATTTATCTACTTGCAATTTCTTGCTTTCAAACTGCTAGGTTGACAGGAGCTGGGACAGTGATGGAAGCTCATTCGGGTAATGAACTGCTGACCTGCTGGTCTTCCAAGTCAGCATCTTAACTGCTTGAGCCACCAGTCCCAAAATGATGAGTGATAGAGGCACATAAAATACTCTCTATTTAGTGTCCTGCCATGATAAGCTCAGCTATGTATAAACAAGCTTATTAGCAGCATTTAATAAGTACATCAGTTGTCTCAGACTCTTTTCACTTCCCCAAACTCCAGTTTGTCTTTTATTCCATCTCCAAACCATGAGAATAATGAAGCAGCTTTGTGTAGCCAAGCAAAAGGAAAGATAGACAGCTCCTCTAAATATCATGCCCAGCACACAAACATCCATTGATGCCTAGAGTAGTTCTCTTATCTTAAACCGGTCTTTAGTGCCTTGTGGATGTTTAATCTTCTCTTTGCACCTGTTTTCCCTGTTTCTTTCAATTCTTTCATGCTGCTTCCATTTTCATCTCTTCTGCCATTTCTTTCTAGTTTCTGGTTGCCATCAGTGGGAATGAGAGATCGTAACCAGGTAAACTGGCTTTACTTTGCTTTCTTTATATATCGTTACTTGATTGATATTTCTTGAGCAAGAACGAAATACTGGTTTCTATTTCAGATTGTTACCTGTATACAATAAGTAAACCAGATTTTTTGTGGTCTTTGTTGTGCTCTAGCAGACCATAGGGTCCCCCAATGTCAAGCAGGTTCCCAGACATTTGCTTTTCTGAAATTTCTGTCACTCTTTCTATTTATTTAAATACATGTTATTTTCCTAATTTATAAATGTAGCTTTCCATTTGAGTAGTATTAAAAGCTAAGTAATTTCCAGAGCCTATATTGTCCTTTTCCACTTTTATAAAGAAGCTTTACTGCTTGTTGTAGCTGCTTTGACTCTGGTGTTCATCCATACTGATTTCTCCTCTGCTGTGTTTGTAAGAAAGAAAGCGTCAGAAGGAAAACTAGAGCACAGAACTGATATTCCTGGATTGTTTATACTTTGGTTGTTGTTGTGTGTGTGTGTGTTACTGACTCCAGCTGTGAAGAAGCAAAAGCCACTAACATTGGTACCTTCTGATAAATCACACAAATGTAAGAGATTTGTGACTAACTCCTGAGTGTGCAATGAGGTTTAGTTCAGTAACCACACAAAAAAATGAAATGAAGCTTCTGGATCAATTGAAGAATAGTTCTCCTTTTAAATTCGAGAATATTGTAGTGCAGGTGTTCTCAACCTTTTAAAGTCACACTCCCTCAGACAGCTTCAGGGGCCAGATTTCCATTTTGCCCTTCCTCCAGCACATGGCACTTCCTGGTGTGGTGGAGGTAGTGGGGGGCACATGAAATGGTGCAGCAAGCCACAGGTTGAGAATCCCTGCTGTAGTATTAACAGTTATGCTCCTTCCTGTTCAATATTGCTATACTGATGCTCAGATTATTGCCCCTTGTCTTAAACTTGTCTTTAGTACATTTGAGTACTGTCATTTTATCCTCATCCTCCACAGTGTTTCTGAAAATTGTTTTTTATTTCAATATGCTTAGTCTTAGTAATTCTCAAACATGGATACTGCTATGACTCTTCCAGAACTTTAACTTGTTTATTTATTTTTTATTTTATTTATTTACATTTCTATACCTCCCTTCTCACCGGGGTGACCCAGGGCGGTGTACATCATCATAAAAGCATAATAAAACCCAACCCAAACCCATTGTTAAGAAACTTCAAAATTACAATTATAAAATTTAAAAAGTTTTTAAAATTTGTAAACATCCACAGGTCCCAATAATCATTTAAAAGTTAAAACTCAAAAACACAAGATTTAAAAGATTAAAAGATTAAAAGACCAGGAGGGAGAGGGAGCTCAAACAAGCCAGCGAGCTGGGGTCATGGTACCGCCAGGACCCCATACCTGTCCCGCCAGCCATGTTTTTAAGTTCTTCCTAAAAGACAGCAAATCCATCTGAAGACTTAGCTCAGTTGGTAGGAGGTTCCATAGGGCTGGAGCGGACACAGAGAAGGCCCTCCTTCTAGTGCCAGAGAGATGTGCCTCTCTGGCCGATGGAACAACTAGAGAGCCTCTCCGGTCCGCTCTGGTGGGACGGACAGATGTTCTTGGGGTGATGCGGTCTCTTAAATATCCTGGCCCACTACCATATAGGGCTTTAAAGGTGATAACCAGCACCTTGAATTGCACCCGGAGGCAAACCGGCAACCAGTGCAGCTCCCGAAGCAGAGGCAAGGCATGTGCATACCCCCCACACCCGATCACCACCTGGGCAGCCGCATTCTGGACCAGTTGAAGCCTCCGGATGGTCATCAAGGGCAGCCCCATGTAGAGTGCATTACAATAATCTAGTCTGGAGGTGGCCAGAGCGTGGTGTGATCATGAGCAAGGAGTCCCGATCTAGGAGCGGGCGTAACTGGTGTATTACACGAAGTTGTGCAAAAGCCCTCCTGGCCACGACTGTCACCTGCTCTTCGAGCAGTAGTAGCTTTTGATATGCTGAGGATGAGTGTCTGATAAAGGCCATGAAAATGTGTTTTCTTTTCTACCCACCAAATTATATGGAAAGTTATGGCAGGTTTATTTGAAAGCAAACAGTAAGGCTAGGACCTGCAAATGCTGGTGAAGGTAGTTACTAGGGTGAACAGTGCCACTTGGGTCAACTACAAGAGCCTATGCTACATTTTATGCTATCTGTTATTGATTTTTGCATTTAAAAAAGTATGGTCTTCTTGGGTTTGGACCAGTATGTATTAATGAAGAATTGCCTGTTTTAATTTATGTGCCAAACTTATAATCCATCTGCAAACAAATCTTGTTACATAGAGAATATAACTGTAATGTAAAACTTCTCCTTACTATCTGTTAGTATTCTAAGTACTTTAGGATTTATAAATAGGATTGTTTTGTGACTGGAGAATTCTTTTTCAGAATTCAAACTAGAACTGAGCCAGTTATTCAATGGAATATTTGGTACAATCTTCTTGAGACTGGGCCATTGTAAGAAATTTTAATGTTTGGTTGCTTTCCCATGCAGAAATCTTCATATGTACATACAAAACTCATAGATTAGGGATAGTCTTTGAGGCTTACTACTTTTAAAGGTTTGTGCACACATAAAAGTTTTAATGTGCAGAGGCATTCAGCCATTTAATGCACACCATGTTGTCTGGACTCAGGAGGACTATTATCACATGGCCTGCTTAATGTTTTAATAGGTCTTAGTTTTTTCTAAAAACTCCAAGTACTGCTCTATTACCTTCTAAAAGAAAACTGAGTTGTGATAAAAGGTCTGTGTATAAGTAATTTATTTTCTATATGTAGATTGTCATGATAACTGGATTTGTGAATTTTTTTAATGCACTGGCGAAACTGACCACTTTGGTTACTCACATCCCTATTAAGAACAGTTTGTATTTGTGGTTTCACTTTGCAAGCTGTCTTCATTTGCTGTTAATGACTAGGCAAATAGTTTCCAAGTTGATGAAGTTCATAATAAGATCTTGTGGTAGAAATTGGCTATAATCACATGCATTGGCAGCTATGTGGATGTTTTCTTGCTCACCTGGAAAAAAAATAAAAAATGTTCATTTCACAGCTCAGTGTATCAGTGAATTTAGGTGTGTCCATAGTCCACCTGGTTTGTGTCCTTTGGTCTGCAGTGGTAGGTATTGATTTACTGCTTACCATAGAAGAATCCAGGGGACCCTACACTAGTGGGCGAGAGTAAATCTACCATCCTTATGTAAACGATGTTACTGGGTCTGCTGTTAACCAAGTTTTTATTTTTTGTTTCTAGTTAAATCCATTATCTCCTCTATATTCCTTGGATGTTCTTGCTGATGCCTCCCACCGAAGATGCTCCCCAGCGCACTGCACTGCCAGGTAATTGTTATGTTCTCTTTTAATTATAGGGAAATATTATAGTATTATCTGCTGGGTTTGTGGGCATCTCTGTCTCATACTTGCACACGCACACAGGGACAATTAAAGCACTAATTAAAATGATACCTCCAAAAAAGAAGGGTATAAAAACAATTCTGGTCCAAAAACCCTATTGAAAAAGAAATGCTTTTTCTGTGCAGCAGAAATCTATTAAGAAGCAGTAGTTCTGCTATGTATTATTCTTTCAAAAATAATCCTGGATTATAGACACAGAAGCAGTATTTCACATTGAAGAACAAATGTTCTGCTATCAATTAGATTTTTGAAAATCACAACTATAAATGATAAGTAGATAGCATTGATATTTGGATCTTTGCCATGAGTTGGCACATTATGGACTGGTACTGTATATTTGTAATTTGTCTATCTGTCTGTCTGACTGCCTGCAAATATATTTTTTTCTTATAAAAATTATCAGGGTTTTTAAATGAAAAGGTTGCATCAGATGATTTATAAACAGAAGATATTGTACAATTGCTGAGCTCCATTGTTGCTATCTCTCTGTCATCCTGTTCTGTAATATCAATAGGTGATATCTGGAAGTCAGGCTTCACTAATGTAGCTCTTCAGTAATGTCTATAAGACCTCTCATGCTGGATATTTTGATGTGTTGCTAGTGGCTATCTTCATTTGTTTCTTGAGTACAAAGTACATCATCATGTGTCTAGCAGGTATGATGCAGTATACTGTATGTAAAACTAACAAAGACCTCGAGCTTCCAGGTGTTGGACAGAGCAACTTATCATAACTTGTCCTAAATTTTTATAAAGTTTGTTTCTTTATAAATATAAAGATGATGTTTTGTATGTGTTTTTATTATGATATTTTTAAACTTGATATGTTCTGTTGTGCACCATTACAAATAGTGCTTCAGCATTAAATTAGGGCACCATATAAAGAATGAATGAATGCATGCATGCATGTACTGTATGTATGTATGTATGTATGTATGTAAGCAACAGCCTAGAGAGTTTCCAAAGAGGAACTTAAAATTATAACTTGAACTATGTAATCATTACTGGTTTTAAAAGAGACAAATCATTCAAATCTCTCCTCTCAATTTCTTAATAATTTGCTTTTCCATCTCCTGAATCTTCCCTTTCTGAGCATTAGAAGAGTTGACGATATTAGTTGGTCTTTTGTTGGTCTTTTGTTGCACACTTAAGCATGCAACAGAGTACAGTAATACCTCAGATAACGTTTAGCTCGGATAACACTAAAATCGCATAACATTAAGTAATCTGGGGAGGAGAATTGGATCGAATAATGTTAAGGTCTTATGGGATGGATCGGATAACAACCGCTAAAGCATGTGCGGTTGCAATGTATCTCTATGGAGCTTTAACGTTATCCAATCCATCCCATAGGATTTTAACATGGATCGGATAACACTAAAAATCGGATAACACCAAGACTTGTGGAACCAAGTCTTAGCGTTATCCGAGGTATTACTGTATGTCCTTTCCTGCAGTTTGGTGGGAAAAACTGTTGACATGTTTGAAAATATAGGGCAGTAGTAACTGACATTCTGCACTTCTCTGTTACCTTGATGATGATGACTAAGGTATTGTGAACTTGGATAACAGAGGTGAGGAGGGGGCAGGTTTGTTACTGTTGGAAAATGTAAAAGTTCCTGAATAGTCCTTTGAAAAGGTGCCATAGATTCAGGTGTGTGCGTGCATGCATGCACGTATATACGTACGTATATACATTGTGTACATGTACTTTGCATCTGTAATTTTTCTTTTCCTTTTTTCCACAAATCTGTTTTGTGGTAGAAACATCAAATTCTCTACTCCATCCTCAGCTGGAACATACATATTGTACTCACAAATAGGGCTTTCTAACAAGCCCAAGCTAATTGGGTGTGAGATTCTCAGTACAGTAATACCTCGGATAACGCTAAGACTTGGTTCCACAAGTTTTGGTGTTATCCGATTTTTAGTGTTATCCGATGCATGTTAAAATCCTATGGGATGTATCGGATAACGTTAAAGCTCCATAGAGATACATTATAACTGCTCAGGCTTTAGCGGTTGTTATCCGATACATCCCATAGGACCTTAACGTTATTCGATCCAATTCTCCTCCCCAGATTACTTAACGTTATGCGATTTTAGCGTTATCCGAGGTAAACGTTATCCGAGGTATTACTGTATATATGATGCTATGGTGTACAATAGAATAAAATCACCTTCGGAAAACATAGTAGCTTGGAGCACAGTTGAACAATCCTAGCATTATGACATGTAATTTGCTTCCTAATTTCTCATCCAATTCTTACAAGGATTGCCTGCCTTTAGAAGGCCTTTGACAAATGTGTGAGGCAATTGAAAGGATTGTTATCAGGCAAATTCTGTGTTTTTCTCCCACCTGTCTATCTTGGCCCCTTGTTTTCTTTGCCTCCCTAGTGGTTTCTGGTCCAATTCATTTTGGTAACATAGTGACTGTCGTGTAACTCACCGCTTCATTTAAACAGAGCCGCCAGCCATTGAATGTGAAGCAACAAATGTGCAAGGAAGGGCTCTTCAGTGTCAAGGAGAAAGCTCTGTGTGGAGGGTTTCTTGGAAGATGCAGTTAAAAGACTGTATAAATTGCAATATACCAAGTCTCTTTCTTGCTTTCTGTCTGTGATGTGTCAAGACTTCTCTCAAAGCGTCAGAAGCAGCACTGGGAATTCCACCCATCATTAGAAAACGGTGGTTGTGTGTGTGTTTGGTGACTCTGTTATCATTAGTAGTATAATTTTATTTTGCAAAGGGAAAACTGTTTTTTGCTTTTTTCCCCCTGCCTTCCCCAGGGATGGTTGGTGTATTAATTTGCTGTATTGCCTCCTGGCTGTTCCCAGGCTGTTTTTGATTCTTCATCATGGAATTTTAATGGCCTGCCGCCTCTTGGGAGCCATGTGAGGAAGAGCATCTTGGGAACTGCTTACCTTTTTTCCCCACATGCCTGTAATTGCTGCTCTTTAACAGCACAAAGCATTTACTGATCATCCCATGTCTGTCATAGCTTCTCTAAAGGAAAGTATTAAGAAGATGGCATTGAGAACTCATCTCTGTATCTTTTTACCTCTGTGCTGTAAGGTGTAATCACTCACATAGCAGGTGACAAGATCATTTTATTCCTTTCTACAGTCTTATAGATTTACCTGGCAATAGAAAAGTTCTCTATCTGAGTTTCTTGTTGCTGCTTGGAAAATCTTTAGTCCTGCCACTGGGCAATGCTTGATGTTTGGCTACTTGCTTTGGCAAGATGTTTATCTGACAGCCCTGGGCCTCTGGCAGGCTTCTTGTTTTGCTTTGTTTTTACCTTTGTTGACTCCAAAACAAGTGAAAGCAAGGATGACTATTTCACTCTAAGCAGAGGCAACTCCAGTGTGGTATAGCATCACCCAGTATCCATGTATAGCTGGTTATATGTTGAATATACAGTATAGGATTCAGTAAGACAGTGGTGGATTTTGCCAACCTGGGAAATGTCTTCATTATTGCATAAAAACCTTTTTGATGTGTGATGATTAATTAAGTCTACAGAAGAGCATCAGCTGAAGAGTCCATTCAGATAGTGGTATCAGTCTATACTTTGGTATAATTCAGTGTCGTAGTGGAAGCACTGAATTAATGATGTGGATGGCTGTTCATTGATTACATATACGACATTTGAACACAATAAGAAACAAAATTAAAGTCCTCTTGTGAAATTACTGGTGGGTGGTAATAATTCCGTGAGGTGTTTTATTAGGAAGTATGGTGACTGGTGAATACAATAGAGTATTAAGAAAGAAGTTGGAAGATCGAACCCCCATGAACTAAGCTCTGGATAGGCCAATCTGGGAACCCATGTCTTTGATATAAATATATTGAAAAGGGAATATTTTGATATCTAGTGGTTGTCTCTGGCTTGTAATGGGTTAATCTTTGCATGCAAAGATGCTATGTTCACTGGGGCTGATAGGAACTGACTTGTAGTGATTTCTGTCTATGATGTGCAGATCAGACTTCAGTGTCCAGCTGGCTGGTGCTATTTCAAAGAGAAGGAGGATCTCTATTTCTGCTATTAATTTTGACCTTTGAAGGCATCAGAAGTAGCCCCAGGTATAGAAAATGCATCTTGTATGCAAACTGAATTTGCTGAGGACTCTTAAATGCACAGCAGCAATTGAGTTGAATATTGCCCTGGTACCTGTACTCTTTGTTGGATGTATACTAAACATTCCCTTCTACAGAAAGTTATATGCACAATTTTGGAAATTAACAGATTCATGAGTCCTTTTAATGACTTATTTTAGCACTTGTTTCCAGAATCTTGAGCATCAGCAGTGTTTGTATGTGTCATGATGTGACATTTCTAACGCATAGAGTGCTAAAATAATTAAAGATGGGGTAGAAAATTCAGGCATAAAAATATACATTGTGCTTTAAAAATGAGGTTTGAACAACAGTTTACTAAAAGTCACTGCAAAACAATCAGCCAGCTTTCCAACTAAGTCAGAAGCGAGGTCAATACAGTAATACCCCGTATAACTCGAGTACCCAATAGCGTTAAAACCGAATAACGCGACAAGATTTTCGGGAAAATCTTGTATCGAATAACGCGATTTTCACGTTATTCGATACAAGCGTATGAGTGGGGGGGCAGTTGGATTGGGTAGAACATCTACCCAAACCAACCCACCCCCCAGCGCCCACCCCCACGATGTTTGGAAAGGGTACGGGAATCCTTACCCTTTTGAAACTTCGAGTTGCGAAAGGGTAAAGATCCTTACACTTTCGCAACTTCAAGTGTGCTCGCGCGTGTCGTTCGGGGTTAGGGCAGGAGACGGGAAAGACCCCCGCCTCCTTCCCTAACCCTGAACGACATGCGCGCGCACGCTTGAAGTTGCGAAAGTGTAAGGATCTTTACCCTTTTGCAACCTCGGGCGGCTTGGAGGGTTGCGCGGCGCGGCGGTAGTGATGGGAGGATGTGGTAAGGTCCCTCGCATCTTCCCCTCACCGGCGCCACGCCGCGCAACCCTCCAAGCTGCCCGATGTTGCAAAAGGGTAAAGATCCTTACACTTTCGGAACATCGGGCGTGCATGTCCGTGTCGTTCGGGGTTAGGGCAGGGGATGGGGGTCTTTCCCGTACCTTGCCCTAACCCCGAACGACACACGATTGCGTGCCTACCCGGGGGGGGGGGGAATGCTGAGCCTTGCCTTGGCGTGGTTTGTCCCTGACGTCAGGGCTTTTTTTTAGCATTGTTCGATCAATGTATCGAACAACGTGAAAAACCGAACAACGTAATGACTTGTGGAACCATGTCATCACGTTGTTCGGGGTTCTATTGTATACAATAAAATTGCCTTGCAAAAAAGCTTTAATGGATGACAGCTAAATGTGCAGACAAATGGTGAGGAAATGCAAATCAGTTGAGGGGAAAATTCTTGGAATTTTAAGTAAATGCATATAGAGTAAATTAATACATGACCAAGTTAGTCTTCTAGTCGTGCTTTAGGGTCACAGCATTTTCCCTATCCAATAGAATAGAACCCAAGCAACCTACCATTCCTGTGAGTGCAGGCACATAGTCGAAACTACAGTCAAACATCTGCATACACATTTAATTCATTTCTTGAGGTTGGTTGTACAGTATCTCAAAAAAATCTTATCTTGAATTTCCCATAGGAATACATTGAATGCAGTTTCCCTTAGAAATGCATTGGATTTCGTATCTTGGGAAAAAATCCTATTAAAAACTCATATCGTGAACCCATTTTTCCTGAGATTTCTGGATGTATCTCGAGTTTTTCTTAAGTCTAGCCATTCTTATCTTGAGGTTTGAATGTTTAGCTCATCTGCCACCATGACACCCTGCCAAATCCAAACTTTCCATTATATTTTTACTGTACAGTAATACCTCGGATAACGTTTACCTTGGATAACGCTAAAATCGCATAACGTTAAGTAATCTGGGGAGGAGGATTGGATCGAATAACGTTAAGGTCCTATGGGATGGATCGGATAACAACCGCTAAAGCCTGTGCGGTTACAATGTATCTCTATGGAGCTTTAACGTTATCCGATCCATCCCATAGGATTTTAACATGCATCGGATAACACTAAAAATCAGATAACACCAAGACTTGTGGAACCAAGTCTTAGCGTTATCCGAGGTATTACTGTATATTGAATCAGCTTTGGAGACTTCCCTCTTTGCCATCCTTTGTATCAAATGATGAGATCTTGTTCTTGTTGCAGTGTCAAACTTATTAATGTCCCATCAGTGCTAACAGAAGAACAAACATTAAAACCATTTTTGAGACTGTGCTTTTGTACTTGCTACTTATGCCATGGCTGGAGTAGTAGTTCTTGGCACCCAGTGATCTTTCTTAAAAACATTAGTCCACCCGGAAGATAAGCCTCTAAGCCAGGGGTTCTCAACCTATGGCCTTGGCACCATTTCATGTGGCATGCATCACCACCACTTCTCATTTCATGGACAATTATTATTTCAGTGTTAATTTTGGGGGATAAACTTTCTCCATCCAGTGAGGAATGTGAGGCACTCAAAAATGGGAATAATGGTTGGATGCTGATTGTTGTTTGAATGTTTCTATCACTGCTTTATACACAGCATTAGGCTCTGAGGGATTGTTTTGGCCTTCTGTCTTGCCGAGTTTGCAATAGTTTTGTCAGCTTGTTGATGGGATAGAAATAAGTACAGATTGAACAGCTAGCATGCCTGTTCCTTTAGAGGATTTTAGAGGATTTTTTTAAAAAATGGTAACAGGAAAGGAAATTGTTATGCCATGTATTCTTTTAAACAACTAAAATCTATTTGTAGGCATTTTGGAATACTGTACTGTGGTAAAGTTGAGTTGACCCTCTGTGCCCACAGATACTAAGTATTTTATTTATTTTGTTTTATGATGTACTGTACTTATTCAGCTGTCTTGTCCATTTCTTTTTATTATTTGGGAGTATTCAGAGGCTGTTAGAGATGTAGCAGTGTACCACTAGTCTGTCCTTAAACAGAGATGGGTCTATTTCCTATGTCTGGTATGTGTTATATTGGGTGTTTGATTCCTCTGTGGACAGATTTATGGACCTCAGAGTGAAAAGAGGACCTTCAGTGGATAATTTCACTACCATGTTGGTCAAAAAGCTGGTGAGACACCCATAGATTCCTGATTTACAGACCAGTCGGCAAGAGGACAGTGTTGAGTAAAACGTGTTACAGAAATCTATGTACAGTAATACCTCGGATAACGCTAAGACTTGGTTCCACAAGTCTTGGTGTTATCCGATTTTTAGTGTTATCCGATCTATGTTAAAATCCTATGGGATGGATCGGATAACGTTAAAGCTCCATAGAGATACATTGTAACCGCACAGGCTTTAGTGGTTGTTATCCGATCCATCCCATAGGACCTTAACGTTATTCGATCCAATTCTCCTCCCCAGATTACTTAACGTTATGTGATTTTAGCGTTATCCGAGGTAAACGTTATCCAAGGTATTACTGTATCTGTAAATCAGTGTTGCTTGTTAGCAACCTGTGATCTGTGTGTGATGTTATTATGATTGTGTAACTGTGTATTTTGCATTTCTGTAAGCCGCCAGAATCTCTGTATGTGAGTGGGGTGGGGTATAAGTCTAAAAAGTAAAGTCAGTCATCTCAATAACTAGTCAATAACTTTTTCGCTTCAGGAAAGCATTTCTAAAGTTTTCTTTCCCACAAGTTATATATATCTTGTTTTTCTTCTGATGACTCTACAGCTACAAGGCAGTAAGTCCTAGGGTTCTCCTGAATTTTATTATGCTTGTTCTTTAGTACGTATATTGGGGAAAACAGTATGGATTGGATCCTGGAAATCTGTGTATGAGATCCCAGTGTTGTTACAGTTAAAGTAGTTTTGCTGAAACCAGGAAAACTGTTAGGTACAGTTGACTGAAGCCCCATTGATTTTACTGAGGGTATTACTGAAATAATGGTTATATAGTAAAACACCGGGTAACATTTGGACCGGATAACGCTAGAATCGGATAACGATGCAAGATTTTTGGAAAAACCATGCATCGGATAACGATCTTTTTAGCGTTATCCGAGCCAATCGTGTGTGGGATCGCTGCTACTGAACTAGGGTCGGAGGAAAGGCACGCGGGTGCCTGCCTTTCCCCTGACCCTAGTTCAGCCTGAGCAATCGCTGGATGAAGCCTAGCGGCACCTGGGCTAGCTAGTTCGAGCGCCGCTAGGCTTTGTCAACAGCCCGTTCAGGCTGTGTTTGAAGCCTAGCGGCTTCAGACACAGCCCGCAGGGGCTGCGGGTGAAGGCTAGCCCAGCTTGGCTGGGCTAGCCTTCTTCCGAAGCCCTTGCGGGCTGTGTCCAAAGCCGCTGGGCTTCAGACACAGAGCGGGCACCTCTTCCCCCCACCCTACTGGCCCCTTAGCGCTTGCTAAGGGGCTATTAGGGTGGGGGTGAGAGAAGGCGCCCACTCGCGTGCCTTCTCTTGCCACCCAACACGACCCTTAACGCTTGTTAAGGATCGTGTCGGGTGGCAAAAGAGAGGCACCCGCTGGCATGCCTTGTAGCGCACGAGCGGGTGCCTGTTCCCCCCACCCTAATGGCTAGCTAAGGGGCCATTAGGGTGGGGGGGAACAGGCATCCGCTTGTGCGCTACAAGGCGTGCCAGCGGGTGCCTCTCTCTTGCCACCCGACACGATCCTTAACAAGCGTTAAGGGTCGTGTCGGGTGGCAAGACAAGATGTTTGCCCCCGAAGTCAAGCTGACCCTAGGTTAGCAGTCGCTAGCCTAGGGTCAGTTTGACTTCAGGTACAAGCCTAGCCAAGGATCGGCTTGTCCGAAATTCCTCCCCCCCCCAGGAGGTCATTTCGGACAAGCTGATCCTTGCAGATGCACAATCGCGCGCCTAGCCAAGGATTGGCTTGTCCAAAATTTCCCCCCCCCGGGGGGGAGGAAATTTCAGACAAGCCGATCCTTGCCTCGGCGCATGGTTTGTCCCTGACGTCAGGCCTTTTTTTTTTTTAGCGTTGTTCGATGTATGCATTGGACAACGCTAAAAATCGGATAACATCATGACTTGTGGAACCAAGTCATAACGTTATCCGGTGTTCTAGTGTACTGTATCTAAATGCAACCTTTTATGTTTTGCTAAATGATAATATAAATACAGTCAGTGATGGGATGCAACAGGTTCGCACCAGTTCGACAGAACCGATAGTAACTTTCCCCAGTGTCCCGGAGAACTGGTAGCAGCATTTGGGGGGAACCACCTTTGGGGCTTACCTTTTCACTGGTTCTCCCACTGCGCATGTGCAACAAGCACTTGGTGTGCATGAATGCGTACAGTGCTTGGCGCGTATGCACAGCCTCCTTGCCGTCCTCCCAAGCGGAGGAAGAGAAGCTGGTGTGTCTGTGTGTATTTTAATGTGTATTTAATACCTTTACCTATATTGACATACTACCACAGTTCCTAAAAAGGCCTGGCAGCTGGCAGGCCTAGCTGCCTGGCTTGGGGTTTTTAAGCAAAGTCTTGGAGTTACCTCATCAGTAAGCTACACCTGTGCTGTTCCAATTGGTGTTCCAATTGGAGAACCCTTAAGGAGGTACAGCTGTTTTACATTTACATTAAGGCATATTATCCTAGATGAGAACTGGTACAATGACCATATCCATCTTGTAACATGGTGCTGCCCAGGCACTTATACTAACAGGTAAGTGATGGGTTTGTGTTTGGGGTAGGTGCGTGGGTGGGTGTTTGGGTGTGGGTGTTTTTTTTAATTTAATTTTAATCTATTTATTTATTTACAGGTTTGTGTGTGGGTTGAGGGGTATGTGTGTCTGCTTATTTTTATTTTATTATTTTTTAATTTCCCCCCCTTTGGCCCCACCCACGATGTCATGATGTCATGACGTTAGTTCCACCCACACTATGATGATATCACGGTGGGGTAGTAAAATTTTTGACAACCAACCACTGAATGCAGTGGTACCTCATACAACAATTTTAATCCGTTCCATGGGGCTCATTGTTGTATGAAACAATTGTTATATGATGCATGCATCGTATAGTGATTTTCCCTATGGGATGCATTGTACAATGATTTTTTTTCGCTAAGTGGTTTTTCCCATTTAAAAATTGTTGTATGATTTTTTCCATAGAGAAAATTGTTATGCAGGACAACCCCCCCCCAAAAAAAAATGCTTAATGTTATGCGGTTTTAGCGTAATCTGATGCAAACGTTATCTGAGGTATTACTGTATACATGTCAAAGAAGTACTGTGGTCCAGACATAGTAATTCATGGCAGTAGTAGAGCATTTTCATCAATGAAACTAGCATGTTTTATGACTAAATATGTAGTGATCTCATTTTCTTTCTCTAAAATACAGCCTTCTGTCAGGAAATGACACATTTCCTCATGTCTCCCAAGGCTTGAAATCGCAGTTTCTTAGCTAGGCCTCATAAATAGGCCTCATAAAAAACCATTTTTCTCTCTGTATGCCTCATAAGACTGTCACGAGTTGGTTTGTTGACATTACAGTGTTCCTGTGCTGTTACCTTTCTAGCTAGCCTAGCTAGCAGAGCTTAGTGTTATGTCTTCACATGGATGTAAACAATTCATTGTTTTGAGAAAGTTATTCTCTGTTACCTGATTGGCCAAGGTTAAACCACCTGACCAGGAATTCTCCATTTTGGAGAACAGTGAGTTAGTTCGTTTTCTGTTTCTCAATGGACTAAGACTTCAGTTTGGCTTCTGGAACTGTTTTTCCCCATTTCCTTTCATTATGATTACCTAAAGATCTTAGGCTGTTTACTGGGCTGATCTTATGTTTATGACCTTTTAATCTATGGTTTTTCTGTGGACTTTGCTATCAATGAACCTGAAGAATAAAGGAGCTGTTTCTCTTTGAAGATTATTGTTTTTCTTTTCACACACACACAAGGCAACTTGGCGACATGCTACCTGAAGAATCCTCCCTTGTTCTGCTCTACTGCCAGAGCTCAGTAAGTTCCTTTTAAAAGCGGCTCAGCTCTTCCAAAGGTGAGGCAAGGGTTAAGTTCCAGTTAAAATGGGCAGTATGCCCAGGAACTAAAGGGAGGACCCTTGCGATGAAATGGCTGATGTCCGACAGTAGGACTAGAAGGACAGTAATGCTGATATATTTCAATGCCATTTCTATGCCTTCCTAAAATTGAATTTGGGGAGTGGGGCAAGTATCTTGGGTTTTAACATGTTATGATATTTTAACATGTATTCAGAGTATTTAAACCTTATGTAGAAAATGAAACCAATGTGTTTTGGCCCATACAACTAAACTAAAGAGATGTTAAGCCTTTCTATTTATAATATCAAGAAGATTTTTTTTAATAAACTAAAAATCTTTAGCAAATTCAATTTCTTTGTCTATAGGAAAATTATACAACCTTTCTTTAATCATTTTTGTCTTTTTATGGTTCAACAATAATCCTGTTCTTATTTTCTTCTTTCACCATCTTCAGTAATTATTTAAGGTATCCTCTGAATATCTTAAAAAACTGATGCTTCTTCCACCAATTTTCACTTCCTCATATGCATCCAATCCAGTTTATTTTATATGTTCTGTTTATAGACAGAGCAGATGGGGACATCTTCCTCAATACAAAACTATTGTTTCTAATCACCTTTTATCTAAACAATAGATTATAAATCACAGCAGTGAAGTGTTGTGGCATTTCTATTTCTTTTAGAATGATACTTTTGCATAAACCACATAGTCAGTGCTGTACTGAAATCTCAGAAGGACAAATATTTTTTCTGAAATTATTTGGTATGCTTCCAATAGTGAACTTTTGCAGTTTGAATTCTGATGCCCCTTGTTTTCTGGATTCTAACTTGAACACCTGCCATTTTTGCTCTATATATACCATTTATGTACTTAACCCAAAACTTGGGTGGGAATATTGTTAAGGATTGGCAGAGTGACCTTCATGGAGAAGGTGGCAGCAGGAGTCTGAGTACACATAGGCAAACATAGACAAGCTTTAGTGGAGAATTTTTTTACTGAAGGTACAAAAATAAAGTTCACCATTTCAAAGATATTTATAGCAAAAACAAATTGGATAACTTCTCCTTTTCTGTGGTCAGTTTGTACCAGCTATTTACAGTGCAAACACAGTTCATATGCAACACAGTTCATTGAGCAAGTAATCAAAGATAGCAGTCTTGTAAACTTGCCAAAACAACTTGCAAACAACAGTTTACAATATAGCTTACGGATTCCAGTTTGCAGTTTTTAGGAGTCCTTAGCACTTTGGCTGGCAGTGTCCTTGTGCAAAAGCCAGTAAGCAGAAACAGCAGTTGAATATGCAGAAAATCCAACAATGGACTATGCTCTTTTTTGCAGACATCAAGAGCAAAACTTCTTAAAACATGATGTCTCGGCCAGCAGATTAAACAGTGGAAAAAGCCTTGGTTTTAAGCACATTTTGCAAGGCTAATTAGCTGATACAGTAAAGCTGCTATAACACACGTACAGAGCTCTTAAAGGAATAGTGACCAAGGTATATTATACTACCCAACAGATTCTGCAGATACTTAGGACTTAACACCTACGTCTTCTATTTGCATTACAAATCTTCTGTCTGTGTAGAGACAACAGATCCAGTTTGATTTCTATTTAATAGTGTGATTGCATATGCAAAGATATAAATCCAGATTCATTTGGTGGGAAAAAAACGGGACCAGTTCACCAAAAAAGTACTTCATCATTTGGAAAACAATGATGTGTCATACATTTACTTGGTGCCTGAGTATAGCCTGAATTATGAGTGAGCCTGGTGGCTGAGGCAGCCTTGTATTATGGTGGTTTCTCTGTGTTGGCTAACTTGGGTTGATTTTACAGAATAGCAGAAGACACACGTCTAACCTTAATGGGATGAGTGGAAACGCTGCTATTTGCTCCTTGATTAATCATAGTAAAATTATGAGACTGGGCATTCTCTCATCCATTTCTTCCCCACTTTTGTTGAAGTCTCCCTCTAATGCATATTAACTGTTAAGCATTATTAACCAGAGCTAAGGATAAACTAGGTTTTTCATTTTATTGAAATTTGAACATTGCATTTGTGCATATGCACACAACACTACCGTGATCATACATGGTTTTTCCAGAGTATTTTCCCAAAGTTGTCCATCACTGTAAAAATGTTCTCCAAGTCATCTACGTTTTATGCAGATATTCTTTTACCCCTTCTCGTATTTTTGTCATTTACTACAGTGCATAAACAGTCCAGCATCACTGCCCTGTACAGTCAAACCTCGCATAAAGAGTGCCTCGCTTAAAGAATAACTCGCTTAAAGAGCAGAATTTTCTCTGAATGTTCGCTTCACTTAACAAATAAAACCAACCAAAAACTCGCTTAACAAATAAATCAGGGTTTGCAATCCCCCCCACAATTGGTCGTTTACAATGGTGTTTCGCTTAAAGAGCAAACTCGCTTAAAGAGCAATGCCGTGGAACTCATTATGCTCTTTAAGCGAGGTACAACTGTATTACAATTCACATGAGAAAGAGTAAAGTGTTAATTACATTTGGTGAAAGATAATTAACCATTGTTGACTGATGCCCATTTTAAAAAGAAGCTGTTAGGATGGTGATTATTTAACATTTGTTCTAATCAGTACATTTTTATTCTATTTTTAGGCAGACTAATATACATCTGGGACCTCCATGCTCAAGGGACATCAAGAGGAAACGGAAACCAGTTATGGCAACAGCCTCCCTTTCCAGCTCAACCTCAGGTATATTGGCTAAGCCACACAATAGCTGAAATCCTATTGTTTAGCATTATCCATTACATTAGATTAGGCCTGTTGAATTGGTGGAGATTGGATAAGCCAGTTCCTCTGTAAGTCCTATTGATTCAAACAGGACTATTCTAGATGTAATTTACTTTAGCATATGGAACTTATCGAGGAATTGGCTCACCACATTCCCAGCTATTGAGGATGATTTACTATGCTAAGCAGCAAAATAGCAGCCTAAAATGGTTAATAATATGAGTACACTAGTACCTTGGATAACGTTATCCTCGGATAACGTCGAATAACTTGGTACCACACGTCATAACATTATCCGGTTTTTAACGTTGTGCGATGTATTGATCGTACAACATTTAAAAAAAAGCCCTGTTCCCTTTCCGCCCAACCCTAGGGCTTATTCCAAACTGGCATCGGAGCTGGGGTTGGGAGAAAGAACGGGCTTAGTGATCCAGGGTGGGGTGGGGGGTGGGATTGTGCTGAAGATATTTACCAGTCTAACCTCGCATAAAGAGTGCCTTGCTTAAAGAGTAACTTGCCTAAAGAGCAGAATTTTCTCTGAATGTTGGCTTCGCATAAGAAATAAAACTAACCAAAAACTTGCTTAACAAATAAATCAGAGTTTGGAATCCTCCCCACAGTTGGTCACTTACAATGGTGTTTCACTTAAACAGCAAACTCGCTTAAAGAGCAATCCTGTGGAATGCATTATGCTCTTTAAGCGAGGTACAACTGTATATGTTAAAACATGGCTTACTGCAGTAGTTTTCAACCTTTTAAAGCCAGGGACTGGGTCATGCTCCCTCAGACAGCTTCGGGGACCGGACGGCCATTTTGCCCTTCCTCCAGAAGGTAGTGCCCCCCCCCATGAAATGGTGTTGCGGGCTGCATCTGGCCCATGGGCCGCAGGTTGGGAATTCCTGACTTACTGTATGTAATTTATCTTTTTTGAGACAGAATTATGTTTTTTACCTTAAAAAAATCACATTTTGATAAGGAGAGAGAATAGTGTGGGTTTTTTAAAGAGAGGTTTGCCCATTCAGGGAACCACCAAAAAGCTCTTTAGAAGGTTTTTTAAAAGGAAGCCGTACTGGGATGTTGTTTTCCACTATGCGTTAGTCTAGGAGTGCCCAAACTTTTCAGGGAATGGCCTGGTCACGTGGGGGGGGGGATGATTTGGGGGGGCAATTCAGAAATGAATTATTAGCAGTTAATGGCCTCCTCCACATGAATAGGAGTTTACTTTTTGAATAAGAATTATATGTCATGAGGAGACATCAGGATTTTAGAGATGTTTAGGTGGGGCATCGCCAAAAAAAAGGTTGAGAACCACTGATTTAGTATGAAGAGAGTACGGAAGGGGCAACCTAAACAAGTATCTTTGGCTTGATATTTCATCACTGCAAAGAATCTCACCAGACAGCTAAAAAAAGAGTACAGTTGTGGTGAAAGACGGAACTTTTATAGATTGCAAAATCTTAGAAGTACAGTAATACCTCAGATAACGTTTACCTCGGATAACGCTAAAATCACATAATGTTAAGTAATCTGGGGAGGAGAATTGGATCGAATAACATTAAGGTCCTATGGGATGGATCGGATAACAACCGCTAAAGCCTGTGCGGTTACAATGTATCTCTATGGAGCTTTAACGTTATCCGATCCATCCCATAGGATTTTAACATAGATCGGATAACACTAAAAATCGGATAACAACAAGACTTATGGAACCAAGTCTTAGCGTTATCCGAGGTATTAGTGTATGCTAAAAAATCTGTTCTAGACTCTGAGCTTATACTGAGAAATAGAAATTTGTTATTCAGTTGCACAGTCGATTCCGACCCTTTGTGACCCCATGGACCACCGTCCGCCAGACACTTCTGTCCTCCACCATCGTCCTCAACTCGCTCACCTCTGTGCCCATTGTGTCTACAATACCATCCAGCCATCTCATCTATTGCCGCCCCCTTTTTCTTTTGCCCTCGACCTTTCCAAGCATCAAGGCTTTCTCAAGTGAATCTTCTCTTCTCATTTGATGTCCAAAGTACTTTAGCTTCATCTTTACTGTTTGAGCTTCTAAGGAGCCGTCAGGGTTGATTTCTTCTAAGATTGACCTATTTGTTCTCCTCGGTGTCCAGGGGACTCTCAAAACTCTTCTCCAACACCACATCTCAAAGGCATCTATTCTTCTGCGCTCAGCTTTCCTAATGGTCCAGCTCTCACAACCATACATTGCCACAGGGAATACCATTGCTTTGAATATACGAATGTTTGTTTGCAATGTGATGTCTCTACTTTTCACTATGCTCCCCAGGTTTCTCATTGCTTGCCTCCCACGAATCAGTCGCCTTCTTATTTCATGGCTGCAATCCCCATCTGCAGTGAGCTTTGATCCTAAGAAAGTAAAATCTGTCATTGCTTCTACTTCTCCCCCATCTATTTTCCAGGGACTGATAGGGCCTGTTGCCATTATCGTGGTTTTCTTGATATTGAGTCTCAATCCAGCTTTTTCACTTTCTTCTTTCAACCTAATCAGGAGTTTCTTTAGGTCCTTCTCACTTTCTGGTGGTATCATCTGCATATCTCAAATTGTTGATGTTTCTTCCAGCAATTTTGATCCCAAATTGTGATTCCTCCATCCCTGCATTGCGTACTATGTGCTCTGTGTATACGTTGACTAAGTAGGGTGACAAAATGCAGCCTTGTCTTATTCCTTTTCCTATTCCAAACCACTCCGTCATTCCATATTCTGTCCTAACTGTTGCTTCTTGATTCATGTACAGATTTCTCATGAGGCATATAAGGTGTTCTGGTATTTCCATCTCTTTAATTACTTGCCACATTTTGTTGTGGTCCACACAGTCAAAGGCCTTGGTGTAATCAATGAAACAGAAGTAGACTTGTTTCTGATATTCCTTTGTTTTTTCCATGATCCAACATATGTTGGCAATGTCGTCTCTAGTCCCCCTGCCTCTTCTGAACCCTGCCTGCACTTCTGGTAATTCTCTTTCCACATGCTGTTGCAGTCCGTCATCTATTATCTTGAGCATCACCTTGCTAGCGTGTGGGATGAGTGCAATTGTTCGATAATTTGAACATTCTTTGGGAATTGGAACATATGCTGATCTTTTCCAATGCTGTGGCCATTGTTGCATTTTCCAAATCTGCTGGCATATAGAATGTAATAATTTGATTCCCTCATCTTTTAGGGCTTTGACAAATTCAACTTGGATACCATCTTTTCCACTGGCTTTGTTGTTTGCAGTGCTTTTTAGGGCCTTTCTGACTTCACTCTCTAGGATATCTGGCTCATGTTCAATGTTCTCATCCTTGTGAATATCAGGGGTGTTGAGGTCTTTTTTGTAGAGTTCCTCTGTGTACTCTTTCCATCATTTCTTAATATCTTCTGCATCCGCTAACTCCTTGCGATCTTTGTCCTTTATCATGGTCATCATGGTGCTGGTAATTACCTATAAAGCCCTACATGGTAGTGGACCAGGATACTTAAGAGACCTCATCGTCCCAAGGACATCTGTCTGTCCCACCAGAGTGGACCGGAGAGGCAATCTGGTTGTGCCATAGGCCAGAGAGCGCACCTCTCTGGCACTAGAAGGAGGGCCTTCTCTGTGTCTGCTCCGGCCCTATGGAACCTCCTCCCAAAAGAACTACGCCTGCAAACAGAGCTGCTGTCCTTCAGGAAAGGATTGAAAACCTGGCTGGCAGGTCAGGTCTGGGGAATAGATGGATCAATTTCCCCAGCTGGCTGGATGGTTTGACACCCAGTGCCTCCTAGCTACAATGCCTAGCTGTAATGCCTAGTTTTTAATGCTAAGTTTTAAGCTTCTTTTAAAACTTTTAATTTCTGAATGGTTTTAAATTGTTGTCAATATGCTGTTGTGTTGGGAATCGCCCTGGGTCCCTTCGGGGAGGAGGGTGATAAACAAATTTAAATAAATAAATAAATTTTTTGCTTTAAACATTCCCTTGATTTCCCCAATTTTTTTGAAAAGATTTCTAGTCCTACCCCTGATATTGTTTTCCTCTACTTCTTTGCACTGTTCATTCAGGTAGGTTTCCTTATCTCTCCTTGCTTTTCTTTGAAATTCTGTATTCTAGTAATTGTATTTTTTCCTTTCTCTTGACCTTTTGCATTCCTTCTGTCCTCTGCTATTTTAAGAGCCTCATCAGACAACCACTTAGCCTTCTTATGCTTCTTTTCTTTTGGTATGGTTTTCCTTGCTGCCTCCTGCATGATGTCCCTCATCTCTGTCCATAATTCTTCTGGCACTCTGTCTACCTGGTCCAAGCCATTAAATCTGTTTCACACCTCCACTGTGTATTCCTTAGGGATATTGTCTAGGTCATATCTGTCTGGCCTAATTGTTTTTCCTATTTTCTTTAGTCTAAGCCTGAATTTTGCTATCAGTAGGTTGTGATCTGAACCACAATCTGCTCCTGGTCTTGTTTTTGCTGACTGTATGGAGGTTCTCCATCTTTGGCTGCAGAGTATGTAATCAATCTTGTTTCTGTGTTGGCCATCTGGTGATGTCCATGTGTAAAGTCTCATTTTGTGTTGCTGGAAGAGAGTGTTTGCTATGACCAGTGCATTATCTTGGCAGAACTCTATCAGTCTTTGGCCTGCTTCATTCTGTGTTCCAAGACCAAACTTGCCTGTTATTCCATTTACTTTTTGATTTCCTACTTTGGCATTCCAGTCTCCTATGATAATGTGTACATCATTTCTTGGTGTCTGTTCTATGAGGTGTTCTAGGTCCTCATAGAACTGGTCAATTGTGGCTTCATCTGCGCTAGTGGTTGGTGCGTATATTTGGATTACAGTGATATTGAATGGCTTGTCTTGTATTCTGACTGACATCATTATATCATTTTTGAGATTATATCTCATTACTGCTTTTCTCACCCTTTTATTGACAATTATGGCTACTCCATTTTTTCTGAGGTTTTCTTGTCCACAGTAGTAGATATGATGGTTTCCAGAGCTGAATTCACCCATCCCTGTCCATTTTAACTCGCTGATTCCCAAGATATCGATGCTTTTTCTTTCCATTTCCTTTTTTACCACTTCCAGTTTTCCCTGGTTCATAGATCTCACATTCCATGTCCCTATACAGTATTGTTCCTTACAACACTGTATTTCTCCTACCCCTTTCCTGTCCCTCCCCTTCTTCTAATCTGATGTGCTAAGCATCCTATTTCATCTAAATTGTCCCAATTTTTTTGCCTTTTGTTTTGGTCCATAGGGTTGTCTTGGCAAAATTCCTGACGTTGGTTTGCCGGTTTCCACGTCAGTATCCTCTCATCATACATGTTATCACAGTTTTAAACAAAGTATTATCATGCACATTATAACAGTTTAAACAGTATCAGACTAAAAAGTAAACTAGTTAGTGTTGGTTATATGTCGTTATAAGTCAGGAGTTTCTAAGTATCCTTGTTATGAAGTCCAATATATCAAGTCTCTACTGTAAGTTCACTATAAGTCGTACTGTAGGTTCACTAAAATTGCAAGCATAATGAATAAACAGAAGAAAAATAAAAGCGAAGAACTGGAGAAAGAAATTAAGTCCCTTCAATCTGAACATGCAAAAAATAAAAAGCAAGAAATATTTGATAAAATGCAAAAATTGAAATGCGAGTTAGTGGGAAACGATATAGAAAAAGTGAAAAGAGATTTAATTTACTTGAAAAGGGAATTCTTTCAATATAGTAACAAAAATTCGAAACTGTTAGCAAGGGCGGCAAAAGAGAAAAAATGCAAAAGAGAAAAAATGCAAAAGAGAAATTACAACACTGATTGACAGTCAAGGAAAAAGATGTAATAAATCTGGGGGAAAATTAAAGATTGCAGAGAAATTTTATCAACAATTATATTCTAAGAAGGAGGTAGATTTATAAAAGTTAAAGGAGAGATTCCAAGAACAAAATAAAATTTCAATAAAAGAGGAATACAAGAACAAAATGGAGGAAGAAATATTGGAAAAAGAAGTTAGAGAAATAATTGGTAAATTAAAGATGGAAAAATCCCCAGGAGAAGACGGGCTACCTGCAGAATTTTATAAAGAATTTAAGGATGTGGTGGTTCCAAAACTGGTGAAGTTGTACAATTATATTCTCGAAGGAGGGGAAATCCCCAATTCGTGGTAAGTCAGTTATTTGTAAAATATCTAAAGTCAGCTACGTTATTGTAGATTAATTACTTATCATATGCATGCAGTCAGTTTTGGCTGCCCAGTACCTGCTGGGATGGTCTTGCGTCTGCAGCACCTGTATCGGTGGCGAGGTCCCTCCTCAGCCGTCCGGTCTCTTGTCTAGCTGCCCGGTGCTCACCGGGGTTCTCCTCGCTGCTGTGGCGGCGGTGAAGTGTGTTCGGCTGTGTGGCCTCTCTGACCCCTGCCGCTGCTTCCCCCTCCAGCCAGGGGGGAAAGGCCAAAGGGGTGCTGGGTTGGCAGCGCGCTCTCCTCCTCCGCCCGACCCCCAGCTGAAATAGTTATCTCCTTTAAAAAATAGAAAAAGAGAGAGGTCTGGAAAATACAGTTTCTGTGCTAGTATTCCAAGAAAGCAAAATAATTTGTAATTTTTGTGTGATGCATGGGACAGGCACACCCTTCGTCATCAGATTCTCGTCCACCCCCAACAGGCTTTCAATCATCACTGACTTGGATGTTTTCTCTCATACTACTTTGTGGGCCCCAATTTTCTTTCACTAACAGATGTCTGGCCAGGTTATCCTGCTATGGTAACAGAGTAGACCATACTGCCAGCGACAACACCAAGCATCAGGAGGTGATTAACTAACTATCCCACTTGAATCCCTCTTGATGGAGGACAGCAGCTTTACTAATACTGGCCTGGGGGCCATGAGGACTTTGCGTCCCAAAAGACTCAGGACCAGAAAGTGAATCACAGAACTGGATCAGTGGTACGGGTATCATGCTGTGATGCGGAAGGCAGATGAAAGGCCACTGCATTATATTTTCAGGACGGTCTTCATGGCTGATCGCCATGTGGGTCACCAATATTCGGGTTTGGATACGAGAGAACAACATCAAGAAGAATAGCTGTAACTCCATGTGACAGATTTTTGTGTCTGCAATGAACGTTTGGTGTGAATTAAAATTCAGGCCCATGCTTGAGATTAGAGAGTTTGTACAGGTAATGATGCCCCTACTGGGCAAAGCTATTCCTCCTGCATAGCTCTCTGACTGAGCCCAATTGCTCTCATCACTTGTTGACCAGGTCTTGCTTCAGTGAACTTTTATGGAACCTGTGTGCCCCACAGAGGTGAAGGACATCGCCTGAGCTAGCTCCATCAGTCAGCAGAACAAATGGGCTTGCTCTGCCTAACATCGAGCCATCTCGGATTGCACCTCTTTTATAGAGATGAGTGATGAAGAGAGGCTCGTTCTGCTTTGCCGCTGTATTAATACACATCAGGGGCCAGCTCCCGGCACTAAATCACGCTACTGCATACATCTGTTATCGGGCTCCTCACCAACGTGATGAACAAGACTGCAGATAGAGGCTTCCGCATGTCATTCCTTATAGGATTTTCCTAAAAGAATAAATAGCTCAAATCTCTGCCAACACTTTCCCCCTGTCATTGTGATGAATTTAGCTTCTTTCTTAAACATGCAGCAACAAATCTTCTGCTGTCGTAGATTCCTCCTCCTCTCCACCTGCAGAAAGTTTTGTTGAATTTTGACTGAATTTAGATGGCAGTAGTCAGGCCACTAAAGATTTTGGTGCACATTCAGTGGTGGGGCTGGAAGCAGCTGTCTGGGATCTTTTTCTTAAAAAATAAAATAAAAATTAAACGGAGTCCCTTGCTGTAGGGCAGAGTTTCTCAACCTTGGGCATCTAGATGTTCTTGGATTTCAATTACCAGAAGCCCAAGTCAGCATGCCTGCTGATCAGGGTTTCTGGGAATTGAAGTTCAGGGACATCTGGGGCCCAAGGTTTAGAAACCTTGCTCTAGGGCTGTGGTTCCTAACATGGGGCACATGCCCAACAGGGGGAAAATTTTATTTTTAAGGGGGCAATTTGAGAATGAGTTATTAACAGTTGATGAGTTTTTAGGCTTCCTCCATGTTAATAGGAGTTCACTTTTTGAATAATATGAATTATATGTCATGGGAGGGCAATCAGGATTTTAGAGCTGCTTAGGTGGGGCATGGCCAAAGAAAGGTTGGCATTCTACAACTATCATTGTTCTGTTTGATCCTAGCAATTGTGATATACTGCTCACATATGAACTATGTCATTACCTATGGTAGGAATGGACCTGCTGATGTTTTAGAATTTAGCTTCCATAAAGACCGTAGGCGTGCATGGGTGATGGAAATGATGACTTTAAGTACTATATCTCCCCACTTGGTTTTAATTCAGGTGGCTGGAGATACTGGGAATATCCAGCACATCCAGAATACCAAAGGTTTTCCACATGTATCCTAGAGAAATCTGATGGGCTATAGCTTGGCTTGCATGGAGCACCATTTATTTGAAATAGTGCTGTAATGTACTTCATGACCCATTGAGATAGGCTTTCAGATAGGCTTTCCTGTATGAATCCTGTTGCAGTCCCAAACACTTCTGAAGCATTTGGTGAGTGCTATGTTTGAATGGGTTAGAACCTTCACCCATAATCTTTTATTGAAACAAGCTAGAATGTTTTGTCTTGCTGGACAGTGGTCATAACCCCAAGACATTTATATGGTCGTTGCCATCAACTACAACCCATATCTGAGAATGCACTTTTTTCCTGAAGCAGGAAAAATGCCAATGGCATGAATTTGTTTAAGGTGGATCTCAGCTTCCGATGAAGTGACCCACACACTATGATCTCGGAGCCATCTCCTATGGCACATGTGATACACTATGTGGAGGATTTAACACTAGGACTGCAACAGAATGCCACAGTCCTGAGGATATGGACAAGGTGCATCTTCACAGCCAGTCCATCTGGCATGGCCTCTTCTGCCTCCATGACCGTTGGGAATCAGAGTTCTCCTCCGCTCATTTTGTCTTCGGGGCCAACATGATGGTTTCTAGTGGCATTTCCTCAACTGATGGGGACCATTACCCTCACCTAAAGGGGCTCATCCTCCGGTAGTCATTGGCCCCTTTAGGGAGTCAGGTTAGTTAACCGCCGCCTGACACTCAGTGTTGAGTTGCTGGCTGTATGGTCTACTCCATTACCATAGCAGGCTATCTGGTCAGACAGACATTTATATGGTAAGTGAGCAGATAGAAAGAATCTGATTCCAAACCTAGATTAGAAGATGCCACCATCCCACCATGGAATTTTTCCTGAAAACTAATTTTTGGTTTCTTTTTGTTTTAATTATGGTTCATACTCCAATGATTTCCCTCATGTTTTAAGACCTTGAGTGGCATTTGGGCCTTGCTGCTTGTTATTCATCCACCTGTGCAGGAGGAGAAACTGGTTTTCTAAGAAGCCTCCTAGATACAGTTCTGGACCTGTTCAGTTTCTTTTAACCGCTCATTCAATTGGCTAAAAAAAAAAGTATTGCTTTTTTCCCCCCAGTGGTATTGTAGGCTGTGTATTGGGCATTCCTACTGTCTCAATAACTGTTAGATAAACTTCTTTCACCTTCTTTCATTCAGTGTCAGTTGACCTCTTGGCAGAACATTTCTCTAGCACAGGGGTGCCCAAACTTTTCAGGCCGCGGGCTGGTCACATGATTCAGGGTCCACAGCCGGCCCCCAACACCAATTCATCCTGCCCACGAAGCCCTCATCACTCCTGGAAGCTGAAGTAAAACACACCCATATGGGTGCATGTTACTTCTGCTTCCAGGAGCGACGAGGGCTTTGTGGGCTGGATAAATTGACATCAGGGGCTGGATTCGCCCCCTGGCCCATTGTTTGGGCACCCCTGCTCTAGCAGTACCTACAAGTTGTATATGGGGCTGGGGCTGGATTACACCTTTGCATCTAAAGTTGATCCACTTTTTCACAAGAAATGGATGCCTTTTCTTTCCACAAAGCAAATACCGGTAGTTGTGAGCAGGATATATACCTTTTGAAAGATAGGTCTTAAGAGCAGATTGATCGGTTTTTTAAAAAAGGAAATAGGTGCAAATTTGTCAATGTCTGATTACGTGGTGTTGGTTACCTCAGCACAGAATTAAAGTGATCTTTTAATAATAATCTCAATCACAAATACATTGGCATACAAGACACAAAGTACAGATCAGTTAGCATAGAATATTTGACAGTTAATTGTTATATTTAAGTCCCTTTGACAACCTAGAATGATAGAGAAGCTAGCTTTATCTCTTGGATGTTTCTTGTAAAGTCAAGAGTGATGTTCTGAAGCTCTGGAATTAGCCACATAAGGTATTTAGCTACAGATGACTCTTTACCACCACATCCTCTAGACCAGAGGTGGCTATCCTTGGTGCCCCAGGTGTTCTTGAACTTCAGTTCCCAGAAGCTCTGATCAGCAGGTGTGCTGACTTGGGCTTCTAGGAAATGAAGTCCCAAGAAAAGCAGAAGCACCAAGGTTGGCCACCCCTGCTCAGAGTAAAACTGAGATTTCTTATTGATGCTTGTTCTATTGCAATATTTTGAACAGAGCTCTTTTCCTTGCCAGCAGCATACGGGTTAGAGAGCAGGATATCTGTTGTCTTCCTGTATAGCAGTTCAGAAATCTTGCTGTCCTAATCTATTGCGATCAGTATAAACAGAGGGAAAATAAGTGAATGTTGTAGGCAGTAATGGTACATAAAACTTGATATTCAAAATTGTAATTCAGTATCTTTCTTTGATGTGTTTGTTCATTGTTCTTCTCTTTCTTTTTTTCTTATGGTCTTCCACCAGCTTTATCCATCCACAGAGAGACATCAGACCCAAGCCTTCCTATGGCACACTCACAACGACACCAGAACTGACTGGATGTGCAGAATCCTTGGATCAGAGAAAATCCTTCCTTGTAACCCAGGCAGCTCTTTTAAAAAGTTGCTGCAGTAGATGGTCCTTCATGGCATTAAGATGCAGGCAGCTCTTTCTTTGACTGGGCTTTTTATGTGCTGGGATGTTGAGAGCTTCAGAGTCTTCATCTGAAGCTTTGACTGGCACTGATAGCCTCTCCAGTGTTACAATATGACATGTCAGAATGCTCTGTTTACTTCATACATCCTGCAAATAATGTCTGTAAATCCATGTAAAAATGTGTAATCGGCACAGAGGTTTCCATACTTCTACCGTTTTGTTGTGCAAATAGCTATTGTGCACCCTGATTTTCAGACCCAGCAGTTGCTGGATGTGTGCGTGCAAAGTGTTATTTGTTTTTTTTACAAATGCCTATCTTTATTGTAAAGCTCTTCATTCCTTCAACATGCCAGTTATAGAAGAGTCCTGTATCTAGCAGGAAGGATTTTCATGGCTGTGCTCTGGAGATGCTGATCCTGCCCCTCTGACAAGCATAAGAGCTAAGTCAGTTGGGCTACCTAATTAAAGTGGAAGTTCATAGAGGGGATGGGGGGGATGCTTCATATGTACTAAATGAGACAACTTTTATATTGAGAATATTCCCAAAGTCTTGCTGGACAATATTTTGAACAAATGGGCAAAAGAGAGTGTTAAATCACTTCTTTTTAGAAGATTCTAAGTCAGAATTGACTTAACGGCACACAGTTATTATATTCCTTTCAGACTGTTCTTTATATAGTATTAGCTCTTCCTGTTCTTGAGCCTTTGATGTATGTTCCTTTTTGTCTTAAGTTAGGGCTCTTTCCCTATCCATTTTGTTTTGGTGCATCACCTACCACACAAGCCAGTGGAGTCATAAACTCACAGACCGGGTTTTGTAGTATGTAATTCTTAATGCAGATGACAATGAAATGGACTGCCAGCCATAGCTGGTCTGGTGTAATCTGAAGTCTTGCTTTTTTTTTCTTTTTTCTTTTGCTATTACAGACTTTTAGGTACAGTCAAACCTTGCATAATGAGCGTTTCGCTTAGCGAAAAACTCGCATAACGAGCAAGTTTTTTGCTAAGCGGTCCGACTCGCATAACGAATTTTTCGCTATGCGAGTCGGACTTTTCCCTATGAAAAAACTCGCATAACGAGCATTTCTATGGGGAAAACTCGCATAGCGAAAAGTTGTGCAAAAGCCCTCTTGGCCATGACTGCCACCTGCTCTTCGAGCAGTAGTCGTGAGTCCAAGAGGACCCCCAGATTATGCACTGGGTCTGTTTGGGACAATACTGCCCCATCCAGAACCAAAGATGGTAGCTCCCGAGATAACACAGGGCCCCCGACCCTCTGCTGCAGGTCTGGTGTTGAAAACCTCCCATGTCCTGCGATGGAAGCCTAGCAACTTAAAACAGCCCTGCCCCACCTTGTTCTACCTAAACTTGACTCACAGCTTTCCCTGACCCTTCAAACTGTCCCTATTAAGGCCCTTCCTTAGCAGTCTCAGCAATCTGTCTGCAATTCTCTTCTGTACAAGAAATAACAAATGACCTTGACTGACCATGTACCCCTCTTGCCCTAGCCTTGAATATGCAACTGCTCCTTTGCTCCTTTTGTACATATTTTAAAAGGGGGGGGGGGATCTAGCACGTATTGGGCAGTGGTAGGACCATTTGGGTGCACTAGGAGGTATCCCATTTTAAGTCCTACTCTTGTGCGTGCAAGATTTATTCTCTTGCCTTCAGACTGCTATTGTTTCTTTAATATAGAAAAGAATGTCTAATTGGCAGGATCACATTACGTATATTTAAGTGTCCCTTACACGCATTTAGAGGAACATTGGAGGATTTAGATAGTACCACAGATGAAGCCCTTCAATGGCTTTCAAACCTAGACATGGAACTTTAGTTAGGAACTTGAGATGGTCAATTTGACTCACGGTCTATATCAGCATTAAGGTAGTCAACTGAAGTTCATCATACGATAAATAAATAAATTGGCAGGATTATGAGGAATGCCATTTTTTTTTAAAAAAAAAAACCTTTCAAAATGGGTGTGTATGTAAGGAGCCCTGGTGTCACAGTGGTTAAACTGTTGTGCTGCAGCCAGAAGGTTGTAAGTTCAATCCTGAACTAGAGCTCAAGGTTGACAGCCTTCCAGTCATCTGAGGTCAGTAAAATGAGTAACCAGCCTGTTGGGGCAAAATGCTAATTACCTTGTGAACCGCCCAAAGAGTACACTAAGCACTTTGTGGCGATATATAATTCTAATTGCTACATTGCTAAGGAACATGAGAGAAGGGAAGTGTGAATGTGGAGTAGTGATTGGTCCTTAAAAGTTTCTCCTTTGCCATCTGCTTTTCTGTATATGTTAACAGGGCTGCAAACTAGTACAAAATTCCTTTGTACCAGCATGAAGATTTAGGAGCTGAAGCAACTGGGTTTTGCTTTTCAAATTTTTAGCATTTTTTGTAATACAACATGTCTTTTTATGTGTTTTAAAATTTTCCTGTTTGAAATTTCTCTTGAGGTTTCATTTTCACAAGATGGGTCTGTACAATGAGAATTATATCTTTGATTAAATCCTGTTAGTTGTGCAGACTCCAGGATGTAGGGCCAGAGGGATTGGAATCACAGCTTGCTCCTGTGCATATGGTACCCTGTCATTGAAATCAAATTGGTACTGCTCAGATGCAGATAAACAGTATGTTTTGTCTGGTTTGATCTTTTTTGCCTTAACTCATATAATGGACAATGTGATATGGTCATAATGAAATATATTAGTTGTATAAAAATATTTAAATGGTAGTCCTAGAGACCAGCATCAGTTTGATTGATGGAGTTTGATATGTGTGATAACACGAGTTGATCAGATAATGTAGAGCAAATATGTACCCTTATTTATCCAGTTTCATTAATGGTGCCTTGCTTTTATCAGAACCTTTAACACAGACCTTCAGAAGTACAGTGGAACCTCACTTAACAAATTTAATGCGTTCTCCGGGACCTTTTGTACTATGAAAAATTTGTACAGCAAATTTCTCATAGGAATGCATTGAAAACCAAAATTTGTTAACCGAAATGCGGTTTTCCATAGGAATGCATTGAAAACCAATTAATCTGTTCTGAAAAAGAATGTTAACTGAGCCACTATTTTCTATGGATTTCCTTTTGTTATGTGAGTTTTGTGTTAACTGAGCCATTTGTTAAGCGAGGTTCCACTGTATGCTTTTTCTGAAATTGATGAGGAATGAAAGCTCCCTTTAATTCTGTTTAAAAGATACCCAAGATAAGAGTTTCAAGTGTGTGCTAGCTCCAGGGGGCATTTTTCTGCCCCAGGACCACCACAGAATCTTCACTAGGTTCCCTACATGCAGCAGTAATGGTTGTAGGTATTTAAAAAAACTGGATATTCTACTAAAGCAAAGAGTGGGTGGTCAGACCTTGTTATAAGAGAGGAATCATGTGTTTGGAAGCACTCTACTCTCATTTCTTGGAAACAAATTGGGTTAGGAAAAAATGACTCTGTTGGGACCACAAATGATTTAGGAGTGATAGGTTACCTTTGCTTCTGATTTATTCAAGTGTATAGTTAAGATTTTAGAGACCAGGAAGAGAGTCAGTATTTTCACTTGTGCATCTAGATTGTCTCCTCTTTAAATTCCTATAGAAATGAATGAAAGCCTCCCATTTATATTGTGTTTCAGGCATATCAGAATAAAACAAAAATACCATTGTACCACTTTAAATACTAACTATTATATTTCATTGTGAGCTTCCTTGGATCAAGTCCACTTCATCAGACATGGGAGTGAGGCTTCATGGCATTAATTTATGCACATCAGATACAGAGGTACAGAGTGATTGGTTAGCATAATAGATAAGCATACAAATCATGTGGCTTCATACAATTGGTAATGACAGATGATCTCTGGTTGATATTCAGATTAGCTGTAAATACCACTATTTTTTAATAGCAAATTGTGGGAAGAGTGGGAAAATACTGATTCAATTGCAAATTGTGGGAAGCTACAAAACAAACACCTGGCATTGAACATTTGCTAATGAGTTTAACGTTTGTGTTACTGTGTGAGCATGTCCTTTGTTCTGTGAGACAGCCTTTGTTGTGAAAGAGAATTTTACAGGAAAGTTTGTGAAGATGGTATAATATAACAAAATATAATATACAACATATATAGCACCATAGAACAATCTGTGTATCAAAACGGAACATAAGGTATCAGAAGTATTCCCTGCATATGGAAAACTAGCTTCTGTGTGAAAGGACTTGTTTGTAAGAATTCATCATAGAATGCCCCCTTGCACTCTGGAGTTGTAGCTACAGAGGTAGTTTTACCATGATAGTGAAAACTAGAACCATGTGTAAGAGCTTAATCTAAACTCATTCTCTGAAATCCAGGGAGCGTTTGATAGAACTGAACCCTCTGTTAGTTTATTAAGTCACAGCTGTGATGAGCAGTAACATTTCCTGTTTTTCAGAGACTGAGTATTGTTCATCAAATCCAGTAACATAGATGGTACTTCTCTTCCAGAAGAGTTTTTCTCAGCATAACCTCTGCAAGGCTTCTTCTGATCTCTGTGCACAAACCATTTGCAGGTGAATCTGACTCAGCAAATCTTAGATTCCTGAAACTGTTACAAGCTCCTTTGGGGACAAGTGATAGATGCTGTGTCGTGATCCTGGAATTTTATCTTAGAAAATAGCAGCTTCATTTGTATGTTAAATAAAGGTTTCCTGCTGACCTTGACATGACTTTGTTTTATTTGCTGAACACACACATCCAAATGGCAGCTTTCCCTTGTGATTGTATGGCTACACCTGAGCAAGGTAAAATATATGGTCAGTGGTCACTTCTGATACAGCTATTTGATACTATTGAGATCAGCAGAGGAATTAGCATAAGTCTATGTGTAGACCAGGTATTTCAAGTGCAGCATTTCAGTCTCTCACAACATAACTCAATTTTGGTATGAAGTACCTTTATAGATTAGCATGTTATGCCTTAAATATATCCTTGGGCTGTGAGCACATGTGATCTCATTGCAGTTAATAAGTTGCATGGCTGAGAATGTTTCACATTTTTGTCCATTTAAGCAGCACTTATTCGAGGTCTGTGTTTGGGTGTTTATAAATGATTAACATTACTTGATTTTTCAACTGAGCTTTGGTCAGTCCTACACCTAATGAAGTCAAGCTTTGGGTTTGTTTTTAAAGTAGAATTGCCTATTCTGTAAAATGTTTTACAAAATCAAACTGGGATTCTTTAGTGTGGTGCCTAGGATTAAAGCAAGAGTCATCTTCAGCCAGCAAATCTTATTTGAGGCAGCATCTTCAGCATCTTCTCATCTGATGTTCACTATCTGTAGGTCCTCTTCCAACATGAAATGCTAAGTTTTGCAGTCTATTCCTTCTCCGCTTTCTGGCAGCTTCCTTTGCACTGCATTTTTCTGATATTGATGATCTGGTAAGCAAAGAATATGGTTAGCTAGACATATTTGATGCTCCTCATAATAGTCTGCAACCTCCTAGATCCACTTTACCACAGACTTTCCTAACTGGTGACACAATCATGTCAGGAGACACCCAGAATTCTCTGTAAGAAGTATTGATGAAACACATTAAGCTTTTGTGCTATGAGTGCTGTTATTCCCTGTGTTTTGCTGACATAGATTGCTGTTGGTACATCCATTGGCTTATGAAGCTATAATTTTAAGCATAATAAAATGTCATTGTTCAAATGGTCATCATAATCAGTTTAGGACGCAAGCGATGAGAAGCCTGGGGAACATAGTGAAAAGCAGAGACATTACATTGCAAACAAAAATTCGTATAGTCAAAGCAATGGTATTTCCTGTGGCAATATATGGTTGTGAGAGCTGGACCATTAGGAAAGCTGAGCGCAGAAGAATAGATGCCTGTGAAATGTGGTGTTGGAGGAGAGTTTTGAGAGTCCCCTGGACAGCGAGGAGAACAAATAGGTCAATCTTAGAAGAAATTAACCCTGACTGCTCCTTAGAAGGTCAAATAGTAAAGATTAAGCTAAAGTACTTTGGACATCAAATGAGAAGAGAGGATTCACTTGAGAAAGCCTTGATGCTGGGAAGGGTGGAGGGCAAAAGAAGAAGGGGGCGGCCAAAAATGAGATGGCTAGATGGTATTGTAGACACAATGGGCACAAAGCTGAGCGAGTTGATGATGGTGGAAGACAGAAGTACCTGGCGGACAGTGATCCATGGGGTCGCAAAGGGTCGGAATCAACTGCGCAGCTGAACAACAACAACAAAAAGAGCTCTGTAGACCACACACCAAATTTCTACCAACTCTTCAAAGCCAGCTTTTGAAAGCAGTTTTAAAAGCTAGGCTTGAAAAAAGTTGGTGGAAAGATAACTTGATTCTATTATCTATGTCTCTTTCTGGAATTCATGGAAAAATAGTCTAGCAAACCACAGTTTTTGAGAATAAGATGTAACGTGGAAGAGAAAGAACATCTTAGGTACACATTCATTACATCAGAACTGGGCCATGTGTGACCTATCATAATGTACTGTAAAACTTCAAGTACACTGGCATGTTTCCCAGACTAATATGCATTAACCTGCTGAGTCTTTGATGTTACTGGCAGAGGTGTTCGAGGGGAGTTTTGTTATAGGTACTACCTCCTCGAAGTACTCTGCCATGGAATTTGATTGGTTCAATGTAGTCCCCCTTTGAGATTGTATTTGTCTGTCTTGGAACTTGAGAAATTCAACCTTCCATAATGTACTTTCCAGATGTGTTGGATAAAAACAGGCAATATCCCTGGGCAATGTGGCCATCGGTACCTGATTGAACAAGGATACCACGTGTTGGTATGAACATTTAATATACAATGGATGATGCTTGCAAAAGACAAAAGGTGGGGGTGGGGTTTACAGCCTTGCCAACTGAATGCCATTAATTTCATGAATACAGGGTAAAAATGTAAAATGACTTCAGCATCCACTCAGTTTTGTAGGGAAGGCAAATCCTTGGAACACGAAGGTAAAAGGTAATGCATTTTGGAAGCAACAAGGATTGCTACATGTGTATTTTATATTATTAGAAAGAAATTGATCATTCAAAGCATTGTTGGGCATCAGTTTAGCTGATCAGGGCTGTAGAAAAAGCCCTATTAATTGGGACACAAGCAAGGAGCTACACAACAGTGCATGATGGATCAACACACAAAATATACAGTACCTGCATATTTATCTCATTTTTTCTCTATTCAAGGTGATTTAATATAGCAGTGCTTTTTCTCTCTGTTCCTGAATACAGTAATTCAATATAAGCAGTTCCATGTGTAGTGGAGATAGTTAAGTTTGAGATACCAACTGGTCAACACAATTTTTCTGGCATGAGGTACTCTAACGATTCTAAGGTAATTTTGAGGTGCTGATTCCGAATCTAGCATCCTTTTTTTTTCTAGCACATCATGTTTTTGAGATCTCAAATATTGCAATTTACCTACAAACAGCAAATTTATCATATTTGTTGAGCTAAACAGACATACGGACCTAATAAAATAAAATCCAATATGCAATATTTTATTGAACAAACGTATAGAATTATGAACTGATGCAGAAAGTTGGGAGTGAAAGCATATTAACATCTAAGAATTGAAACGTTAAAATATGAAAATATGTACAAAAAGGTAAATTGACAATATCGACCTTACATCGCCATGAACAACCTTTTCTTGGACGCTCTGCGACGTTCAACATGTGTAATGTCTCTCATCAAGGACCAAGAGTAATCTGCCATCATGTTGGTGTTCCATCGGCCTTGGTAACATTCTTCCATTACTTTAATGTCTTGATGAAAACGTTCACCGTGCTCTTTGCTCACGTCACCCAAATTCTCTGGAAAGTGACTATGTAAATAGTGAATCTTGATGCTCATTCGACATCCAAGGGCTTGGAAACTCAAGAACAGCTCCACAGTCTCTCGATAGTTGTCCGCTTTCTTGTTGCCAAGGAAATTCCGAACATCGGTGAATGCATTCCAAGCTCTAGCTTCTGGCACCGTCATTGTTGGAAGAAAGTGTGGATCCCTGATGAGAGTTCTAATTTGAGGGCCATCATAATGCAGTCATAATGTTCTTGTCAAACTGATTCTTGGTGGCCAGGTCTTTTCCACCCAGTGTTTTACTGTAGCCCTACTGTCCCAATAGCAAAGGAAGCAAGAGTATTTGGTGTAACCTAGCTGGCCCAGCAAAACATTTACCATTTTCAAATCAATACAGATCACCCATCCATGATGCATGTAATCCAATCTATCCAGAATTGTCTTCATATTGCCATACTCTTCTTTCATTTGTACGGAGTGTCCTATTAGGATTGAACCAAATATATTTCCGTTGTGCAATAACACACATTTTAAACTCCTTTTACTACTGTTGATAAAAAGTCTCCATTCACTGGAATCATATGTGGGCAGTCCTATATGGAGAAGAAGCCCTTTAACATCATTACAATAAACAAGTGGACCATCAGATTGGAAGTACTTTCACAGTGCTGCTTCTCTGTTACGATAAAAAGAGACACTAGTGCCAGGTCTGAGTAGTCCTTTCTCTTTCACCCTGGAAGCCAACAATTCTGCAGACTGCTTTGGCAAATACAAATCTCTTACCAGATCATTCAATTCAGGTTGACTAAACAGACTAACAGAATCTGCATCAGATGGCATATAGGTTGGAGCATCATTATCCTCATCATGTGTAGTAGAACTGGATGAACTGTGGGATTCAACATCAATCTCTGGTAGCTCTGTATATACAGTCACAGGTATTTCCTCACAGTGTCCAACTGGTCATTTGACAGATGGGATATCGGGTTATTGTATGTGGTGTCTGTTCTTTTTATTGAAACCTTTGATATTGACAAGGCAAAAGTAGCAGTCATCCACATGGTTCCTTGGTTCTCCAAACCATCAGCACACCAAACTTCAGCTTAGAATTCATTCCTTTAGACCATGACCACAATGTTTCGACACAGGTTTTGCACACTGTATGAGGAGCCCAACGTATGTCTTGGTCTCCCAGTGGTACTTTAAAGTAGGCAAGATACACCCTCTTGACAAAGGTAGTGATGTTGCGCCTTTGATCCCGCAAGGTGAAGCTGCCACAGATGTAACAGACGATATCTGCGTCATTACGGCATTTCCTTCTTTCCAATGTGTCCATTGTTATATCACAAACTGCACTAAAAATATATACATAAATAAGGTTATCTACATAACATCACATTATAATCACTAATTTTATCACTATAATTCTATAACTGACTCGCACCAACATGCAGTCAGGAATGACAATTGGGTTGGCCAATAGTATAAACATGTAATGTGATAGAGCAAATCTGAGATATTTGTAATCAGCAACCTGAAATTAGTATAAAACAACTGCAAAAGCTCATGCCAGGAAAAAAAATTGTATAGCTATTGGTGAATATGTATTAAATCTGTGTATGATGGAAAGATACAGTACCTTGATTCTGCTGTCATATAAATCAGGTTGTGCACCCTCCCCCAGAGGCTGCACATGCCATTCCCTAGATCTTGGAAGGCTCACTGATTCTTTTAACCTACCCCATTTCATTTTTATATGAAGAAAAATAAATAAATGGGAGAGGAGGAATGGTCAAAACATGGCAAAATTGTTCCCCACAAGAAGACTTTCTGAGGAAAATATTTTCCAACCAACCAATATATGAAGTAAATGTTAATCTATTATGGTCCAAGACCAGCATAGTACAGAAAAAAAAACAGAAGTTAAAATGAGAGTACTTAAAATATATTTTAAAAAGGAGCGTAAGTGAGAATTGGGGGGGGGGGGGCTGCATGTTGCCCAGGGCTGACATAAGTAAATGGATGCAGATGACCACACAATGCTGATGAAGGTTTTCCATCCATTATTACAGTTTCCTATTAAGAAGGTGAAAGTTGTTGACCAGGGCCAACCTCAACATCCTTGGACAGTCATTCTGTTGCTGGCATTCCCTGTGCTGATCTCCGATATGACCAGTTAGCAGATGGCTCCCAACTTTGTTGGTGCAAGTAGCACATGTCTGCTAACATCATCACCTTCTTCAAGTGTCATATTCAATTCCAAATATTGGATATCATCATGGTGATCAGTCATGAATATTGTCCCAAGGATATAATACAGTGTTCTATTTGCCTTCTGCATTGCAGCATGACACCCATACCCATGATCCAGTTCCACAAGTCACTTTCTGGCCTTGAGTCTTTTTATCACACAAAGTCCTTATCAGTCCCAGGCCAGTATTTATGAAGCTGACGCCCACCATTAGGAAGAATTCAAGCAAGAGTTAACCAAGTGACAATCACTCTTCCCTGTTGACGTCTGCACCCAAGGTGGTTAGTCCTCAGGATTGTCAGGTTAGTTGATTGCTGCCTGACAATCAGGGTTGAATTGCTGGCAGTATGGTCCAATCTATTAGCATAGCAGGACTGCTACCATCACCCGATCACTTTAATCCAAGAAGCTCCTTCAGACCAGGAGATGGCCTTAATTGGTGAATGAGTTCATAGCTATTCTATAACAAGTTCAGTTACATCTTTTAAGTGATTAGATTCATTAGGGAAAAAAGAAGAGATTCCTGTCTGCTTCTAAAGCCATCTACTTGAAGGCTAGTACAAATCATTTGATTACCATTTTGCTTGCTGCTATGAGGAGAACTAACCCTCAGTAAAGTACAAATAAAAATAAGCAAATGGGTTTCCACCTCTGATGGTGGATACTGCTTCTTGCTATTCCCTTTCCCCTTTTCTATTTTATGGATGAGGGAAGCATTACCTTGGAATAATCAATGTAACTTCCTGGAGAGTCCTTTAAGTAAAAAGCTTGTCATGTTTCTTCATCTAGTGGAACAGATGGGGGCTTTGTGTCAAGGGGCCAGAATTGTTTTCCCCTGCAGATGTATGCTCCAACTTATAAAGTATTCCACAGACTGATTGGTCAAAAGCTATCTGGAAAACATTTCTCTCTTTCATTGAAAGTTCTGGGACTCTGGGATCAAGCTGGTGAGAGCAATTAGTGCTGCCAAGATTGTTGGGATCCTAAGGCAGGATTGCTGGAGCATTTGTCCTCATGAATGTTCCCCTGTGGAGCAAGATGAAGAGACTTTTTGATATCTGACTTCACAAAGACCCTTTAAATGTTTTCTAAAGAGTAACTGCCAGTTTGGTAACATATCTTTCTGTTTGTATGTGATGCACCCATCAGCACTGCCCCCAGATAGCAAGATTGATAGCAAGCGTTGGCATTCTGAGCTGAACACCTGCACATCTTGGAAACAGCATTATGAGTATCTACATCACTGAGGAGGACAGGTTTGATAGTGCTTACAAGAAACCTTACCTTCTTTTAGTAACTAGTGCTCCTTTCCACCTATAGCTGAGGAAGCTAGTTCAGTGCGAAACCAGAATCTGGAGCCAGAAATGGACTGGATGAAAGTGAACAAGTTGAGGGCTAATTCAGACAAGGTAGATGTGTTTCTGGTCAATCAAAAGGCACATAAGTGAACCAGGATTCAACCTGTGCTGTGTGTGGATTCCACTCACCTGAAAAATAGCAATAGACATTACATTTATATATAACTTCATAGCACTTCCTGGACATCATGGTGGTTCACAAAGTAATCAGGATTGTAGTTTAGGTGTGTTCTTAGGTTTATCCCTGACCCAGGGAGGTCTAGTTTCTGTGGTGACCAGGAGTGTAGATGCACAGTTAAAGCTGATGTTGTGGAAGTGTTTGACCTGCCTATTTGACATATGACTGAGTTACAGTCTAACTGGATAACTGCAATGTGCTCTAGCTGGGGTTGCCTTTGAAGATTGTTTTGAAAGTTCAGCTTGTCCACAGCAGTCCAGCCAGATTGCTGACTGTAGTCAGTTGCAGGAAACATGTAACTTCCTCTCTAAAACAGCTTCATTGGTTAGCAGTCTGTTTCTGAGCATAATTCCAAGTGCTGCCATTTGAAGCCTTACATGACTTATGGACAGATCTGAAAGAACATATCCTCCTAAATAAACCTGCCTTGGTTTTAAGACCAACAGAAGGGGCTGATGTCAAAGACTCACCTCCTTCAGAGCCTATGTGGTAGAGACTTGAGAAAGGACCTTCACAGTGGCCATGCGCAGCCTCCGGAAGTCCTTCCTAAAGACCAAATTTGCCTCCTTTGCTCTCTTTCCAGCGGCAGGTGAAGAGCTTTTTATTTAAACAGGGCTTAGGCAATTAAGAGCCTCTGATTTCCCAATAGACATGCTTGTTCTCATTATTTTAAGTTAAACTAGTATTACTATTTTAATCAATGTTAAAGACTTAATCTTTTGAATAATCTGTTATGGTTTTAAATTGTTCTGTAACCTACCTTGGGTTCTAGGTCTGGGAAATATACATACATATATACGTACGTCTGTACAATACGTACATACCTACATACCTACATAGTAAAGGTAAAGGTTTCCTTTGCTTGAAAGCCAGTTGTATCCGACTCTAGGGTTCAATGATCATCTCTGTTTAAAAGCTGAAGAGCCAGCGCTGTCTGCTTCTACAGACATTTCCATGGTCATGTGGCAGCACAGAACATCATTTACCTTCCCACCAAAGTGGTCCCTATTTATCTACTTGCAATTTCTTGCTTTCAAACTGCTAGGTTGGTAGGAGCTGGGACAAGGACAGGAGCTCATTCTGTCCTACAGTACTTGGGGAATTGAACTGCTGACCTCCCACCTTCCAGTCAGCGTCTTAGCCACTTGAGCCACTGCAGCCTCACGCACGCATGCACACAAACACACACACACACAATACATACATACATACATACATACATACATACATACATACATACATACATACATACATACATACATGTTTAATCTTATACTCAGAAAACCAAGAAAATGAATAAACTATTCATGAAACTTACAGGGAATAAATTTACATAGATTCAATGGTCAAAGCAGACAGTATATGTAGTCTATGTTTCAAACAGGTGCTCCTTCACACATCAAGTTATTTATTTATTTATTCATATTTGTTTATCGCCCTTCTCCCCGAAGGGACTTAGGGCAATTCACAACATATCAATAACAACAATTGAAAACAAATTAAAAGATTAAAAAATTAAAAGAAGCTTTAAAAAATTAAAACTAGGCATTACAGCTAAGAGGCACTGGGGGTCAAATCATCCAGCCGGCTGGGGAGATTGATCCATCCATTCCTCAGAACTGACCTGCCAGCCAGGTTTTCACTCCTTTCCTAAAGGACAGCAGCTCCGTCTGCATGCGTAAATCTATTGGAAGGAGGTTCCATAGGGCCAGGGCGGACACAGAGAAGGCCCTCCTAGTGCCAGAGAGGTGCGCCTCTCTGACCGATGGCACAACCAGTAATGTCTGTCTGTAGTATTATGTGATTTTTTTTTTGCTTAACTATGTATCCTGCATATGTATCTTGTGAATTTTTTTTTGCTTAACTATGTATCTTGCATTTATTTATTTATTTTGCAATTGGTAAATGAAAAATAAACATGGGCTTAATTTGCAAGTCTGATTGTTGGTGTGTGCATTTCTGAGGAAATTGAACTCTAGAAGGAAGAACTGGTCAATCCATCTCAAAGTTGTGTCTTCCTTTTTTCTTACTGTCTTGCTGGGAGAATAGCAATGGCTAACTCTAGAAAGGCTAACTCTAGAACAGTGGTTCCCAATGTGAGTCCCACAAACCACAGGGGGACATCAATTCCCAGAACTCTAAGTCAGTGCTTTGGGGAATTGATAGGCTTCTGGGAACTGAAATCTAGAAAGTATCTGTTGTACACCATTGAAGATGCTTTCAGATTACTGACTTCCTGAGACCTTCAGTTTTTTACTGTACAGTATCTTCCTAACAGGGATTGCTAACTTGTCATCATTATGAATTCCAGTGGGGCAACTGAAGCTGGAGGGGCACATACTTCTGAAATAGTGTTCACTTGCATCCTCCCCCACATTTGATGTGTTCATACTTAAAAAGGAGTTCCCACCAACCACAATGCTGCTTTGCACAAAAGGAATTGGCTAGGGGTACACCTTTCCTTGAATATGATGGAGCTGCTTGGTATGGCTATGGAATGCAATGTCTGGTGCTCCACATTAATCTCTTTCCCAACCACAAAAACAGCAGTGATGCTGCTGTGCAAACTGCTACTGTTAGTCTGAGTGCTTGTTTTTCTTTGGCACATTGGCCTTTTTTGGGGGGGAAGTGCCTTCTTCACCATCTTTTTGGGCCCTTACAGACACACACACACAAAACCTATTAACTTAATACAGCATGTCTGTAGCAATACAGTATAACAAAAATTTAATTGCCTGTCTGATATACCCTAACGGGGATTAACCCTAATATATTTCCTTGTTGATTTGTAGCATAATTATCTATGACTCTACTAATCCTGAATCTTATTCCTAACTATATGAAGTAAACAATACACAATGAGATGTATAGAATGCAATTGTATGTTCAGGGTTCGGAAAAGTGCACAGAGAAAAATACTGCAGGCTTGCAATAGGACATATCCTAAAAGCAAGTGCTCAAGGGATACAGAGCTGTTCCCACCTTTCAACTGGAAAGCACCAAAGGGCGGCCGGGTGGGGAGGGGAATACCTTCTAGTTTTGTGCCTACTTCTAGTTTTCATTGGTGCAGACAGACATCATTTGCAGGTTTAGCTCTCACCCCAGGCCCCCCTCTTTTGGGAAATTCATAGCAATCCCAACCAGCAGACCATGAGTTCTCCATTTCCCCTACCTTTGGTGTCCCAGTTGTCTCAAGAAATCACACCAGGATGGTGAGAAATAGGTTTCACTTTCACTTCTCCCTTTAGCAAGAGGAAGCCCAGCCTTTTGCTTTCGAATCTAAAGATTAAATGGGACTCTGAGTATTAAAATGTTATTGCAGATATTTGGAACGATCATATTTGGATATATTTGGAACTATCTGAATATGGCATAATTTGGTGAATTTTGAATATTTCTGAATCTGAATGCATATCCCTAATTTATTAAATACCAGGATGGAGCAGGTGAGGTTATTCATACAGTACATCTGACTTTACAACTGATTAGTGAATTGTCCGTTGTTTTCACAACAGCTATCCAGTTCCTCTCCTTTTTCCTGTAGCCCTGGAAAGATCTGTTCTCTCTCTCTCTCTCTCTCTCTCTCTCTCAGCAGCCTGTATTTTCTTTTTCTCATCCTTCCTGCCGGTGTTTCTCCCCTGTCCATTCCACAATCCCTCTTCTCCCTGCATTCTGGCTGGGTTCTTTAAAAGCAATCATTGTCAGCATTTGTCATTAACCTTTTCTTCGTTTTTATTTATATATATAAAAAGAGAATGGCAGAGAAAGCAGGAAGCAATAGGAAGAGCGGGGCAATTGCAGATGAATAATGAAAGGATTCATCACAGCCATACCAGGATATATATATTTTTTGCAGCCAAGCGAGACGGATTCCCATCACAGCTCAGAGACTTGTTCCATGCAGCCACTCATCTTTCATGCTGAAGGGGAAGAGAAAGGTGGAGACAGTATCATTATGGATATAACTGGGCTCCAAAGTGACTGGCCAAGGTTGCTGCTTCACCCATGACAAAGCTCCCTATAGGAGTGGGATTCTGCATGTGCACCTTAACCATTACCTGACAAAGCAATTGTCTTCCTGCACAGCATTGGTTTGGGATGATCTCCCATTTTATACATGGAAACATCTGCTCCGAGTTTTATAGATAAGTGCATTTTTGAATGACCAACTTAAAAACTTTCTTGGCTTTGCTATTGTGGCCTGCTATTGTGTCATGGCCTGGCTACTGGCCACATTAGTTACAGGGAGTAAAGGTAAAGGTCACCCTTGCTCGAAAGCCAGTTGTATCTGACTCTAGGGTTTAGTGCTCATCTCTGTTTCATAGCCAAAGAGCCAGCACCGTCTGCTTTTGCAGACGTTTCCGTGGTCATGTGGCAAGCATGACTAGACACCGGAGGGCAAAGAACGCTGTTTACCTGCCCATCAAAATGATCCCTATTTATCTACTTGCAGTTTCTTGCCTTCTTACTAGTTACTCTCTGGCTGAGGAACTCCCTGCCAAAAGGAAGCCAAGTTAGCTCCAGATTTACAGTCCTTCTACCAGAAGTTAAAGGCATTTTTATTCAAACAGGTTACTAGTATTAAGATTGTTTTACAGCAGGGATTCTCAACCTGTGGCCCATGAGCCAGGTCAGCCTGTGGGCTGGATGTCGCTCCTCACTGCCTTCACCACCCCAGGGAGTGCCATGTGGAGGAAGGGCAAAATGTCCATCTGGCCCCCAAAGCTGTCTGAGGTAGCGTGACGTGGCCCCCGGTTTAAAAAGGTTGAGAACTCCTGTTTTACAGCAGTAGATAAATAGGTGCTCCATCGATGGGAAATGTAATAGCATTCCATCTGCTTCAGCATCTACTCACGCCTGCCCCATAACCATAGAAACATCTGCAAACACAGACAGTGCTGGCTCTTTGGCTGGAAACATTTGAATACCGCAACCTAGAGTTGGACATGACCGGATTTCAAGCAAGGGGGACCTTTACCTTTAGCCTTACTGATGAAATAGTTTTAACCTATCATTTCCTTTCCTATTTATAGGTTTCACTGAATAGGTTTCATTTGAATTTTAATATTTTAATTATAATTTTTATATTGCTCCTGTAGCATTGGCCTGCTCAAGCACATTTTTAGTGGAGAAGTAGGATGTAAAATTAAATGAATGAACAAATGAATAAATAAAAAGTATGTTCTGCATTTTGTCTCTATTATTTTGTCTTTGCTCCACTGATCCAATTTTCCAGAACTACCACCCTCCGGTATTTCTCCATCAAATATGTAGATATTTATGCATCCATCACTCTCTGCCTTCTCTGGCCTGTTTTATCACAGCTTTCCAACTTCTGCTCTAAGGTCTTTTGTTTTGATCTCTCCAGGTGTCCTTGAGAGTGTGAAATGTTTAACTGTTAGAATGAGCTTACCTGCTTCTTTCTCTCAACCTGTCTTGCTCTCTTTCTAACTGCATGTGTGTAATACATTTAGGACCAGTACAGTCTTTTATTAATTAATCCGGATGTGTTATGGACAGTTGGGCTTATTCCTAAACCCAAAGTAGTGTACATAAGCTAACCTAAAAGTCCTGCTTTTTCAGTCTTATCACTAGTTTTCTTAGGCAGTGAATATACAGTCATATAAGAAATATACACATTTATAGTACCATTGCGCTTAGTGTACCTTTATTCTGTGTTATGCATAGGACTGAAGTATTTGTTATATGATAATGGACAGAACAATTCTAATTAGAATGGGGGGCACAGCTTGTTGATATTGTGCATCACCTTTGTTATTCCATTGAGTAATAGATGGGTCTTTTCTATTTTTCCAGTTTGCTGCAGATTTGTGCTATACCATCCCAAACCACAAATCTGTGCACATTTCTAGCTATAACCAACTGAGATTAATGGTAATAATAATTTCACGTCAGAAATTATTCTGGGTTGGAAAGATTTTTGCAGGAGAAACTCCACTCAGGGGACGCCTGAATGAGGCTCCTTTCATGTCCCCAAGAGCTGGGACAGAGCTGAGCACTCAATCTGTCATGCAGTCCCTTGGTCTCGAACTCCCGACTTGCTAGCCTTCCATCTAAAAAGGTGAGCTTGTTAACCACTGAGCCACCACAGTCCCAGATTAATGGTTATGTAGTAGATTTGCATTTTCCTCTTCAAATGACAACCACAAAGTCAGTGAGGTCATATTTGGCTGATTTGCTTAGTGAGCCATCCAATCTCTTCAAACAACAATTTCCCCAAATCTTGTACTTTGGACATGTCTACCACATATAGTGGTACGAACCATTCTCTTGGCAAAATTTCTGACCTTTAGAGCTAACAGTGTAGTCTATCCAATTTAGTCTTTTGAGTGTCAGGTACCACTTGTGTATTTCTTTGAAATTTCCCTCCAATTTACTGAAATGGTCTTGGATTTCACATAGCTTGTTCTTTGTGTCATCATCAATGCAGAGGGTTTTTCTCTCCGCAGTGACATCATATGTCACAAGAGAAAGAATGCTGTATGTTTAGGATACCAGTTGTGATTTTCACCCCATTGTAAACTTTATCAAACCTTCAAATTTGAAGCTATGCCACAACAGCTGCATCTGAACAATCTGGATCGCTGTGAAGTGTGTCATCTCAGCTGACCAAAACTGCATATTTCACCTCCCTCAACTGCTTGTGTCTTACTGTTTTTGGATTCTGACCAATAAAGCAGTCATGTAGCCAACAAAATCCCTTGTTCACATTCCACTGTTCACATTGAACTAACCTGTTTTTGTCAAAGAATAAACCCAGTGTATAGAGGTATTTTTCAAAATTGGGTTTGGCACCTTAGTTATTTCAAGTGGTCCTACAAAAAGGGCCCTTCCAGCTAGATCTATTTTTAGATTATCAATAATTATTTGGCTCAATTAAATACCACCCAGAGTAGCCATTGAGTTAGATGGGTGGTATAGAAATCTGATTAGATAGATAGAAATAGCTATCAGATTACCAATCCTAGCAGGTTATCAATAGTAGAATACTGTGTTTCAGTACAGTTTAGTTTGTGTGGGGAAAATGTGAAAATAATATTTCAGAATGTAAAAGGCCTATCTGAATGGTGACACAAAAGTTTTTATTTACTGTGCAGCTCTATGCATTGGCTTATGGAGCAGCTGCAAATACAGTGGAGCCTCAGTTAATGGAATTAATATGTTCTCTGGGACATTTCGCACAACAAAAATTACTTAAACCAAATTTCCCATAGGAATGAATTGAAAACCAATTAATCCATTCTAAAATAAAATTCCATAAACTAAGCCACTATTTTCTATGGATTTCCTTTCATTATGTGATTTTTACATTAACCAAACCATTCATTAACCAAGGTTCCACTGTATATTCATACATGATGCAATGACCTCAATCTGAGTGATCCTTAATTCCTCAGTGGTTGGAGTGTCCAGGGGGAATTTTAGGTTTTATTGGTGAGTTTGGCTGTCATTCACGTTCTCCTTAAGCATCTGCAACTCTGTGTATTGTACTACAGTACGTTCTATTTTTCCTTTCCCCACCCAGTTCAAATAGCTGGCCATCGTTAAAACCCATAATTGCTGAACAGACTACAAGCAGGGCCCATTGCAGTGCTCCTTTGCCTTTTGGCTCCTTGATCCCCCCTGTTAGTTGCCTTAGAATTGCCAAAATGTCTCCAAGTTTGCCCTGGTTTTGCACATTTGTTGGAAGACAGTATACATCTTTAATGCCATGTATTTTCACCTTCACTGTGTGCAAACATGTACTTTAACATAGGCTACTGAAATGAAAGCAAATGAAATGTGCATTCATCATAGAATGTTATGGATGAATTAAAAGAAATATTAAAATGTGGCATCCTAGGATACGTGAGTTATATAAGGAATTAAAAATACAGATTGCAACTGTAAAGGAAGTATTTTGTTGTTCAGTCGCACAGTCGATTCCGACCCTCTGCGACCCCATGGACCACTGCCCGCCAGGCACTCCTGTCTTCCACCATGCCCCTCAACTCACTCAGCTCTGTGCCCATTGTCTCTACAATACCATCTAGCCATCTCATCTTGGGCCGTCCCCTTCTTCTTTTGCCCTCGACCTTTCCAAGCATCAAGGCTTTCTCAAGTGAATCCTCTCTTCTCATTTGATGTCCAAAGTACTTTAGCTTCACCTTTATTATTTGACCTTCTAAGGAGCAGTCAGGGATGATTTCTTCTAAGTTTGACCTATTTGTTCTCCTCGCTGTCCAGGGGACTCTCAAAACTCTCCTCCAACACCACATCTCAAAGGCGTCTATTCTTCTGCGCTCAGCTTTCCTAATGGTCCAGCTCTCACAACCATACATTGCCACAGGGAATACCATTGCTTTGAATATACGAATTTTTGTTTTCAATGTGATGTCTCTACTTTTCACTATGTTCCCCAGGTTTCTCATCGCTTGCCTCCCAAGAATCAGTCGCCTTCTTATTTCATGGCTGCAGTCCCCATCTGCAGTGAGCTTAGATCCTAAGAAAGTAAAATCTGTCACTGCTTCTACTTCTTCCCCATCTATTTTCCAGGGACTGATAGGGCCTGTTGCCGTTATCTTTGTTTTCTTGATATTGAGTCTCAAGCCAGCTTTTTCACTTTCTTCTTTCAACCTAATCAGGAGCTTCTTTAGGTCCTCCTCACTTTCTGCCATGAGGGTGGTATCATCTGCATATCTCAAATTGTTGATGTTTCTTCCAGAAATTTTGATCCCAAATTGTGATTCCTCTATCCCTGCATTGCGCATTATGTGTTCTGTGTATAAGTTGAATAAGCAGGGTGACAAAATGCAGCCTTGTCTTACTCCTTTTCTTATTCCAAACCACTCCGTCATTCCATTTTCTGTCCTAACTGTTGCCTCTTGATTCATGTACAGATTTCTCATGAGGCCTATAAGGTGTTCCGGTATTCCCATCTCTTTAATTACTTGCCACATTTTGTTGTGGTCGACACAGTCAAAAGCCTTAGTGTAATCAATGAAACAGAAGTAGACTCGTTTCTGATATTCCTTTGTTTTTTCCATGATCCATCTTATGTTGGCGATGTGATCTCTGGTCCCCCTGCCTCTTCTGAAACCCGCCTGCACTTCTGGTAATTCTCTCTCTGTTGCAGTCTATCCTGTATTATCTTGAGCATCACCTTGCTAGCGTGAGGGAGGACGCAATTGTTCTATAATTTGAACATTCTTTGGCATTACCCTTTTTGGGGAGTGGAACGTATACTGATCTTTTCCAATCCTGTGGCCATTGTTGTGTTTTCCAAATCTGCTGGCATATAGAATGCAATAATTTGATTCCATCATCTTGTAGGGCTTTGAAAAGTTCAACTTGGATACCATCAACTCCACTGGCTTTGTTGTTTGCAGTGTTTTTTAGGGCCTTTCTGACTTCACTCTCTAGAATGTCTGGCTCATGTTCAATGTTCTCATCATTGTGATTATCAGGGGTGTTGAGGTCCTTTTTGTAGAGTTCCTCTGTGTACTCTTTCCATCTTTTCTTAATCTCTTCTGCATCTGCTAACTCCTTGCCATCCTTGTCTTTTATCATGGTCATTTTTTGCTTTAAATGTTCCCTTGAGTTCCCCAATTTTTTTGAAAAGATCTCTAGTCCTGCCCCTTATATTGTTTTCCTCTATTTCTTTGCACTGTTCGTTCATGTAGGTTTCCTTATCTCTCATTGCTTTTCTTTGAAATTCTGTATTCAAGTGACTGTATTTTTTCCTTTTTCCTTGGCATTTTGGATTCCTTCTGTCCTCTGCTATTTTAAAAGCCTCATCGGACAACCACTTCACTTTCTTATGCTTCTTTTCTCTTGGTATGGTTTTCCATGCTGCCTCCTGAATGATGTCCCGCATCTCTGTCCATAATTCTTCTGGCACTCTGTCTATCTGGTCCAAGCCATTAAATCTGTTCCACACCTCCACTGTGTATTCCCAAGGAATGTTGTCTAGGTCATATCTGTCTGGCCTAATTGTTTTTCCTATTTTCTTTAGTCTGAGCCTGAATTTTGCAATCAGTAGGTTGTGATCTGAGCCACAATCTGCTCCTGGTCTTGTTTTTGCTGACTGTTTGGAAGTTCTCCATCTTTGACTGCAGAGTATGTAATCAATCTGGTTTCGATGTTGGCCATCTGGTGATGTCCATGTGTAAAGTCTCCTCTTGTGTTGCTGGAAGAGAGTGTTTGCTATGACCAGTGCGTTATCTTGGCAGAACTCTATCAGTCTTTGGCCTGCTTCATTCTGTGTTCCAAGACCAAACTTGCCTGTTATTCCATTTACTTTTTCATTTCCTACTTTGGCATTCCAGTCTCCTATGATAATGTGTACATCATTTCTTGGTGTCTGTTCTATGAGGTGTTCTAAGTCTTCATAGAACTGGTCAATTGTGGCTTCATCTGCACTAGTGGTTGGTGCATATATTTGGATTACAGTGATATTGAATGGCTTGCCTTGTATTCTGACTGACATCATTCTATCATTTTTGAGATTATATCCCATTACTGCTTTTATCACCCTTTATTGACAATTATGGCTACTCTGTTTTTTTCTGAGGTTTTCTTGTCCACAGTAGTAGATATGATGGTTTCCAGAGCTGAATTCGCCCATCCCTGACCATTTTAACTCCCTGATTCCCAAGATGTCCATGCTTATTCTTTCCATTTCCTTTTTTACCACTTCCAGTTTTCCTTGATTCATAGATCTTACATTCCGCGTCCCTATACAGTATTGTTGCTTGCAACACGATATTTCTCCTCCCCCTTTCCTGTCCCCCCCTCTTTTGATCTGATGTGCTAAGCATCCTATTACATCTAAATTGCCCCATTTGTTTTGCCTTTTGTTTTGGTCCATAGGGTTCTCTTGGCAAAATTCCTGATGTTGGTTTGACGGTTTCCACGTCGGTATCCTCTCATCATACATGTTATCACAGTTTAAAACAAAGTATTATCATGCATATTATCATAGTTTAAACAATATCAGACTAAAAATAGCTAATTAGCATTGATTATATGAAGTTATAAGTCAGTAGTTTCTAAGTATCCTTGTTATGAAGTCCAATATATAAAGTCTCTACTGTAAGTTCACTATAAGTCTCTACTGTAAGTTCAGTATTGTGCGAGTCAGTTATTTGTAAAGTCTCTAAAGTCAACTAAGTTAGTGTAAATGAGTTACTAGAATTTGCTGGCTGAAGAACCTTGGAGACTGGTTGGGACACAACATTACATTGGTGTCTTCGACCACTGCATCCAAATTTGAAATAGTTGCAACAACCTCAAAACTCAGATAGGAGAAGAAAAAGAATAAAGTCTGTCATCTCAGAATCACTATTTTCAACTTGTTAGCTGCTCTTGCCAACAATTGCAGAGGGCACCGCGGGAAAGTGTGGAGAAAGGCAATGAGAACAAGGAGGGCAACCAGCCAAACAGTGACTTCACCCTTTTATTGACTGAATAAGAACAAGCCTATTGCTGCAAGAATGGGGAGGAGTAGGAGTAGGCATCAGTGATACTGGCAGCTCTCTCCTTGCAGGGGCAGGGATGAGGTGATGGGTGGGCAAATGAGTAGAAGAAGATCCTTTTGCAGCATCTGCTTGGTGCATCTTCCTCCTCCTCTGTCAACAGGAGCCAGTGAGTCATGTGCTTGAATCTTACGTCAGTTTCATTCTTCTTTCGTGCCCTGGACTGCCCAAATGAAGTCACCTTGGTTTAGTTGTTGGCCAAACTTAAATCCTCATCGGTGCATGTTCCTAGAAGCAATTGGCAGACTAGCAAATGGGTCAGATTCTGTATCCACATTCACACTGTGTGTTGTTGTCTACCAGGAGCCTCCACTTGAACATGTTGGTCTTGTATTTAGGCACTCTGACCCTCACCCTATTCAGGGTCCTCCAAGTGGTATAGGGGAGGTTATATTCTTTTTTTTACTATTTTTGTTTTTACACTCAATTTTCATGTAAATGTAAAAAATTTTGGACCTCCACCTTTTCCACACACTTGATCATATAATGAAAATCCCCCACCTTTTATGATTAGATCTTAAAGAAGAGAAAATACAGTAGATTATGTGACTATTAATCTTGAAAAAATTTACATTGAAATAATAAAGTTTATCTCTCCCCTCCTCCATACTCAAGCCTTCAACCGTTTGTAAAATATTGCAAGTAAGAAAAGCATCACTCTTTCTGAAGGCCTATGCTCAAGCACACAATCTCACAACCATGCAGGCTTTTTTCCAACTGGAAATACTTAACATTCTATTTCTTCTTGAATATATTGGTGATCATAATGTTCCTGAGGGACCTTGAATGACGAGGCCTTCAATGGTGCAGGTTTGCGTAACCTATTCTGAAGAAGATTGCCTTGTGTGATGTATGTGTGAATTGAGTTAGAACTGCTAAGGTTTGAACTTGCCTGAACAGTTGGTTTGTTCACTTCTGGTCTTGAAGCTTTGTAGCTCAGCCAAGCTGTACTGGGACATCTATATGTAGAGGTAGCAGGACAGACTTTTAAAAAAAAAAAACAGTTTGGAAAAGTTACTTTTCAGTGCTATTGCCCATATTCCCCAATCAGCTTGTGGCTATTCTGCCTAGGAGTTCCTAGGAGTTGAAAAACTTAGCTATTCAGTCACAGGTAAATAGTTTAAGATTTAAGTGAATGAAAAAATATATTAACTGCACATTTTGCAATTAAAAAAAACTTTATCAGAAACCTCAAGAAACCTGGTTCAGTGGACAGGTGAATTAAGAGAGAAGAAACCACACAATACCACCTAAAATAAAAAGAAGAGGTTCAATTATGGGTGGCATGTGGCTGAAAGCACTCTTTTCACCATGTTGGGAGCAAAAATGCTAATTATCTTGGGGATTGCTCAGAGAATGCTCTAAATGCTATGGGGCAGTATAGAAGTGTAATTGCTACTGATGCTGATTCACCATCACCTTGATACGTCCTTAATTATCAGTGCTGTTGCTGTTCTAACATAGAGTAGGCTACATGTGGCCCATGGATACCGATTTTTGAAATTGTAGTCCAGTAAAGTTAATTCTCATACTGCTGATCTGAATGCCCAGTAACTGCAGTGAATGAGGAATATGATTGATTGTATAACTTTTAAAAAGCCTTTTCTACAAGCACCCCGTTTCTTCATTTTAGAATTTGAAACACACTAGGGCTGCCAAGAGGCAAAGGAGGCAAATAGGGTAGGCTGTTCATTTTTTCACAGCTGCCTCACAGAAAGGCAAATTCAGACTAGAAGACGCTGCCCCATTTCAAATACTTGACAGCATATCTTCTTTTATACTGCTGAGAGACAGAAATCTACTCCCTCCTGTCAACCCCTGTTTGCTGTTTGCTACCATATGTGTGCCCGGAGTTTAGTTTATGGAATCCCAATTGCCGATGGTGAGCTCGTGTGCTGGATTTCCTCTTCAGATGTCTACCTCTGTGGGAGGAGGGAGCGCATCTCCACAGCTGATTTGACCTTGTGCTTTGTTTTTGTTTGATTCTCTTTGCACATGTCTCTAATTGATCTTGAAAAGAACGGACAGTTAAAGAAGACGTTAAGGTGAAATGAAGCCATAACTGTGACTGGAGACTTTTATTAAGTGTGGCAAAGTTCCCTGGGCTGCGTTGAAATTGTTTATTGATTTTGGTACGGCTGGGTGCTTTGGAGTAATCGCCCGCAGAACCACCGGAGGGGAGTAAGAAGGGGAGGAGGGACAGTACAGAGGGAAAGTAGAGAACCTCCACTGTGATTGGTCATGGCTGCCTTCCACACAGACTTTATCTTCCTCCTTCATATTCTTGGGGCTTTCTCCCCAACCTATAAATAAACATTGGGGACTCTCGCTGGTTAACTCCTGTGGTAACTGCCTTCCATTAATTCTTTTTCTTGGCCATCTTAAACCTCCCAGTGGTCAATTCTAAGAGTCAAGGCTAGGGCTTGTTTGGAAGAATGCTTGTACTCCAAATATTTTATTTCAAGAATCTCTGCATATTTTGATGAGTTCTTCAGTTGTCATGCCCCAACTTAGTAAGGATATTGCCGAACTGGGAAAGAGCAAACAAAACAAATGGGTGATTTGGTTAAGAAAAAAGGCAGACAAAAGGACCATGGTAAAAACATCTGAAAATTATGTATAGGGTGGATAAATAGGTCTCACTTCTTTTTTACTTATCAGAAAACTAAAATGGTGAGAGATGTAGGATAGGCAAGAGCAAATACTTTACATGGCATATAGCACATATATGTCATGGAATATGTTTGCTAACTTATGACAAAGACCACAAATGCTTGTGGTTGTGAAGCGGGCTAGATACATTAATATAGAATAAGAAGGTTGGGTATAATCAGTTAGGATAGAAATATGCAACCTGAAGGATCAAAGGAAGCTTTGATCAAAGGGAGGGAATAACAGAGTGGGTTGTTTCCCACATTAGGGGTCTTTCAAATACCAAGTGACCATTTTAGGACGGGAGGCTCTGGGTCCTCAGGCTCTGGGTCGGCCATGCTTCTGCCATTTCTCTTCAAATCAGGGAAAACAGAGAAACCATATGATTTAGGGGGTCAGGGGTCGATCAAAGGTCATGGAAAGTCACATGGGGAGGGGGGGTCAAAAGTGGCCTATTTTCGGTCATGTGGTATTTGAAAGGCCCCTTACCTGCTCATAGATTGCTCATCAGATGTACTGTTCAAGGTAGGAAACAGGATGCCAGACTAGACATATCTTTGGTCTAGTGTAAGGGGTCAGCAAACTTGGCTCTCCAGATGTTCTTGGACTTCAATTCCTAGAAACCTTGATCAGCAGGTGTACTGACTTGAGCTTCTGATAAAGTCCAAGAACACCTGCAGAGCCAAGCTTGCTGATCCCTAATCTAGTGCATCCTGGTGACTGTTTTCACAGAAGCAGTGACTGGTCTTTGTCAGAACTTTAGTGATGCTACCTAAGTTTCATTTGAAGATAGGGACTAACCTGATTTGTAGATAGGGACTAATACTTTGGAAATTCCAGTAAAATTCTCTCTAAAACAGAGGGAATTCACTGTTTCCGTGAAATTCGAGAGACCAGACTCTAATGGCCATTTCTGCAGATCAGGAATCCACAGTGTGAAACTAACAATGTTACCAATAAGAGTTACTTTGGGCGAGGGGCAATGGCATTGCAGCATCCTTTTTTGCAAAATAATTGAACTCACAGCCATGCAGTTACACTTTTATGAAAGAGCCAATGTTTGCTCATTCCTTTCTCCAACATGGGAGGTGTGGGAGAATTGGTGGGCATGTATCAATTTTTATTTTAGTTTTCTAAGTTAACAACAGTAAATGTCCTTCAGTTCTAATGAACTTATACTCATGAACTAGTGAGAGATGACTAACGTGTTTGTTTCAAAAACCTCTCCCATGCATATCACACATTGCTTTAAAAACACATGTGTTCCGAGACTAGAGTCAACACTCCCTAATTCTGTGAATTGTGCCACAGATCTGCAACTGGAAATGAGGGATAAATAGAAATTTGAGGCCTTGGGAACTCAGATTTCGTTATCGTGCTAATAAAAGTGCTTTGATCAGTGGAACCTCCTGCAGTCCTTGTAATCTGCATTGTAGGGCTGTGGACACACCAGAGGAGAAGTACGTTCCAATCCCTATTAGAGGAGAAGTATGTCCCAATGCAGAAATAGACTTCAACCCATGCAGTGTTAGATCTTATACTTGTTCTTCTTCCAAAAAAAAAGCAGAGGAGGGGATAGCAATAAAACAAGTAAACAAATTGCACTGTTTTCTGTGTGTTTAATTGAAATACAAGTTCAAAACCAGCACTATGTGGTGGGTTGATAACTCAGTGTGGGTGGTTAAAAAAAAAGGTCTCTGTGTGTCTATGTCTATGTATATGTGTCCTGCATAATATCTACTGATAGATGGGGAAATAGCTATGGTTTCTGGAATGCTCTTCATTGTCTTGCATATTAAAGTCTCATTAAGACTTATGTGAAAAATTGGAGTACTATTTTAAGCAGGGTTACATAGACAACAAGGAAGTCATATAGTGAATTCTGATTTTCTTCACACATTTCACAGGACTTTCTACAGATGGTGCTCTAATAATGAAACATGAGAGACAGAGGAAATCTTATTCAAGCTATTGTCCAATACAGTACTTCTTAATGAGTATTTGTGTTAATTTATACAAGGCATCAACCTGTGGTGTCTTCTAGCTTTCATTCTAGTGGAAGAGTAGTTGGGGTTTAAAATTCTCCATCACAACACCTCAGACTGAAACAGATACTTTTAACCCTTCTTGACCCCTGCTTGTACAAGAATAAAATAGGGATTTGTTAGAATATGACACAAATCAATAGGTTATCCCAAACAGATGTGATCTTTGGGGGCTGTTTTCCCTTGGTCACTTGCTACAATAACAAAGATAAATGATGATTTGTTAACATTGCGATCCAGCCTCTGGGTGGCTCAGAGGATCAGACAATGACCTTTAACCCCTGGGCCCTGGGCAGCAAGTAAGCAAAGGAGTGAAGGAGGAAGGGAAAATTGAGAGAGAGATGAAATTGTAATCACGTGACAAAAGCAGACACTGTAGTGTGGCATTAGATGCCAGTGTATATTGCACGAAAAGCAAGCTACAGCTGGTAAGGTTATATGGGTGGTTTATCTAAATACTTTCTGAAAGCAGGAAACAAGAAAAGCCTTCATTTGAAACCCATCTGTATAGATGGCACTTGTCCATCCACAACTTGTCCATCCACAGCCTAATATTCACTAAAAAGTTTTACCTTATACAGTACTGTATAGAGGAAGAGATGCCTGATGTTCAAAGTGGATTCTGAAAAAGAAGACACACTCAAGATCATTTTATAAATATCTGTTGACTGGCTGTTATGAAGCACTCCAATGAATTTCAGAAGATCCATCTCAGCTTTATAGATTACAGCAAAGCCTTTTATTGTGTGATTCATGAGAAGCTCTGGGTTGTTCTGAATGAAATGGGTTTACCGCAGCATTTAATTGGCTGAGTTGTAACCTGTATTATGGACAAGAAGCTACGGGGGGGGGGGGGAGAGAATGGTTTCCTATTGGTAATGGTAATGGTTATGGTTATCTGTGTTTTACTAGGTGAAAATATACATTCTGCACCTTCTAACATAGTTACACAATAACACTACAATATCAAAGAATTTCTCGGTATCTACAAAATCATTAAAATACAGTCTTGTCCATAATATTATCCCTTGAGTATTAGAAGTCGGAGTGACTTTCTCTATATTGTTGCTTTTTTACTGGTTAATTTTTCTTCACTGTTTCCCCTTTTGTAGATTATAATTTGATTTGTGAAGGCCTATTGTCTGAGACAGTAGCAACTGAGATGCTCTATTCAACTCTGTACTCTATGGCTTCCCATTCACTATCAAACTCCCTCTTCCGTTCAGTTCTCTGGTTGTCAAATGGTTCAATTTATTCCTCTCACAAATGGAGATATATTTGAACAGAGACACCTGGATTTCTTTCTCTCTCTCTCTGGCCCAAGTGGATCACTGGCAGAGAATCTTGAAACACCTGCCATACCATTCTTGACTTTTCAGCACTGTGATTAATGACCAACAGGGTGCTTAAGCGGGAACAATCGTAACCAAAGCTGCCGGGTTCCTCTGGATGTTGAGAGCTCTTTGCAGCCACTTCCTCCTTGGAAGAAGCCTGAAGAGATAATTCTATCGTCAGCTTGATAAGAGTGAGATGGAGGAAAGGGGAGGGGAAGTTGGCCAATGGGAGAGTCTCTTTTGATCTGAGACTGACCTGTGGGCAAGCGATGCAGGTTTCATGTGGGTGTCAGATGTTGCTTTGTTTTGTCAGTTCAGTTGTCAACACCTGAACCATTGTGGCCTCAAGCAAGTCCTGCTGCCTAAATCACATTCTTGTGTGTTCTCAACTTTCATCCACAGATAGGGGAATTTTGGACTCTTTTTGCTTCAGAATCTTTGTGAGATGGTTCTCAACATGGGAACATTCTGTTGGAAGAGGGAAAGTATTCTACATTTACAAGTGGTATTTGAGAGTCTGCCTTTGCATTATTTCTATAGTTGTTTTGGAAAAGAGCACTTTCTGCCCCTGTAGTGGCAGGATCTTTGTGGGGCAAACTTAGAGAATAGGTTTCCTTGTAAGACCATAGTATTGGTTGAGTCGCCATTAAGTCATGATGACAACAATGACAATGAGGATGAGAACCATGACAAGGAGGAAGTAGAAAAATGTGAAATACGGGGACAAAAAGGTATATATATTTACAGAAAATGTTCATGTGTTACCTTGAATATAGGTAACATATGGGGCTGCAGTGGCTCAGTGGTTAAGAAGTTTGCCTTGTTTTGCTAGAAGGCCAGCAAATCGGTAGTTCGAGACCCAGGTACTGCATGACGGATTGAGCGCCTGTCTCTGTCCCATCTCTTGGGAACATGAAAGGAGGCTCATTCTGGCATCCCCTAAGCAGAGTTTCTCCAGTAAAAAATCCTTTCAACCCAGAATAATTTCTGATACAAAATTATTATTATATAAAGATACAAATTGGAAATCAGTTACTAGAATTCAAATGGAAATACTGTACATGAGAAGAAGTGTGACCTCAGGGCAGGCCAAACTTGCTGTCCTGCAGCTAACTATAAATGGTTATTTATAGGAATTGTTTGGTTATTTATAGCAAAGTGAGTTAGGTATCTGGCTATGGAGACAAAGGATGGAAGTTCTACTCCCCACTGCGCATCCCAGCATTGCAAATCTGTGTAGTCATCAGCAGTCCCAGGATGCTTCCAGAAGAAAAGAATGGTAAACCACTTCTGAGTATCTTCTGTCTAAGAACCCCCTGAAAAGGGTTGTCATAACTCAGAAATGATAGAGTACATACACAAACATGCACACGAACACACACATGCACACATTCATACAGTTAAACAGCAATAGGAATGCGTAACCTCCACACAAGAGATAATATAATAAATTCATGTCAGAAATTATTCTGGGTTGAAGGGATTTTTGCTGGAGAAACTCCACTCAGGGGAAGCCCAAATGAGGCCCCCTTCATGTCCCCAAGATCTTTTCCCACTGAAGCAGCCCCTATTTATCTACTTGCAATTTATTGCTTTCGATCTGCTAGGTTGGCAGGAGCTGGGACAGAGATGAGCACTCAATCCGTTGTGCAGTACCTGGGTCTCAAACTGCTGACTTGCCGGCCTTCCAACTAAAAAGATGAGCCTCTTAGCCACTGCAGTCCCACACAGGAGATGTACGCTGCCTTTTATTAACCTTTCAGATAGAGGATTATAAAGTAGGATAAACGGACAACCAGTACCAGATAGAAATGTGCTTCAGTGGCATGGTTCATACAAGTTGCATAATTACGGTTTTCTAAGCCTGTTTGCTTCCAAACCATTGTTTGAAACCATTATTTGGAGCCCTGTTGCAAACCATAGTTAGTGCTGATTGGATTTTGCTTTTATATTTGACTTCATTAACTACTGACAACCAATTTGGGGAGACATTTTTCTCTTTCAGGAGGTTGTTCTGTCATGGAGAAGGAAGCAAGCGTATGAAAATAATGCTGAGCAGACAGAAACTAAAAACAGACAAGGATCTCTAAACTGATTTACCTGATGTACATCAAAATATTCAGTATCATGTTATGTCATAGATTTCTAACCATGCTCAGTACAAAGTTTAAAAATAAAATATTTTGTGTTTTTTTAACCCACAGATTTCATGTTTTGTCTGAACAAATGAGTCTAGCTAAACTGAAGTCTGCAACAAGAGTTTCTTTCAACCCACACTCTAGGAAGTAGGGTACAATGCAAAAATGACAATGATTCACAGGCAATTATGTCTTCTGCCATGTTTAGATAAAGGTAAAAGTTGCTCTTGCTTGAAAGCCAGTCATATCCAACTCTAGGGTCTGATGTTCATCTCTGTTCACAGTCAAAGAGCCAGTGTTGTCTGTGTCTGCAGATATTTCTGTGGTCATGTGACATGCATGACTAGACACTGGAGTGCAGGGAACACTGTTACCATCCTACTGTATCGGTACCTACTTATCTATTTGCAGTTTCTTGCTTTCAAACTGCTATGTTGGAGGAAGCTAGGACAGAACTCATCTCGAACTAATGACCTGCCAACCTTCCAGCCATCAAGTTCAACATCTTAACCACCAAGACATGTCATGATTAGCTGTCTGCTAATTAAGAGACAACATGGGTGAAAGCTGACGTCTGCATACACAACTCCTTTCATGGAAGTACACCTCCTGGTTGGACAGGAACCACCTTGCATGTAGAACTGTGAATGTGTTTATTCTATAGGCTTTTGTTGGTTTTGTGGTTGTGATGCACCCTAGGTGTTAGTCAGAGTTAACTTGCATGGCTTCCTCTCATGTCCTTTCAGAGAGTGTCAGATGATGGGGAACAATGTGGACTTTCATATCAGCTAGCCACAATCCACTCAAGATCATTTATAAAGCTCTTGTTATCTGCTATCTAATCCCTATGGACTTTTGATTCAGCCCATTGGACAATGAAATCCTAGGAAGGGGCTGCAATTCAGGATTTGAATTAGAAAGAGCAGAATTGCTGGAGAGGCAGGGGATGCTATTCCTATGGTGGAGGAGAAGGCCCTTTCCACTTTGTTTTAAGAAGTACAGGGTGGCCTGTAAGTCCTTATTGAATCTTTCTCTAAATTTGCCACTTATTGTATCCAGGGTGTCACCAGTATTCTTGCGCTCATGTAGCCACATACTTGTCACAATATGCTGTTCAAGTATGAATGGGCTTAAATCGGCCCTATTTCTCTGGAAAAAACAACATATACAGTATACATATAATGTATATATTATATACATATAACATATATAGAGAGACTTACAAGCAGCGATGGGATGTTACAGGTTTGCACCAGTTCACTAGAACTGGTAGTAACTTTTCCCAGTGTCCCAGAGAACCAGTAACGGCTTTTGGAGGGCACCACCTCAGGGGCTTACCTTTTCGCCAGTTCCCCCACTGTGCATGCATGACAAGTGCTTGGTGTGCATGCGCACCTACAGCACTTGGCACGTATGCGCAGCCCCCTTGCTGTCTTCCCAAGTGGGGAGGAGGAAGAGAAGCTGCTAGCCTGAAGCTCCTATAGCCTGCTCCCTAGGGTAAGTGACTCACCTTTGGGTGTGTGGTGTGGGTGTGTATTTTAATGTGCATTTAATGTGTATTTATTTTTAATGTGTATTTTTATGTGTTTTATGTGTATTTAATTTGTATTTTTATGTGTTTTTATGTTTATTTAATGTGTATTTATTTTAATGTGTATTATATGTGTTTTACGTGTGTTTTTATGTCTATGTAATTTGTATTTTTATGTGTACATGATGAACTTTGGCCCCGCCCACCAGGTCACATGGTCCCAACCATGACATTGGCTCCGCCCACAACATTGGCTCCACCCATGGTGTGGTAGTAAAAAATTTGACATCCCACCACTGCTTACTGGCCACCCTTTAGAATCTCCCTACATTTGTACAGGAGAAGCACTGGAACAGTGAATCCACATAAGTAAGGTTGCATTTTATTTTAGGGTTGTAGAGATTGTATATATGGAGCTGATTTCTCTGTTATGGATATCTTATTTTGATAAATATAGCTTGGACTTTGTTCTCATTTGGTTTCAAAGAGACATTTGGATTCTTTAATTCTTCAAGCAATTCCTGCTTTGGTGCTGGAGATAACATAGGGTGTACAAAATGTAGCATCCACTTTTATTATACTGTATCACTATTGTTTATAAGTATATATAGAACACATTTTTGTGAAGTTTGTGTTTGAAGTATGATAGATAGATAGATAGATAGATAGATAGATAGATAGATAGATAGATAGATAGATAGATAGATAGATAGATAGATAGATAGATAGATAGATAGATCATCCCAAAAAACCCCAAAACCTTCAGGAGCATTGGGTTTTGCCATTGATTTCCAGTTCTTGTTCAGCGCCATGAACCTTGGATTATGATGTCTTTTAGGGTTCCGTCTTGCTCCCCATGTTACTTATCACATACAGTACATGAAAAGATTGGGAGAGGTTGTGTAGGGTTTCACATGCTTAGTATGCTGATACTACCCAACTCTACGGACCTTTTCAAGCATGTGATAAGCTACTCTAAGTAAACATGCAGAAATGGCAGCAAGAGGGAGCTTATTCTATTGCCATTTCAGTCACATTCCTCATGTGAAGGATGTCTATTGGTAGAAGAACCCTTCTAAACATGGAAATACCCCACATGACTACCCCTCCCCAAGTATTTTTTAAAACAAATAAAAAATAAAACAAAATAGCTATAAGAGCCATGGAAAGATTAATGCTAAAGGTATCCCTTTGTGACCACATCCCCAACGCCCAGATAAGAAAACAAAGTGGAATCAATGAAGCTGTTGCCAAATATCATAAACGGAAATTGCGCTGGGCTGGACATGTCTCTTGAATGACAGATGGGCATTGGACAGCAGCAGTCACCGAGTGGTATCCCAGAAGAGTAAAAAGACCCCTTGGCAGCCATCCTCGAAATGGGAAGACCCAATTGTGATACTGTCAGACTCCGGCTGTCCCAGTTAAGGGCCCCTCCCTTCCAGTTCCTGAGATCGCTGTCTCATTACGGGAACTTTAGCCCTTACCTGCTTCTGGGAGAACTGGTCTGCTTAAAAAGAACTCTTACTATGCTCAGGCAATGGAGCAAACAAGGGAGGTCTGGGTAGCGAGGCTTTGTGTGTGTGCGTTTCTTTGATGATGAAAGAGACAATCTTCAGAGAAAAGCAGTAGATTTATTGATCAGGTTCTTAAAGCACAGTCCATAGAAAAACGTAAAGAAAAGGTCAGTAGCATATAGATCAGTCCAGTAACAATCCACAGGTTCATTAGGTAATCATGATGAAAACAAAGGAATAGTCCCCAGGCATGGATGTTAACCCATAGACATCGAAAAACGAACTCCTTCTGCTCTCTCTCCAAGATGGAGATTCTAAACCATGTGTCGTGTTTACGCCAATCAGAGACAGTTAGAAACTTTCCCACAACATAGGATTGTTGACCCACGTGTACAGTCAGTGCTTTAACATATAGTCACAACATCAGGGAACTCAGCAAGCTTAAAGATAAGGAATGGGAACACTGACTTGAAAACAAGCTGTCTCGTGACACGGAGTCTTATGGAACAGAGGGAAGACAGGATTTTTGAGGCCTAGTTTAAACTAGGTCCTCTCCAAGCTTTGAGAACATTAGAAAAAAGATGTCATTTCATGACAGATACATTTTGGTTGAACCACTAGAAGAAGAGCGCAACAGTGAATGAAATGGAAAGTGAGTTGCGACTAGCAGGAAATCACCCCCTGATAGTCTGGTCAATTGAGGAATGGGGATTAGCCTTTGTTATTTAGAATACAGTCAAACCTCGCATAAAGAGTGCCTCACTTAAAGAGTAACTCGCTTAAAGAGCAGAATTTTCTCTGAATGTTCACTTTGCTTAACAAATAAAACCAATGACAAACTCGCTTAACAAATAATTTGGGGTTCGCAATCCCCCCCACAATTGGTCATTTGCTTAAAGAGCAAACTTGCTTAAAGAGCAATCCTGTGGAACACATTATGCTCTTTAAGCGAGGTACAACTGTATATGTATAATATGGTTGGATTATTCTTTCTATATGTTTTTTTTTAAAGCAGAGCCTTTCCCAAGGAAGTAGAGCACATAGTAATGCTGCTACAGTTTTGTAACAAGCAAATTGAAATTAAAATAGGCTATTGCATTTGGTGGCAAGGGCTGTTAATTAATGGGAGGAGCAAGCCTCATGTACTATATTTCTGTGTTGTATCAGGAAAGCTGTCTTTTCTAATTAATTAGAATAGCTCTTGGAGAAAGCTGTTGTGAAGAATTTGCCCCCAAATAGCAACAGTTTTAGAAGAATCTCACAAATGAAAAGTGCAAGATCTTCTCCTTTTTCCCTCTGTGGTAGGACTGTACTCAGAATTTACTGAGACACTGGCAGGATAATCCAGCGAGGTGAGGAAGGCATCTATGGTAGGGCTGGTGTGATAAATTCTCTTCATTAGTGCTCTGGAAGAGGAGGTAAACAGTCCATTAATTAAATCTGCAGACGATATTTAATTGGGAGTGTTCCAAACACAAGTAAGTGAGGAAAAAGCAATAATGCGGGTGGCCTTGAATAGATTAAAAAATGGGGAAGATTGCATTCAGCCTGGACAAAACAACAACAATCCATGCCAGGCAAGGGGGGGGAATCGTTGTGACACCCACATATTTAATGGTGAGAAGTAGAAAAAAGAAATATAGACTGAAAACAACTTCAGGATGAAAACAAATAGCTAAGGATTTGACAAGCTGTGGCAAGGGTGTTAGGAACAGATCACTGGGAGAAAAAATAGCTACAAGTCAGCTGCTTGAGCTTGTGCTCACAAGAGGTGGGAAATAGTATATGCAATTGTGAGATCAGGGATTTACTTTGCCCTCTCGTCCATGATTAACTTAGGACACATGGATTGGTACCCAGCCCACCTTATGCCCTTTTGGAAACTTCTTGACCTGATCCTTGTTTGGATCTGTGCCATTATCTGTGTTCTTCCAAATATCAAGGGAATCCACAAATGGTGAAATGCAAACAGCTATGACTTGGAGTATGGAATGACATTGTGCCTACTTTAGTCCAGAAAACACACAAAAAAAGTGAAACCGGAGATAGTTATTACAAACATGGGCAGAGACAATATTGCATCAAATCAGAAGAGAGAAATCCAATTTTCAAAGGGGAGGATAAAGTCCTGAACCATCACTTGATCCACTTTACCCCACTGGCTGTGATTGTCATTTCAGCTATCGCTGTTTTGATTCCTCTGGGGCGTCAACTTGGGTTGGTTGTATGATAAGAGGAAAGTGAAATATAACTTAACTACTTTTAACATGACTAAAATAAGCAAGTACCGTATTGCTGTCAATAAAACCAGTTAGTTATAGTCAAGAGCCACTTCCAATTTTCTTGGACACTCTTTAAACAATGCATCAAAGAGAAGATCATTGAAAATAAAAATTATGAAAGAACATTGAAACAATTTTCAGAACAATATTGTGTTCTGTTTTGAAATGTTTTTGAAGTGTTCCTGAAATGTTTTTATGATGCCTTGACTTTGTAAGTGTGAATGAGGATTTCTTGAAATGTGATATTTTGATATGTTTTTGATATGTGATATTGTGATATGATATTTATAGTTTGTGAGACATTGTTTCGCTGTGAGCCACCCAGAGTCGCTATAAGTGAGTGGGGCAGCATATAAATCGAACAATACAATACAATTTTGTAAATGGAGGATGATATCGATAAAAGCCATGTGTCCTATATTACACAGAAGAGTCTACTGTTTGATGTAGGAGCACCATTTTGATTTTTTGCTGCAGGGGCAACATGTCACAGACTAGTCCTGGCCAGTGTGGCCTAGGTTCAGATTATTCTTCTTTAGTGTTTTTTCCCCTTCCCAAGTTTGCTTTTTTAAAAAAAGATTCCTTGCCTCATGAAGTCTGGACAAACATTAGGAAGGAAAGCTCTTCCTCTCTTCAGTGATTAGGTCTAGTATATAGCTTCCCCTTTTACTACGGAGGAAGACCCTTGTGTTGCATTTAGCTTCACAATGCAACTAGTCTTCTCTCTGCCACTTGGCACATCATTTCCAGGTGTTTAGATCTGCAGAGGTTAGTCTTGGAGGCCATGCCCTTGACGACAGCTCCTTGGCTCCCCATCAAAGGCTCCATTTAGAGCAGGCTGCAGAGCAGACAAAAAACTGCAGTGTAAGGCCTTGAAATCTGACACAGGGGCAGCCTAGCGATTTTTCAGAGAGTCTTTGACAGCCTTTCAGCTCATGTCCATCAGCCCACATGCTAGGCACACAAGTTCACTTCCATCTTGGATTCAAGGGAATAAGGAATGACATGTCACCTGGTAGCGGGCAACCTAAGAGATGGCAAGATAAGATGGAGGATCAGCGACAGCCGAAATCCTCCATCGGATATTGCTTTGCTTTGCTGGATTGATAGTTATTAAATACACCTGGGACAGGTTTCCTTCATTTCAGAAGGTTTTCAAGGAGAATTGGTGGCAGAACTAGATTGAAAAATTGGCTTTGATTTCAGCAAAGTTACACATAAAGACAGTGGTGGGATTCATATATATATATTTACTACCTACTCTGTGGGTGTGGTATGGTGGGTGTGGCCAGGGGGAAAACCCTGTGTTATTTCAAAACTTGGATGGGCAGGGCCAGCCAGAATTTCTGCTACCAGTTCTGGTGAACTGTGGCGAACCTGATGAATCCCATTACTGCATAACGAGCAACATAATGGCTGAAATATTAGGGATTGTGGTGGCCCAGTGGTTAAGAAGCTTGCCTTGTTAGCAGGAAGGTCCACGTCACCTGAGTGGAGTTTCTCCAGCACAAATCCTTTCAACCGAGAAATCACTTTTGTGTGCTTCTGACATGATTTTAAAAATGGCTGAAATCCAACTAAGTCACAACTAGAGTAGGTTCCTTGAATCAGTGGGGATTTGGTGAGTCAGTTTTTCTGTATGTTCCATTGATTCAACAGCCCTACTCTTTGATTAACTTTCCTCATCGCCAATACATGCTGTTTGTTGCTAGGTTGTTGTTTTTAATTGGGAGGGTTATCATTTTTTGTTCTAGTTGAAATTTATAATTTATTCAATTTCTTTAATTTTTATTGTAAAGGGTTTTTTAACATGTTGTAAGCCGCTCAGCGTGGGAAAATATCCCAGATAGGCGGGATATAAATGTAATAAAATAAATAAATAAATAAAGAGTTGCAGCTTCCTGCTGGATTTGAGCCAATGAGTAGGATTGAAATTATTTTATTGCAGGGGTGCCCAAACTTTTTGGGCCATGGGCCAATCATGTAGTTCAAGGAGCCAGTCACTAAGGCCCGGGGGCTGAGTACAGCCCCCAACGCCAGTTCATCCGGCCCGCGAAGCCCTCGTCGCTCCTGGAAGCAGAAGTAAAACGTGCCCATATGAGTGTGTTTTACTTCTGCTTCCAGGAGCGACGAGGGCTTTGTGGGCCGGATTAATTAGCGTCAGGGGCCGCACCCGGCCCCTGGGCCTTAGTTTGGGCACCACTGTTTTATTGGAATAATGCCTAACATTTTTAATGATTAAAAAACCTTTAAAAGGCATTTCTATGGAAAATAACGAAGAAGTAAGCAACAAACTAATTTCCCCAACATTATAGTGAGTAATGATAATAATATTGTGTCAGAAATTGTCCTGGTTTGAAAGGATTTTTGTGGAAGAAACTCCTCTCAGAGAATGCCCAATGAGGCTCCTTTCATGTCTCCAAGAGCTGGGGCATAGACGGGTGCTCAATCCATCATGCAGTACCTGGGTCTCGAACTGCTGACTTGCCGACCTTCCAGCTAACAAGGCGAGCTTCTTAACTACTGAGCCACAGCGGCCCCTATAGTGAGTAATGATAAGAGGGTTTTTTTTTTTTTAATGGGAATGAATTGTTTAAAAATAACATTCCAAGTGCTGGCATGGAGTCATCACCCACTCCATGGGATTCCATTTAATTCCCTTCCCAATATCCAAATCCTGGCAAGCAAATGGCAGTGAAGCACTAGTGAAAGAAAAACACTTGGAAATAGAATACTACGTTTTTGTTACATTTGTTTACAGAGAAAAGCCCCTGGGTTGTGGCTGACATGTTTTCTGGGATTTTTTGTTCCATCCACCCCAAAGCTTTTCAGAACCTGAAAGTGATGCTTAAGCTATGGGGAATAGCATCCATTTTTGTTGATGCGCAGCCACTTTGGAAGTGACAAATGGACCAGGTTTTAATACCCGTTGGGAAATGAATAGACAAAAATGCTCCAGCAAATGCTAGTGGCACTGTAATAATTATGAACTGTTCTAATAAGAGTTCCTTTGGGTCTGTCTCTTTTACCCCAGAACCTGTCACTTACCTCTAAATGGAGATGAAAGACTCTTCCTGAATTAAAGCTCACTGGTTCTTCTTACGAGGAACATTCCTCCGAGCTCTTAATGGCTATCTTTTCATGTAACTCTTGGATTTTCTGTGCAGATGCTTATTACAGTAATAGCCTGTCTTGCAGTACAATCCTATGGACTTCTACTCAGAAGTAAATCCCACTGTCTTTAATGAACAAAGCTCTGAGTTTGATATGTTTGGACTGTAGCTGTAGTCAATTTTTTAGAATTTAGGTAAAGGCAAAGGTCGCCCTTGCTCAAAAGCCAGTCACATCCAACTCTAGGGTGCAGTGCTCATCTCTGTTTACACCCAAAGAGCCAGTGCTGTTTGTGTCTGCAGGTGTTTCTGTGGTCATTTGGCAGGCATGCCTCAACACCGGAGCTCACGGAATGCTGTTACCTTCTCACCGAAGCGGAACCTATTTATCTACTTGCAATTTCTTGCTTTAGCATTTACTAGGTTGGCAGGAGCTGGGACAGAGACAGGAGCTCACTCTTTTGTGCAGCACTCGGGCCTCGTACTGCTGACATGCTTACTTTCCAGTCATTGCGATCAGTGCCTTAACCACTAAACCACCACAGTCCCTTTTAGAATTTACCTGCAGATAAAAATGCAAATAAGCCTGCATGTTTTCTGCAAAATCATTCCACGATGCTTATTCTGTTACATTGTGCCTTTGGAAAGAAAAAAGGAATTCGATGGGACTAGAGCAGGGATGGCCAAACTGTGGCCTGGGGGCTGGATCCAGCCCTGGGCTGTAGTTGGGCAACCTTGAGCCACGTGACTAGCCCATGGCCTGAAAAATTTGGGCACCCCTGGACTAGAGTTAACCCTACAGTTAAGGGAGACATAGAGAAGTACAGGCAGCAAATCCTAAGAGAAGCAGCAAAAAAAGATCTATGCCCCTACTAACCTCAGAAAGATACTTTTTAAAGTAATTTGTTGCTGTTCCTCATTATAGTGTTTGGGAACTAATTCATTTTTTTGCTCTTTGCAAATAGAGTAATTCATGAATTAGTTTTGAAAATATCTTAAAATGTTAGTAAACAAACACTGGGGACTTAAAAACAAAAACTTTTCAGTTCTCTTTCTGGAGAGAAAGTTAAGACTTAATAGAAGAATTAGATGCAGCCTTAAAAAACGATGCATCAACACATCACTGAATTGTTCTTTAAGAATAACCTTGGAAAGCAAGAAAGAAAACTAAAAAAAAAGCAAAACAAAAATTTAAAGACTATCTGCTATGTTTTGATGTGGGTTTTTATGGACCAAGTCCATTTCCTTAGATGTAAGAGTGAGAATACATGACAAATATTAATACATTTATAATGGCCTTAAAATAAAAATGGCTTGTTATTAGACACAAGTTGCAAAATATGAGAGTCAATGACTTAAGGCCCTTGTTTGATCTTTAGTTCTTTTTCTTTGAAGCTTTGTTGTGTAAAAAGGACAATGGTTAGTGGTCTCAAGCGATAGATAAAAAGAGCAAATACAACATATGATAATGAGCTCTTGACTTTACCTCCAAAGCTTGTTCTGTAAAAGTAGCTGTGGTTAGTTGGAACTTCAGCTATGGAAAATAACAGCAGATAACATAATTATTGTGGTATGTTACACATAGTAATGGCTTAAGAACCCATGACTATGATTTATTCAATTGAGAAGGATATTTTAAAAATGTTTATATTTTATCTCAGTTGTTTTTCTCTGGATCCTTGTCCTGTAATTTTTCTTCTCCTGATTGGCAATGTTAAAATCGTGTGAAGAGTATCCAGGTAATCTTGTGTCCATTAATTTTCTTATGAAGAGATTATTCTATTTGTCCTATGTAAAGCATAGAGGGGCATTGTCAACAAAAATTGACATAGGTCTCATTGGGAGACTTACTTAGATTTAGACCCTCCCATGCTATGTAGTATGTGGGGCATCAACATATCTCCAATGGTTTCGGTCTTGGGCAAGTTCTTTGGTATCTTCCCATGATGACATCTTTAAATCTCCCATGAATGTTCTTTGCCATGTATTTTGAGGGTGTCCTTCGAAGAACCTCCTCATTGGTAATATGATCCAAATATCAAATATTTAAAATTCAGTGGAGGTACCGCTGCTGGAAGAATCAGGTCTTGCTAATGCCTTCTTGCTGATGCCTTCCAACTCTCAGGCTTATATGGCTGTTTGGATTTCTATGGAGGTGAACAAATGGAGGTACAATGACAGTGGAACAAGTAAATGTGCCCTTGAAGTTGTTCAGTTCTATAATTGTGTTACCAGATTAAATATGTGAGCAGAGCTTAATCCTCATCTTTGCATTAATGTTGTGTAGTCCGTTATATGTCAATAGTTGCTTGAAACTGAGTGGTTATCTGTAAACAGGTATAGCCCTGCCATCAAGGGTTTGGGAGAGTGAAGTATTCTTGTCAAGAGGTTGGAGATCATTTATGGTGCATCTCAGTAGTGGGCTGAAAGTGACAACTGGTGATATTAAGTCATTTTCTCTTCTGTGTGTCTCTTGCAGTAGTTTGCTCCTGAGATTTTGTCTTGCCAAAGTAATTTGTTCCTTAACCATGCTGGGCGGATATTATAATCCGAGAAATGTGTTTTGTAGATCCTCAAGTTAATCCTCCAATCTTGCTGTTCTGAAGAAGACAAATTACAGGACAAATACTTAGAGAGAAAGAGCTGAGATAAAATACGTACACACAGTATGTTTAATACCCATCTCAACTGATTAAATAATAATCAAGGATTCTTACTAAATTTATAACATTATAATATATTACCACATGTATTGCACTACAATCATTCCCAGATTCCAACTAACCACAGGCAGCTTCCTATCTGAGAAAGTGGACCCAATCCATATTAAAATGTAACAGTTATTCTTTAAGGTGATATAACATTTTGTCTGGTTTGTTTTGTTTTGTTTCTTGTCTGATATGCCATGTATAAATGTCTGCTATGAAGTCTCACCTTCATGTCTGAAGAAGTGAAATTGGTCCACAAAAACTAAACTACAGTATAGCAGTTAGTTTTTAAGATGCCACATTTTGTTTTTGTTTTGTTTCTTGTTTGATATACTTGCACACAGTAGCATGGTAACCACTTTGAAAAGTAAATAGATAGCAATAACAAAAGCAATTACAACACTTATATACCACCCCATAGCTCTTTGAGCACTCTCGTGACGGTTCACAATGTAATTAGCATTTTTGCCCCCAACATGCTCATATGATTGCTTGCTACACCAGAAAGCCAACTTTATTCTCACTTGTGTTATTTGTTTAAAATGAAAGATCATTCTAAAAAAACACAACAACAACACACACACACTTCACAAGTAGCTATTTTACTTGTAACTCATTACCTCTGGCTAGTGGAGTATCTCCAGCATTAAAAAAAGATTCATTTGCCAATTTATTCAACTTCTGTCAGAAGAATGGCAAATGGGATTATTCCCATTATTTGCCTCAGGAAACAAAATATATTGGGTTCAGACACTTGTGATGGTTTACAAGGTTAACATCATTATTTGGTTTTATTATATGTAACTGTTGCATTGAACAGTGTTATTTGATCCATAAATAATCTGTTATTTATGGAATTGTATGTTGGTACCCAATGAAGCTGGTAGATAGACCAGCTTTTACTTTCATGGTTTCTCTACATTGCTAGTTATATATTACCATATCTTCTTGTTCCATGTCTAGGCCAGATATGAAACTGCCAAAATGATTCTGCAGTTACTTTCACCTGACCTAGTATGAGAAAGATTAGCCGGCTATTATCCTGCTATTCCTTTTGTTCTTATTCTGTATTCCTGTTTGCTCGCTTCTGCAAAGAATTACACATATGCAGAAGATAGCAAATGAATGTTACACCTAGGCTGAAAATCAAAGTGACCAAATTATCTTACGTGTGGTAAACAAGATTATCCCACTTCGAAGCTCAATGTCTTCTTTGTAATTATTTATTATTAAATATATATATATATCTTACGACATAGCTTATATGGAATAGTTTCCTATTTTATTGTGTTCTGTATCCATCAAACCTTTTTGGATAACTTTGCATGTGAAATAAGATTCAGAATGGAAAACCTTCTTTTGAAATGGATTATTAACAAAACAGTTATGGAAGATGAAGACCAAAAAAAAAAAAAGCATTCGCTCAGATTCTGAAGCCTGAAAGATTTGCTTTATGGCAAGGCTAGACTTGCTCTTCCTTTCTTCCTTTGACCTATTTACACACTTTATGGTCTCCCGATTGGTAACTGCATTTGGGAATGTAGTTTTACCTGAGAGTCTTGAACACTCCAACACAATTGCAGAAGCAGGGCTTCATAGGACACCTACTCACTACACTTTGCTTGCTAATGGTTTCATAGCACATTGGCTTCCCAGAGCTTGAAAAAGCTGCCCCCCCTTTTTTTGGGGGGGATACTACACATCCCAGAATCCTCTCCAGCTCATGTGGCAAATGGGAGTTGTAGTCCAAAACAAGAACTTCTCCAAGCTCTGCTCTTAGCAGTGATTGCACATCTACGCAGTATCTTATCTTACTATTTATTCGTGCAGCTGTGGCTGTTCCTACTCCATCTGGAAGGTTAATAAAGACCTACAGACTTAGGTTGCTTCAGGCTTCTCTAAAATAAAAAGAATACAAATAGCATGTAAGCAACATTCATTACTGAGCACTTTCGCTGTTGGTTGGATAGACATTCTCCCCACCCCACTCCCAGCACCTCTCTCTTTTTAATATGTTTTTTTTAATTTGTTTTGATGAATGAGTGACAACTCTGACACTCGATTCGCTGAGATTAATAGAAACGACACAATATTTACGTCGCGCCGACGAGCAATTATCCTGCCATCTATCTTTGAGATTATCTTTCTGATTGAAAACTACTCATCCATGTAATCGGAATTATTTGGAATTAGAAGAGAATTTATGGGGCCCCTCTCTCCCCTTCCTATACCTACTCCTCTGTCTCCATCTTTCTCTCTCACCTTCCTCTAAATTCACCCCTTAATTCCTTTCCCTGGCCTTTTCTCCATTCATTGTGGACAGAGCCTTATGTGGTAGATGAAAGATTTCATCATGTGATAAATACACAGTGTATTGAGATGAGGTACAAGTGTGAGGGTGGGTTGGTGGAAAGGAGAGTAGGGGGTCAAGAAGGGTAAGGGAAGCAAGAGGACACAGAAAAGAAGAGAAGCTGCTGAAATCTGAACCTTGGAAGAAAATGGCCAACATTTGGTGGGAAATATGGGGGGAATAATGAGAGGGATTGGGGCCTGGATATATATAGTATTGTAAGACAAGATAATTTAAAGCAGACTAATTCACTATTGGTTCAGGGAGCATTTACACAGAAGAGAGGAAATTAGGTTGTTAGCCTCTTGGGCAGAAAGCATATCATTCATTCTCATTGCATGCTACACCAAACTATTCGACAAACAGCTAACTAGTAGTAGAGGTAACAGGATGAGCCACAGGAAAAAAAGAACAGATAAATAACAGACCACATTTTCTTGGCAATTCCTCATTATCAAAGTACCTCTTTGTCTCTATTGTTATAAGGTGTGTCAAGATGGTTGAACCCATACAAGATACCCTTTCAAAAACAGTTATCGTAATCACCATAGAATCTACTATTTTTTCCTATTTTGTTGTTGTTGTTCAGTTGCACAGTCAATTCCGATCCTTTGCAACCCCATGGACCACTACTTATTTACATATTTTGTACATCCAGGCACAAGGGATGATTGGTTTTAGCATAACATTTGCCATTGTTCTGGCGGACCTGTCAGCCAAATTGGTGGTGTGTTTGTGGTCATTACAACACTGATATTTCAGTAGAATTTTTTTCCTGCTGGAACATCAGTGCTCCAATGTAATCTGAGGCAGGCCTACCTTGGGAGTAAACCCTGTCGTATTGGATGGAATGTATGACCAAAGGAGCATGTGTTGCAGTGATGCCCAATATTATGGTAGAACTTCCTGCCTTTTAAAAAAAGTCTCACTATAACTGAATTATCTTTTCACCTTCTAGGTCCATTCCTTCTTCTGGTGACCATTTTCAACCTTGTCTCCTTGAGGGGAAAAATATGCTAAAAGAAGGAATGATTAGGAACTGAATGAATGATTTAGGTTTAACTTCATAGTGGTAAGAGCAGATCAGGAGTTGAATGGACATCCTCAGAAGGTGGTAACTCTCCTATATTGGCAGATCTTACATTGGGGTTGAATACCAACGGTCAGGGATGCTTCAATAATAATTCCATGCCATCAAGTCAATTCTACTTATGGTGACCTGTTTCAAGGATTTCTAGGTAGAGAGTCCTCAGAAGTGGTTTACCATTCTCTTCTTCTGGGGGCACCCTGGGACTGTGCAGTTTACCAAGGACTATATAGGCTAGCTTTTCTAATATGCCCTTTGTGGAACTGAAGTCCCAATCTCTGGCTCCACAGCCAGATACCCAATTCACCGAGCTCCCCAGGCAGCTCAGGTGCACTTTATCTTTGGATTTATTACATGGGCAGGAAATGATGACCTTGGAATTTCCTCTAGCTCTATTATTCTGTTATTTGGATTTGTTCTATACAACTCTGGCATCAATAGGATGCAAAAAGCTCCTGCATCCTTAATGGCCATGAGAGAAGTAAAATATGGTATTCTTGTCTCCTATAGCAAGATGTTACCTTAGGGGAGGAACAGCTTTGGGGGCTGCCAGTGCTGCCTCTCCCCACACCAGAATCTACAGCCTGACATGGCCTCCTCACTGAGCCCATTTTTCTGCAGGTTTACTTCATATATCAAGCAATATCCATTGGGATGGGCCGCATTTCACTGCCAGAACATCTGTTTTGGATGCAGATAATTCCTGTTTCAGTCCCTAGTATCCGTGGTAACAGGCAAGGCAGGGCTAGGGGAAAAACTTTCCTGAAATCTATGGAAAACTGCTGGCAAGGTAGACTAGATGAAAAAAGGGTCCAATTCAATATAAACTATCTTCTTCTGTTGTGTCTTCTATAAAAATTATTAAAATTTAGCTCTTATTTGCTTTGACCACACTTGCTCTTCAGATGTGAGTTTAACATGATTTTCTAATCTAAACAAAGTTAGGCAATTCCATAGGGATATGTTCCAAGATCTTCCATTGATGTTTGAAACTGTGGAAAGCAGCAAACCCTGTGTTTTAGTCCACATACTGGAGTCATACAAGCAGGGGATGGTTGTGATGGAAATGCCTTTGCCAGTCTTTATGTGCGTTCTTGAACAACCTCCCATGGAAACACTGCTAATTAAAACCATGTTCCTTCTTAACATTATGTTGTATATAGTTGCTTCTAGTCTAGTGGCCAGTTCTGGTAGCATGCCTCAGAAATTCATATACCTGTACTGTACTGTATGTTCCAAATTTCAGGGATTTTTCAGGGAATATTTTCAGACTGTGGATAAGTGAAGCCACAGGTAACAAACCCTTAAATACCGGGAGGGGGGGACTTTATTTGGATGAAAAAATGATAAAGCCCCAATGTTCTTTAGGTAGTACTAGGAGATAATCCTGCCTCTGGAGCTGCTGTCAGCCAGAGTAGGCAGTACTGGGCTGAATGGTACAAAGTGTCGTGAACTTGGAAAAGTTACTTTGTTTTAACTTACTTGTCACCATGTCTCAGGGTTGAGATATGGAGCTTTAAAAGCACAGCGATTCAAAGAGAATCCTGGAAGCATTACGTCATCATGATTACTGCCTCTAGTGGACAGAGAAACACTTGAGGGGTTCTCAAAGTTTAATGAATGGGAGTGAACTTTCCAATCCAAGTTCATTGCACTTTCAAACCATCGGTCAATGACCCTGCCAGAGAGTTGGGAGGAGGGACAAAATGAGAGCTTGGCACTTTGCCAATGTGCCTTGACCTTCAAAGATTTTGAGGAGATAAGAGTAATCTCAAGATCTGAGTCCAAGGTCACCTGAAAATTCCTAAGGAGGGAGTAAGGGGAAAATTGTGTATAAAACTTTGTGAAGTTAGAAAGAGGAATGGAGTGCATCTTCAAAAGAGGGGAAGCCTTTGTCGAAGGAGATAAGAGCTGGAGAACATCGGGAAAATGTTGCTTGGATGCATGGGGCCAAGCCAGGCCACTGGCTAGGAGATAGATAAAATCTCGCCAGGCTGACACTTAGCCAGATTTACAGCAAGGCTGGACTTTAACTCTGGGGAGAGATGAGTCCAGGACAATTCTTAGAATCTGCGTGTTTTCTTATTTTAAGGTTTAAGTTGTGTGTTAGGTTAGATTTAAATTAGGAACCAAGGAATGAGGAATTTTATTTCTAGAAGGTGTTATGAGTTTATTAGCTTTAGACTAGCTATGCTTTTTGTTTGGATATTTCATTGGATTATGCCTTGCTTCTCATCGCTTCAACAATAAAAAGGAAGGTGGGGCCAGGATTGGTTTCATTTCCTACAAAAGACAAACAGGACGTTTGTTTTGTGAACTGGATTTTTGGTCCAAATGTCAAGATAATTTCACTATGTGGAAGTGTGAGATCTTGCAGGAATCCCATTGCAGAACCTTGAAAGTCACCCAGGTGAAGGGGAGATCAAAGGAGAGTGGCTCAGTTTTCACAGGCCTATCATGGCAGTAAAATTATGTTGCCTGGCAGTCTGAAGGGAGGGCCTTGATACACCACTCAGCTGTCCCAACAATACAAAATTGGGTGGATCTTGGTTCCTCGGCCTCTTCATCTGGTTGCCCTGCTGCTGTCCCGAATAAAGGGAGTGAAGGGAGCCCAGTTTGGGGTGCAGTTGGCAGTGAGGGAGGGGTGACACAAGGATCTAATTCAATATAATACTTACTTGGTTACTTGGTTGATCCATACTTCACACATCTAGTTTGACGTGGCAGACCGAAGCATCGTCTCATATAATATTTTAGTGGGCTCTCACCATCAGGAGGTCCTACAGCTATTGTAGCAGGGTCCGATGGTGCACAGGGGACTGAAGCCCATATTTTTGATGCTCCTTTAACCATTTTAAATACGATAAATAGGTACCACTTTGGTGGGAAGGTAAACAGCATTCCATGCACTCTGGTGTCTTGGCATACCTGCCACATGTCTACGGAAATGTTTGCAAATGCAGACAGTTCTGGCTCTTTGGCTATAAACAGAGATGAGCACTGAACCCTAGAGTCAGATACGACTGGCTTTCGAGCAAGGGCAACCTTTACCTTTACTTTTACTTATGTGGAATGCTAGTGTTAGTACTGCAAGAAAAGCATGTTTCGGGATTGGCTTCCCAGCTACTATTGTCCCCAAATTCCCTGAATTCTTATTAATGAGCATAGATATATTTCCCTCACTGCAGAGCAGATTGTTGAATTGCCAGTGGGTTAACAAGAGGGGTCTTTCTTTCAAATGACTATTAATTAGGTTACTTCTCACTGCCTTTGACACGCGAGCATATTTGCTTGTGGATCGAAATAAAGAGAGGAGGAAAAAGAAGACACGAAGAGTGAACAAATGGATAGATAGTGTGACATCAGTGAGGCCTTACATATATATCAAGGGCAGACATTGAAATAAGCAAATCTTACTGCTTATCCTAACAGCTTAGCAGAGGAGAAGCAGAGTCTGGAGAAAAGTAGGAAAGGAGGGGAAAGAAAACACCAGGAAATGAAGGCAGGAGAGGGAGAAAAATGGTTTACTATTTATTTAATTTATACCCCACCTTTCTGACATAAAAGTATTCAAGACAACAGTGTTTTAAAATGTTTTAACAAGGCAGAGCTTTCCTGGGCTCACACAGAGATTAACGGGGTTTGCCACACAGGAAGCTGCAAGGTCCATCACAAGAACTCAGTCCTTTCCCATTGTGGGTTCGACGTTATGGAACAGTTTGCTTGACTATATTAATCAGGTCCTATGTTTCAAGTCTTCCACAGGCTGGTGAAAACTGAGCAATTTAAGGAAGCATTTCAGAATACTTTGCCTCTAGACCAGTGGTTTCCAATCTTTTTTGGCCATGCCCCATCTAAGTATCTCTAAAATCTTGATTCTCCCCCCATGTGACACATAATTCCTATTATTAAAAAAGTGAATTCATATTCATATGGAGGAAGCCTAAAAGGCCATTCATTGTTAATAACTCATTATCGAATTGCCCCCCTTAAAAATCAAATTGGCCCCCATGGGGCATGTGCCCCACGTTGTGAACCATGGCTCTAGAATGATGCTGGTCTCCACCAAAGTTATCTTTGTTGTTGGCCACCATTAATAGCAATAGCAATTACATTTATATACTGCCCCATAACTCTTAGCACACTCTCTGGGCAGTTCTCAAGGTAATTAGCATTTTGCCCCCAACATGCTAGGTACTCATTTTACTGACCTTGGAAGGATGAAAGGCTGAGTCACCCTTGAGCCCTTTCAGGATCGAACTCTCATGGTTAGCAGTTATGGCTTCAATACAACAATTTAACCACTCTGTCACCAGGACTCTTTTTATTTTATATGCAAGTTTAAGTTTTGTTGTTTATCAGTTTATTTTTGCATCTGATATTGGTATCTGCATTCAGGATTTGTTTTTCATGGATTATTTTTTATCTTTGTAAATGACCCGGAGTGACCGATGGGTTAGATGTGCGGCATAGAAATCAAATAAATAAATAGGAATGGATTAGATTGACCTGAATAGGCTCACTAGGAAATTCAGTACTGTATGTCATTGGGTGTGAATCCCATATCCAAATGGCATTCAGATGCCAGTGACCTCGTTTGGTCCATAGCAGCCTGATGTCAATTTGCCAGTGTCAAGAAATAGCTTAAGAAGAATGCTGCTTCACAATATTGGGACATTAAACACTTCCTCAAATCTAGGTTTTGTAAACATTTACAAGTAATTTGTACCTCTGTCAGGCTCCCTTTTTCAATCTGCCTGGAAGTCAGAGCAGATTTATGTAAAGTTCTGATGACAACAATTCCTGGAAAGTTCTGTAACAGATTTCCTTGCTCTCTTATACCATAGTTTTTATGCCTTTCCCTGCAATATATACAGTACACCATATGTTTGAAATTTGCATCTTTAAGTTAGGGAAATGTTTTTTAATATCTTCTTCTTCTTCTTCTTCTTCTTCTTCTTCTTCTTCTTCTTCTTCTTCTTCTTCTTCTTCTTCTTCTTCTTCTTCTTCTTCTTCTTCTTCTTCTTCTTCTTCTTCTTCTTCTTCTTCTTCTTCTTCTTCTTCTTCTTCTTCTTCTTCTTCTTCTTCTTCTTCTTCTTCTTCTGGTGTTCGGGGGGATACTGTACAAGGTTCTTTTTCTGGCACTTCTAGCAGCCTCCACAAACATTATTTGGTGTTCTTGTAGTGATGTTATCTCTTCACCTTCCTCTGGGTCTCCCTCATGCTCTATATTCTTCTCCTCTTTCCGCATATGCCTTGTACATTATGGAATTCTAAGACATTCTCTCCAAATGGGCAAATCACTTTATTTGTTGTCTCCATATGCAATTTAAGATTAGTTCTACTCCAATTCTTTCCTTTATAACCTCATTCTTGATTTTATCCCTTCTAGTCACTCCAGCAGCCTTCATCAGACATCTCATTTCCATGGTGACCAACTTTTCATTTTGTTTTGTTGTAAGTGTCCATGTTTGGCTCTGGTATCATAAGGTGGGAATGAATATGCTTTGTATGAGATTTGTATGAGATTTATTTGTGCTGGTTGGTATTGCCTTATGTTGTAAGAGCGGAGTTTTTTTGTTGTTCAGTCGCACAGTTGTTTCTGACCCTTTGCAACCCCATGGACCACTGTCTGCCAGGCACTTCTGTCCTCCACCATACTCCTCAACTTATTCAGCTCATGAGCCAGACATCCTAGAGAGTGAAGTCAGAAAGGCCCTAAAAAGCACTGCAAACAACAAAGCCAGCGGAGATTATGGTATCCAAGTTGAACTTTTTAAAGCCCTAAAAGATGATGGAAGCAAATTATTGCATTCTATATGCCAGCAGATTTGGAAAACACAACAATGGCCACAGGATTGGATGAGATAAGTATACATTTCAATCCCCAAAAAGGGTAATGCCAAAGAATGTTCATATTAGCTAACTGTACCAATATTTAGTTTGCTCTCTGGGTGGTTCACTAGTTAATTAGCATTTTGCCCCCAAAATACTCATTTTACCAACCTCGGAAGGATGGAAGGCTAAGTCAACCTTGGCTCCATCAGGATTGAACTCACAATGTTTTGCTGCAGTACAGCAGTCTAACCACTGAGCCACCAGAGGTCTTGGAGGTTTATAGTTTATAGGGTGAAATATTTTAAACTAGTAAAATTTTATGCCTACAATTTCATCCAAACCACAAGAAGCAAAGACACTTGTAGACGGTCTAATCAATCTCACCATTTTGACCTGTAGCATTTTGAGAGTATGAAACTGCCTAAACCTTTCAGCTTGATTTCTCTCAGGTCCATCCAAAGGAAATGTTCAGCTTTTCCTTCTAGACATGCTTTTCAACTTCTCCTACACTTTTTATTTCTTTATACCTGAGGCTATATAGGAAAATGTGGCTCTTTTTATTCTCCTTTAATATAATAGAATTCTCACTGAGAAATTCTCAGTGGTTGGAGAGGTACATGAGCCATTACAAACAAGTGCCTTCCCCCTACAAAAGACCAGTCTGCTCACCTGTCTCTTGGGTTATAAGGTAGAAGTTCTACCTGCCTCTTGAAAGATTTGGAGAGAGCAGAAGTCAAGGAGATACATGATGAAAGATAAATCCCAATGTGGCTTTCAAACATCACATACTGTACTCTAATTTTTTTTAAACAATCAGTATCGTCCGAGAGATCTGGTTCACCTGTGGTGGGACTAAGATGACCATGATGTGGCCTAAGTTATAGAGAACAGGATGACTACTAGCAGAACAGGAACATCTGGGGAAGGAGGGGGTCTTCCTTTTCTTTTGCAGTCCTTTAAAATTGTACCTTAGGAGTAGGTGGTGACATTTGCATAGATATCATTTACCAAGTATCACTTGCAACATATGATTTCAATGCAATGTAGTATGCAATAAATAAATAAATCAGAATGATCTGCACAGTGAACTGTGACTATCCTGCATTGTGCACTTAAGTGTTGCTAGTATACATGGAAACACATGGTCTGATCCATACCTGAATAAAGGGCACATTGATTGGGGCCAAACCTCCATATGCCCTTTTTCAATCCAATCGATTCGTTGTTCATATCCACACATGCTCCACTCTAATAACCTAATAAGATTGAGAGAAGTTTATTAAATTGGGCTGAGAACAAAAGAAAAGCAAAGAATATTCTGGAACACAAAAGCTAATTTAGAGTTGCCCAGATGGGTGTCTGTTTCTAAGGTCCATGGTGACTTAGTGGTTAAGACGCTGAAGGTCAATTGGTCAGCAGTTTGAGACCTGAGTACTGCATGGTAGAATGAGCACCTGTCTTTTTCCCTGTCCCTGCTCCTGCCAACCTAGCAGTTTGAAAGCAAGAAATTGCAGGTAGACAAATAGATACTGCTTTGGTGGGCAAGGTAACAGTGTTCCCTGCTCTCTGGTGTTTAGTCATGCCTTCCACATGAACACAGAAATGTCTGCAAATGCAGATAGGGCTGGCTCTTTCGCTGTAAATGAAGATGAGCACCACCCCCTCGAGTTGAATACGACCGACTTTCAAGCAAAGGGGACCTTTACCTTTATCTTTACCTACTGTATTTCTAAAATAATTTCTAAATCTGCACCTATACATGTAAATCTATACATTAGTTTCATGAACCCTCTTTCTTTTCATGTCCTAAGCCGGGCTATGGAGTACTGTAACATTGGAAAGGGAAATAAGCTGAAACCTATCCCAGCGAAGACAGAAATGTTGTGGCCTGAAAATATTCTCCTGGTCTGGATGATGATGTGCAACTGTTCTGGGAAGGCAATTGTATTGCTTCAAAGAGGTTACACACACAGTTTGGGTTCTTTTGGCCCTCTTTTAAGGGTGCAGGCATTTTCAGTGATAGAAAGCCATTGTTGAGCAGTAGGTAACAGTGTTGGACTATGATTTGAAATTTTCATTATGGTCTTTATGACCAGTGTGCTCTTGCTTTCCTGGAAAGTCTCTATAGACATTATCAGTTGTGTGCTGAGTCGTACAACTTGGTACGCAACAAATAATGTCTTGTTGTCTTAAGACAATTTGTCTCCAAAAAGTACACTATTTGCTTTATGCCAGCATAAGCAGGCAAGAGGATTTGTGTCTCTAAGTTAGAAGCAACTTGACAGAATACAACAACGGTACAGTATCTTCAGTGATCAACGATGCTCTTCCCTAGTGGTGGTTGAATGCAGCCTTATCTAGAATAGGGAGCTCCTGCTTTGGAAATACAGTAGATGCATTAGTCAATCCTGGCTACATTACTAGTCTAGAAGGAGCTGCCCATGAAAACAGTTTGAACGCTTTAATTGATGCAGAATTATGACTGTGTGAATAATTGCAAGAGTCTGTCATTCTGATAAAGGACAACCTAATTTGTGCCAGCTACCATGGCTGCCTCTTATTTTTCAGAGTCCAGTTTAAGATATTAGAGTTGAATGTCAAAGACTAAACACTTTAGGGCCCAGGAATGGGAAGGACTATCTGCATTTATGCATTTTGGCCTGAGGCCTTAATTTTGACACCTGAGGCTCTGACCTCTGGACCATCAATGAAATCTGTTAGGATAGAAAAAAAGCAAGGAAAGAACCTTTCTTTTAAGATCTTAGCATCTGTGGAACATCTTCAGCAAAACTTTATTTGACCCTTCTTCCTCCCTGCCTTTATTTCAGCACAAAAATATCTTATTCCTCAGCTTTTGAATAATATGGAGTACTAAACTAATTTATCTACTTTTAGCAGGTAAAGCAGGGGTGGGCAACCTTTGGCCCAGGGGCCGGACCTGGCTTGCGGCACCAAATCATCTGGCTTGCACTGCCACCACTGCCAGAAGTGGATGCAGACACATTTATGACAGACAAGGACACATTTTACAGCTGCATTTACAGCAGGGGAACCACCAGTTCAGCCCACTCAACTGTCTGAGGGAGCGTGACCTGGCCCCTGACTTAAAAAGGTTGGCAACTCCTGAGGTAAAGGGTCGCCCTCGCTTGAAAGCCAGTCATATCCAACTCTAGGGTTCGGTGCTCATCTCCATTTATAGCCAAAGAGCATCTGCAGACATTTCCATAGACATGTGGCAGGCATGACTAAAAAATGGAATGCACAGAATGTCGTTTACCTTCCCACTGAAGTGCTACCTATTTATCTACTTGCAATTTCTTGCTTTTGAACTTATAGATTAGCAGGAGCTGGGACAGAGACAGGAGCTCACTCCGTCGTGCAGCACTCAAACTGCTGACCTGCCAAACTTCCAGTCGTCAAGTTCAGCATCTTAAACACTAAGCCACCACAGTCTCTGTGGTAGCCATACAATGAATGGACGAATGAACGAACGAACGAACGAATGAATGAATGCCATCAAGTTGCTTTCAGCTCATGGTGACCTTAATATGGTTTTCAAAGTACAGTATGTGAGATGTTCAAGCAGTGGTTTAACATTGCCAATTCTCCCATACTAAGTTTTCATGGCTGAACAGGAATTTGAACTGAGGTCTCCATCTGTTCACTACACTAGCCTGGCTGTGTCTTATCAGCTGGTTTTATTTGCTGATTTTATTATTAAGTGTTATTTTACTTAGTGTTATTCTGGATATATCTGCACTTCAGTATACTGCATATTAATATTATTGTTCTGTGTGAATCTTCTATTTTACTGAGTATCGTAAATTGTTGTGTAAAAATAATTATGTGGACATTCATACTATGAATCAGTTAAATAAATACAATGGAGGTAAAATTAAAAGACTATATATTGGAATTAGCAATCTTCAGGTGGTCTGGGTTTTATTAATGTCTCCATTTTGCAAGAGTTAAAAATGTTCTCTCTTTTGTGTGATTTATCAGTTTTACAGGCTTTCTATCTATCTTCCTGTCCCCTTCAACTTGCTTCCTGATGCCAAGTGATTTCCACATGGATCTAAGAGCTGTTTCTTTGTACCAGAGAACTAAATTATGATCCTGATTTTCTGAAGACTTAAATGTCATCGATTAAAACAGTACATCTTTTATGAGCCTTTTAGTTTATTTTCTCACAAAGGTATACAGTGTGGTTGTTTTTCTATTAGTTCTATTATTGCAGTGGAAAATCTGTGGCCCTTATATTAATCCTTATTCAAAATCTATTCAAACCATCATTTTGAGCCTCTGGAAAAGTGGTTAGGCTGTTAGACGGGAAGGAAGTGGTGATGGTGGTGGTGGTGGTGGTGGTGGTGGTGGTGAAATGTGGAGAAAAAAGAAGGATGGCAGTTTTAATTTGAATATAAGGAATAAAATTAAACACCACCTCTATCAATCATTTATGAAAAGCTCATGAAAGACAGAACAACATTTAAGTAAAGAGAGGCCCAGGATTTTCCTGACCCTTGAGAAAATGTACCTTCCCATGGAACATGCAGTCTATCTAGACCAGTGTTTCCCAAACATTGGTTTTTGGACTTCAATTCCCAGAAGCCTAAGTCAATTCTCCAAAGTATTGATCAGCCAATGTACTGACTTAGGTTTCTGGGAATTGAAGTCCCCCTGCATGGCGTGGGCCTGAAATTGGGAGCAGCTGGTCTAGACCTTCTTGTAGTAAAAATGATTAAGCTAGACCAGTGCTTCCCAACCTTTGATTTTTGGACTTCAATTCCCAGAAGCCGAAGTCAGTGCATTGACTGATCAGTGCTTTTGGGAATTGACATAGGCTTCTGGGAATTGAAGTCCCAAGCCTAAAGATTGGGATACACTGCTCTAGATAGACCTATCTTAAGAAGTGAAGTTCACTCACAGTTATTTGTTGTAGTTACAACTAGAAAAACAAAAAAGGAAGATTTATTTTGAAAGGTGGTCAGAGAAGAAAAGGCAAACAACAACAAAGGAACCAAAACAAACAGGAAGAAGGAGCCAACCTAATGATGGAGACTGACTGACCCATTCACAAAGATGGGAATAAATTATACTAATCAAAGAGTCTGTCTACACAAGCATACAGCCTGTTTTTTGGGATGTGTTGGGGACAGGCTCAGGTGCATTGGTCTAATCATGTGAAGAACATCTTCTGACCCCCTTAGGAATTTACCATTTAGCTAAAGTGGGTGGCCTTGAGATTTAGTGTACTGCAAGGGAGAGAGGGAAAAGGAAATGTCTTCTTATCCACATTTTCCACACATACATAATTTTATGCATTTCTGTCTTGCCTTTGTTTACTCAGTTTTTTGTTAAAATGTGTCCTCCCACAACATTGCAACATTTTTTTAAAGGGGAGACATGCAGCGTCTTCATCAGGTTAATTTCCCCTTTGTGCCCACTTTGCCTCTTCCCTGCTTTCAGTCTGCTGTAAAGCCAGAGTTTGTAAGTAACTAGTTAATAAGTATATATTACACACACAACTAATTACTTGTAATTAATTCATTCTCCCATAATGAAGATACAATATAACTATATTACATTATGGTGTAACTGTACTGTACTGTACTTTATAGTTTACTGAGAAAGGAAAGAAGATCATGTGATTCAAGCACAGAGTTGGGCTATAACATTGTGCTCTGGTATACTTGCTGCAGCAACAACATGTGATCTCTACCATGAGCAATGTAGTTATTAATCTTTACTAAGGGGTTGCAAGTAAGACAGTAACATTTCAAAACTAATGTGTGTGACAATGTTACATTTTTATAGTGGGGTACAATAGCATTGTAGTCACTTTTTACATTTTTATTTTCTTTTAGGAGGCAAATTTAAGCATTTTAAGAGCATTTTGAACTGATCTCCCCCACCCCCAATACTTCATGCCATTCTCTCAATTGTAAAGTTGGGCTTTTTTTTAATGGAAAGAATTGTACAAAGGGACAGGAAAGTAACAAGTGATTACAAGTAATTGGTGTTAGGACAGGTTACTAAAACTTTTTTTACATGTTAATGGAAAGAAATGTGTATGTGTGCTTCATATTTAAAGATAACCATTCTGCTTTTCCCATTAGTATAATTACACAGGTCTTTGTCAAATTCTTCCTGAGGCGTACAATTTTTGGTGGGAATGCAGAGATGAAGGGCAGGTCTAGTCTGCAGATCTAAAACGGGCAGAGCCGTGATGGTTTCCTTCAGGGAACAGATGTGTTATGAAGGAGCCAGAGAGCTCTGTCATTCTTCTAGATGTCCTTTCAAGACTACAGCCATGAGAATTTAAGTCAGCAATGTGGCTGTTCCCTCAACATATTTGCCAGTGTTTTAGTCTTAATATTAAATGTCTGAAAAACAGAAAGCACTTAAATCAGACTTAGTTCCAACAAATTTAAGTTTCTCTTTTTGCAGAAGATGAATGGAGTCAGTGAAATCAAAGGTGGCAATGATCTTTTTATTGGGGGATGTTTGAATTTGCGAGCCAAAACACAGGCAATGATACAGCATAGAAATAATGATGCAGCATTTGGGTTATATTTATAGGACAGTGATGGTGAACCTTGGCACTCCAGGTGTTCTTGTACTTCAATTACCAGAAGACCAAGTCAGCAGTCCTGCTGATCAGGGCTTCTGGGAATTGAAGTTCAAGAACATTTGGAGTGCCAAGGTTCACCATCACTGTTATAGGAGGTGGGGTGGGCAATAACTAATTTGAACTTTCCTAAATGAGGCACGTGTGCTTTCATGTGTTGCTTCTTTTTCCTGTCTTTTGGGGATGAAAGTTCAGAGGAGTTACCAGGAGTTGTGCCCTTAAGGTGGGTGGTCTAATAGTTGAACCGTTTTTCTACTTCAACACATAGTTTGCCATGTACTTCGGTGCCAGTGTCCTCTGTGCTGACAATCTTAACTGGAAATGCTAAAACTCTAAAAAAACATACACCTCAGAATATATTGAGAAAGACCTTAGTGCTAAACTCTGCTCTTCCGCCTGTCTGGTACAAAGTGGAATTTTTAAAACCAACCAGTTCATTTTTCTAAAAAGGCTTGGGAGGAAAATAGTGCTCAGTGAGACAGGAGGAATGTTGTTTAGATGTCAGGAAATCTTCTGATACAGTGGTGACAAACCTATGGCACACGTGTCACAGAGGGCACAAAGAAGCCTGTCTGTTGGCACATGTGCTATCATCCCAGCACAGAGTTTGCCCCACCCCTCTGCACAGCAGCCCAATGGGAACATTTCCTCTTCCCCCCCAGCACAGAGCTTGCTCCGCCCCTCTGTTTGGGCACTCGGTCTCTAAAAGGTTCACCATCACTGTTCTAATATGATCAATGAAAGAAATTGAGGTGCAAATGTCCTAGCTGGAAGTTCTCTTGGACAGAGTATTGCACACACATTCCTTCCTAATTGAAGGAATGACAGGTCTAAGGACCCAGGTGAGGGCAAAGGGTAGGCAAAGACAGAGTGTGGCATAGGCCTGTTTATCTTGTGTGTGGCCAGTGGAGCTGAGCCCATCATCCTGTGCTGCATCCAGACCTTGCTCTTGAGTTCAGAGCAACAAGTATACTTCAGTGAGTCCAACAGTCCCTTATCAGGCAAAACCAGAGGGCACCAAAGTGTGTGCAATTTTTTGAGGTTATCATTCCTTTTCCCAGCAGAGGGAGAGAGAAAGTGCAGAAGACCCTGGAACCAAATCCTTATATGGCCCTTATGGAGAGCCTTGAGGTGTATCAAAGGAGGGAGGGTCTCATCCAGTGATGCAGTACTGTCCCATTTCACCCATTGCAGCCCAGAGTCTAGACTGCATCTGGAAAGCTGGAACACTCAGGCCCTGCTGTTTTAGACATGACAACACAAGGGTTCACAGTAAATAGAAAACTGTTCCCATATGGTGTTCTGAGGCATTTTATTAGTGGAAAATGAAGAGGAGCAGTTCCCCACCACCCACAAATATATATATTTTTCTGAAACTGATATGAGCAATAACTTTGTGTAGTGCAGAGGTGCCCAAACTGTGGCCCATGGGCCGAATCCAACCCCTGACACCAATTCATGCATCTCATGCCCTCGTCACTCCCGGAGGCGGAAGTAAAATGCGCCCGTCCATGTTGGAGGCCGGATCCAGCCCATGGGCTGTAGTTTGGGCACCCTTTGTTTAATCAGAGAATATGGCAGCCTAAAAATCTATCTCATTCTGTTGCAAAACAGATAGCAAGGCTCATTTACTTCTGCTTCCAGTGGGAGGAACCATGTGACTGGCCCACTGAACCTCATGACCGGCCCACGTTCTGAAAAGTTTGGGCACCCCTGGTGTAGTGCAAGTAAGTCTCCTGATCCACTGATGCTTTGGAAAGAGGCAGCTCTATTTTTGGGTCGTGCCAATGCCTGGTCAGCTCTGAGGAGAACATCCCAAAGCCAGGCCTGGACCACCTGCTGTGTTTGAAGCCCGCTTTGACAGCCTCAGAGACCTTGGCAGGGTCATTTGTTAAGACACAGCCTGGCGTTTGCGGATGTTTTGTTTTTATACATGTTCAGTTTTTTTACATGTTCAGCTCATTCTGCTTCCCTGGTTTTCACATTGATGTGACGCTGCTGGGGAGGGAACCACCTTGCACTCCCCCCTTTTGCTGTGTGCCCATGGGTGACTATGGCAGGATCCCTCTTGGATGGAGTGTGGAACCAAAAGCCCAGCTTTTGCTGCTTTGCCTAAGACCTGCTTATTATTTCCCCCCCTCTTGTCAGCTGCCTGCTATATCAATCACGGAGCTGGGATCTATTTATAGGTTGGGACTCAGAGTACTGTGTCCTTAGTCACAAAGAGAGACAGAGACTCAGAGGGGACTCTTTGCTGGTGTAGGGAAAACCAAAAGATACCTAATCTCCACTTAGAAACACCTCGGGGGCAAAGGAAATCCTACTCTTAGTCTCGAGGCTCATCTTTGAACCTGAATCATGTAAGTACTTAATTTATGACCTTTTATTATGGGATTCAGCTTGTCTCCCATCTCTCTTCTGCCATCAGCATGTGAGATTACAAGAGCGTGCACCTTAACCAGACAAATAAAAAGACAGGTAGGTGACTGGAAACGTAAAGTCTATTTTCAAATTTGTTTTGTATTGTTCAAGAAGGTCAAAGTTTATCAGAGAACTTGACACCAAAGGGTCAGTTTCTGGTTGTTTAATGTTGAAGCGTCTTTCATCTTCAAGGAGACAAAAGGAAGTTTTGGTGCCAGATAGGATGGTTTGTGGAATTTAAACAGTACATATTGTTGGCGATAAAGAACAACAACCAGCCTTCAGTTTAACTTAGTTTAAGGGCTTCTCAAGGACAGAGGATAAGTTTTCCAGCCCTGGTTACAAAGTCTGAGGCAAGAAAACTTCTGCATCCTGACATTCTCTTATAAGAAATACACAGCTCAGAAGTCTTCAGTTACAACTTCACTATGCATAGTCTCTAACGGAACTATGTGACAAAGGGAAACTGTGTTGAATGCATTTGGTTTGAACTTTTGGTGCTGTGTAGTTTTGGGTACGTGTGTGTGTGTGTGTGTGTGTGTGTGTGTGTGTGTCTTTCTTTTTAATCACTAATTAGCATATGAAGCCTTTCCAGAGCAGAGGAACACGCATGACTTTGAGCATAGTTTAGTGGCAAACACACACATACACACACACACACATCAGTATGATGAATTATTGTGCCCATAACTGGGACCAAGAAGTTTTCATTACGCACTGAACATACCAAAAATTCCCTTTTGTCATATGAAACAAAAAAAAACGTATGTTATCGTGGATTATTTAAAACATCTTAGTGATGAATGTGCATTCCTTATATGTTGTGGGGTTTTATTCTGAGAGACTAGTGAGTATGCATTGTAATTTGTTATGTCCCATTGTTTCCACTTAGAACTGTGTAATTTTTCATGCTGAGTTTACTCATGCTACATTTTATGGAAAAGAAAGGGAATTCCTTGTAGTTCTCCCTTTTAACGCCTTTCCCCACAATTTCACAATGGTTACAGTGATAAACTTCCACAAATAGTATTTTATTTTGTTTTGTTTTAAATAATGTCAGTACAATTTCAAAAATAATCTGGTCTAGCAACATTCCTTTGAAAGAACCAAAATTTAAATTTAGTAGAGTACAATGCATTCTTTTTAAAATATAAATTTGAAATAAATGGTTTTCAGTATATTAAGGGCAGAGTTAATTTGGAAAAAAATTCTGGTGAAATAACTGATGTGGTTATAATACTTACAAGTTATAGTAATTATAACATGATTAGTTACATTATCTTTCTGAATAAATATATATTGTAATAAACGATTGTTTCTTTTCTCTGTACACAAGTTTTACAACTAACATATTTTTTCAGTTTTGTAGTTTTTAAATTATACCACACTGATGTTGTTTGCTTATACTCAACAAATAATCTTCTTTATGCAAAAAAGGGAAAATGTTAGTTCTGATTTCAGCGGTTTAATAGAAAGACAAAGTATTTTATATGCTACTAAACTGAAGATATATTTAAAAAAGAAACTTAATCCAACCCTGATTAGTAGCTTGATATTTGTTTTTATTTATTTATTTAGATTTATTTATTGATTTTTGTACTTAAACATGAATTTAACTTTATGTAAAGCAAGTTTATGTAGGTTTTGCACCAAACCCTATATACTCTTCCCTTATTTGCAGTCCTTTATTATTTAGTTGTGTGGGCTGAGGCCAGATTTTCCATAAAACAATTCATTAGATATTTATTTAAACAAACAGAAATTAGCATTTTTTACATTATTATTAAAAGCAAATTGCATTCTTATTTAAAAAAAGAAGAGTGCATTCTAGACCCCCCTTTTTCATACATTTAGTTATGCTACATTGGATTGTTATATGAACAATTGGGTGTTTTGCAAGTGACAAGTCTTTCTTCCACTGAGCATATGCAAAATGGTAAAGTGCTCCTATTGACATACCTGCCAGTGACCATGATTGATCAAGCTTCCTTAAGAGATTAAATAAATTGAAAAATGTTCTCAAAATTTTCTTCTTGCATTTGTTTTGGCAAATTTAAAGGATATGCTTGAAAAGCAGGACGATTTCACCAATGGGGGGTAGTTGGGGGTAGATATTTACCTTCTTATGTGTTCTCTCCTGTTCAGGCAGTATATATATCTATTTGCCTTTGGGAGAAAAAATAATCAAACATTACCTATCAATAATTCAGTAGATCAGGAGGGTATGATCTTTTCTCACTGTTGACAATAAGATAAACAATAGGAAACTCTCAAGTATTGTATATATGGAATGAGACTATTACTTGATTGTAGTTTCTCTAGTAATGCACTCAAACACCCATAATTTACTTCTCCAATATTATTTAATAGGTCTATTCATGATTTAGATGAATTAAAAATCTTGCCCATCCCAGTCTGCTGACCAGTTTATACCTATGAAATGATATTGTTAGACTTACTTTACAAACCCTCTTCTGCTGTATTTCATCAATTTATAAAAATTCTGCAAAACATACATGCCGAACAGACTCTTGAACAGGTGTATGAAATACATCTGCCAAGTATATGTCTATGAACCTGAAGTGTCATAAGGGAACCGTGGAAAATAAGATGGATCTGATGGTATTACTCAGGTAATTATTCTAGAACAGGAGTTCTCAACCTTATAAAGCCGGGGGCCAGGTCACTCTCCCTCAGGCAGCTTCGGGGGCCGGATGGTCATTTTGCCTTCTTGGTGTGGTGGAGGCAGGGGAGATGTTCATGCATGAAATGGTGCTGTGGGCCACATCTGGCACACGGGCCGCAGGTTGAGAATCCCTGATGTAGAAGATAATTATAAATCTAGAATTATAAATCCATTTTTTTAAAATTGTCTTAAGAACCACAAGTTTTAAACAATTATCCAGCTGTCTATCTCTTGTTGCCTCTTCTACCTATACATCAGGATGTCTTTTCATCATTTCTCAGGTTTTTTTTTTTACATTTCATTATTCACATGCTTTCTCTGCCCCTCCCCTTAACACTTTTTTTCTCTGGAAAACACATTTCTTTCTGGCACAGAAAATAAACTCAGATTGCTGGTAGTTATGTTAATCTAATTCAATCCTCTATGGGTTAGAAGTGAAATTCTAATAGTGGAGCTGTTGAGGGCTTTTTTGTTAATGGCTTGGGGATTACATTGAGTTAAAGGCTCATTTCCTAATCAAACAGAGAGGGAGAGAGTGACTCCGAATATTTATGAGTCTCCCAGTGTGAGTTAAACATTGAACTCCAAAAGCAAGATCTCAGTGCAGTGGAAAGAGTTAAACCCCCTCAGGGCTGCTTAGGAAAAAAAATGAAACCAGTTAAGCCATCAGCATTTTCATGTGCTGTACAACTTCAGTTCTGTAGCAGGAGTGGGCAGGGGTGGTGGGTGAGGGGAGGAATGAGGGAGAATAATCATCTCACAATTTTAAAACAGATACTATAGTGAAACATTTAAAAGGAAGTCAAATGATGCTTTAGAACACTTCTGTAATAGGTAGCCACATAAGCACAATGTAAAAGCATACATGGTTGGTAGAAGCAACAAATAAATTATCATTTGAATAATAGGCTTTATGAATGCATGAGAAAGGAAGCTGATTGTCAGCTTGCTTTGAATACTGTATTTTCCTTTGTCCAGCCTTCTGTTATTGTCTTCTTGGTTCACTTCTGGTCAATATCTAAACTGGTTAGTAAGTTACAATTACATTTACATACTGCCTTTCCCCATTGACTGTGATGGCTTAGTGGTTAAGGTGCTAAACTTGATGACTGGAAGGTTGGCAGGTCAGCAGTTCAAGACCTGAGTGCTGAATGATAGAGTGAGCTCCCATCTCTGTCTCAGCTCCCGACAACCTAGCAATTTAAAAGCAAGAAATTGCAAGTAGATAAATAGGTATCACTTTGGTAGGAAGGTAAACAGCATTCCATGCACTCCATGTTTAGTCATGCCTGCCACATGTCCATGGAAATGTCTGCAGATGCAGACAGCACTGGCTCTTTGGCTATAAACAGAGATGAACACTAAACCCTAGGGGTCTCTGATATGACTGGCTTTCGAGCCAGGGTAACCTTTACCCATTGAACTCAAGCAAGTGTAAATGGATCGTTTCCTTCCCACATTATCCTCAGAACAGTCCTCTGAGGTAGGTCAATTTGACTTCAGTCATAACTTGTACCTATATTTTCTAATGCTGAGACTTCTACACTATACTGCCTATCATCTATGTGCAGTCTTTCTAAGATGTATGCACATATTTCTGATGTCCAGTTTCACATCATTTTCTGTGTGGGCAAGCCAGGTGTGTTAACTTTTAAGTCCATTAGTTCCAGGAGGGCAGAATGTCGAGCTGAAAATAAGATTCTCAAATATATTTTAAACCAACAATTTTGTTCTTTACCAAAAAGTTCAAATTTACATTTTGGATGTGGATTTTCAAACTCAAATGCTTTAAATGTTTTGACATCTCTTGAGTCTTTTCATTCAAAAAGATAAGAGATTTCAGATATCTTTGAGATATTTTCCAGAAATGACATCTTATAATGAGTCCCAACATGTATATGAAATACATAAGTAAGTAAAATTGTCTGGTTCATTAAAACTAAAATTTGCTTCAGGGTGCTTATAGACAGAGGTAACAGAGAATGCAGGGTTTGGGTGGTGTGAATGTCAGTGTAGTTTGTTTGCATCAATGCAGCTGATATTATGCTGAGGACTAGCCTAACAAAATTTCTCTCTCTTACTGGTCTTTCAATCACTAGTTCCATTTTAGCTACTTTGGGTCTGTATCTTGCTGTTCTCCGATGTGTTTCCTGGAGCAAAAGTATGTCACGTTTGTATTTCCTGCACATGTCTGCAAGGAGAACAGTCTTATTACTCAAAAGTTCTTCAATATTTATTGAGGTCATTGTTATGGTTAGTCTTGACAAAGATCTTTCTGGTGGATTCATTTTTCAGTTCCTTTGGTCTGATCCAGTGTTAGAAAGATTAGCTGAGAAAGTTGCCGTCCAAGGTATGGTCGACTGTACTGTATTCCCAATCTTCGTGGAGGCTCTTTCTGTATACCCCTGCGAAGTACATGAAATACTAATAGCATTGTACATTAGCTATCAAATGCTGTAAAATATCACCATGAACATAACTATTAACAAAATCTTGTCAGATACCAAGAAACACTTACAGTATTTTACATATTTTCCAGGGGACCTTGGTTAGTTAAAAAGGGTATCAGGGCTCTTCAGTACCAAAAACTATGGGAATAGATTAACAAACAAAACAGGTCTATTCATGATAAAAGTATCATGGGCACATTTAAGACAGAAAAGGTTAGTTTGGCATGAAATAATATTTTGATTAAGTGGATTCATGAAAACTCACACTGAAATACACTGAAATAAGTTTGCTTGTCACAAATATATTTTTGTTTCTCCTGGGTTTTTTTCTAGAGCAGACTAAAATTGAATCTTTTCAGTGGTGGGCATGGGCTGGTTCGGACCGGTTCAGCAGAACCGGTAGTAACAACCCTAGGTGGTCTCCTGGGGAGGGGTTAGTAACCTTCCCGGGAGAACACCCAGGGTGGTTACCTTTTTTTTTTTTTGAGGTGACTGGTTCGGTTCCCTTTCTGGCTGCCTGACACTGAGCACAAAATGGCTGCCATATCAGTGTGCATGCATTAAAGTACCAATTGACACATGCACGCCTCCAGTGTTCAGTGCGCATGCATCAATTTATATTTTAACACATGCGCACTGACACAGCAGCCATTGTAGGCTGCAGTGTTGGGTAGGCAGCTGTTGAGGCCCTCAGCGGCCTCTTCGGAGGTATGGCGGTGGCGGCCTACACTCGAGTTGCCCTGTGCCACACCACAACACCACAGCGTTGCCACTCACTGTTGCATGCCGCTTCTCACTGCTGACCGCTGCTCACCACCACATGCCACTGCTCGCTGCTGCATGCTGCCGCTCACCGCTGCTCTCCGTTGCACGACATCACACGGCACATCACTCGCTGCTGCTTGCTACCGCTCACCACCACCGCTCACCACCGCTGCCGCTCACCACTGTGCCATTGCGCCAGACTATCATAGGTTCTGAGGAGGTAATGCAAATCTCAGCTGCTCTTCTTAATTTTCCTTCCAAAGTAGAAGCATTGTTTTTTATCCTCCTGCAAGACCTTCTACCTTCTGGACTTGCTGCTTGACCTGTCAATAAGGCTGCAGGATGATTTTTGGAAACAAATTTCTTGTAGCCATGCCAATAAAGATGTGGGATCTCCAGATTTGGAGAAACATTTCTTTTGGTCTACAGTTCCCAGAATCCTGGCTATATTGGCTGTAGAATCTGGGGAATTTAAAGCCTAGCATGAACTTTTACAGGCTCTGGATCTCTAGGCAATCAGTCAGTGGACATCTCCCTATTCCTAAATCCCACCATTACTCATAATCGAAACTTTGAGATGTAGTTGCCAACTACAATTCTAAATTAGTAGCATTCTTCTAACTTTATTCGAGTGGCACGAAAGGTTTCCTTTCAGGCTGACCCCATAGCTGATCTCTGTGGAGTTTTCAGGAAATCTGTATGCATGTTTACACCCTGGGTAGCTACATGGCAATTGCTTCTCACCTTTTCTTAAATGCCAAGATTTATTCTAATGTCTGCTTGTGAAGTTGTTTCATTTTCTCTGCTAGTATCTGGCAAATATGTTGTTTTTTTTGTTCTGTAACTTTGCCTGCATTCACCCAAATTAAGAAAAATATATTGTAAAGTTACATTTGGATGGTCTGCTCATGATATTTTTCTTGAGAAACACTTAAGTGCTGCAAACTGAGAAGTTTCTCTTACTTTTTTTAAAACCCAACACCTTGAATCTGATATTTCCTTTGAGTATGGAAGAAATATTATTTCCTGTTCAGAAACTGGGACCCAAGCTGTCATTAGATTATCCCTAAAACAGAGAGGTGAGAAAGGCATTTAACCAGAATGTGAACTTAATACATAACTAGTCATAGCGGGCAAGACTGGTAGCTCCCTCCACTGTAAATGCTGCCGTAAAACACAACCGCAGCTGTCATAAACACATTTATGAAAGCTGCAGGTGCATTTATGGCTGTTAAAAATGTATCCATTTCTGCTTCCAGTGGTGGCAGAGGCAGTGATGTGAGCTACATAAAATAGTGCTGCGGGCCGGGTCTGGCCTGTGGGTCTTAGGTTGAGAACCCCTGATGTAGAATTTCTTCTCCTTAAACAGCTCAGAACAATGCTAATTTAAGGGCTAACGAAGAGGAAAGAAACTTAGGAGGTTCCAAATATTGTTGGCATGCAACTCCAATCAGTCTAGCCACCGTAGCCAATGGTGAAGAAAGGGATTTTATTTACATGTTTATGAATCACATTTACCCCCTCCCCTTTCCACAGTGCACTTAAGGAAGTGTACCTCACAACAAATATGTCAGTTTTTTTCAGGCTATGATATTTTGACCGGCTTACTGTTACCCAGTGAATTTCATGGTCAAGCGGGGATTTGAACCCATGTCTCCTTAGTAGTAGTCCAATGGTCTCACTGCTACACTACATTGGCTGTTTGTTCAACAACATGTAGAGTGCCTCAAGTGATCCATAGACACATCCTCGCCCGTTTGTAACCTTTTTTGAGTAACTTTTCCTTATTATCTGAATCATCAAGGCTTGAATGCCACAATATAGCAAGCCTGCTTTTTTTCTGCACCTTCTCTTCAGCAGTGTTAGTAATACTACAGTGCTTTGGCCACCTTTCCAGTGTGCCTTTTTAATGTTAAGAGGATGTGCTCTCAGCCAGAGAGAGTGAGACTGAACTTCCATCTCAATTCTGAGAAATTTCCATGTACCTTCAACAGCTGCAGGGCTTGCTCTGCCATTAGACAGAGTGAGGCGGCTGGCAGCAGATTCAGGGTTGCATGAAAAGGTAGCAAATGTGTAGTTTGTAAATATATCAAACTGCTGTGATTATTGTTGAGCTCTATGTGAGGGTAGTATGTAGTTCAGTCTGTCTGTTTGTCCTTTCTGAGTAGTACAGTTGTTCTGCCCAGTTCAGTCTCTTTCTGGCTCAAATTGTGTTAGTTTCAGAAAGTTAGTAACTCAGAACCTTCTTCCAATCCTTATATGCTTGAGATATTTTTTTTTATCCTCCCCCCCCCCCCATCTACGATGAAGTGACTCCAAATTTTTGAATTTTGGATTAGCTAATATTTAAATAGTGGTAAAAGTGGGACAATGTAAAGCAAGCTGTATTTCTTACTGATAGAGATGGCTCATATGATTATTGGACAATTCTGCCATCTGGATTTTAGCTTTTTATATTTTTGATTTTAAGATTTTAGAGTTTTATGATATTTTATTCATGTGTATTGAGTGTTGGTGTGTTTTATGTTAATGGCTGTTTTTTTTATTGTAAGCCACCTGGAGTTGCGTTGGTGAGGGGGCAGCTATACAAGTTGAATTAAATAATTAAATAATAAATAAACAAGGTTTTATGAGATTTTTCACCTAGGTGTGAAAAATTCTTGACTGGCTTAAGCAGAAGCGTAGCGTGCCTTGGCGGGGCCCCGTATAAAAATTTATTTGGGGGCCCTTAGGAAGGGTAAAGATTTCTCACAAAAGAAAAAAATGCATAAAATTACTTAAACGGGGAAATCCCGCAGCCTGCGATAACCGATGTAGGGTGTTGCCAACTTTTGAACGCACGCTTTACAAAGCTGGCTTGAGACTAAATATCAAGAAAACCAAGATCATGGCAACAGGCCCTATCAGTCCCTGGAAAATAGATGGGGAAGAAGTAGAGGCAGTTACAGATTTTACTTTCCTAGGATCAAAGCTCACTGCAGATGGGGATTGCAGCCATGAAATAAAAAGGCGACTGATTCTCGGGAGGCAAGCGATGAGAAACCTGGGGAACATAGTGAAAAGTAGAGACATTAAATTGCAAACAAAGATTCGCATAGTCAGGGCAATGGTATTCCCTGTGGCAATGTATGGTTGTGAGAGCTGGACCATTAGGAAAGCGGAGCGCAGAAAAATAGACGCCTTTGAGATGTGGTGTTGGAGGAGAGTTTTGAGAGTACCCTGGAGAGCGAGGAGAACAAATGGGTCAATCTTAGAAGAAATCAAGCCTGACTGCTCCTTAGAAGGTCAAATAATAAAGATGAAGCTAAAATACTTTGGACATCAAATGAGAAGAGAGGATTCACTTGAGAAAGCCTTGATGCTTGGAAAGGTTGAGGGCAAAAGAAGAAGGGGGCGGCCTAAAATGAGATGGCTAGATGGTATTGTGGAGATAATGGGCACAGAGCTGAGTGAGTTGAGGGGGATGGTGGAGGACAGGAATGCCTGGAGGACAGTGGTCCATGGGGTCGCAGAATCGACTGTGCGACTGAACAACAACAACATTTGTTTTGCTTACGCACGTTGGGGGCCCCGTGGCCCTCCTCCCACCTATGGTCCAACTTTCCTCCCCTTTGCGTTATCTCTTTGCTTCCCGTTAGAAAACCTGTCCAGGGCGGGCAGGCAGGCGCTGAAGAGCAGTGCCACCCTTTTGCGGGTAACGGGCAGGAGGAATTGGGGGTTGGGGGGGCACCAAAGGAGACCGTCCCTTCTCAGGCCTTCCCACAATGACGTTGGCTTCGGCAGAAACAGGAGAGGTGGGAACCGCTGCAACCCGCGCTGCTGGCTGCTGCCTGTGGCCTTTGCCACCATTGGCAGGGCGGGTCCACGGCCGGGGAAGCGGGAGAGACCGTCAAAGCCCTCCCAGCCTCTTCCCGGGCCAGAGTGCCCTCCGCTGCTGTTGCTGCGGTCCCGCCGGAGGCGTCGCCAGCGCTCGGCGGCCTCTCCCCGTGCCGCCCCCTCCCCAGTGAAGGTCCCAGAGCGTCCGGTGGTCCGAGTGTCCCTGGTTCATCAGGGGCCGCGCGCGCACCCCCGCTCTCTCGCGTGAGTGGAGGCGACAGAAGCAGCGGAGAAAGGAGAGCCCTGCCCTCCCTTCTTTGTCCTGGGCAGGTGGGAGGGGGCAGCCCAAGGCCTCCCAGAAAGGCACCCGCCCCCAGCCCGCTTCCGGCGCCCTCTCCCAAGGCTCCCTGGCCGTCGCCTCCCTCCCGCTCTGCATTTGTTTTGCTTACGCACGTTGGGGGCCCCCGTGGCCCGGGGCCCCCGTATAATTGATACGGCTGATACGGCTGTAGCTACGCCCCTGGGCTTAAGATAACATGCCCCTGGGTAAGTAGAATGATGCCATTTGCTGCCTCAGGAAGCAAAATGCATTGCCTGACCCTGATAATGTATACTTCCTCATTACCATCGATTTGCTGACAAGCTATAAAAAAGTCAGTACAGCAGTGCTGTCCAAACTAAGGGCCAGGGGCCAGGTGCGACCTCCGACGCCAATTCACCCAGCTCGCAAAGCCCTCATTGCTCCTGGAAGCAGAAATAAAACGCGCCTGTACTTTCTTTCATATAATCTTAGCGGTTACAGACCGCTTTACACTCCAAGAAAGTCAGTGTTAGTTTTGCGCAAACAAAGTTTTCCATCCATGTTATTGTTCGCTGCTAACCACAATTTCTTGTTCTTGTTAACTAGACTGCTATTTTTTGTGAAGTTTTTTATGCAGTTTTCTTTTCTTTTTCTCTTCTCTCTACTTCTATACAAATTCATCTACTGTAACATTTCTCTGTCTCTTTACATACCCAATTCTATATTTGCTGCTGCCTCTCCTCTGAGCTTCTCGCTCTGTCTTTGTCAGGGTTGATTTAGATGAACACCCTTCTTCCATGTGGTGATTTCTGCTATTATCATATGTTTGGAAACCAGAGCTCCTTCATAATGGGGCCAGGCACGAGATGAGTTTCACAGCCATCGCTCAGTGTACAACCTAGATATATGCAGCTAATCCAATCAGTGTTGGCTACAGAGACTGTTGATACTTGGATCATGCTGGGGGTTGGTGGAAAAATAAATTCTCAGTGGGTCAAATTACCAAGAAAAGATGTTTAGTTTCTACCCAGCGTGGCCTACCTCTGATGTAATGGCCAAAACATGGTTAGCACCATATGTTGATTACGCACATGAGCCCCGTTTCCCTAACTTCCCTCTTCTCTATGAATGCTGCAAGTTTTCTCTTGTTTTTTGGTTCGCAGTGAGTGAGTGAGAAACCCTGAGACAAAGCTTCAAAGACTGAATAATGGCTCATCCATAATGGACTAGACCAGCAATGGTGAACCTTTGCACTCCAGGTGTTCTTGGACTTCAATTACCAAAAGCCCAAGTCAGTACTCCTGCTGATCAGAGCCTCTGAGAATTGAAGTTCAAGAACATCCAGAGTGCCAAGGTTGGCCATCACTGAACTAGACCCAGTTCTCAGTACCAACTAGAGTTAGCCAAATTGAATCAATAGCAGACCCTTACAAGTTCCCTGATTCAATGGTTCTATTCTAGTTGATTAAAGAACTGGGTTCAGTCCCATGACTGAATGAGGCCATAATGAGTAACTTGATTCTCCTACTGAAGTCATCCAACTTGATTTGCTTCACAAGAATATTTTTCCTTCCCATGATATGCCTCCTGTTTGCCTCTCTTTGATCAGGTGCCTTGATCCCTGGTCAGATAACAAGCAGTTTATATCTTGGGTTAAGCAGGAGACTAAACTAGGTAACCTGTGAAACTTTACATGTCTGAGATAGTTGTGAAAGTTATTATTATTATTATTATTATTATTATTATTATTATTATTATTATTATTATTATTATTATTATTATTATTATTATTATTATTATTATTATTATTATTATTATTATTAATTCAATTTATATACCGCCCTACTTGGTACAACCGACTCAGGGCGGTTTACAGAAACCATACATAACACAATCAAAAGGAATATAACATGTAGCATAATCAAAGGTCATACGGTATAATACAATAAATATAACAATACAATACAGCAGTGCAATAAAACAAAACCACACTGCAAAACAAGGTTACAAAAATACAATTCTGGTTACATATACATGACAGTCTCAGTAATGCAATACAATATAAAAATACAATAATAAGAAAGAAAGAAAAATACAGTACATGATCCAAATGTCAGGGCTCTCACCCTAAACACAAGCATGCGCTGGAAGCCATGGCAGCAAACTTGCCGCAGCGGTCTTTTAAGCCCGGCGTGGGGCGAGGCTCGGGAAAGTTGTTGGAACCCTGCGTCTCTTACTTGTTTCTAGGATTCTGAAATACTCATTTAGACTAAATTCTTTGGCTTCTGGAAGAGTTCATTTTAAAATTTAGAATGCTTAGGGCTACAACCTTATCTTGATTTGCAGTTTAGCATTCTGTTCAAATCTGTATGTGAAAAATTACTTTTCTTCAAGTACTGTAGTTTACAGGACTCCAGTAGTTGGGGCACTGTTTGTTGTTCAGGGATTTCCAGCCTCCCCCATGTAGCTTGGCTTTTTGGTTCTTTGCAGCCTCCTGAAGTTAGGTTTTGTGGCCTCTTCATCTTGCCTGACCGTTCTCCACACTCCTTACTCATGCATCGGGCAAATGCTCATAGAAAGGGAACAGAGCTTTGGATACTGACCTTCTGCTTTTAATAGGTTACTAATTAAGCCTCAGAAAACCATAATTGTAACACAAATTAAAAATTGCAGCAACTTGCAATACAGTATTAGAAGAAGCCAGGGCAGGATGAGGACCTTGCCGCCCCTCCCCCTGTGCTTATACCAACTGCCAGGGGAAGAAGAAGCCAGGGCAGGTTGAAGACCTTGCCGCCCTTCCCCTGTGCCCACCTCAACATATTACAGTAATACCTCATATAACATTAGTATCGAATAACACTAAAATCGCATAACATTAAGGAATCTGGGGGGAAGAATTGCATCAACTAACATTAAGATCCTATGGGATGCTTCAGATAACAACCGCAAAAGCCTGTGTGGTTACAATGTATCTCTATGGATCCCATAGAGGATCAGATAACACTAAAAATCATATAACACCAAGACTTGTGGAACCAGGCTTTAGTGTTATATGAGGTTTTACTGTATATTGTAATGTAATGTAATGTAATGTATTGTCTGTAAGCTGCCCTGAGTCGCCACGGCGAGTGGGCGGCAATATAAATTTGAAATAATAATAATAATAATAATAATAATAATAATAATAATAATAATAATAATAATAATAATAATTAAGAAGAAGCATAGGTGTAGACACTCTGTCCCAGCTCCTGCCAACCTATCAGTTTGAAAGCAAGAAATTGCAAGTCGATAAATAGGTATAGCTTCAGTGGGAAAAGTAACAGCATTCCATGCTCTCCAGCATCTAGTCATGTCTACTACTTGACCATGGAAATGTTTGCAGATGCAGACAGCACTGGCTCTTTGGCTGTAAATGGAAATGAGCACAACCCTCTAGAGTCAGATACAACTGGCTTTTGAGCAAGGAAGACCTTTACCTTTACTAGACGCACTGCACGTCCAATCATTTAGGGGAAAAAATTATTCAGTTTTGTTGGGTCTGTGTTGACAGTCCTACTTCTATTCCCCAAGCATCTGCCAACATAAATGCTGACACACACACCCTCACATCCTTGCTGTGAGTGTCTCTCTTCTCCCCAGACCATACAGTCTGATGATGCGGAACAGTAAAATGGTTTCCTCTACATAAGGATTTTGCTACTGTGGAATTTTTAAACTTTCAGAGCTGTTAGTACTCCCCCTCCCCCAATTAAAAATATTTCTAAGTGAGTTACAAGAAAAACAAACACAATAAAACCTGCAGCTAAAAACAAGAAAATAATAGAACAATGAAAACAACAAAACCCATCAAAAACAAATAATTAAAATCTATGGCATACTGATAGAATAATAATTAGGAAAACAGTCTGGAAAATACAGTCAAACCTCTACTTATCAATTTAATTCGTTCCTCAAGGTTGGTTGTATCTCAAATAATTCTTATGTTGAATTTCCCATAAGAATGCATTAAATGCAATTTCCCATAGGAATGCAATGAGTTTCACATCTCGAAAAAATCCTATTAAAAATTCTCATCTCGAACCTGATTTCTTCTGAGATTTCTGGATGTATCTCGAGTTTTTCTTAAGTCGAGCCATTCTTAGATGTGCAAATACATGTTCTGTTTGTGTCTGAAAAAGGAGAGCGTGACTGATCTCAAGGGGAAATGCATCCCACATTGTGAGAAGCAGATGCCACAACACACAAATCCTTCTGCAGTGCAACCAAATCAGGCTCACTGGATCATGACTCATTGATAGAATAATAATTAGGAAGTTATGGGAAATTGCATCCATAAGGTGAAGGCAGGCCTGGGACAATATTGAATGCTTCTAGGCAAGGATCTTCTCTCCCACCCAAATAATAATAATAATAATAATAATAATAATAATAATAATAATAATAATAATAATAATAATAATAATAATAATAATAATAATAATAATAATAATGAGCAGAGCTTATTCACAATTATTTCCAGATATGTAAAATGACTGTTGTTGCATGCTGTGCTTGGAGCAGAAATAGTAAAATCTGAAAGTACCCTTTAAGCTTAATAGCTATGTGACATGTGAGGTTTGGTTCAATCCAGCTACCGTACAGAGTAGGTAAAGAGAGACAATAGAGGCCTTATCATGTTTGTTCTGCCAGTGCAGCTTCTTAGAAATGAACAACCAGCCTTCATGCCAGTTGAAGTTTTTGAACAGTCTTCAAGAACAGTCTCTGAGAACAGTTTTGAACAGGAGGTGTCATAGTAGTCTAGTTTCAGGTTTAGGCAGGAAAAAGAAAAATATAAAAATGTATATAAAAACCCCTTTCTATTCTGAATACTGTATTTTAAAATAGAATATGAAGAAAGTGAAAAGTGCTTATAGCCGACACTGTCACAACCTGGGATTTCTGAAACTTCAGGGCATCCAGGTATACGAACTGTGTATACCCAGTTTAAAAGGCCTCCATGCCATCACTTTTTCAAGCTTACTTTGCATCCACTTGGCAACAATATATCTATCCCATTACTTTTTTTACTTATTACACACAGTATTGTACGAGGCAATTTCTGACCAATAACATACTTGTAGAAAAGGGGTTCCCAAAACATTTTGCACCACACACCCTGGATAGCTGAGTGGGCCAGTCACATGGTTCCTCCCGCTGTAAACGCTGATGTAATACACTTCCATGGCTGTTGTAAACGCGTTTACAACAGCCACAGGTGCATTTACAGCAGCGTTTATGGCAGGCACGGACATGACCGTGTTTACACATGCTCAGGTATATTTCATGGCTGTCTAAATGTACCCGCTTTTACTTCCGGTAGTAGTGAGGGAGACAGTGGGCCACCTGAAATAGTGCTGTGGGCCAAGTCCAGCCCACGGGCCATAGGTTGGCCACCCTTGCTGTAGAATATCAGAGAGTAAACAAAACAAAAAGATAAAAAAACATTGTGGTACCTTAAAGACTAACTCAAGTATTTTAATACTAGCTTTCGTGGATCAAGTTCTTTTTGTCAGACATAAGAGTGAGACTCCATGACATCAGGTACAGAGGCACACAGTGGTTGGCTAACATAACATAAATATACAAACCAATGTACAAATTGCTTGTAGAAAAGAATTTTCTTTCAGGCATGGTCTATAAAACTAAAAGTTTCTGCCTGTTCTAATGTTATATTTTTGGCTGTAGATGTTATTGTATAACAATGTAAATCTGATGCCCAAATTATTGACATCCATAGCAGAATGCAGCATGTTTAGAGACCTGCAGAGGCTTTACTTTAGAAAATCTATGTTTATCTGGCTGGTGATTTTATGCTTTTCAACTTGCTGTGACAAATCTGTAGCTTTTTCATTGAATTTCCTTGGATTTTTTCTTGTGAGGGACAATTCAACTGATTTTAAGTAATGATAAATGATAACACCAAAACATTTTCCCTAACTGCATGGAATGTCTCATATTCCTTTTGTGTGAGAGTGAGAGTGAGAGTGAGAGTGAGAGTGAGAGTGAGAGTGAGACTGAGACTGAGACTGAGACTGAGACTGAGACTGAGACTGAGAGAGAGTTGGCAATGACCATAAGAAGAATTCCAAAATCTACACTGGGACAATAATTTTAATTAGCTCAATTCTAAGCTCCAAAAACTACCTCCAAGGTTTTATATTCTTCAGGACACTTGGTCAGATTGAGCAAACAAGGCACAGGGGGAGTGTTGAGTCAAAGTCTTGAGATAGCATATGGGAAGAGTTGCAAACATCACATTGAGCTCAGCTCAGTATTTTAATGGTTAGTCGGAACACAAGGGGAGCCTTATGAGCTACTGGGGTAATGGGAAAAACAAACAATGGTTCATCCTTCACTTCTGACAATATAAACTCCAGCCGATAACTAGGTCTGTCTCTTCACAGCAGAAAGTAAAAACTTTAAACAAGCACAGTATTTAGGCTGTGGCAATAATACGAATGTATCAGTTCTACCATGCTGAATCACAACTCAAAATCATGGCTTTCTTTCTGTACTAGGATTTCTGTGCCAAGTTAAAGGCAAAGCTGCGACCGTCTGTCAGAGCCTGTTGGGTAAGGGCAGAACCAGGAGAGAGACTGGTGGTTCAGGAGCAGCACCTGGTGGGGCTAGTTATCTTTTTGGGAAATAGAATGTGAGAACCCGCTAAGCTGGTCATTAAATTGGAAAGTTGTTCTGCACTAGTTGTTGCTGAAAGAAGTAGTGATTCAGGCCAGAGGTTCCCAACCGGTGCTTCTTGTGTCATGTGGGAGATGAAAACAATTATGACAATTCACCTTCCCCTGTTCCTGTGTCCATCTGCATGTGTGACATCCTATTTCCAACCAACCCTCTACCTGCCGAGAATTATTCATATTTAACCCTTTGACATCTGGCCCCCAGAATTGTCCCCAAAGTTATTTTCTAAAAATTCTGCTGTTACTCAGAAGTCTCCTTATAGCCTCAAGGGGGCATGGAAACAAATTTACTGTACCATGTTTTCAAGGACTCTTGGCACCAATACAACTTTCCTCATACTTTCTAATTGTAAAGGTTACATGTACCTGCCACTGCAATGTAAAAGGGGACCTTTAAAAATAATTTTTAAAACTCTCCATTATTGTGTTAAAATTCATTTTTCAGTTAAGAAAACCCTATTGCAGCATATTTTATGGCCTATAATTACTGCATTTTTTATAAAAAATATATGGAAATGACCCCCCTTGGCCACATACCTTTTGATCCTCCCCTTTAGGAGTAGAGCCCTTAAGTTGGCGGCAGATGTGAAATATGGTCCCAGCCCTGCTCAGATTGCTTGCCATGTTCTAGACCAATGGTGGTGAACCTATGGCACACGTGCCAGAGGAGACACCCAGAGCCCTCTCTGTGGGCACCTGCAAATTCCAGCAGAGGGGGTGGATGCCATTTTAAACTTTAAAATGGCAATGGCCACCATTTTAGAGATTAAAATAGCACAATTTTTTGTTGTAAACCAAAAAATAGTTGTAAACCGGGGAATTAATTTAATTTGCCTTCGTAAACCACAGCAAATGTAACCCAGGGCAATTGTAAGCCGGGGTTTTACTGTAATGACAAATTGCCTGTAAAGAGAGAAATATTCTTCCTACAAAAAGTGGGCTTTTTATTTCTGTCCTGAGGAGAGTAACTGATAAAACATAAAATGTGTAAGATTGAGCACTAGTTTAGACTGTACATAATATCAGAAAAAGAGTGAGACTTGGGGAAAGATATGGGTTGATCTATTGTCACTTGCACCCATGGAAACTGGGCTTCCTTGGATGAAATTGCTGCAATTATTGAGATTTACTGTGGTCAGCAGAAGGAGAGAACTTGGTTTGTACTGAGGTCCAACAGTAGACCCCCATCTTAGGGTGCTAACAAATACTAGTTGGCAATCCTCCCCTTGCTCCCCCCCCCCCGTTCTCTTAAGGCAATACTGCTGCGACTTACCATAGTGGTTAAGATGCTGAGCTTGGAGACTGGAAGGTCAGGGTTCGATACCCGAATGCTGCATGACGGATCTTGGGGACATGAAGGAGCCTCATTCGGGCATCCCCTGAGTGGAGTTTCTCCAGCAAAAATCCTTTCAACCCAGAGTAATTTCTGACACAAAAATTGTCTATTTATTTTAGTTCTCTTAAGTCGTCTAGTGAAAGTCTCTTCCGGTGCTGAGTTTAAATCTGAAAAGAAATGGCTTGGAGACAAGGGGCACATTGCTGAGGGGAATTGAGCACTCCTTTGCACTCGATCACGGTGGCAGAAAGTGGACAAAAGTAATCTCAAAATGATCACAAAAAAGTTTAAACCATCCTTGCTATCCAAACAACAACAAAAAGATGATTCCTCAGAAAAAACAATTCTGTAACGGATTCCCTGTATTGAGTTTGTTATGTAGTTATTGGGTTTTAATTCGAGGTCATCTAGTCCCAATCTGATATAAACAACAGGGTAAATGGCCAATATGGTCAAATTCTGATTCTTATGCTCTCACATCAGAGCAAACATTTTTCTGATGAGGGTGAAGATAAACTGTAATGCTGGGAAGCAAACCAAATAGAAAGATACTATATGAATTATCCTTAATATCTAGGTAAAATTAAAGGTTGCCCTTGCTCAAAAGCCAGTTGTATCTGACTCTAGGGTTTAGTGCTCATCTCCATTTACAGCCAAAGAGCCAGCACTGTTTGCATCTGCAGGCATTTCCGTGATCATGTGGCAGGCATGACTAGACACCAGAGTGCATGGAACACTGTTTACCTTCCCACCAAAGTGGTACCTCTTTGTTGTTGTTCAGTCACACAGTTGAGTCCTACCCTTTGTGAGCCCATGGACCATTGCATACCAGCCTCCTTTGTCCTCTGTCGTCCTCTGCAGCCTGCACAGATCCATGCCCATTGTGTGAACAATGCCATCTAGCCACCTCATCCTCTGTCGCCTCCTTCTCCTTTTGTCCTCGATCTTTTCCAGCATCAAGGCCTTCTCAAGTGAGTCCTCTCTTCTCATTTGGTGGCCAAAGTACTTGAGCTTCAACTTCAGTATTTGTCCTTCCAAGGAGAAATCAGGGTTGATTTCCTTCTGAATCGACTGATTTGATCTTCTTGCAGTCCAGGATACTCTGAAAAGTCTCATCCAGCACCACAGTTCAGAGGCATCTATTATTCTGCACTCAGACTTTCTTATGGTCCAGCTCTCACAACCATACATTACTACTGGGAATATTATTGCTTTGATTATGCGGACTTTTGTTGGCAGGGCGATATCTCTGCTTTTTATTATGCTGCCCAGGTTTCTCATAGCTTGCCTCCCAAGGAGTAAGCATCTTTTTATTTCATGGTTGCAGTCACCATCTCCAGTGATCTTAGATCCCTATTTATCTACTTGTGATTTCTTGCTTTCAAACTGCTAGGTTTGCAAGAGCTGGGACAGACAACAGGTGCTCACTCTGTAGTGCCTCGAACTGCTGACCTGCCGACTTTCCAGTTCAATGCCCTAACCACTAAGCCACCACAGTTCCTCTTTATTATCTACTGATTGATTAATTGATCAATAAATAGATACAGGTATAATATATATTTATGTTCTATCAAGTCAATGTTGAGTTACAGTAACAATCCCAGGCTTTTCTAATTAGAACAACAAGTCAGGGCTGATTCAGATCCTTTCGGTGGTTCTTTGGGATGATGCAGGTTATCCAGGGCCTCACAGGTAGCAGGGCATGTACAGTAACCCCACCAGCCACCTACCCAGAGCAAAGGAGCCTGACCTTTCTCCTAGGAGGTGCACTGGGACCTCAAACTCTTGGCCTTGCCTCTAGAACCATGTGCTCCAACCCACAAAGCTAGGAATAAAACCATAGATATTTATGGCCTCTTTAAAAAAAGAAAAGAAAACTCTGCAACAATTTCTGAAGGGTTTGCTGTGTTTGTGGCAGCCAGGAGAAGAAGTTTAGGGGACCTTTTGTAGAGTTGTGCCTCCATGAAGTTCTAGGCAGCTCTCTTTTAAAAAAGGGGATTGGAAGAATGCCACTCAGGGACTGGATGGGCCAGGTGCCTTTCTAGGGAATTGTGACTCCCACTGACTATGTGTTTGTGTACATGTGTATGCATTATGCAGAGAAACAACAGGCACGGACCTGTGCAAACACACATCAAATTATAGCCTCCCTATAAACAAATTAGCATGCTTTAAAAGGTGAAAAGCTCTATAAAATTGTCTCCCTTCTTGTTTATGGGGTACGTGTGGATACACTACATTACAGAGGAATGCAAATTCTTGAATCTCTCTCTCTCTCTCTCTCTCTCTCTCACACACACACACACCCACACACACCCCACTTCCAGAAAGGGACTCAAGCTCTGTCCATTTTTACCATTGTTTCTGCCAGCCCGGTCCCAGCAGGGGTTCCCTAATTAGCAGTCTCTTCATTTCCAATCAAAGACACAAAGCAGCCCCCAAAGCCTCTCTTTATGAGGGAGCGGCGCAGTGGCAGGGGACGGAGAGTGGGCTAATTGCCTTCGCCACTGGCAGCAGTAAGCAGCCAGGCTAATTCATTATTGTAATAACTTTGCTTGTCCTTGGGGAGGAAAGGAGGGGGGAGGAAGGGCTAAAATAGGGGGAACCGAGCCAACCCGTGCTAGCTGAGGACATGGAGGAAGTGGGAGCCCAGCCAGGGTTCAAGGGTTCAGATGGGAATAATTAGCTAGGAAAGACAGCCTATGCCAGGTAAGGGCGTGTGTCTTCCCAGCCCTCATTTCTTGTGTAAACCAGTGGCACCTGTGATGATGACCAACAAGCAGTGGTACAATATTAACAGGCCACAACAATACAGTTGTCCCCCAGCGAGAGCAACGGTGTGCATAGTAAAAGAAGAGAAATACACATTGGAGCTGTGATAGGATACTTAAGAATTAGGGCTAGTGGATCTTCTGCTTACGCACAAAGGAGTCTGGCCTCTTACATATGTTGAACAGCACGCTGTCGCCTTGTGGCTCAGAAATACGGTGGAAGGCAAACTTTTACCCAGCGGAAAATTATGTATGATAGCAGAGAAGCTTCCTGAACCAGCTTAAGGGGTGATTCTTGCAGGCCTGTGCTGCCCATTTGGGACATAGGGACAAGTCCTTGTGTGCCCCAGTGACTGGCGCCCACCAGAGGTGGGCAGAAGTATGTCACCTGGCAGCTACACTAGATTTCCACCGAGCCCGAACCTTTCAGGTGGTGGGGCGCTGTTTCCATGGGGCGAGTATTGCCACGCACCAACTAGCCCCACCTCCGCCATGTTGGATGTCGCTGTGCACCAACCAAATCGACCAGGTGCTGCCACTGCTATTGTCGCTGCCACAAGCTATGAAGAAGCCCAGTGGGTCTTCCCCATCCTCCGAGGCCATGGGGGGGCAGGGCTGGTTGGTGCACAGTGATATCCACCATGCACCATCCAGCCCTGCCCCCTCATGGTCTCGGTGGATGGGAAAGACCCACTGGGTTTCTTTGCTCTGCTCACCTTTTTAGATTCTGTTTTTCTGCACAACTAGGACTTTGCATGATAAAATCACTCTAGAAGCATTTAAAGTAGAAAAATGACTATAGTTATAATAAAAATTAAAAATATATAGGGAAAATGGAGTCTCCAGCATGCGGAAAGTACCTCTATGCTTGTTGTTTGGTTGGAAATCATAGAAAGAAGAGAGGCAATCGATAAAACAATGGAAACAAAAATCCAAGAATTAGGGACAGGGACCTCCCTGAAATGCCAGAAACAGGCAAAGAACTTTACCAATTAAGCTAGTGGTAAAGGACAATCACTTTAGGATGTAAAGTCCCCTCCCATTGATAGCCAGTGCTAGTACATGCAAGATTGCTATTATCAAAGTAGGAATTTTCAGATTTTTATACATGGGGGTTGCTGAGTTGAGTAAAAAAAACCTTCACACCAACAGCACATGAAGTGCTAATCTGTCTCATCTGTATAATAGGAAAAGCACCAGTGGTGGGATGTCAAAATTTTTACTACCCCACTGTGATGTCATCACAGTGTGGGCGGAGCTAATGTCATAATGTCATGATGTCATGACATTGTGGGAGGGGCCAAATAAAAATAATAATAAAAAATAATAAAATAAAATGAGAATAAGCACACACACACCTCAACCCACCCACCCACAATACAAACCCGTAAATAAATAAATTAAATTAATAAATAAAATAAAAAATACATTAAAATACACCTACCCACCCACTTTGCTTAAAAACCCCAAGCCAGGCCGCCAGGCCTTTTTAGGAACTGTGGTAGCACGTCAATATAGGTAAAGGTATTAAATACACATTAAAATACACACAGACACACTGAGTCACTTACCCTGGGGAACAGGCTATAGGGAGCTTCAGGCTAGCAGCTTCTCTTCCTCCTCCCTGCTTGGGAGGACAGCAAGGAGGCCGTGCATACCCACCAAACACTGTAGGTGTGCATGCACACCAAGTGCTTGGCGTGCATGTGCAGTGGGGGAACTGGTGAAAAGATAAGCCCCAAAGGTGGTTTCCCCCAAAAGCTGCTACCGGTTCTCTGGGACACTGGGAAAAGTTACTACCAGTTCTGGTGAACTGGTGAGAACCTGTTACATCCCATCACTGAAAAGCACTCCAGTAGGAATGTTGTGAGAAAAATATTCATATTCTTCTTCCTCTTCCACCTCCTCCAGAAAAAAACTAGTTTGAACAAAGGGGTATCAAATATATATTATTATTAGGGGATCAAATATTTAATATGTGCTTCATGAGGTCTCAATATACAGAAACAAAAAGCTGAGACAGCACATGAGATACAAGATATATTTTGAAGCTGTAGCACTATTCCTCCCTTTTGTTTTGAGTTAATCCTATAGCTGGCCTATTCCCTTTTAAACTAAAATCCAGATTCTCACATGACTGAGATAGTCCACATGGAAACACATGCAGGTTCCACCAAGAGGCTTGCTACTGCAAATTACACTGTGATATTGTTTTTACCAGATATTCTAGGACACTATTTTCTGCTTTGTTAACTTGTCTTTAGGTGTTATGCTAAGGCTGGACTTGGAAGAATATAAAGATTATGCATGGTATTTGAGACGCTGAAAATAAGAATAGAGCTCTAGATGATTTGGTGAAGCCATGGTTGCCACTGAAAACAGCAGCCTCATGTTTCCTTTCCTTGTTCATTAGGGAGACATCTTGTCTCACATATTGAGAGGTCCTTCACCTTTGCTTTTGGCAGCTGGTCAAGCAAAGTAGGACTAGGGACATTTTCACTGCAATGACACTGCATCACTCATTAGGTTTTCATCTGCTTTGAAGAAAGAGAATGAGGAGATGGAAGACTGTGGATTTTCAGCTGCAGTCATGTATTTTTTGGATCATCTTGTCCTGCTCGAATTTTGTTCCTGTGAGCAATGGTGTAAAAAGACATCACTTGTGTAAACCTGGTAGTTGCCTTCTGTTTGAACTTAGTTCCAGCTTATACAAATTCAGGAGTCTACAGAGGTGAAATAGTGAAGGCAGCTACATTGGTCAGTTATTCTGCAATTTTTATCAAATGGGACATAGATAAATCTGAATTAAAACCCAGTGACTATACCACATAACACCCCATGACTATACCACATAATGCAAAAAAGCCAATTGTAGAACTGTCTTTTTTGAGCAGGGAATTATCTTTTCTTATTCAGTCAGCAGCTGAGGGTGGGAAATAAAGCAGCTACTAGTGAGTTTCTATAAAATACTGTACATGAAAATATGGTAAAATTAATTACATTGTTGGCATATCTCAATCCGGCACGGTTCTGAGACCCTCATGGTTATTGACCCGAATATAAGCCAAGTTCCCTTTTTGGTAAAAAAAACTCAGCTTATAGTTGAGTATATATGGTACCTGATCAAATGCAAAAGACGTTTGTGGGATTGTGAGTTCCATTAGTGACTTTCCTCTATTTGTTTAACTCAGGGGTTCTCAATGTTTTTCAGCCACGGGCCAGACCATGCCCCCTCAGACAGCTGAACAGGCTGGGCTGGTGTTTCCCTTCACCATAAACATGTTTATGACAGCCGTGGATTTGTTTACAGCTGTAATAAATACATTTACGATGGTGGTAAATGAGTCTGCTGCTGATTCTGGCCAGGGGCTGGATTATTTGGCACCGTGGGCTGGATCCGGCCCACAGCTCGTAGGTTGCGAACCTCTGGTTTAACTAATGAGTTATAAGCTATATAGCTATTTATACTGACTTTCTTTTTTTATAATAAACACACTTCAAAGCCATATTTCATAAGTAGTATAGTGAGTGAGAACTTTCCTGCTGTAACAAGGCAATGTTTTCTTGTTGCTTTTAAAAGTTATTTTGAAAAGGTGTTTTTGGAGGCATTTCAAGCTTTTTTTGCCATTCTCTTATCAATCCTAATTTTTTAAAATAAATAAATAAATAAAAATCAATGAAGATGTGTTGAGCTACAAGGAGGGAACACTGGGTGGGAATTCAACAAATCATTACTCTGGTATTGTACTATGTCAGCAAATTATGCTTTAAATACTATATTGAGTGATGAAAACTAATTACTTTTAAAAAGCAACTTTCCAAGCTGTAACCTTGAGCTTCCCCTTTCCTGTAGACATTTGTCTGCTCTGAGCATTACCATGGATGTTAACATTGAATAACTTACCCAGAGAGGGTTGTGTCTTGTTAGGTCTTTCAGCTGACAAACATACAAGGAGTAAGAAGTGCAGAAGGATGAAACATGTCAGGAGAAGAGATCTGGGCTCCTCTTTGCAACCTGTTTCAGAGTTTGGCAGATGTAGCTAAGAGGTGACAGAAAGTGGACTGTGGTTGGATACTGCTGGGGCTGCAATTTTCTTTGGCATCCTTTCATTTCAGAGCATAAACTGTTGCCCTAGTAGCAATTGCTTGCAAAAAGGTAAGAAATCGTCGTCATGGACAGGAGAGGGGAATATTAATGATTCAATTTCCAGCAGGGTTCCACTCCAAGGCCTCGCTGGAAGACGAGCATTTTTAATAATAACAAACCAGAACGAGGAGTCGTTTATGACGATCAGTATGATTCAATAGGGTTGTTGAGTGTGCGTGAGAGAGCCTCTCTCTTGCAGAGGGAAAACAGTACTTCTGGATGACTTATACAGAACAGTGGTGAGCAACCTGTGGTTCTCTAGACATTATCCATTTCCAGTTCCTGTTAGTCCTAGTTGGCATAGCCAGTGGTGAGGGATAACAGGAAATGTTCTCCAACAGTATCCAATGGGCTACAACTTGTCTAGCCTATTGCCCATAGCATTTAGAATCCTTCTCTTGGAAGATTTATTTTGATTTTCAACTTGAAGAATGGTATAAGGCAGGGGTGTCCAAACTTTTTGCGCTGTGGGCCAATCATGGGGTTCAAGCAGCCAGTCACTAAGGCCCGGGAGCCAGGTGCGGCCCCCGACGCCAATTCATCCAGCCTGCAAAGCCCTCGTTGCTCCTGGAAGCGGAAGTAAAATGTGCCTATACGAGCATGTTTTACTTCCGCTTCCAAGAGCAATGAGGGCTTTGCAGGCCAGATGAATTGGCGTCGGGGGCCGCACCTGGCCCCCGGCCCCTAGTTTGGGCACCACTGGTATAAGGAGATTTGGCATATTGCAATTCACCATAAACTGACAAGTGAAATACTGTAATGTTTTAAAAGGTTTAGAAAAAGAAGATAGATTTCAAGATATTTGGGGAATGTATTTGGATCACCTGTTATTGAAAAGAAAAGGTATAAAGCCAGTTCAGGAAATAATGTCTTTTTGGAGATGAATGGTGGTGTGTGAAATATGGTAAAACCATCTAAAGTCCCATCGGTGGGGTGGGGGTGCATGTAGATGCATTGCTTGGTTTGTTGTATATTGTTTTTTGTGTTGTTCAGTTCTTTTCCTTTTGTTTTTGATGTACAATTAATTAAAAAAAAAAAAGGATGTGTGTGGAATTGGAAGTTTTGGCTGATACCTTCTTTGGTAACTTATTCGGCACCAAGGGAACACTTTCTCATCTTCCCAGGCTTTTAATGTCTTGTGAAAATTTGTTCAAATATTGTGGTTTTATCCTTTGGTTTCTATTTCTGTAGCTGTTTTCTTATGGCAATGTATTTATATTTTAGATTTCTATAAGCTCCTGTTGGAAATAATTTATACTGAAGGGAACAGCACACAAATATATAACATAAATAAATATTTATGCAAAATATACAATCTTAGGTTGGTAGAGGAAAAGAAATGCTAAACATTGCAATGAGTCCATATGGTTTATGGTGTATTTTTTGTCATTAAAATTAAAGTTTGGACTTTATTGATACTGTTTGTTTACTACATTTGCATCCTACCTTTCCTCTAATTGGTTGAAGATAGTGTTCATAATGGGAGTGTGGTGGCTTAGTGGTTAAGGTGCTGAACTTGATGACTGGAAGGTTGGCAGGTCAGTGGTTTGAGACCCGAGTGTTGCAGGACAGAGTGAGCTCCCATCTCTGTCCCAGCTCCTGCCAACCTAGCAGTTTTGAAGCAAGAAACCATTCTTTTCCTCTTTTCCTCTTTTCTCTTTTTCTTTTTCTTTATGTTCATTTCTTCCTCTTTTTCAGGGCCAAAAAGCAGTCTTTGTGAGACCGAAATTCTTTAAGAACTAACTTAAAGAACAGGGATGGGAATGTGGTGGCTTAGTGGTTAAGATGCTGAACTTGATGACTGGAAGGTTGGCAGGTCAGCAGTTCGAGACCCAAGCATTACATGACAGAGTGAGTTCCCATCTCTGTCTCAGCTCCTGCCAACCTAGCAAGTCTTAATGGTGGGAAGGTAGACAGTGTTCCGTGCACTCTGGTATCTAGGTGTGCCTGCCATGTGTCTGCAGATGCAGACAGCGCTGGCTCTTTGGCTATAAACAGAGCTGAGTCCCAAACCCTAGATTCAGATACTACTGGCTTTTGAGCAAGGGTAACCTAGTATTCATGACCCTTCTATTCCTCACCACATCTCTTCACAGCAAGACTGGCTATTCTGTGAGAAGGGATATGCCCTGATCTCCTGCAGAGATGTGGTGGATCAAAACATGCACCTCCCCAGTTCAACACCAACCTTTATGCCACTCAGGTTGTTCAGACTTTTTGATGTGGAGATGAACAGGCTTTTTTGGCTTCTTCTCACAAGCCTTTCAGACTAATTCCACAACTTGGTTTCAAATAATCAGGTCTATCTTTTGTAACAGTGAATTGTCCTATTACCAGCAGTCTGCTAGGTAGGGAGGAAGAAGAGCTCCATGAGGGAACAGAAGAGCCCAAAGGAGCAACGTTTTGGCCTCTGGATTGGGATGAGGAACCTTTCTCTTGCATCAGTCAAATTTCCTTAGGAGTAATATACTGGGAGAGAACCAGTGTGGGGTAGTGAGCAGAGTGAGCTATTGGGACTCACAGACCTGGGTTCAAATCCCTGCTCAGCCCTGGAAACATGCTGTGGGGTGGTTGTGGTAAAACCAATCCTTAAATAGCTTGAAAACTTTAGCATTGAATCTGACTCAGTGGCACATAACATAAAACCAAATATGCTGGGGAGAGCTGTATGCCACAGTTAAGCAGGGTCAGAAAGACAAATAAGGGGGCCACTCCCCCTTTTGTTCTTTCACTCTCCCTCCACCTCTTTCTTTCTTTTTCTTTTCCTTCTTCTCTCTCTCTCTCTGTCTTATAACTTAAAGAAATGCTGTGAAGATAAAATAGTGTAAGGTAAAGGTTGTAATGATCCCATTACTCATGAGTAGAACACAAGTAGAACCTTAGTCTACATGTAGGAGGGACTGCACCTGAATCCAGGATTTTAATCTTGCGTTCTCACATCTCCTGACCTAAATCTAGGCTGTAAGTAAGGTAGTGCATAGCCAAGTAAACACTCCAGTCATCATCTTGTCTTTTAAAAAGTATATTGTAGTCAAAGTAAGTTACAGAACAAAGTTTTAGGAAACAAAGATTTCTTAGTTTCAAAAGTTCAGAAAGCACATTAAAGCAATGCAAGCCTATCTAGTGGGGGAAGGCCTGCCCCACCTCTTAGCTTACAAGCCCCTACATGACTTACTCAGTGTTGAGCACTGGACCAAGAGAAAGTTCTGCCCCTTCCCTCTGGGTTTTATCTCCTCACACATGTTCCACTCTCTTGCTATTCCCCTAAAGGAATCCAGCCAATAACCATACAGTATCACATTATCAAACTTTAAGTTTAATTTCTTCCAAACCATGAGGCTAGCATGTTTTGACTATCAATCCTTCTGTGGAATGCACCATACCACCTCCCACACTTGGAAATCTCCATTACAGATTCAAAGGAGACACATAGGCCCCATTCTAATTATGACAAAGGTAAAGGTCGCCCTTGCTCAAAAACCAGTCAAGTTGGACTCTAGGGAGTGGTGCTGATCTCCGTTTTCAGCCAAACAGAAAGCGCTGCAGAGGTTTCCATGGTCATGTGGCAGGCATGACTAGATCTTGGAGTGCATGGAAAGCTGTTACCTTTATCACCCTATTTATCTACTTTCAATTTCTTGCTTTCAAATTCCTAGGTTGACAGGAGTTGGGATAGATGACAGCAGCTCACTCCTTCATGCAGCATTTGGGTCTCAAACTAATGATCTGCCAACCTTCTGGTTGTCAAGCTCAGTGTCTTAACCACTAAGCTACTGCAGCCTCACTTAAAATAGTGTAGAGGCAATTAAACCCCCCCCAATAAGCTTTTGGTTCAAAACTCAAGTACAAGTCGATAGATTTATGCAGTCTTGTATCGCCCAGACTTACTATCTTCCCTCATCTTCAGGTTAGGCAACAGTAATAATATTTAAAGGTTCCTTAACAATCCATGCATTAATAGGTAGAGTGAGCCCTTAAAATTGTACATGTTTTTGCAGATGAAAATTAGAAATAGGATTTATAAGTTAAAACAGAATTACAGTAGAGTACATGTTATTATAAAAGGGGAAACTATGGCCAGGTCACTTGCAAACCTGCTGATACTGCTTTCCATGGGTGGCCCGCGTCCATGTGTAAGACCCTGATCTGAACAGCCTTTCCAACAGGGGAAATATTCAAAAAGAGGACAGTTCTCTGGCAGACTTTCAAATAGGTGACTGTTCACCATAAACACAGAAATGCGGTGGCTTAGTGGTTAATTTGACAAATGGAAGGTTGGCAGGTCAGCTGCATGACAGAGTGAGCTCCTGTCTCTGTCCCAGTTCCTGCCAACTTAGCAGTTTGAAAGTAAGAAATTGTGATTAGATAAATAGGTACCACTTCGGTGGGAATGTAAACAGTGTTCCATGCACTTCAATCTCTAGTCATGCCTGCCACATGACCATGGAAATGTCTGCAAAAGCAGACAACGCTGTCTTTTTGGCTCTAAATGGAGATGAGCACTGAACCCTAGAGTCAGATACGACTGGCTTTCGAGCAAGGGCGACCTTTACCCTTTACCTCACCATATAAAGAGGAAATACGGCCACTCTATTCAGGTGGTGGTTACTTATTGGTCTTGTCATCTCTAGTGAAATACAGCTCCAGGGATGAATTAAAGAATTTTTCAATTTGTCCAGGCATCTGAAAAGTTATTTTAGTGCTCTTTAACCTCTTCGGCTTTGAAACAGAGATGAGCACTGAACCCTAGAGCTGGATACGACTGGCTTTCGAGCAAGGGAAACCTTTACCTTTGCCTTTAATTATTTATTTTGCTGGTGGTTTTACTTTGGTTTTATCATGTACTGCCTCATTTTAGTCCCCAGAAGTTGATTTTATTTAACTGGCATGATTACTGTTCCACGACTTGATCCACGAAAGCTAACAATAAAAATATAGCAGTTAGTCTTTGAAGTGCTACTGTGTTTTTTATTTTATTTTATTTTGTTTATTTTATTTTGTTTTGTTTTCTGAGATGCCTGAACCACAGACTAACACGGCTACTATTCCAAATGATTTCTGTTGTGATTGTTCATCCTGTGTGGTTTTATTATTATTAAATTAGCTTGCCCAGAGAACCCCAGTTTTGGGACTGGAAAAATCCAATTGAAGAAAAGGGTTATGTTTTGTGTGGATGAACCCTTGGAAGCCTGAGGTGGGTCCAGTTAAATTTTAACCTCCTACTCCCATTTTAAAATGAGCATCAGGGTGTTCTGAATAACAGGATGGTAGACATAGAAAATGCTAAACATTCTTTTTTTAAAAAAAAAAAAAAATATTGCAACCATTTTGAATACAATATTGCATGCAGCTATGTGTGCATTTTATTTTCTCAGCTATGTAGAGGGGAAAGAGATCGTGGCTTCTCTTTCTGTGCTCTTGCAGCCTGCTTCTGATTTAAGGCCAGGTTTTATTCCCCAGCTGCCCCAGGGCTCCTCTTTTCTGATTGCATTAAAGTCTCTGTAATTCTCCCTCATTAATGATTGGCATATTTTTACCTCTCACCAAAGTTGCTTGGAGGCAACTTCCCTTGGGAAAGGAGAGGGGCAGCTGGGAGGAGGCGGGCGGCTTCCCAAATGAAACAATTTCGTCTTGCACCAGAAATGCATTAAAAAGAGGGTTGTCGGGATCTTATCACTAATTATGGGAAACTAATCAAATTAATTCTATTTATTAGTTGCATCAGCTCTGTGTCATTCCATCAGGCATAGGTACTGGGGCAGGAGGAGGGCTGGAACTGTGCTCCATCAACACTCCAGTTTTATCCCTTCAGTGTGTCCTTCTGTTGGAAAAAGAGGGAGTGTGTTTGTAGCTGTGAACTCTCTCTCTGTCTGCCTTTCTTTTCTCTTCCATATCACTTCCCTCCGGCCTGCAAAGTCCCCTTTTAGTACTGCCTTTCCCTTAAATTCTTTTTCTGATCACTCTGCATCCAAATGAGGGATAGATAATACAGGTACTGCAAACATTTACTCATTGTACACAGAAAGAGATTGTGACATTTTTGAGCCACAATCGTGTGTACCCTGGTAACAGCAAATGTGTGTTGCTGGCTAATCTTTCTCACACTAGGTCAGGCGAAAGGAACAGGAGAATGAATTCACCAAAAAGTGCCTTCATTTTGGCAGTTTCATGTCTGGCCAAGACATGGAAGAAGAACAGATTGCAAAGGCATCATGGTTAAGACAGTACTCTCTTTGTGCTTTGTTTAAATTCCTGCAAGCAAACTACACATCCTAAGATTGTTTCTATAAAAAGTAAAAAATCCAGATCTGGCATCATGTTACAGCCATTTGGTACCTTTCTAACTTGCATGATTGTAAGTTAGTGAATCCTGGGATTCGTAATTTGGTGAAGAGCTTGGGTTAGTGGTTAAGATGCTGAGCTGGACGACCGAAAGGTCGACAGGTCAGCAGTTCAAGACCTGATTGGATTGGATCTTATCATCTCCACCAGAATAAGCAGTGAGGGAGTGAGCTCCTGTCATCTGTCCCAACTCCTGACAAACTAGCAGTTCAAAAGCAAGAAATTGCAAGTAGATAAATAGGTACCACTTTGGTGGGAAAGGTAACAGTGTTCCATGTGCTTCAGTGTCTAGTCATGTCTGCCACATGACCATGGAAACATCTGCAGTCTCAAAGAGTGTTGGCTCTTTGACTGTAAACAAAGATGAGCACTGACCCCTAGCGTTGGACACAGCTGGATTTTGAGCAAGGGAGACTCTTTACCTTAATGTGATGAAGGTAAATCTTCTCCCTATTAGCATTTACCTGTGTTCTCTCAAACATCCTCCTTTGCATGCAGCCATCGGGTATGGAAACCCAATCTTCCAGTCCCCAAGCTCAGCTCCTTAACCATTAAGCCACCAGGGAGCTGCTTTGAATTGGTTATTAGATATTTTAAATTCTTGATTGGTTTTAACTTTTCCCCTCTTGTTTTACATTCCATTGCACATACATTTTAAAGTAAATTACTGACAGTTGTTACAGGGTCAAAAATAAGTGATAGAAAAATATACAAAACTGCAACTTTAGTGGAGCACAGAGGGAGTTAGGCTATAACCAAAGAAAGCCTACTTGCAAAAGCTGAGCTGGGGTGTTACGATACCACCTTTTGAAAAGTCACTGATTCAGAGGGCAGCTGTAAGTCAGAAATGATGTGGTGGCAAAGAACAATACAAGCAAAGCCTATGAGATGGGCATAGAAAGTGTCTGCTTATTCTGGTGGAGATGATAAGATCCAATCCATACGCATGAGATGAAATCCCATCCATTTGTACAAGTGGGATGAAGAGTTAAAAATATGTTGATAATTTTGCATTTTGTTTGCCACTGTAATAAGCCAGGTGCAGCTAAGCTGCCTATTGTCATTGAGCACAGGAGAATCATTTCACCCAGCACTTGAAAAACATTTACTGTATTGCTGTTATCCTGCAGGACAGTGGTTGTAAAACACAACAAAAGCGTAATTCTGATGAGTGGACTGACAAGGGGAAATAGGGTGAATGAGATTGTGCCTGGCAAATCAGCAGTGACTATAGCTGGAGGTGAGCTGGTCAAGCAGCCATGGCAAGTATTGTTCAGTTATATAGTCGAGTCCGACCCTTTGCGAATACATGGACTGCTGCACACTACCACCCTCCGCAGCCTGCTCAGCTTTACTCCCATTGTGTCAACAATACCATCTAGCCATCTCATCCTCTGCTGCCCCTTCTCCTTTTGCCTTCGATCTTTCCCAGCATCAAGGCCTTCTCGAGTGACTCCTCTCTTCTCATCTGGTGGCCAAAGTACTTCAGTCTCATCTTCAATATTTGTCCTTCCAAGGAGCAATGAGGGTTGATTTCCTTCAGGATTGACTTATTTGTTCTCTTTGCTGTCCAGGGGACTCTCAAAATTCTCCTCCAGCACCACATTTCAAAGGCATCTATTCTTCTTCACTAAGCCTCCCTTATGGTCCAGCTCTCACAACCAAACATTACTACTGGGAATACCATTGTTTTGACTATGCAGACTTTTGTCGGCAGGTATGGGATTGGGATGGAGCAAATAGTAGATGCAGCAAAGAATTGGCTCCAATACATGAATATCAATCTGGAAGTGCTCTAGTGGACTTGACCAACTCAGAAATATTGGCAAAGGAGGAGGCTCCCATCTCCATGGTGAAGCCTGTTTTGTCCTGCCCTTCAGAAATCTGGATCTTGGTAAAAGGTACCCTTGTTTCTCATGCTGAGACCTTATCTCTGTTTTCAAAGTGTTTATTTGGCAAAGTCTTTGATCCAAAATGATCAAATGTTAAGGACCGAAGGCTGTCCTCTAAGACCACCACCAGTCACTTGTGTCATCTGAAATCATTTCGGAAATACACTTGTTGTTTCCCTTTTTTGTAGGAGAGGATGTTATTGGAATAAAGGGCTAAGAATATCTGTTGTTAACACTTGAGCCCCCTAAATTTTCTCTCCAGCATTTATAAGACAATTCATATCGAGAAGTTCCTTGTAGATTAGTGTTTGGGAAAAGTAACTTGGATTTCAAGTCCTGGAATCTTCTAATCAGTGTTGTATTCACTAGAGGTTGCAATCTGGGGAAAAAACTTTTGGAAGCTCTAGTAAAGACCTTTAAATCTTTTATGGATTACCTCACCAAATTGAGTTTTCAATTTTTTGTCAATTAATTTTTTAAATTTATATTTTAGTTCTACTGACTACGCTCATTGTTTATTCATTCTCCTAGTTTTTGTCTACCTGGTGGCATTAAAAAGTTTTATTTTAACTTGCATTTTTGTAAACGTCAGTTTTGGTAAGACACGCTGAGAACTTTAAGGGGGAAAAATCAGAAGATCGGAAATGACTGTCATTTTACCTTGATTTAAATTGTTTGAGCAAAATGTGAATGTACTAAATATACATGGACACATTAGCATCATGGGTACAGTTGTATTATGTGGCCTGAATAGCTGCAGAAAATATTGAAGGAGAACTGGCCCAGATGTATTTATATGTTTTAATGAGATTCCCTTTACCCTGTCCCTAATCTTAAGATATCAGGGCAGTGCTTTAGAAGAGCCAAAACTAAACAATGGCATCATATGATGTAGCAATATTATAAAACAGCAGCCTGGTAAAATAAGAAAACAAGGTCACACTAAAACCAAACCAAAAGCATGAAAATAACAGGGCAAGATAAATACTGTAGTGCTTTAAAATTCCATGAGCAAATTAACTCAGACCCGAAATGATAAGACTGAATGGCAGCACAAGTTGAGCATCAGAGAGAACAGCATTCCAGAGGTAGGTTCATTCAGAAGAATCCAGGGTGAACACATTTAAACTCACTTTTGAGCGTAACCCTACAAATCACCATTGAGATGTAGTATCTTGAGGCCTTGCTGCCCAAAGTAACAACCATGTGACATGATTCCTGGGATGCTGTGGGTGGTATCCCTTGTTATCCCATGCCATTGAAAAGGGTGCCCAGAATGACCTGTCACATCCCACAAAAGACACTATCGATTGGCCTGTCAGAATGTTTCCTGGGGTCTTTTATATCTCTCCTGCCTCGTTGTTGGTAATGAAGAGGTTGAGTGCAGAGAGAGTCGGCAGATGCCCGGCTGCTGGGATTTCTTCATCTTCTCATCAGGATTTTAATTAGACACGTCCGAGAGGGCACACACGGTGAGGGCGGGCAAGAACTTTATCAAACAGGCCACATCTTTAATTACTGTTTACTGACAGATAACAAGAAGTGGGGCCTGAAAGGGGGTGGGAGGTCTCTGAGGAAAGACAGCAACACCCAGCTTGGCTTTGTACTGTAGAGAGCAAAGGATTCTCCTGGAGCGTCCTGGGAAATTCAAGGCTTTCTTGGCACTGCACCCTACAGCTGCTCACAAGAGGGAAGGAGACAGTTCCACATCATTTAATGCACAAGTAGACCATGTGTTTGGTAGTGGAACTGCTTGAAACTTCATCTGGAAGGCTTGAGGCTGTGGTTGCTTGCATTTGCTCACACTTGCGTATGAACATATATAAAAATATGCACACAGTTATGGATGGTAGAATAAAAGTAAGTGACGGAAGGCTTATCTGGCTCCAGGCTTCCCTTGTTTTGCTTTGCTTACCAGCATTTGGCTAGAGCCCCAGTTAGTTTGGAAAATTCAGTTGTCATCCTACATTGTGTCTGACTTTAGCAGCTCCTTAAGATTGTCAGGTCTAGGCCAGAGTGTCCCTCTATCTCTAAAAGTGGCTTAGACAGAAGAATTTCTCCACCCGTTGCTTTCGGGTTTTGCAGTGCTAAGGAGAGGGAATAAACTATGCCTCTGATAGAGTTTTCATATTAAGTCAAGCTACTGTATTTGTTCAGCAATTCTGTGTTAAATTACAACATACTGAAGTGCATCTGAAGCACAGAGAGTATAAATCCACACACATCCTGGATAAATTGAGTTGAATAATTAGGAATTCAAAATAACTATGCATTTCAACATAAAACAAAGAAGGTATCTTTAAACTTGGCTAAGACACAAACTTAGGTTGTCTAATTAAGAAAAAAAAGGTGTATAAGAAAGAAGCACAAAATTATAAGTACTGTATTAGCATCCCTTGTTATTCTAAAGGATGCCAAACACAGGCACCCATTTTCCCAAAGGGAAACCCACAGGCACCTGATTTCATCATATCCAAGTATTATAGCTGTCCTCTCTGGGAAAGCAGCCAAGCAAAAGACAGGAGATTAATCTGTGTATGGGTGCATTTTACTTCCATTTCTGGGAGCGACGAAGGCAGCATGGGTTGAATGAATTGGCAGTGGGGGCCAGATCTGCCCCATGGGCCATATTTTGGATGTTCCTGTTCTAGAGCATAATAGTCATACATTTTATTGTCAAGAGTCCCATTGCCATCAGAGTCACTCTTGATATGATGAGAGAGAGAGACTTCTCAGCAGTTACTCGATATTATATCTTCTTGAGGGAAGCTGGGTCCTTCTGTAACATATCTCCCCTGTTTGGCCAAGGGCTATATATTCCAGATGGACTTTACTATGTTACTGGTCTGATATTAAGAGATATTGACCTGGTAGGATGTTTCTTATTACTACTTTGTTTTTAATTATGCTTGTAATTTATCTAAAAGGGGCTGCAGTGGCTCAAGTGGCTAAGATGCTGATTGGTAGGTGGCAGGTCAGCAGCTCAATACCCAAATACTGCAGGCTGAATGAGCTCCTGTCTTTGTCCCAGCTCCTGCCAACCTAGCAGTTCAAAAGCAAGACATTGCAAGTAGATAAATAGGGACCACTTCAATGAGAACTTGAAGGTAAACAGTGTTCACTGCACTTTGGTATCTAGTCATGCCTGCCACATGACCATGGAAACATCTGCAGAAGCAGACAATGCTGACTCTTCAGCTATGAAGCAGAGATGAGCACTGAACCCTAGAGTCAGATATGACTGGCTTTCAAGCAAGGGTGACCTTTACCTAATTTATCTATCCATTTATTTACTCATTCTCATGTCATACTTTTCATAAAGATTTTGTTTTTAAACTGTCCTTTACTCTTCTTAGCTGCCTTTTCCTGCTTTCTTCTTGAAAAATTCAAATTGTAAAATGAATAAGGACTTTACAAAATGAGATGAGAAAGCTATTCAGGTTAAGGTGTCAGGTTATTTTGTGTAGTTCCCTAAATGTTCTAAAATAACGTTTGAAGTTATTGTATTATGTATATTAAAATTATTAAATTATTATTTATATCATAAACCTTGGTGAAGTTATTTTAAATGTCAGTGAGAAGACATTCTCTGTGAATCACAACACCAGAAAGGCTCATGAAAAAATCAGTGTTTTAGGTGAATCAAGTGGTTACGACACTGAACTTGAAGATTGGAAGGTCAGAGTTCAATACCTGAGTACTGCACGATGGAGTGAGCTACTGTCTCTATTCCAGCTTCTGCCAACTTAGCAGCTTGAAAGCAAGAAATTGCAAGTAGATAAATAGGGACCACTTCAGTGGGAAGGTAAACAGCGTTCCGTGCACCCCAGTGTCTAGGCATGCCTGCCACATGTCCATGGAAATGTCTGCAAACAACGTCTGCAGACTCAGGTTGGTTTTTTGGCTGTAAACAGAGATGAACACTGAACCCTAGACTTGGATATGACTGGCTTTTGAGCAAGGGTGACCTTTACCATTATCCTAGGAGACTTGGCATCTGATACAGTTCTCTTAGCTACACCATTAAGAAGGATGTAGTTTGTGGATGGACCAGGAACAAAATGTATCACAAGAAAAGCTCAGGATGAAAATCATTATAAAACTTTAATTCAACATTAGAAGATTTAGTTGCTAATTCTAAAATGTTTTTTTGTGTGTGTGCTGTAGCTGGAGTTAGGATAAAGTTGTGATTTCAGTAAGAGGGCTGGGTTTTTCTCTGGCTCTGTCAGATTCCAGAAGATCTGCACAGCACTGGAACTGAAGAAAATGTCCAAAAGCCTTGAGGATGCAGTAAATGGCTGTACTTCTTCCATTTTGATATGCAACAGTAAGCAGATTTTAGATCCCACCTGCTATAGTTTTCCTGTCAGTTCTTCTGAATCAAGAACTGGTATATTTAGTGTTAGCCACTCTTGGGGTCGCAGAGGGTCGGAATCGACTGTGCGACTGAACAACAACAACTCTTTGTGAAGGGACTGTGGTAGCTTAGTGGTTAAGATGCTGAACTTGACTACTGGAAGGTTGACATGTCAGCGGTTTGATACCTGAGTGCTACATGATGGAGTGAGCTCCTGTCTCTATCACAGCTCCTGCCAACCTAGCAGTTCGAAAGCAAGAAATTGCAAGTAGATAAATAGGTTCCACTTTGGCAGGATGGCAAACAGCATTCCGTGGACTACCATGTTTAGTCATGCCTGCCATATGTCCACGGAAACATCTGCAGACACACAGTGCTGGCTTTTTGGCTGTAAATGGAGATGAGCACTTAACCCTAGAGTCAGATGCAACCTGCTTTCAAGCAAGGGCAACCTTTACCTTTACCTCACTCCTTGTGAATGACATCACCCAGAGATGCAGTTTATGATAGCTGTGTGTGGTTTCTTTCTCTCATACATGAACAAACACACAAATAATCCACACAGACACCTACCCATCACACATCACCTCTCTCAGTTTTGACCCCTTGCCTTCTCAACCTTTTCATTCTGAAGCCCCCTTGTTTATCATCTGGACATTCTGTGGCAGCCAGCAAGCCATGCAAGTCTGATAAGATAAATAGGCATAGCTCCTCCCCTATAAAGGAAGCCTATTGTATATATTACTCTCTTTGCTCTTGACCATTGTAGTTACTTAAAGTTATCAAAGAGGGGCATTAATATAGCATTTTCCTGGGAAAGGATCTTTCTGCCTTTTAAAAATCTTTATTTATTTAGAATTAACCTGCTAATGTGGATGGGCCACTTTGGGTGTGTGGAGGGCGGTGAAGTCTTGTAGGTATCATAGAAATAAAGGACTCCTAGAAGACTAGCAAAAAATATCAATTAACTGCCTTGTGTACAATGGTGGAGGAGGGTCAGTGGTGGATGATGTGCTGCATTTCCTCTGCAGGCACAGTGATGGGATGTAACAGGTTCTCACCAGTTCGCCAGAACCGGTAGTAACATTTCCCAGTGTCCCGGAGAACCGGTAGCAGCTTTTGGGGGGAACCACCTTCGGGGCTTACCTTTTCACTGGTTCCCCCACTATGCATGTGCACCAAGCACTTGGTGTCCATGCACACCTACAGTGCTTGGCGCATATGCACAGCCTCCTTGCTGTCCTCCCAAGCGGTGGGTGGGGTGGGTGTTTGGATGTGTGGGTGCATTTTAATGTAATTTTTATTTTATTTATTTATTTAATTTATTTACGGTTTTGTGTTGTGGGTGGGTTGAGGGGTGTGTATATGCTTATTTTATTTTATTATTTTTATTTATTTTTCTTTGGCCCCGCCCATGATGTCATGACATCATGACGTTAGCTCCGCCCACACTGTGATGCCGTCACAGTGGGGTAGTAAAAATTTTGACATCCCACCACTGTGCAGGCAGCAGGGAAACCAAGCAGCCTAGAGAAGAGGAATTGGGGGGAACCATGCACAGAATAATTTCTTGCCTATGGCTTACCAGGCAAACCATTGAATAGCTCAACGGTGGGGAATCTGTGCACTTCAAGCAGGAAATTAATTTTTATTTTAGGACAGTGATAAAGAATTTCAGCTCTATAGATCAGTGTTTCCTAACCTTTGGTTTTTGGACTTCAGTTCCCAGAAGCCTAAGTCAATTCCCCAAAGCATTGACAGCCAATGTATTGACTTAGGCTTCTGGGAATTGATGTCTCCCTGTGGGGCATGGGCCCCACATTGGGAACCACTGATCTAGATGCTGCATTACAGAGTCTCACTACATTGGAGCACTGAAGGTTCCCCATCGCTCTTTTTTAGATCTTTTCTGTATCCTATTGATTAGGCGCCTTAGCACTGACTCTTTGGCTATAAACAGAGATGAGCACTGAACCTTAGAGTCAGATACAACTGACCAAAAGGACTGAATGTTTGCCATTGTGGATATGGTCCTTATATAAGTGTATACATTTCAGCAGGCTTTCACTGCACTCAGTTCTTATTTTAAGTTGGAGAGACTCCTTAGAGAGAATGCACATTGCTCTCCTATCATGTTGAAGATTGTCTTTTTGGACATATGGCTATTTCTGTCAGTTCCAAACTACCCTTGGTTTGTCCAGAAGCGTTGTAAAACTGCTTGCCTGCTAAGCCATTGGAAACAAGAAGTGACAGGTTTACAATGCTTCTGGAACATTCACTGTAGTGGATTCTTTTGTTGTTACTGCTGGCCAAGCTCTGTAAATAGCTTTGCCTAGACCTGGTACTGTGCATGCTGTAGACCCAAGAGAATGTAATGTATGGCATGAAAAATGAATGTACTACATCATGTTCTTTTGCAGAGCTCTTGGCCAAATAGTGAACATAATTCCTATAATGTGATCATGATGCAACACAACTCTGTTTTGAACTCTACCTTCTGTCGCAATGTCTATCATCTTATGCCTCCTAAGATGCACACTACAAAAAAGACTTCAGTCTGATACACTCTGTCCCCTGTACATGCACCTATCTCCGTGATGGCAAAACTTGGCACTCCAGATGTTCTTGAACTTCAATTCCCAGAAGTCCAAATCTCTGTGGATCCACACGAATAGATTTACTGCATAGTGGATTCACAGAGACATGGGCTTCTGTGAATTGAACTCCAATAACACCTGGAGTGCCAAGGTTCACCATCACTGTATCTATTAATTGTTCAATCTGCTCATATGTCTATCAACTCTCCCCCCCCCCCCAGTCCAGTCCCACTGAAATGCTCAGCAGTGAATTGCACAAGGCAACCTATTGGTACCTCTTCTGTAGGACCTTATTTAGCGAGAAAGTGCTTGCTGGGTAAAGTGAGAACCAAATACTGTACTGCTGATCTTTGCTATGGGAATTGCTTTGGGCAATGAACATCTGGATAAGCCATATTTTCTTCAGTTATTTTTATTTTTTGTTTCAAAGGTGTTTTTAAGGGACTGCGGTGGCTCAGTGGCTAAGACGCTGAACTTGCTGACTGGAAGGTCGGCAGGTCAGCAGTTTGAGATCCAAGTATTGCATGATGGAGTGAGCTCCTGTCTCTGTCCCAGCTTCTGCCAACCTAGCCATTCGAAAGCAAGGAACTGCAAGTAGATAAATAGGTACAGTGATGGGATGTCAAAAATTCTACTACCACGCCATGACGTCACGGACGTCATGGGCGTGGCCAATGTCATGACGTCATGACGTCATGGGCGGAGCCAACGTCATGACATCATGACGTTGTGGGCAAGGCCAAAAAAAAATAAAAAAAAAATAAACACGCACACAGACCCGTAATTAACTTAAAGAAATAAAATAAAGAAATAAATAAAATAAAAATTAAATAAAAGTACAACCACCCACCCAAAACACAAATAAATCACCCACCCACCCTAAATATAAAAGCCTCACTTACCTTCCGTGGCCGCAGCCAGAGCCGGGCCGAAAAGGCAACGGCCCGAGGAAGCTCCAGGCGCCCGACAGAAGAGGATGCAGCGGTGGCGAGCCCCGCCGGGTTTACCCAGGGCATGGGGGTTTGTTGGGCCCAAGACCCTAGGACGGCGCGGCGCGGGCGGACGGCGCGGCCAGGCACCAACGTGCCTGTGGGAGCCAGGTAGCCGGCTAGGGGAGGTGCCCTTCTCTTAGGGCTGCCGCCGCTGCTGCCGGAGCCAGTTTGCTTGTGTTTCCGCAGCGAGAGGGAGGACGAGGTGAGAGCCGGGGTATGTGTGGGGGGCAGCTCGGCCGTCTGGAAGCCTTCCCGGTCGGTGTCGAATTGGGGGGGGGGGAGACCCTCCTCTTGTCTGCCACTCCCGCCATTCAGCCTCCGGCAGAGCGACGAGGTCGTCTCGCCCGCCCTGCCACCCGTTTGTCCTCCCTGTTTCTGCGGGGCAGGGTGGCCTTGTCTCCCCCTTGCGAGGCTGGTGGTTCCCACCCTGACCCTTCCCTTCTCCGAGGGCTGCATTTTTGCTGAAATGTGAAATTCAGTTTCTTCTGTAAAGTCGGCCCTAGTGGGCTGTAGAGCTGGAGGCTGGGAGGGGGGAGATAAATGAATGGACGGGGAACCTCCCATCCAGCTTCAGAAGATTTTTTTTTTTAAAATTGGAGCCATTTGGCTCCAATTTAGTGCGCATGTCCAGAAACTCAATTTGACGCATGTGCAATGCGTCAAATTGAGTTTCTGCGCATGCGCAGTCAATTGGAGCCATTTTAGCTCAGATTTTTTTTTAAAAAAATTCTTTCGGTGAGGCGTCCGGAACCGGACGCCTCAAAAGTGGACTCCCCTCCCGGAGAACTCTCCGGGATTAGTCTTACCGGTTCCAGAGATCCGTCTGGAACCGGGGACATCCCATCACTGAATAGGTACCATTTCATTGGAAAGGTAAACAGTATTCCATGCACTCCAGTGTCTAGTCATGTCTGCCACATGTTCGCAGAAACATCTGCAAATGCAGACAGAGCTGGCTCTTTGGCTAAAAATAGAGATGAGCACTGAGCTCCAGAGTCAGATACAACTGGCTTTCGAGCAAAGGTGGTCTTCAAAGGTTTTTTACAAAATGGCAGAGATTTTGCTCATAAGTATTATTAGAACAGTAGTAGTATCAGTATTTTGAAAACATGGAGATTTTGTGACTATAGAAATGACTGGGTCAACGTAGAGGAGGAGGAGTGTAGTAAAATAAAAGTTCCTTAGGAAAATGGCTCCTCAGTTTTATGGTATAAGAGTTTTTGTATGTCTTTTTATTGAGGGTTTATAGAGGTGCCATATGATGCCCATAAGGTGCATGTTTAACTTTTCAAAACAAAAACTTCCAAAAGCTGCAATGTAAGACACTGAACAATGGCAAATTATTTACAGCTCTGAACCTTTCTGCTCTGTTTTATGAATATGTGCCATAAAAGTCAAGCATACTGTAGTTGTTGCATGAGCAGTTTAAATGAACATGGTCCTGGAGATATTGTGGGATGGGGTTGGGTAGGTAGGTAGATTGATCATTCAATAGATAGATAGATGGCTGGCCAGTTGCCCAGATGGATGGACATTAGGATTATTTATTTATTTATTTATTTATTTATTTATTTATATTTGTTTATCGCCCTCCTCCCCAAAGGGACCCAGGGCAATTTCCAACAATGTTAAAAACACTTTAAAAATTAAAAACTTTTTAAAAAGCTTAAAAACTTAATTAAAAGCTAGGTATTATAACTTGGACATACTGGGGGTCAAACCATCCAACTGGCTGGGGAAATTGAACCATCCATTCCCCAGACCAGCCAGCCAGCCAGCCAGGTTTTCACCCCTTTCCTGAAGGATAGCAACTCTGTCTGCAGGCGTAGCTCTATCGGGAGGAGGTTCCGTAGGGCTGGAGCAGACACCGAGAAGGCCCTCCTTCTAGTGCTAGAGAGATGTGCCTCTCTGGCTGATGGCATGACCAGAGACCCTCTCCGGTCCACTCTGGTGGGCCGGGTGGATGTCCTTGGGACGATGCAGTCTCTCAAGTAACCTGGACCACTACCATAAAGGGCTTTAAAGGTAATAACCAGCATCTTGAATTGCACCCAGAGGCAAACTGGGAGCCAGTGCAGCTCCCTCAGCAGCGGTGAGGCACGGGCATAATGCCCGCATCCCAACACTACTCGTGTAGCTGCATTCTGGACCAGCTGAAGCCTGCAGGTTTGGCTTTCTTGCACAAGGAGGATCCCTGAAAAATCACAGATTCTGACTGAATGAATTAGCCTTACATGCCTCTCAGTCATGTACATGGGGCTATTTGCAGACACAGGTGTTACCCAGAGCTTGGAAAAAATCCCCTTTCTGGTTTACAGTGCCCCAGCTCGCATATCCAGCTTGACCCTTCATATAATATTGAAAGTGGTTTTTTGTCTTTTCCACAGATGAGATGGATGAGGAAGAATTCCACAGCTAGTGAGAGGTTGGATGTCAACCCATGTTTTTGGATTACTTGTGCTTTTGCACATTCCTTGATTGATTCCTTGATTAACCAGACTATCGAGGGATAAGTTCCTGCTGGTCGCAACTCATTTCCATTCGTTTCCCTGCCACACTCTTCTTCTCCATGTTCAACCAAAACTTTTCACAATTGGGTCTCCCCATCTTTTTTTTTGGGGGGGGGAGGTTGCCAAAGGGTCTTTTTACTCCTCTGGGATACCACTCAGTGACTGCTGCTGTCCAACGTCCCTCTGTCATTCGAGAGACGTGTCCAGCCCAGCACAATTTCTGTTTATGGTATTTGGCAACCACTTCATTGATTCTGCTACCCACCCACCCCCCTTATCTGGGCAGTGTAGATGTGGTTGCGAATTTTTCATATTACCTTTGCAAAAAGGAGTATTATTTGCCTTTATCTTATTTCATTTCTATGCCACCAAGACAAGTCACAAGCAGTCAAAAACAAGGTATAACATTGGAAAGCAATTAAGCATAAAATAATGTTTAAAACTGCTCTTAAAAACCAGTTTCAAAACACTTGGAAAAAGAACTTATGTAAAAAGCCAAAAAGGGGGGGGGGGACACAGCATCTTCAGAAGAGAAGGGTGCATCTTTAAAAGTGATATGTGTGTGCATATGTGCATGGTATAGTGGTTAGAGTGCTTTCACTGCCTTTAGTTCATTGAGAGCATTCGAGAGAACATTGGACAACCATCTGTCAGATCTGTTTCATTTGGATTCCTGCATGGAGCAGGGGATTGGACTTGATGGGCTCATAGGCCTCTTAAGTAAAGGTAAAAGTCACCCATGCTCTAAAGCCAGTTGTATCTGACTCTAGGGTTCAGTGCTCATCTCTCTTTACTGCCAAAGAGCCAGTGCTATCTGTGACTGCAGATGTTTTTGTGGACATGTAGCAGGCATGCCTAGACACCAGAGTGCACGGAACACTGTTTACCTTCCAACCAAAGTAGTACCTATTTATCTACTTGCAATTTCTTGCTTTCAAACTTTTAGCTTGGCAGGAACTATGACAGAGATGGGAGCTCATTCCCATAGGCCTCTTACAACTCAGTTATTCTATGATTCTGTGAAGAAAAGATGGGCTGGTTACTGGGTACATTTGAGTCACCCCTCATTCCCAGTCGCAAGCGCTTTGGTGGCAATTGGGTCTTTTCCAGGCCTTCCTTATTTGCTTGTTTGTTTATCCAAGTCCAAAGCACTAAAACCTAAAACCAACATAATTTTAAAAAACATAAATCACTGGAAAATGTATTAATACATAAACTACATGTTTTCATATTCACAGTCTACATTTCCAATAGTCAGCAGTTTGAATAGCCCTGTCATTTGCTTCAAAATGTATCACACTGTTTAGGCAAGTTGCTGTCAATTAGCAGATTGTTTCTTTAAAACATGTCTTTAAATGTTGTCTTTAACATTTGGCAATTTTCGATAAACCTATTAGAAAGAAGAGACTACACTTCTTAAACATATTCACTCCGAAAAAATCGTTCATTCCTGTACACCAGTGAAGACGTAATATCATCAAAAGGCAAAATAATACTGTGTACATTTCCAGAGTGGCAAGAAAGTTTATAACCAATGTAATTATCATCTTGTGCATCTTTAGCCCACCTTTCCTCCTCTCAAGACACAAGGCCAGTGTCCATAGAAACATGTGGTTTGAATATTGTGCTCCATGTTATCTAAAGAAATCTTCCAAAGCTCATGTCACATAAAACTTGCTCATCTTAAAGATGCCCCAAGAGTCTGTTGATTTGGCCAAAATAACTTAACAGGACTTCCTGCTTGGAGATTTTTGCAGTGTGTAAGTTAATGGTTAGCAAGTTGGTTGTCTCTATTACTCTGTCAAGTAGAAGGCATTAAACAAAATACCCACCCAGGCTGAAGCAAATGCATGGTAAAACCGCCACCTGGCATCATTCCAAGTAACATTAAAAATGGAAGCTGCTCTCAATAATCTTAAACAGTGTATCTCCATTAACTTGTAGATGCTCTTTTATGCAGGTGAAGTACCTTGTGACAGCACAGGCAAAAGCTGGCCATAAGCTCTGTAGTGCAGGTGAGGTAATGCACACTATTTTATTTATTTATTTATTTATTAGATTTCTATACCACCCTACTCAGTGTAACCGACTCTACAAATACAATACAATACAAAACAATACAAAACAATACAACAATAGGGCACAACAATACTATGATAGAACACCACACAGCAAAACAGCAATAATGTGGCAATACAATCGAGCAATAATATAGCAGTACAATCCACCAATACAACTATCAATTGTGTCATATCAAGTAGGGAGTTAACCTTTCTCTCAGGCTTGTTTCACTGTTTTAATGAGCACTGGTGGTTAGAAGAGGCTGGTTGAAAGAGACAGAAGTGGCTTACAGTACCCATTGGCTGCCAACAACCACATGTTCCTTGCCTGTGGGAACCGTTTGGACTCGTCTGGCAAGAAGCAGGCTATCCTCTCTCTCTCTCTCTCTCTCTCTCTCTCTCTCTCTCTCTCTCTCTCTCTCTCTCTCTCTCTCGCACACACACACACACACACACACACACACCCCATCATCTGCTTTTGAGGGAAAAATGGAGTCTGCAGCAGAATAAGGTGTCACTCTCAGACAGAAGATCCCAGATAAGATGGGCAAAGGCAGCTTGTTTTGTTATTTCTTCTTCTTTTGCCATATCCGATTCCAAATATTGGCTAACCTCATGGCGCTTAACCATGAAGATTGTCCTGATAATATATTTTGTTATTTACTGCGTTATTATACTGCCTAGGATGGAGGGAAAGTGCTGGTGATGCAGTGGTTTAAGCTGCTGTATTCCAGCCAAAACTGCTTAGGTTGTAAATTCGATCCTGAGGGGGCAGTCTGGGTTGACTCAGCCTTCCATCCTTCAGAGTTGGGTAAAATGAGGACCTTCCATGTTGGGGGCAAAATGCTAATTACCTTGTGAATCACCCAGAGAGCACCAAGCAGGAAGGGGTGATAAATTGCTATTGTAATTGCTACTTGCAGAACTTTCTACATTATGTGTCACTGAATTAGGGGTAACGTGGACACTGGTTTGGGTGAGCAGTCGGAAACGGGAACAGTTTGGCTTCAGGACAGTCCTTGCCTGTTTGAATTTTTGTTTGTTTTCCCCATTGGGGTCTTTTCTGAGTTGTCCAGAGGGTGTGAGAGAGGAGCAGTGGGGAAAGGCAGGTACAGGTAAGGAAACAGATATTGCAAGAGGTGAAGCACAAGGGACTGACCCCCCCCTCGCTGCCTTATCCCCAGGCAAGGTGTGTGTCTGTGTGCGCGCAAGGGTCCATGTCTTCCTGTCCAGTGGTGGTGGTGGTGGTGGTGGGGGCTGGGAAGTCCCCAGTGAACGCGAATCTCGTTTCTCCATCAGGTCGATGAAGTGGAAAACTGTTTACTGCTTTTGGACTCCAGATCAAGGTGGAAAGGGAAGGTGTGTGTGTGTGTGTGTAAACGTGGACTAGAAATCACCTGACTGAGCAGGATGGCAGGCGGCAGAGGGCAAACGGGACAAAGGACTCCAGCTTGGGGTGAGATGCAGCTGGGGATGGGGAGGCAGAGATGGCTGGATTTATTTATTATTCATATTTTAATTTTTCTCTGCTCGTATTTTTCCAACTGCTGGAAATAAGGGCTTTCGAAACTGTCTCCGTCGTTTCGTGACTTGCCAGCTCTTTCTCTCTCTCTCCGGTACCCCAGCAGCCCCCCCTCCCTCCGCAGTCACTCTGTGACATTGACTCTGTCTTTGAGATGGGGAGCGCTCTCTCGTGGCGAAGGACATCGTTTCCCGGGATTAGCCTTTGCAGCGATTTAGGTTTACATGGGATGTTATAGGTTGGTTTCACACGATTTTGAATATGGAAATATCACGGTAGGGGCATCTTTAGGGGGCGAGGAGGAAGAGTAATCAGGAAGGTAAGGAAAGGACTTTGTGGCAAGTACCTGTATTGCTTTGTAAGATATGCCATGCTGGGTTTTGTATTCCCACCCACCCCGAAATATATGTTAGAAACAGCGTATTGCCAACATCAATCAGTCTAACAGTGCTTCACAAGATCTTCCTGGATTATCTTCCACCAAATGCCCGCTTCACACAAGTTTACGACATGTTTATTATTGTTTTATTTCCTTTCTATCTCACCTTTGCGCCAGTTGGCCCTGAACAATGTACAGGGCTCTCCTTTCAGCTTTCGCTTCACCACAATTAGACCACAAGCTAGATGAGGGTGCTCTGTGAGTTTCCTAGCTCAGTGGGGACTTGAAACATATTCCCTCCCAAGGAACAGTCCTACATCTGACCACTGTACCGTACTGGTTTGCATGCCATGTGAATGAAACACCTGCACAGAGGCTTTCCCTTGTAATGATCCATTTTATGTCTGCATAATCTGGGCTAGCTCAAAACATTTTAGAGGTTGAGGCAAAGAGCAGGATTTAAACCGTGTGCATTTCATGTATCAAAGCCAGCGGGGGTGAGAGGCAGCTTCCGAGTGCAGTGACAGAATTGCTTTCAATTTCTGGCCATTGGGTCTTTCAGTCAGCGTTTGGTTGTCGGTGAGCCAGCTGCCGGGGAAAATGTCACTTTATTGAGGCACGTTTTTCCTCAATATCTTTGTGGTTTATAATGACTCTGGCGTCTTTCTTCTTCACATAATGCAGGCAAACTCTATCAACCTCGGAAAGTGGGCCTGGTTGGTTTCAAACAGATTTTTCCCTTTTATTTTAGCGTTTTTGTGTTGTTGGTCATTGAATTTTTAAAAAAAGGTTCATAGAAAACTTTCCCGAAGTCTGATCCAAATTCTAATAGTATCACCAACAAGGTTATTTTATTCTCTATCCAACACACTTTGGATCACTTCGATCGGTTGAGTGGTTTGGTCACTGGCTCACTGACAACCAACACCCCCACCCGGCAAAAATGTCACTTTTCCAAGGCAACTTTCAAAAGCTATGACATCATTACTTTGCACTTTTGGCCTTTGGGTCTTACCATTCCTTAAAGTTGCTGAGACAATCTTTCATATGACATAAGCATTAGTTTCGTCAGTGCTTTAGTTTTCGTGTGGCAACTTGTTGAAAGTACACAATTTTCGTTACATGACAAACACTGTCAGACCACCCTACTGAAAAGTAAGATGTCCATCGATTTCACATCAAAACTGAACTCCTGTTCATGTGAAGGAAGCCTAAAAGATCATTCACTGTTAATAACTCATTCCTGAATTGCGCCCCTTAAAAATCAAATTGCCCCCCTGTGGGTCATGTGCCCCTTGTCAGAAACCACTGCTCTAGGCCCTTTGTTGAAGCATAATATCCACTGATGATCTCTGTGTGAAATTTACCTCCCACAAGCTCTTGCATGGAAGCTGGCACAAAAACCTCATTGGATGTTTTCCATTATCTTCTCTTGTAACTATTTTCTTGCTAGATACTGGCATTAACAAAGACTTTCCATAAATGTAAATGGCGTATTTTGGGGCAAAGATTGCAATTTGCACAACAAACACCACTGTGAGAATATTCACAAGCACAACTACAAATATCTTGCCATTCTCGCTGATTTGGAGAAGAACTGTAAAGGTGTGTCTCATTTCTCATCTAGAAATACACAATTTCTTCTTCAAAAAATTTGAAATGTTGCTGTGTTAGTCAGTTTTTGAAGCATATAAGAGAGTAAACAAAACGAAACAAAAAGACAAAAAAAAGATGTGGCACTTTAAGACTAATTGCTGTATTTTAATGTTAGCTTTTGTGGATCAAGTCCACTTCCCAGACATAACAGTGAGACTTCATGGCATCAATTTATATATCTATCTATCAGGTACAGATCCATGAAAACTAACATTAAAATACAGCAATTAGTCTTTAAAGTGCAACAATGTAACTTGTGGAACTGGATCAGTGGTATGGGTATCATGTTGCGATGCGGAAGGCAGATGAAAGGCCACTGCATTATAGTCTCAGGACAGTCTTCATGTCTGATCACCACAAGGATTGCCAATGTTTGGATCCACATAAGGTGGAAGAAGAAGAGTGAATTTAAATTGTGGGTTGGTGCAAGTGCAGGTGTGTTTGTGTGTGTTCGTATGAGGGTGCTGGGTTTGAATGGCCCTCTTCAGATGCTTAGTCTGCAGTGGCTCAAGTCACTAAGACGCTGACTGGGAAGCGGAAGGTCAGCAGTTTGATTCCCGAGTACTGCAGGACGGAATGAGCTCCCATCTCTGTCCCAGCTCCTGCCAACCTACCAGTTCGAAAGCAAGAAATTGCAAGTAGATAAATAGGGACCACTTCGGTGGGAAGGTAACAGCGTTCCATGCGCTCCGGTGTCTAGTCATGCCTGCCACATGACCATGGAAACGTCTGCAGAAGCAGACAGCGCTGGCTCTTCGGCTTAGAAACAGAGATGAGCACTGACCCCTAGAGTCGGATACGACTGGCTTTCGAGCAAGGGAAACCTTTACCTTTACTTCTTTCATAATCTGTTAAACATTTTCTTAATCCCTAGGCAATCTTGATCTATATTGGAAAAAGGTTTTTTTAAAAGAAAAAACTAAATCACAAGTGAAAAACCCCTTGGAAATAAATACTTCTCCCTGAGGAAAAAGTGAAATGCAATATTGGGCCCTTTTCTGTGTGTAACTCATGAGTGAATTGTTTCCCAGGAGGTCGTCTTGTTGCTCTCAATAGCCCCCCCGCGCGCGAGATGTCTGTGCATTCTGTCTAGTATTATGAACATTCTGGGCATGAACCAGGCTCACCTCAGCAAGACCCCGTTTGAGGAAATAGAGACAGTTCCAAGCAGCCCTGGCTGCCACCAACTCCCTATCCCTCTGAAATCTTCAGAGCAGAAAGGGTTGCCCCAGGAGAGAAGGAAGAACTCCATCAATAAATAATTTGCTCTGTCTTTTTCAATCAACCCAAGGAGTGGTGAATGGTCCTAGGTGACCAGCTTGCCTTGAAATGGCTTTTAAACTGAAATCGCCCTCAATATGATCAGCCAGTTCCCTGTTGCTCTCCCTGGATGCATCTTTTGGAACAGAGGACTTCATTAGCTGTATTAGCTGTGGGTTTTTTACCATCTGCATATTGATCTGTTGTGATCCCCCCTCGAAGAAAGTTTGTTACTTGCTTTGACCGGATTGGAGACTAACTGTTGCATTGCTTTGAGGAGGGATAGGCCACTTATAGATGTAGCAATTAGCAATTACACTTATATACCACCCCATAAGAAACATAGATAAATAGGTACCACTTCAGTGGGAAGATAAACAGCATTCTGTGTGCTCCAGTGTCTAGTCATCCCTGCCACAAGACCATGGAAACATCTGCAGACACAGACAGCACTGGATCTTTGGCTATAAATGTAGATGAGCACTGAACCCTAGAGATGGATAAGACTGGATTTTGAGCAAGGGCTACCTTTACCTTTACCTTTCCACCCCATAGCACTTAGCGTATTCTATGAATGGTTCACAAAATAATTAGGATTTTTGTCCCCAACATGCTGTGTACACATTTTACTGATGTCAGAAGGAAGGAAGGCTGTCTCAAACTTGATCCCGTTGGGACTGAACTCAGACTGCAAGCAGAGTTTGGGCTGCAGTACTGCAGCAACTGCTCCACCATCAGTGGTGGGATTCAATTTTTTTACTACCTACTCTGTGGGCATGGTATGGTGAGCGTGGCCAGGGGGAAAGCCCTGTGTTGCACTTGAATTAGGATTACTTTAGTTCAAAACTTGGAGGGGCGGGGCCAGCCAGAATTTCTGCTATCAGTTCCGGTGAACTGGTGCAAACCTGCTGAATCCCACCACTGGCTCTAATGGATAAAGTTGGTCTGTGGACCAGGGCCTATGTCCTATCCCATGTGTTCTGCTGTAGTGCTGAATTTGCTGCTCTAGCATATCAGACAACACCAAAATACTTTCCCTCTGAAACAAAATCTGTAGTTGAGTGTTCATCTTGTTTTTAAGCCAAATCATGCTTCCAGGAGACTTCCAGGAATATGTTTTTACAGGATAATAATGTAATTCTCATGCATCCTCTTTTAACAACAAGTGATCATTCATGCCACTGTTGTATCACATTTGCTGGCAGTGTCTGTGCTGTCTGGGGTCCTGATGGCCCCATCCTGGCTACTCTGGGTTATAGTGCTGGACATATTCAAGTCTTCTCAAAGCCATGAAGACCATTAGGTGATCTTAGGCCAGGTGCTATCACTTGCAAGACTGTTGTAAGACTAAAAATGGAAGACGGAGAACCTTGGAGACGTGTGACAGTGAACCTTGGCACTCCAGGTGTTCTTGTACTTCCAATTACCAGAAGTCCAAGTCAGCACTCCTGCTGATCAGGGCTTCTGGGAATTGAAGTTCAAGAACAGCTGGAGTGCCAAGGTTTGCCATCACTGTTGTAGACTGTTCTGATCTCCTTAGTAGAGGGTGTGTGTGGTATAATAAACAATATCCATGTTGTGGGAAGTGGCCAAGAAAGGCTTGCTGTGCCTGACAATGGGATCAACCAAGCTCATTTGTAATGTTGCCATGTGTGCTGGGGCTTCTCTACTTAGATTGTATATGGCTATGGGAGATACTGAGTTGCATCCCATACCCTTTGCACACTGCTGGGGATTTATATTTATGTAATACTGGCACCTTGCTTTTCCTCCAGTGAGCTCAAGGCAGCATTCCTGGCTCTTCTCTTTCCAGCTTTATCCTCACGTAATCTTGCAACTTAGGTCAGGCTGAAAGAGTAAATGCTCTGTTGTGACCAGGGGATTTTGTGTCTCAAAGAGGACTTGAACCTGGGTTTCCAAAGTGTTGATGGGCTGTGGTGGTTTAGAGGCTGAGCTTGATGACTGGAAGGGCAGCTGGTCAGCAGTTTAAGACCTGAGTACTGCATGATGAAGTGAGCTTCCGTTGTCTGTCCCAGCTCCCACCAACCTAGCAGTTTGAAAGCAAGAAAGCAAGTAAATCTGTTAAATCTGTAAGGTCCTGTGATAAACTTTTAATTGTGTTTTATTTGATGAAACAGACTAACACAGGCCCCTTTTAAAACACAGCTATCTTGCCAGGGCCAGAGTCAGGATTCTAGATGTGGGTGGGCAAATATGTTTTCAGGATGGACAACAAAGCCTCTTTTCAATGCATTCCTACGGGAAACCGCACTTTGCCAGGCTGGGCAAACTGCTAACTCAAAGTAGGCCAAACCCACCCTGGTTATGGCCCTGTATATTGCAGTGGATGCTAGACAATGGCTTCAGTGGAACAGTGCTTCACCAGTTGCCTACAAATACTGACCCTCCAAAAAGTTTATTTAAATAGAAATAAAAGCAATAGCAGTGTATGCAGCTCTCTAGATGTTTAAAGAGTTGCCTTGATTAGACGATTCTTTCAAAATGTATTGGGAACAATACATGAAGGTAGCTTTAGTTCTGTTCTGGTGTTTGCTGTTTTTTTTTTTAAACCACACATTTATTGCTGTTGTACATAGGCCAGTCCTGGTATAAGCCGCTGTTTTAAACCACTCTGTCCATTTTCTCTCAGCCCTTAGTCATGGAAGTGATTAGGGATCTAAAGCTATTTTATTTACTTTGGAGATGAATTTTAATTGTTTTAATTATTGGGATTTCAGTGGCTTTTCTGTTTAAAACTGGGTTTAACCTGATTGCAAATTCTTTTTCAAGAAATCCGGTATGGTGTGTAATGGATAGAGCCGTGATGGTGAACCTTGGCACTCCAGATGTTCTTGGACTTCAATTCCCAGAAGCCCAAGCTCCTGTGAATCCACACATATGAGTTTGCTGTAATTCATCCGGCCCACGCCACTCTCTTCGCTCCCGAAAGTGGAAGTAAAACACGCCCGTATGAAGGTGGTGCAGGCGGGATGAATCATAGCAAACCCATTTGTGTAGATTCACAGGAGCTTGGGCTTCTGGGAATTGAAGTCCAAGAACATCTAGAGTGCCAAGGTTCACCATCACAGGGATAGAGCATCAGATAATCTGGGTTTCTATACCAGCTTGGACTGGTCATGGATATTTATGGGGTGGGGAGATAGCTACAGTGCTAAACCACTTCTTGAATATTTCACATATCTTGAAAAATCCTGTTAGAGTTTCCATCTATTGGAAGTGACCTGATGGGAAGTAACACAATTTTTTAAAATCTGTTTTAATGTTGTCTGTGAGCTGCCTTCATTCCTAATTTTTTTTAAATTGAAAAGTGAAGCATAAATGAGGTAAAGAAATAATGGTGTATTCACACTGGTCAGTTGGGAAGCCGTGCTCCCTAGCCCTGGTGGCACAGTGGTTAAACTGCTGTCCTGCCACCAAAAAAGTTGTGAGTTTGATCCTAACCAGGGACCAAGGTTGAGTCAGCCTTCCATCCTTCAGAGGTCAGTAAAATCTGTACCCAGCAAGTTTTGGGCAAAATGCTAATTAACTTGTGAACTGCCCAGAACAAGAGTTCTCAACCTTTTAAAGCCAGGGTGGGTGGAGTTGGGTCACGCTCGCTCAGACAGCTTCAGGGGCCGGATGACCATTTTGCCCTTCCTCCACCACATGGCACTTCTGGGTGTGGTGAAGGCAGACCACATGAAATGGCAATATGGGCCACATCTGGCCCACAGGCCACAGTTTGAGAATCCCTGGCCCAGAGAGTGCACTAAGCGCTATGGGGCAGTATAGAAGTGTGATTGCTTTGCTTTGCTCTGCTGTGCCTTCTAAATGCTGCTGTGGCTGCTGGTCTTTGTTCTCTCTTGCTGCCTCTTGCATTCCTTCAATCTCTCTTGGTGGTCTTGTTCTTTTGTGACCCTTCTGGCTTTTTCTGAGGCTGCCATTCCTAGCAACACTGAGTTGCTACTGAAGGAAGTGGTTCGGTCTCAAGCACAAGGCTCTGGTTTAGCCTGCGGGCATCCAGGTTAGGGAGAAGAATGTACTGTACTTCCTTACACACTGCGGCCTTCTCTCCCATGGGTATTTCAGCATGTAACATATATCATCGTCCATCATTCAGTGACAGCTTTACTCACTGTACAAGTATTAATTAATTAGTCTTCGCCATGTGCCGCGAGGGCAGCATTAAAATGCTCGTTTTCCCATGAAGGCATCCGGAGGTTAAGTGACTCGCATCCTGCACTGTTCAGTCAGGGAAATGACAGAGTTGGGAATAGGGTGAAGGCTACAGAGCTTTCTTAGTCCCCTTTAGAAGTGGAGACTGCCTCATTGCTAAGGCTTTAGAGCAAATCATGTGAGCCATGTAAGTTTTGCACACACCACAGTGCTGAGACATGGTTAATGTGACTATAGAGCTGCATAGTTGAAATGTTGGTCGACACTGAATTTTTAAGACCGACTAGAATAGAGCCATTGACTCAATGGTGTTTATGTGGGTATTGGCTTCCCTTTCACAAAGTGGAGCTATTCAGGATTAATAGCAGGTCACAGCAGTGACAACAAATTAAGTGACAAATTAACAGATTTTGTACGTTAGCTGACGTTTAAACTGCTTTTTGCACATTGTAAAAAACAAAACACCTGTTTTAAATAAACTGGCTTTTCTTAACCAAGTACCTCCTCCACATCTCTTGCTCTATAACTTCCATCAGCTACTACTGGCATGCCCATTGGCCAGAGATTATGGGAACTGTAATCCCGAGCATCTCAATGATGTTGGGTTAGGGAAAGCTGATATAAATGTCCTGTATGAAGGATCTGACTGAAACGGGGTGATACTTTTGGATTCCTTTCAGCTCTCTCATTAATAGAGTTCCAGTTCTGTTGTAGGATTAACACAATATAATACAGTATAATGTGAGACATACCACTGGTTATACAGGAATTGTTTATTTGTTACAAAGCTTTCTGGAAAACCTGATCAGGGAAGAAATATAGACTGGCATATTTTAAAGCAGTGATGGTTAACCTTTTAGAGACCAAGTACACAAGCTGCAACCCAAAAAACACTTGTTTATCGAAAAGTGCCAACACAGCAAAAGGGGGGGGGGATAAAAAGCTCCCATTGGGCTGCTGGGCAGAGGGGTGGGGCAAATTCTGTGCTGGGGGGAGGGAGGAAGCACTCCTATTGGGTTGCTGGCCAGAGGTGTGGGGTGAACTCTGTGCTGGGAGAGGGAGGAAGTGCTCCCATTGGACTGCTGGGCAGAGGGGCAGGGCAAACTCTGTGCTGGAGTGACTGCACAGGTGCCCACAGAGAGGGCTCCAAGTGCCAACTTTGGCACGCGCATAATAGGTTCGCCACCACTGTTTTAAAGCAACAGTCAGCTTGTATTGCAGCCTAGAATGCTGACTGAGTCACTGAGATACTATCAGAAACCACTGATAGTGCAAATTAAGGTATCTTCCAGATGTGGCATTTGTTCTGGCATTTGAATTCAGAGACATGAAGGAATGGTTGGTTAGTGCTAGATAAATAGTCACTCCAGTCCAGAAAAGTCCCTCCTGCTACAGGCAGCATGCAAGGTTGTTATAAAACTAAAATATTTTACACCTGCACAGAGGATTGTCCAGAACATTCTAGAACCGTTCCTCTACACTCTGACTTCCAACCACTTCAGAAAATGTACCTTTTTTGATGACTTGGTTCCTTGTCTTTTTATTGTATCATCTGATGCTCTCTTTTAACTCCTGACTTTGTCTTTGTGGTGTTAGGAATTATAGGTAACAAACTCATGATCTCAAAGGTGAAAAATGTGGGTCAGAAGTCAGAGGTGAGAAAGTTAATAGAAAAGGGCAAATAAGTTAGTTAATGGGTCCAGATGTTATCCCAAGGACTCACTTAACAATAAATAACATGATAACTTTCTCCTGCTAAGTTTCCTATCTTTCTGAGGCTGCCTTCTGCTTAGAACATGTTTTTGTGCATACATATGCAGAGGGGAAATGACCAGGAACGTACATGGCTGTGGAATTGCTTTGAAAGAAACACAAAACTGGATTTTTTATGTTGGCCATAGGATTGACTAGATGCCCTTTAAGGTCACCATGAGCTCTGTGATTCTAATTATAGCTAAATGAACAGAGGAACAAGAACAAAAGGCACCTAATGGCAATAACAACTCTGGAGGCCATTTATAAACAAGGACTATTGATTAGGTGACTTTTAATTTATTTGTGTTAAATGATGGGATGAGATAACATTTTCTGTTATCTCACATGATACCTTCTGAAAGACTATATGTTCTCCAGGAAGCAAGTTGCAAACAAAGTGAAGGGGAATTACTGTTCACTTGCACAAATACCCATTCATTTCAAACCATCTTACTCTGCAGGAATTCCCATTCAGTGGAACCAAAGGCAGAGGAAGGAGAAAGTGTGAATTTGAAGAAAACCAAGTGGTGATGAGGCCAGTGAAATTAATGATTGCACCTTGCAAATAAAGAAATATTAATCCTACAGTAGCCAATGCCAGACTCTAAAATTATCAGTGACTGCTTTTTCATGGAGAGCAGCAGATCTATGATTTACGTGTTCTGGAAGAAAATTAGGAGCCAACTAAGACTCAAGATAGGGCACTGGGGTGGCTTAGTGGTTAAGGTGCTGAACTTGATGACTGGAAGGTCAGCAGAGACAGGCAGCTAAAACATGAATGACTCTGCTGACTAGAAGGTCAGCAGAGACTGGACCTCACTCCATTGTGCAGTATTCGGGTCTCAAACTGCTGACCTGCCAGTCGTCAAGTCCAGCATCTTAACCACTAAGCTACCACAGTCCCTCTGGGTGAGTTTACAGTGGTTCTAATGGTCTCTTAGGGATCTTTTACAGCCCAGTTCCGCTCATTGCAAGGACATTCAGGCTCTCTTCCAGGTTTGTGATTCTTGACTTTCTAAAGTTTTCTGTAAGTTACCGGAGTGAATACCTTGGGAAACTTACTTTTAAGACCTAACAAAGTACACCTAGTAGTGGCTAATCTTTTGTTAGCCAGTAATTTTTCTGATGATCTGTAAGAGAGCATAATTGTGCAGAACAGTTCTGAGCTGAGCCCTTATTTGATTGTCATGGTTTTCTTTTCCAAAAGGCTGTGTCAGCTCAGTGCTGGCCCATTATTAGGCAAAGTGAGATAGGCATAGAGGGCAGGGAAGAGCCACAAGGTTTTTGGAACAGAGCTATCCATGCCCTTGTATTTACAGAGGATCATGTTGTTCTTTTGCCACTCCTAAAGAAGGGGTACCCAAACCTTTTGGGCCACAGGCTGGTCACATGGTTCAGGGGGCTAGTCACTATGGATCCAGCCCTGATGCCAAGCCCTCGTCACTTTCGGGAAGTGGAAGTAAAATGTATCCATACAGGCGTGTTTTATTCCCACTTCTGGGAGGAACGAGGGCTTTGCAGACTAGATGAATTGGCATCAGGGGCCAGATCTGGCCCCAGGCAGTAGTTTGGGCACCCCTGTCCTAAAGAAAGATTCAGCTGCTATGTAGGCTGGGCCTAAGACATTTTACTGGCCAAGATGATTGACAATCCCAGGAGAAAGAGAGAGCGCAAGAGGGCATGCGCTTTCGGGGAGTGGTGGAATTGTGAAGTGACATCATATCCTTCATTTTTGGCAGCAACATACTGTATTTGCCGGTATATAAGATGCATCGGAGTATAAGACGCACCCCGTTGTTACTAAAATAGCCCACTATAGGCCATTTTCCCCAGTGTATTTTAAGGTGGGGAAAGTGGGTCTTGTACGTCAGCAAATAGGGTAGCTTAGCCTATGTGAGTCTATCCTTTGTGCTTCACCCTCAACACCCCTACAATCAGTGATGTGCTGGCCCACAGGGATACAGGGACTCATCCCGGTGTGCTTCAGCAACTGCCCCCCCCCCCCGAGGCAGGCAGAGGTAATGGGAATGTATGGGATTTCTCCCCTCCACCTCCCAATAGGCGCCCCATCACTTCCTGTCCACTGCCCTCCCAAGGTGCCCAAGCACACCTCTGCCTACAATGGTCTGTCTCTTTTAACTGCCACAAAATAAAGGTGACCAGGTATTACAGAAAGCCATTTCTGACCTGGTTCATCGTGCATGTGCTTCTTCACAAAGTTGTTCTGTAAAATCATCCCATCTTTCCATTACAGCTTGGCCTTCCCTCTGAGACTCTTCTCTAGGATATTCTATCCATAGAAAGCTACTTGCCTGCCCTTCCTCGTCTTGTTCACTTTTGTTCCCTTTAGTCATATGCTGAATTTTGTTATCAAATATTGTGATCAGGCCAGGTTGGCATAGATTCTAGGTTCCCAGTTACATTTTATCAAATGAAATTTCTGCCAGTCACTCTGTCAGCTCACTGAGAAGTTGACCATTATTGTTATTTTTATTAAAAAGTAAAACAGTAGAAAAAATTAATCCATGGCAAAACTGCTTAAAATAGAGCAGATGGTATAGTAGGAAAAATACAGTCAAAATTTTAGTCCATAATTTTGGAACTCTATGACAAGGCACTATTTTACACTGAAGAGGAGGGACAGTTAGATACTCAGTGTTGTGTAGTCATCAGAATATTGTATTCATATTTGAGAGCTCTCAAATCCTGTGAGTCTCTGTGGGTGACCTTGAGTCATAGCCTATATCACAAGGTTGTTCAAAGATAAAATAGAGAGGAGGGGAACCATGTTCAGTGGAGGAAAGTAAAGATATGAATATAAGAAAGTAAATTAATAACATTAATGGGGATCAGCTTGGGCCTCTATTTTTGGATTCTTTGGCTAGTGTTCCTAGTATGTCTGGGATTTTATGATAAAGGTAAAGGTCTATCTTGCTTGAAAGCCAGATGTATCTAACTCTAGGGTTCGGTGCTCATCTCTGTCTACATCCAAAGAGCCAGTGCTATCTGCATCTGCAGACGTTTCCGTGAACATGTGGCAGGCATGACTAAACACCAGAGTGCACGGAACACAGTTTACTTTCCCACTGAAGTGGTACCTATTTATCTACTTGCAATTTCTTGCTTTCGAACTGTTAGGTTGGCGGGAGCTGAGACAGAGACTAGAGCTCACTCTGTCATGCAGTGCTCAGGTCTCAAACTGCTGACCTAAAAACCTTCCAGTCATCAAGTTCAGCATCTTAACCACTAAGCCATCACAGTCCTGGGATTTTATGACTAATGGTCAAATTCAGGTTCTGTTCTGCTTCTGAATGTGCTGGTCTCACAGTGGTAACAAAGACACCTGCTAGAGACTCAAATCAGATGCAGAAGAGGAAGCACAAAAATCTAAGAGTAAAACAGAACAAATGGGGGGAGTCCAAGAAACATAAGAGTCAAACAAGTCTGGAACATCACACTGGATTCATAGAAGGCAAGACCAACAACTCAAAGTGATGTATTTGTTTATTTCCAACAAAACTCCTAGGCCTGTCAAAGTTCAATCTGATGTCCATGTCATGAGAGGTGGTAACTGTCAGGGGGACGCTGGCCCTCGGAGTCCCTCACTTCGCTGTCTGGAAACAGGACCTCCAGGAAACCCCAGCCTCAGCCCGGTCCCTTCAAGCTTCTGTGTGGGCAGAGGTCGCCTTCTGCCTTAAGGCAGGGAGAGTTGGTAGCCTGGCTAACAGTCCGTTTATGGATCTACTACCTCCCACACTAATGCAGTTTCCTGCGCACACACAAAGCAGACCTGCAGAGCCTCCCCTCTCTCTGGGCGGACACTTGACAATTTAAAGTCTTTAGTAAAACCCTCTGTAGAGATTTCTGCTCTGTAGCTTGGTTTTGGAAACATGATAACCAAACCTTGGATTTTCTTTTTCTTATTTATTGATAGACAATATAAATCCATTTATATGCATAATGAAGAAATAAACTAATCTACTCTACACTACATAACAAACTAATAAAACAATAAAGCAAGAAAATAACTTTCTTCACCTAAAGCATCTCTGTTCCTGATATCTGTAAGGCGATGGGCAGCGTGCCCCCATGGATCTTGGATGGATGGTTCATGTCGTTAGCCAAAATGACACGATAGTAGCCTACGCAAAGGAAGGCTGAAGATGGGTCAAAACCTGGCCCATTTTTATATGATTTTCAGTCTTCTTCTCTCCCCTCCCTCAGAATGCTTGGTATGAGAGGATGAGTTAATTGGTATTACTAAAATGTCTTTGACCTAACAGGTGTCTGTTTGAAGTGGTTACCTTCCCAGACGTCTGAATGATGTCATTTGCTCCTTATCTATGGGAATGTAGGTCATCTCCCATCTCAGGAATGATGAGAATCAACTGATGTAATTTTGGGAAATTCCTTTCATATCTAAAGGTGATGTAACTCCAGATGTCTTAATGACTTTCACATGACCATTCTTGGTATGTGTGATGACTCTAGACATTATGGAATGTGACCATGTGACCAACACAAGTGTCTCCATTTTGAGTACAGTCAAACCTCGCAGAACGAATTAAATTCATTCTGCGAGGCTGCTCACTATGTGAGTTTTTTGCTATGTGAGTTTTTCCCCATAGCGAACATTCCTATGGAAAAACTCACATAACGAAAATTTCTATGGAAAAACTCGCATAGCAAATTTTTTTCGTTATGCAAGTTTTCCCCATAGAAATGCTCGCTATGCGAGTTTTTCCATAGGGAAAGTCCAACTCACATAGCGAAAATTTTTGTTATGTGAGTTTTCCCCATAGAAATGCTCGCTATGCAAGTTTTTCCATAGGGAAAGTCCGACTCGCATAGCGAAAATATTCATTATGCGAGTCGGATCGCTTTTTGAAAAAACCTGCTTGTTATACGAGTTTTTCACTAAGTGAGTCGCTCGCTAAGCGAGGTTTGACTATACAGCTATTCTCAAGCTTCCAGAGAAAATGGTACTTAAATCCTAACACTTAGTGACTATGAAAGTATGAATGTAAAGAAAACTAAAATATGAATTGATCCCTTGTATGATTTCATGACAGTAACTGGCCAAAGTAAGGAATTGCTAGGACTGGGTGAAGTATGGCATGGCTGTGTCCCACAGGACAGCTATGGCAGCCATGAAGGCCATCCTGGGTCACCCTGAAATTATCTGGCAAAAGGGGCTCTGAAATCCTAATGAGATACAAATGGACTGATCAACTAAGAAATGACAGCGGAAATGTAAGAAGAATTAAGAGGCAGAACAACAAAGTACAAAATAGAAACTCTGAATACAAACAGCTTGGGAAATAAAACAAGAAATGTTAGAAAAGAGGAGGGATTAAGATAGCCGATATAAGATGCAAAGGACATGGGAGTAAGAAAGTTCATAAAGGATACTTGTTTATTTACTCAGGCAAGATCATAGCAAAGAATGAAGTGGGGTTACACACACTTCTGTCTAGTGACTTCTAATTTTTCAGTGCTTCTGATCTCCCATATACAATCAAACCTCCCATAAAGAGCGCCTCGCTTAAAGAGTGAGTCACTTAAAGAGCAGAATTATCTCTGAATTTCACTTTGTTTAACAAATAAAACCAACCAAAACTCATTTAACAAATAAATCGGGGTTCATAATCCTCCCCACAATTGGTCACTTACTTAAAGAGCAAACTTGCTTAAAGAGCAAACTCACTTAAAGAGCAATCCTGTGGAACGCATTATGCTCTTTAAGCGAGGTACACCTGTATTCTATTTTGTAAATACATATTGTACCTTTTTTTGCCAGTATCCTAGAGAATGGTATTGTTCATAGATGTATCCACCCCACTGATGTTCTGTTAGGTTGTGATACACTTCAGGAGTTCATGCTGTACCGAAAGAGAAACACAGAAATCTGTACCTTCCAATCAGTGTTAAACGTTCATGATTTAGAGCCTTTTTTCCTTAGATTTACCTGCCAAAAATCCCAAAGAAGTGTCCAACTTGTTAAACTATTTAGCATTGGAAGACCACCATATGATTTCTTCCCTGGCTGCCAATTTCAAATGTTCTCTTCTGACATCTTTGTTTAAGCTTTTGGCTCCAAAAGCACATGCAACAGGCCAGAACATTTATTCCCCACTGTGTCATAGAAGAGTAATGTTTCTTAGTCTGGTCTTCAGTTTGATTCAGGCCCTTAGTCTGAAATTAGCCTTTTTGGGTTCCCAGTTTGTTTCTCTGCAGTTCAACAGACAGGCACATTCCCTCCCCCCTTACACCTTTATTTGGTGGTTTCCTACCATCTCCTTTTTAAAAAAGCAGAGATGCTTCTCCTCACATTGAATTACTAACTGAAGAGCTTTAAGATATGCTAGCAATTTGGATTCCATTCTTTTGATTTTGGTCCAGTCCCAACTGGAATGTGGGTGCTGAAAAAATCTTTTAAATTGCCATTGAGTTGGGAAATGCCCTCTACTACGTCTGAACGTGATACAAGGAAGAAACATCTGGAGGCTGAATTCTTGTTTGTTTGTTTATTTATTTATTCAGATTTATAATTATTGTTAACATATTATTCATTTAAATTTATATCCTGCCCATCTGACGATGAAGCCACTCTGAGCATTGTCAGTATAGCAAAGTAACCAACCCTGCCGGGGGTAGGTGGAGGGAGAGATAATAATATAAATTCAAATAAATAAATAAGGGTAAGAAGAGAAGAATAAGACCACAAAACTCAAATTAAAACAGTTGCAATAAATACGAAATAAAACAGATACAATGATGGCCAGATTCGGCCCCTGATGCCAGTTCATCCGTCCTGCCAATCCCTTGTTGCTCCCGGGCTGGATGAATTGGTATCAGGGGCCAGATCTGGCCTGTGGGCTGTAGTGACCAGCCCCCTGAACCACATGACTGGCCCACAGCCTGAAAAGTTTGGGCACCCCTGGCTTAAGTTGCGATGGGGAAAGGAATAATTGGGGACAAAAGATTCTTAAAAGTTTATTTAAACAACTCGGTGTTAGCCAGCTTGTGAAAAATAGAGAATAATGGAGCCTGATAAACATTTTGTGGAAGGACAGTCCCCAGTGTCATAGCTATGAGCAAAAAGGACCTATTGCTAGTGCTGATCTTATGCACTTCTCTTTGGATAGGCACCTTAAGGCCTCCTGTCTGTGAAAATCATGCTGCCCGCACACGATTTGTCAAGGAGAAGTACTCTAGCAGTTATCAAGGTCTCAAACCATTTGGGCAGTGATGGTGAACCTTAGCACTCCAGCTGTTCTGGAACTTCAATTCCCAGAAGCCCTGATCAGCAGGAGTGCTGACTTGGACTTCTGGTAATTGAAGTCCAAGAACACCTGGAGTGCCAAGTTTCACCATCACAGATTTAGGGTTTTATAGATTAATACTAGAAGCTTGAATTGGGCACAGAAGCCTACAGGTAACCAATGCAGGTGCACCAACTTTGGTAGCACATGACCAAATCTATGCAACCTCAACACCAGTCTCACAGCCAAGTTTTGCACTTGTAGCTTCCATATCATCTTCTGAGGTAGCTCCATGTACTGTAATGTGCATCACAGTAACCAAGCCTCAAGATTACCAATGCCTGAATCAGTCTCAAGAGAGATTTTCTACCCAGGAATGGGTGAAGGTGGGCAATTTGCCTTGATGGAAAAAGACTGCTAGAATTATGGATTGCTGTCGGATGACAGTTTATTCACGGAGAGCCTGTTCTGTTCTTCTGCTAATTTCAGCCAATCTGCAGTTGATGCCTCTTGTAGGATGGACAAGGGTTCCCAACCTATGGTCTGTGGCCCAGACTTGGCCCACAGCACCATTTCATGTGGCCTGTGTTGCTGCTGCCACACCAGAAATGGAAGTGGACACATTTATGACAGCTGTAAATGTACCCATGGCTGTCGTAAATGCATTTATGATAGCCGCAGGTACATTTTATGACAGTGTTTAAGCTGGGGTGGAACCACCAGTCCGGCCCACTCAGCTGTCCAGGGGGTGTGGTCCAGCTCATGATATAAGAAGGTCGGGAACTCCTGGACTAATGCTTCAGCCAAAACCATGGCTGTCAGTAGCATATCTGTCTACTGTAACTCAGAGTTTGGATTAAAATAGTAAATAAAATGAAACAAAAAACACTGTGACGCCTTAAAGACTAACTACTGTATTTTAATATTAGTTTTTGTGGATCAAGTTCATTTTATCAGTCAGAGTTTGGAAACATTATTTCTCTCCTGTGACTGGACAACAACAAAAAGTCACCATGGCTGACTAGGAATTTGGAGAGCTGGAGACCCAAACAGTAACATTTAAAGCTCCACTTTAAAGGAATGACAGATACAGTACATAGGAAGAATGATTGGAATCTTAATTGCCTCGGGAATCACATTTCTCCAAGAATTTATGGCTAGACAAATTTAGATAAAAGCTGGTCAAATTGCTGTTTTAGCACACTGCAAAATATGTGTACTTTAAGGCAGAAATGAGGTAATTGGGTGTAGATTTTTTGTGCCACGCAAAGGACATTTGAGCTTTTATCTTTCTCTCTACATGCGGCTGAGCCCATTTAGAATTATATCAAACTTTTCTAGGTATAATGTGTTCAAATATTGTTTATTTGGAGGTGGTCTGGAATTGTGCAGTGTGCCCATGGTTACACAGGTTGACTCTTCTTTTCTCAAGGCATAGAAGGGAATCAACCTGCTGGCCCCTGGCTCCCAAGCCATGTAACCAACTCACCGAGTTATCAAGGCAGATTAGCTTTTGCAAAAGTCAAGGTCTCCCTTGCTCAAAAGCCAGTCATGTCTGACTCTAGGGGGCAGTACTCATCTCCATTTACAGCCAAAGAGCCAGTACTTTCTGTGTCTGCAGATGTTTCCATGATTATGTGACAGGCATGACTAGACACTGGAACACACGGAATGCTGTTACCTTTCCCACCAAAAGGATACCTATTTATCTACTTACAATTTCTTGCTTTTGAACTGCTAGGTTTGCAGGAGCTGGGACAGACAACAGGAGCTCACTCCATCACGTAGCACTTGGGTCTTGAACTGCCAAACTGCCGACCTCCCAGTTGTCAAGCTCAGCATCTTATCCACTAAGCCAGGGGTTCTGAACCCTTTTGCTCCACAGCCCGGACCACTGCCCCTCAGACAGCTGAGTGGGCTGGACACGTGGATTTCCCCTGCCATAAATACTGCCATAAACCACGGTGAGCACATTTGTGCATGCACAGGTGCATTTATGACTGTCGTAAATGCATACACGTCCACTTCCTAGGCTATCAGGATTTCATAGTCAACAATAATTTCTGGGCTTATAATACTGTACTTTAAATTATGTGGGTGCCCCCCCCCCCAATACCCTGGATTCAAGATTGTGGAGGGTTGTTTTTTTTTTTGGGGGGGGGGGAACCAAAACAAATCCTGCAAGCAAAACTACCCGCACCTGGTTTAAAAACCTGGAGAAACAGTATGGGTTTTACTTAACAATGAAACCTAATTAGATTTGATGCTAATCAAATATATAATAGTAGAGCTGAAGATGAGGCAACACCAATAAGAACATATATTTCTGATTACCAGATTTATGACTGTTCCATTGAAAACCATAGAATGATGAATCTGAAGTCTATGCAGGCCTTATATCTGAGGGAGGGAATCTTTGGTTCTCAAAGTTTCCAAATCCCCTAAAACAAGCCATATTTGCTGGGAAATGATGGAAGATATTGGTGAAAACATCACTGTTATAAGCTGTATAAAGTGGTATTTGCACCATTTAGGGGAGGGCAATAAATAAATAAATAAATAAATAAATAAATAACCTGAAAGGCCACTGCTGCCTTTTATTGTACAGGCCTATCCCATAACAGAGCTGTATTGGGTGACTGGCTCCAGAAGCATTTTTATCGCTGTCATCAAACTTTATGTAATGTAAGAATATCTCATCACGTGAAATGTGAAAGTGCCTGTTAGAATATTGCAAGGTGTTGCAAGACTAATGCAGATGTGACCACACATCTGATTGGCAAGATCCTTTTAAAAGAACAAAACTTTGGAGTTACTTAACAAATCTCTGCAAAAGGGCAGAGGCAGATTTTGTAAGAGGAGAAGAATCTCAGCACCTCACTTTTGGTGTCCATTTAGGTTATTTTGAATGCGTGGGGACCTTGAACCTTATAATATGTTGTGATCCTGTTCCCTCTTGCATTTTTAAATTTTGCCCATTCATTTTGAAATATACAAGGGGAGTAAGAGTAAGTTCTATTGACCGAACTATCAAACTTTGCTACCTTCAAGCTGCACGATTTGTTGTATGGGTCTCTTTGATACATATGGATATTGCTATGGATGACGTCCCAAATACTATTCTTTTTGGATGTTTAAATATCTGCATTAAAGCTGAAAGCATTTGTTGATTAATTGGTATGATTAATTAATTAAAATCAGATTTAATGTATCCAAATTAGCATTCTGGATTTTCCCAAGGTCTATACAGTATTAACTTTTTGCTTGCCTGGTTCTCTAGAGCAGGGAGTATCACCCTGTGACCCGTGGGCCAGATATGGCCCACAGCACAATTTTTTGTGGCCCCCACTCTCTCCACCACACCACGAAGTGTCACGTGGAAGGTTGTTTCAAAGAAAGAGCAAAATGGCCATCTGGCCGTTGAAGCTGTCTGATGGAGCATGACCCGGCCCGAAGCTTTAAAAGGTTGAGAACTCCTCCTCTAGAGGTACTTCTGTAGGGGTTTCCTCCGCCCTCTATCCCAGTGTTACTTGAATTTCCTATGGGTGGGCACAATGGGTCAAGACAATAAAGTCAGCAAGTGAAGACTAAGGGTCAGAGATCTAAACTCCAACAGTCAGTTTGTTGTTGTTCAGTTGCACAGTCAGTAGTAGGCTCTAAAAAATTTTTACTACCACACTGTGGGCACGGTATGGTGGGCGTGGCCATGGGGAAAGCCCTGTGTTGCACCCAAATTAGGACTACTTCATTTCAAAATTTGGATGGACGTGGCCAACCAGAATTTCTGCTACAGTTCTGGTGAACTGATGCGAACCTGCTGATGCCCACCACTGCCAACAGTGCTCTCTGCTTCATTCTTCTGGGAATTTTGTTTCTTTTTGGGTAGAGTAGAATGACCAGGAAAGCGGTAAGTGAAAAGGGTGGAAGAATTTGTTGGCTTTATGAAACGATTGGCTACTGTACAGCAGGGTTGTGGAGCTGCTGCCTTTCCAGAGCTTTGAAATGTTCCTTTCGAGTTCAGGATTTTGTTGTTAAAATATTAAATTAAATATATCTTAATCTGGGTGGACCCAGTTTAATGGAAGCTTTTCAAAAGTCATAGTATCTGTACATAGCTATATAGTGTTCACATGGATCAGGCAGATTAATTTAGGTTCTACACTTATCAAAAAGGTTTGTGAGTCCTGAGCTAAGTGTGTGTTGGTTAATTGCCTATTTGTTTGGGAAGACACTAAACTTCCCTTCAAGAATCTTCCTATGAATATTGGATGTGGGAATAAGTGCTGTATAAGGCTCTAAAGCAGGGGTGCCCAAACTTTTTGGGCTGTGGGCTGATCATGTGGTTCAGGTAGCTGGTCACTTCCGCTTCCAGGAGTGACGAGGGCTTCGCAGGCCGGATGAATTGGTGTTAGGGCCACACATGGCCCCCGGGCCTTAGTTTGGGCACCACTGCTCTAAAGAAACCTCCATTCCCTGAAGTAGGAGTTAAGAACTTCGGGCCTTTCTAATAAACCTCAACCAGCATGGAAAAGGTAAAGGATGATGGAATTATAGTCAAATATACCTGGAGAGTTACAGTTCCTCACTCATGCCCTAACATGCTGACAGAAGCTATCTGAATTCCTGCTTTTGGCACTCAGGATGTTTGATACAATAAACACTTAAAGTCCAGATTAGTGGCCTCTACTTTTTGAAAGAGAGTAGCAGCTACTCCAAGGGAAAAGGGAAGACAAGTTCCATTTGCCCCCTTTCACTGAGTATAAAAGAAATAAAGTAATGCTCATTTTTCTTTAAATAATAGTCCTGTCGTTTTTCCTCTCTTTTTTTGGCATCAGCATTTCTCTGTCAGCAGGAGTCCATTATCTGAGCACAAACCCCCATTGTGTTCCTGTTATCAGTTAATTAGACCCCATGGAGTCTGTGCCAGCCAATCCATGGACTCCCTGGCTCGCTCTTCCAGGTCCCAATAAAAAGTAAAAACCCCAAATTAAAAATTTCAGCTCTTAGAAGCCAATGCCAGGCTTCTTGGAGGTCAAGTGGCACAAGATGAGCATCTAAACCCAAGGTTCCCAATGTGGGGCACATGCCCCACAGGGGCCAATTCGAGAATGAGTTATTAACAGTTAATGGCATTTTAGGCTTCAGTTTTTGAATAATTTAATTTAATTTAATTTTTAGATTACTATGCCGCCTCATTCGCGAAAGCGACTCTAGATGGCTTACAGAATATACAGCAATACAATATATACATCAATTATACAATACACATTCAACAAAAAACAAAAAAGCAGTGCTTAACAACAATAATGATACAATATCCAATATATAATAATACAGTATACACAAAAATTACACAATAGACATCCTACAAAAATGGCCCATAACAACAGTAATATACAACTCCACTAAAGTGGCCCCTCCGCCCTGGCTGAAGGCAACTCCAGGAGGGGTGTGTGTGAAATCCCACCGCCCACTGCCACAACGTCCTTTTTAAGCTGGGCTGGGGTGGGGTGCCATCAATGGAGGGGCCCTGGTGCCCACAGCTGCGATGGCCTCTCTGCCCCAGCAGAAGGCAAAGTCTGGGGATGGGGCGGAAAAGTCCTACTGCCCACTGCGTCCCTCTGAGCTGGCCTGGGTGGAGTGGGGTGCCGGTGATGGAGGAGCCCTGGCGCCCATAGTTGCAATGGCTTCTCCACCTCCATAGAAGGCAAGGTCCAAAGATGGGGCGAAGACGTCCGGCCGCCTGCTGCGTCCTTTTAAGCTGGTCCAGGGTGGGGCGGGGTGCCAGTGAGTTTCCTTCCGCAGCTGGACTGGCCCAGGAGGAGCTGGTGAAGTTGGAGGTCCCGACCATGACTGTGGTGCGGCTTTTGTAGCCCACCGGGGCCACCCAGCTGGCTCGAATTTCCTTCCCCGGCCGGACTGGCCCGGGGAGGAGCAGATGAAGGGAGCATCAGGATTTTAGCAATGTATTAGTAGGGCATGGCCAAAAAATAGTTGGAAACCACTGAAAATGATGGGGTACCTGGACACTTGCTCTCTCCCTTTCCACATCCAGCAGAATGAATCCTGTTCCAAATTACTGTACAATGGAATAGACTAGGATGTTGCTTGAGCCCCAAAATCCAGGAAGGGCTGTAACAGGAATAATTCCTCTGGCAAGAGACAAAGCTTTGATTCACTCAGAGTCTGGGACTCTAGTTGGCCTGGCCTAAGAAAGACCTTCTCATTGTTTCCAGTTGAGAGGGAAGCTCTATATCTGTATCACGTTTACATGCTCTCAGTATTTCATTTTTTAAATTAAATGTTTATTATTAAAACAAGACAACATTCAAACAAACACAAAAAAATTCACTATCACATTAATCGCTATTACAATAACAAATTATATGTGTATATATAATTTTATATTAACAAAACAATCCTCTTTGTGCTCCCCACCACCTATGGGACTTATATTTTCAATTTATGATTATTTTATTTTTATTAACAATATTCTATACATTCACCCCTACTTCCAAAAAAGTTATGTACAGTATTCCTATCCTGGTTTTGTTCCTTTCGCTTTAATTAAGACATATTTTATAAATTCTCCCCAAATCTCTTTGAAGTCATTTCTTTTTATTAATCCTTTCTTAAACTTTAATTCGCATATCAGTCTGTCATTCATCACAATGTTCCATAGCTCTTTGTACCAATCGTCCAGCTCGATTTCACAGTATACTTGCCATCTTTTAACAATAAGTAGTCTCATAGCTGTTACCATTGTAATTTCATAGGGTTCTAGTTTCTAGTGAACCACTCAGGCAGTTCCAGGTTCTTTATCTGTAGCTTGAAGCTTTGGGATATACGGTATATTTTTTGCAACCACCATTCTTTGACTCATGAATGTTCCTTGCAATGAACAACAGAAGAAACAACAGTAATGCATCCTTTTCTCTGACAGCTGTTTTCATCTCAGTATCACTACCACTTGCTTTTGCCTTTGCAGGATTTCTGATCTGTGCTCTTCTTCCATCAGTTGATGGCTGTGATTTTTAAATGACTTGTGTATAAGGCTAAGTGGTATAAGGAACTGTATTAGTAATCAACTAGTGCAGTTGCTCTCTGCATTCCATGGAGGTTGTCTGCTTTCACCCAAGGATTTCCTCTTTAATTTGGAGAAAGACCACTGCCATTGCTGAAGATCTTTCCATATTCCATGCATTCATATGGTTTCTCCTGAGTGAATGTTTGATTTTATTCACTTTTTACATTATTCAATTTCTATCTCATCCATCTAGTGCAATGATGGCGAATCTATGGCATGTGTGCCAGAAGTGGCACTCGGAGCCCTCTCTGTGGACACCCACGCTGTCACCCCAGTACAGAGTTCGCCCCGCCCCTCTGCCCAACAGCCCAATGGGAGCGCTTCCTCCCTCCCCCAGCACAGAGTTGACCCGCTCTTCTGCCCAGTAGCCTAATGGGAGTGCTTCCTCCCTCACCACAGCACAGAGTTCACCATGTCCCTCTGCCCAGCAGCCCAATGGGGGTGTTTCCTTTCTCCCCTGTTGCTGTATTGGCACTTTGCAATAAATAAGTGGGTTTTGGGTTGCAGTTTGGGCACTCGGCCTCTAAAAGGTTCGCCATCACTGATCTAGTGAGTCCAGTACTATAGGCAGTTATATAAAATAGACGGCATCAAAAAATTTCTCTACCACACTGTGGGTGTGGTCATGTGACTGGGTGGGCATGGCCTGTTGGCCATGTGACTGCTCTTTGCTATAGAGCTATGAAAATAGAAGCCTCTTCTATTTTCATCACTCTATAGCAAACCTCTGAAGCAGGGGTACCCAAACTTTTTGGGCCATGGGCTGATCATGTGGTTCAGGAAGCCAGTCACTATGGCCCAGGGGCCGGGTGTGGCCCTCGACGCCAATTCACCCGGCCCGTAAAGCCTTCGTCGCTCCTGGAAGCGGAAGTAAAACACGCCCGGGCGTGTTTTACTTCCTCTTCCAGGAACAAAGAGGGCTTCGCGGGCCGGGTGAATTGGCATCGGGGGCCACACCCGGCCCCCAGGCCTTAGTTTGGGCACCACTGCTCTGAAGCCATTTCTCCCTTGTCTAAGGCTTTTCCAGGGCTCTGTTTCACCCTGAAGTGTCTCCCCAACCACTCTGGAGTGGCTGGGGATGTGCTTTGGTTTGAAACGGAGCCCAGGAAAAGCCTTGGATGAAGGGGAAAATGGAGGCAGCCCCCTCTGAAGCCTCTTCTAGGAGGCGGAGGAGGAGGTGGATGGAGCAGGGAAGTGGGCAGGGCCAGCTATTTTTTATTACAGGTACACGCATATTGGTCTGATCCAGCTCATACCCATCACTGAAAACAGAGTTCTCTATCCCCACCAACCCCAAATATACAAATGAAGAAAAAGTATAAATTTAAAAGCAAATCAAAAGACAAAAACCAAATTGTGACAAATGACAGTGAAAACACACATAAAAATTCCCAAGATATCAAAAGAACAACCTGAGGAGGAGGAGGCAGCCTGGCAGAACTCCAGGAGAATCCTTCGATGGAGCCAACAACTTTACTAGTTACTAGTGGTAATTCTCCTACCCTTTCTCAGTGTCAGAACCCAAAGATGGAAAGCCAATGAATATAATGAAATACAGGTTGTAGATATTGGGTAGAGACAATTTGATAGATTACGAGATCCCAAACCGTTAAGCCCTTTGCTATTAGTAACATATTGAAACTGCAATGGAAACTGTAAGTAGAGCCTATAAAATATTAGTACAGTAAAAGTATTAGTAATATGAGCAAAAGGGTGTGCGGGGAGGAGACAAGAAAAATTATAAATACACAAATGAGTAGATAAATGAAATAGATTTTATATCAAGATGGTAGCAGTATAAACTAACTTGCTATTACATTTAACTGCTCAAGAAAAAAGTGGCCCTTTTTTTAACTAATAATTGATTTATTTTAAATTAGTTTATCTATTTAAAGCATCTATAGCCTGCAGGATCTCAGGGAGGATTGCAGAGCTCCATAAAACAAATTTAAAACATTAGGTAATGGGAAAAAAATTAAAATCAATTAATTTAAAACACAAAATTAAAATGCTTGAACTAAAACCTATACAGGCCATCTTAATGCATATGATAGATCAAAAATGTTGCTTTGTTTGAAATTTTAAATATGTCTCTTTAAAGTAGCATGAACAGCTAGGTAACAAGGGGTGCACAAAATAGATTTTAAATACACATTAGACCACAACAGGAGTGTGTAAATTATCTATCTCTGTAGTTCAGTATGTAAGAGGCAGAGTACAGCGTTACCTTCCAGCCCTCATTCTGCTTCCTCCAGTTAATATACACTAGAACACCGGATAACGTTATGACTTGGTTCCACAAGTCATGACGTTATCCGATTTTTAGCACTGTCCAATGCATGCATCGAACGACGCTAAAAAAAAAAAGAGCCCTGAATTCAGGGACAAACCGCGCGGTTTGCCCCTGAAGTCAAACTGACCCTAGACTAACGATTGCTAGTGAACTAGGTTTGGGGGAAAGGCATGCGGGTGCCTGCCTTTCCCCCGACCATAGTTCAGCCAGAATGATTGCTGGACAAAGCTTGGCGGCGCCCGGGCTAGCTAGCCCGAGCGCCACTAGGCTTCATCAACAGCCCACATGGGCTGCTGAAGAAGGCTGGGCTAGCCTTCTACTGAAGCCCTTCCGTGCTGTGTTCAAAGCCGCTGGGCTTCGGACACAGCCTGCACGGGCTGCAGAAGAAGGCTAGCCCAGCCCAGCCGGGCTGGACTAGCCTTCTTTCGCAGCCCGTCTGGGCTGTGTCCAAAACTGCTGGGCTTCGAACACAGCGAGGAAGGGCTTCAGAAGAAGGCTAGCCCAGCCCAGCTGGGCAGGGCTAGCCTTATTCTGCAGTCCTTGCGGGCTGTTGTCGAAGCCCAGCGGCTTCGGACACAGCACGGAAGGGCTGTGGGAGACGGCTAGTCCAGCCCAGCAGGGCTGGGCTAGCCTTCTCCCGCAGCCCGTGTGGGCTGTGTCTGAAGCCACTAAGCTTCGAACACAGCCTGGATGGGCTGTTGACGAAGCCTAGCGGTGCTTGGGCCAGCTAGCCCAGGCGCCACTAGGCTTCGTCCAGCGATCGTTCAGGCTGAACTAGGGTTGGGGGAAAGGCAGGCCCCCTTTGCCTTTCCCCCGACCCTAGTTCAGTAGCAGCGATCCATCGCTGGGGTGTGTGTGGATTGGGTAGATGTTCTACCCAATCCACTCCCCCCCCCCCCACGATTGAATCGGATAACGCTAAAGGATCGTTATCCAGGATCGTTATCCGATGCAAGTTTTTTCCAAAAAACTTGCATCGTTATCTGATTCTAGCGTTATCCAATGCAATCGTTATCCGGTGTATTACTGTATTAAAAGAGGAGCTTACTTGAGTATAATATTGGGATTGTTGGCTTTCTACTTAGTCAGAATCTCTTAGAACTGATATGTGCCTCAAGAACAATTTTCTCCTGCATGAGACTCCTTGACAATTTTCTCCTGCATGAGACTCTCTTTTCTGGGGTGAGAAGTAGCAATCTGAAGATAGCGCCCTATAAGTTAGTGTATCGAAAACTTGGAAACCTCACTGCAGTGTGGGAAAATCCACCCAAGCACAGATGAAAAATGAGGAGGGTTGAGCATTGGGTTAATACTCTGGCCCTGTAAAACTTTATTGCTGCAGAAGCATTGAGGAACCTTATTGCCCATTATGATGGAGTGGCAGAAACAAGTGCTGCACAGCATGAGAAGTTACTACGATGATGACAACGACTATGACTACAACTGCTATGACAGCTACGACTACTACTCAGTGGAATTATTAGATGTTGATTGCTAGGTGATTTGTTACCCATTATTTAATAGGTTTTAAAAACTTTTTTGAAATGGATTTTATTGATTTATACAAGAAATTAATTAAGAACAATGCAAGCTATAAAACTAAACATAACATGTAGTGTGACGTTCTGATGAAAGCATGGTTAGAGACTAAAATCAGCAATACCTTATTAACATTAATCCTTAAATCTAAATTTTTGGGGGGAACCCCCACAAATTGCCAGTAAGGCATTTATGCTTCCAACAATAATGATTAAAAGTAACATTGTTATCCTGCAGGGGGAAATAACAGCCTCTATTTCTGTAAAAAAGACTGACATATCTCCCTTGTTACCCAAAAACACCATGTTAGAGCTGGAGTTGTTACTTGTAATGTGTCAATTCCAAGCTCTGTTGACAGCTTGCATTTATGTAGCTCTCTTCCTAGGGAGCAGGAGCAGGGATTATGTGGCCCTCCAAATGTTCCTAAATTACAACTTTTAATGTTGGCTCTGCTAACTAAGACTGATGGGAGTTTTGGTCTAGTGACATCTGGAAGTCCCTAAATTGCCCATCCTACTAGACAGGGACACCTACGGTATTTTCTTTTACATTCAGTTTTGGTGCTCTCATTCTTCACACGCTATAATGGATTTTTTAGTAAACTTTCAGGATTTTGGCTTCAGGGCCACTTTTTGTTGTGATTATTGGTGTCCGATTTATTGTTCTGTTCATTGAATGGTGTTATGTCAGCTACTTTTGGGAATCTTGTTGGACAAAAAGGAAGCAGAAGATACCTTAAATTAATGAGTGAACATTCTTTGCCCCTGATGGTAGGGGCACTGTGCATCAATAAACTTTCCTTTTAAAATGCAGCCCTAAGCACCTATTCAAGAGCAGGAGTAATGGACAAAGTCCCTTTCTTTGCCCATGTGTTAGAGGCCTGTACAGACTGAGCTGTTGACCACCCTAACACATATATGTATCACTAGACTCCAAATAAAAAGAATACATAATTTAGAAATCAAATACAGTCAAACCTCGCGTAAAGAGTGCTTCGCTTAAAGAATAACTCGCTTAAAGAGCAGAATTTTCTCTAAATGTTTGCTTTGCTTAACAAATAAAACCAACCAAAAACTCTTTAACAAATAGATTGGGGTTCACAATCTCCCCCACAATTGGTCACTTACAATGGTGTTTCACTTAAAGAGCAAACTCGCTTAAAGAGCAATCCTGTGGACCGCATTATGTTCTTTAAGCGAGGTACAACTGTACTTTAATATGACGTGAGTTGGTGTGGAATGGGCTATATGTCCTTTTCAAAGACACTTATTACAGTACTTTAATATAATAAATTATTATAATTTCTGCACCAGTGAGTTCCACGGTGCCAATGTGTTGGAGTCTGTATAGTTTGTTTTTATGTAGTCTGTTTTTTAAAACATTATTATTGCATGAGTTCTTTATCTTAGGTAAAGGTCACCCTTTCTCAAAAGCCAGAAGTATCCAATTCTAGGGTTCAGTGCTCATCTCTGTTTACAACCAAAGAGCCAGCGTTATCTGCATCTGCAAACATTTCCATGGACATGTGGCAGACATGACTAGACACCAGAGTGCCCAGAACGCTGATTACCTTCCCACCGAAATGGTACCTATTTATCTACTTACAATTTCTTGCTTCCATACTGCTAGGTTGGCAAGAGCTGGGACAGAGATGGGAGCTCACTTCATCATGCAGCACTTGGGTCTCGACCTGCTGACCTTCCAGTCATCAAATCCAGCCAGTTGTATCTGACTCTAGGATTCAGTGCTCATCTCTGTTTATAGCTAAAGAGCCAGTGTTGTCTGTGTTTGTAGACATTTCGATGGACATGTGGCAGGCATGCCTAGACACCGAAGTGCATGGAACTCTGTTTACCATCCCACCAAAGTGGTACCTATTTATCTACTTGCAATTTCTTGCTTTCGAACTGCTAGGTTGGCAGGAGTTGGGCCAGAGACGGGTGCTCATTCTGCCATGCAGTACTTGGGTTTGGAACTGCTGACCTTCCACCTCCTAGTCAGCGTCTTAACCATCCTACAAAGTTATTAAAAGAAAATATTAGGAATAATGATTGATATCTTCTCCCACCCCCATCCCAAAAGTCTGCTGTGTACCTTCTGCTCTTTTCATTTTGGGGGAAAAGCCAACATTATTTAAATACTGTATAGAAGATTTTAGATATATTGTCACATGAACTGTTATAGGCTAAACTGAGAATTCTGTGACTAAAGAGTTTCCTGATTCTGCCTCCCTGTCTCTGAGTTCCACATCATGTGCTATATTTCTATCATTAAAAAAATGCCATATTCTTAAATCTTCACACGTTTATAATCCTTTCTTCTGCAAGGTTTGCTAGTAGCTGCTTTAAGAATCCAAAACTTTTGTCTCTATGGAAGGTTTGTGAATACTTTTGGTCAATATATTCAGAACCAGGGTAGAGTTTAGTGTCACCTTTTTTCCTGTTGCAAAAAAGCTGTCAGGGACTGCAGTCCACTTCATGAAATAAATTTGCCTGAAACATACAATTATTTGCCCACTTATTACCATGTGACCTTGGAGAGGGGAGGGAACTGCAGGGTAATGGGGAGTTGTCTGTGATAAGATCTCCACCTTACCTCTGACATAAGGGGTCTAGCTTTAACCTCTCTTATGGCTGTTGGGATGCTGTACCAGACCATAACATAGTCATTCGAATTGTATTTTTCTTATCGTCATCCAAACTTTTATTGGTATAAACTACTTTGAGATTTTTTTAAGAAAGAAAGAAAAAGAAGTGCACCTAATGATTGTGGTGAAAGAACCTGTGAAAGAACGAACCTAAGATACATGTTTGTACTTTTATGTTGCAAACTTAATTTTTTAGATCCATTTTTAAACCTTCCCCTCCTCTCCATTTTTATTTCCCCTCCATATTAGTTTCAAGCATTTAGCTCCTCCCCTCCTAAAGGAGCAGTCTGTCCACTTGTGTGCAAATGTCCCACAGCTATATTTAAGACCTCAATGTCTCTGTTGTGCATGTTTTTTTTATTTTCTAGCTCTTTCTTTCTTGACACCTTAAAAGAAAACCTGTGGCAACACCACTAATGCTACCCTAATGATGCTACTTGTCTAAACCATTTGTATAAAACTAAATGTATTTTAATAAAGCTGAAATCTTCATAAACGAATTGAATTTGAAAAAAGCTGGAAAACACTCACTGTCCCCATTGCTTTTTTTGCTCCCCATTTTTAGCTTCAGGTTCCTCTGACAATTAGTGAAAACTAACATATTACATACAGAGACACACACACAGAAAATGCATATACCCACTTACCTGGTATGAATTTAGTGGGCTATGCTTTAGATAGGATATGCCTCAGATTGCACTGAGAGACGTCCGTTGTCACTCTGCCATCTCCCAACATAATGTTTTCTTGGCTTACCGCAGTGGTGACTCATACTGTTGGATGGATGTATCTCTCTAGTTGGGAGGGGTGTTTCCCCCTTCCTAATTAGCTCTCATTTCCACAAGCTGCTGTAAAATCGTGTTGACCTTGCAACTTTGGACAAAAGGATTGCCACTTCTATTTTTACCCTGTGATGCCATGTTTTGTATATTTGTCTGAAGTTTTGCATTTGAAAATCAATGGGTGTAGTTTGCTGGAGAAACATTTCTGACATAGAATTTGCAGCCATAGGATGGTGTTTTGGAAATCTATCAGTCAGGTGGAAACATGTGGGAAATGTGTCATTTGTATAACTTGTTCATCTGGGGTTTAATCAGAGTTGAACTGTAGATCCTTCATCTTTATATCTAGTAAACTGAAGATGAAACTACAATGTTGCTTCTGTTCATGGGACTACCATCACAGTAATTTTTTAATTTCAGTGCAATTTGTTGAATTTATTTCACATTTGTGCTGAATAAATCCAGAAGCCCACTGTTTAAAATGGCAAACTTTATGCCAGAACGGACTCTTGCCTGGACATCATGTTTGTGGTTGCAAGAGTCCTATGCATAAAATCCTTTAGCAGAGATTAGCTCAGAAGCAGCAGAGGACATACAGTACTAAGAATGTACCAGGTCTTCTTGGTTTCAATCTGCAGCATTTAGAGCTGTGTAATTTTTAGACAGCTACTGACTGTCAGTGCCAGTTTATGTAGGCTAGCATTTCTAAAGCTGGTATCTTTCAGGTGTGTTTGGATACAACCCCACCACCCCAGCTATATGGAGATGATGGGAATAATAGGAGTGTGGTGGTTGGGGAAGGCCTGTTTGTAATAGGATCTATGGTCTGACTCAGTTTGGGCAGTCTCCTATGTCCCTTTTGAGAGTTTCAGTAAGTATGCTCAGGGATGCAGCCTGTAATTCGTTTTCTTTGAACCATTCAATTGAGTCCACATTTTAATAGGTATGCATAGGAATATAGCCTGGGATGTGAGATCCAGACCAAATTTCATGTTTGAAACACTGAACATAAAGTTTCATGACAGCCAGTTGTGCTGTGCTCTTTATTCTCACCCTAATTCAAGGTGTATTCTTTATTGTAATGGTAGCAGGTTGGAGTGGGAATTTGTAGAGCAAAGGTTGCCACTGACCTATGAAATGCTTTTGATAACCTTGGGGAGTTATTCTTTCTTGATGTGACTTTGTTTTTAGAACAAAGCAAAGTATAGCAACATCTGTGTATGCTAACATCAGCTCACTGAGAGAAAGGCTGAACACAACTGAAACTAATAATAGCAATACAATTACATTTTTATACTACTTAGAGCACTCTCTGGACGATTCCCAAGGTAATTAGCTTTTTGCTCCCAACATGCTAGGTACTCATTTTACTGACCTTGGAAGGATGGAAGGCTGAGTGAACTTGGAGCCCATCAGGACTGAACTCTTAACATGCAGTTTCAGTACTTGTATGTATACACAACTGATCTGAATATCCAGAAGTAAGCAGCTGCTTAGCATTGCATATTTTTATGGATTTGCTATTGATCCAGGAGGGTCACTGTAGTACCCAACCTCCCCAGATGTTCAACCTCTGTCATCTTCAACCATGCTTCCAAGGTTTAACTGGAATCAGAGACCAATAACACAGCTATCCACCTGTTTTACCCAGAAATGTAATTTTAGTATACTGTACACATGAAAATAAAATGTTCTTTCCACATAGAGGAATTGAGATGGTCCTTGTAGGGTCAAAATGCAAAGTTTGTAAACATTGTTCCTTTTCTTTGCAGCATACAAGGTAAAAAGGTCTCCCTTACTCCTAAGCCAGTTGTATCTGACTCTAGGTGTGGTGTTCATCTCCATTTACAGCTAAAGAGCCTGCACTGACTGCATCTGCAGATGTTTTCATGATCATGTGGCAGGCATGGCTAGATGGAATGCTGTGTGAAAAATCTATAAATTAAATCTTCAGTTAGAAACAGTTTGACCTTCTACCCTGACAAGGAAGATTTCTAATCAAAATCACAAGAGAACTTGTCCATGTGTCCTAGTCAAAATGAGGAATCCTTACCCTCACCCTGGGTATGTGTTCTACTTAGAAGCAAGGGTAATGACCAATCAGAGAATGACAGCTTAGTTTAAGGACTCATTTTGTATCTGCTCTAGCCAGTAATCTAGAAGTAGGAAAGAGTGGACCATTCAGAAAATTTATGCCCAGTTTGAAACCATATATGGAAGTGTCCACCTGTACATTTGTCTGACTGTTTATAGTTTCTGCCTATAAAAGGTGTGCTTGAGAACTGCAATAAACATTTCTCTCTTTGAGAGAAACCCACTTGCAAGTGTCTGTTTCTACCTGAATAAATAGCCTTTTTTCACCTTCAAAATGTCTTCAGGTTGCTCTCTGCACAACTGTTACCTTTTCTATAGTGAGGCTGTGGTGGCTCAGTGGTTAAGAAGCTTGCCTTGTTAGCTGGAAGACTGGCAAGTCAGCAGTTCGAGACCTGGGCACTGCAAGATGGATTGAGTGCCTGTCTCTGTTCCATCTCTTGGGGACATGAAAGGAGCCTCATTTGGGCATTCCCTGAGTGGAGTTATTATTATTACTACTGAAGTGGTACCTATTTATCTACTTGCAACTTCTTGCTTTTGAGCTGCTAGGTTGGCAGGAGCTGTGACAGACAACAGGCATTCCCTTTGTTGTGTGGGACCCAAGCCTCAAACTGTTGACCTTCCGGTTGTAGAGTACTGTGTCTTAACCACTAAGCCACCGCAGATACAAATAAAACAAACAAACAGGCGAGTCTTTTAAAGATTACACTTATTTACTGGATACCAGAGTAAACAAAACAAAAAAAGACAAAAAACGTTGTGACACTTTAAAGACTAACTGCTGAATTTTAACGTTAGCTTTCATGGATCAAGTCCACTTCCTCAGCGTGAGACTGGTTCATCTTTTTGGTTTCACAAGACATTAAGCTCACCTTGCCGTTTCATAACAAAACAAACCACACTTTCTTAAGGTGCATCTTTTCTCTGCTCTGAGGTTAACGGGATAACGGCCTGAAATACCAAGCTGACGGAAAGAAAGTTTGCCCTGTGGGCACCCGCGCACCCCACAGGCTACAAGTTGACACAAAACTTTTATCAAGAGTTTGCACTCGTACTGACCTTTAGGCTCTTGGCGGGCGGGGGGGGGGGAGGGGGGCGGGAACCCTTGTGTATGTTGTGTGTGTGGTGTTTTGTTTTTGGTCTCCAAAGAGCAATGCCTCCCTCTCCTTTGTAGGAGCGGCGGGCCATTTCCTCTCACAGGGCAACGTGGCCGCCGCCGCGTAGGTTCAGGCGCAGACCACGGAGTGTTTTTAGCCGCCTGCTCGTCTTCCCTATTTTCCCGCCGGACCTCAAGGCTATTTAGGGTTCCGAGTGGTTGTTGTTTTAATTAAGGTTTCGAGGGGCACAGGACAGGTGTACCCACCCGTGCGCCTGCGTGGATGTACCTGTCCTGTGTCCCTAGGAAGGTTAATAATAATAATAATAATAATAATAATAATAATAATAATAATAATAATAATATAAAAATTAACCCGGGAGCCCCCCCTCACACAACCTCCCAGCGAAACCCCTCGAGGTGCGCCCGGGCTCGGCGCCTTCTGGAAAAGCGCGGGAAGTTTCGCCTCTCAAAGCAAAGCAAAGAAAAACGCACCTCTATGCCGCCCCATAGCGCTTAGTACACACTCTGGGCAGTCCACAAGGCAATGAGCATTATTGCCCCCAACATGCTGTGTCCTCATTTTACCGAGCTCGGAAGGCTGAAGTTAACCTTTGTGCGCTGGCCAGGACCGAACTCACAACCTTTGGGTCGCAAGTGCAGCAGTGTAACCGCGGCGCCACCGTGGTTCCGCTGCTCCCTTTTGCCCGGCTGAAACCGGGGCAGGCGGCAACGGGACGGCCACCCTGCCTCGCGCGCCGGCTGCTGCGGCCGCTTCCTTTCTGGCGGCGCCTTCCTTTGGGCACGTGTGGGGAGGTCGGCGTGGCTCGCGTAGCAGCCCAACCCAAGACCTTCTCTCCCGCTTCCACCCCTCGCCCGCCCTCGCCCTCCTCGTCTCACTCACACTCCCGCCTGCCCCCCCTCCCTCGCTCGGACGCGCCGCCGCTCTGTCACTTCAAGTCCAACCCCTGAGAGGGAGCCAATGGCAGAGGCGTGCCATAGTCCCCCGTCTTAAAGGTACAGAAAGGGGGGTGAGGTGGCGACTCCATCTCTCACGCCGGTCCCTCCTCGGTGGCTTCGCCTCTCGCCGCGCTTCCTCTCAGTGTGATTGGGCGGGCGGGCGCGTGTGGATGTGCTTCATGCTAAGGTCCCTCTCTTTCTCTCTCACTTTCTCTCGGTCTGCCCTGCTCTTTTTCTCTCTCAACACCTCCCCCCATCCATCCCTCCCCATCCCCTCCCTCCTCCCTTCCTTCCATCCTGTCGCTTCTTTCTTTCCCTTCTCCGTTCCTTTTTGGTCATTTCCCCGTCATTGCCTCCCGCTCTCCCGCTGCCCTTGCGCTGCCCTGTTTCTCCTCATTGTGAACTAGCCGCTTTTCTCTGCCAACTGGGAATGCTAAAACAGAACTGATGGACATTTCCGAACTTTGCATCTCTGACCCTCTCAGCTACCACAATCAGTAGGTGCACTTCTTTCTTTCTTTCTCTCTTTCTCTTTTTCTTTCTTTCTTGTTGTCTTTCTTGTTGCTGCCTCTCGGTCTTAAGGAAGTGACAGGATGGTGTGGGATCCAGGTGTGCCCCGTGGTCTTTTGATGAAGGATCATATAGCATTCTATCAAGTGAGAAGAAATCCCGTTAAACATTCCCCCTCTTTCTCTGCCTATGCGAAGAGCTGATGAACCGTATAGGGCTGTCCCGTCTCTTGGAAAGACTGTGCGCAAAAGCGTCCTTGCGTGTGTGTGCAGTTCTGTGCGGTGTACATCAAGGCGGAGAGAGGTTGCTACACTGAAAAGAAGAAAGGATACAAATGCCCTATTTACAGCGTGAACAGTGAAAGTTAGGAAAGAGAAAGGAGAGAGAGAGAGAGGGAACTTCCTAGTTTGGGCTTACAGTTGTACCTCACTTAAAGAGCATAATGGTACTTCTTTTGATTATTCTGTAACCTCTTTTTGTCTATTCTAGGTTGCAAAATAATTAAAATGGGAAGCCCACATCTTGCTTTAAGAACCAGTTTGGAGTGTTTAAAACTCAGGGAGGTGTATGCATGTCAAGATATATCATGTCCATTTACAATCAGGCATTTTACACTTTCCTGAAATTCCAAGACACACTGTCTGAAATTCCCTGACAGCCCTTCTGCACTTAGAGCAGCCCATAGTAGAAATGATGTGAGCTGTGCAAAGTGTATTAAGCTGATGACAGATCAGCATCTGCCACTCTGCTTTTATTTCTGTTGCTTCTTTCTGTATAATGTCTGGAAAAAATATACCTAGTTGCTGTTGTTTTTTGTTAAAGCAGTTTCTGTAAAGAAATGTTGGTGAGCTTTGTATGGAAAGTGGATGGCATTAATCTGTCCCTTGTGTCTGTTCTTCTAGTGTGATTTGTTCTAAGGTCTGCTTTTTGGACAAAACTGGACAAAAAGTCAAGTCTTTCGTGTGTCTGTATATTGGTGTGTATGAACGCTCTGAAAACATGTGGTCAATAGATCCCAAATGCTGGCTTCCATTGTTATCTTGGATGGTAGATATAGGACTGCACCTTAACAAGAGTTGAGAATAAATAAATAAAAACAGTTTAGTAGGGGGACCCCCTACTCTCCAATCCCTCCTCTTTTCTTCTTTGTCATTTTCCTTCCCTGTCTTTCTCCCTCTCTTCTGAGCAGCTTCATTCCTCTTTGTTCCTCTTTACCTTCCATGACAATAAAAGATGTTCAGGACACAATCTTAATTGGGTATTCTTCTCTGGAGTTCTTTGACATGTGCCAGCTCCCCTCATTCATAACAGGATTAAAAACATCATTTTCAATCTTGATTTACAGCTTTCATGAAAGGTTAAAATTGTATCATATATTTTTAAATATTTTATTTGAAAGTAGGAATTAAAACATGAAACATGTTTTTTTAAATAAAGTATTCATTGTTTTGTAGCCCCTGGCATGTGCTTTTGCTTCCTCCCCTACCCCACCCCTCAACTTTATGTGCGGGCTACTTGCTGAATGAGAGAGCTAGATACCAACCCATAAAATAACCAAAAAGTAACACTTGTCTTGTCTGTTTCATTTTAATAGTTCATATAAATTTTAGTGCTAGCAGCTTATTAGCAGTGTTGTGCATAAAAAAGTTTTTCGGGTGGTTTTTTTTTTTTTTTTTGCTTTTCAGTTAAGGAAACAAAAATGAGCCAAGAGGATGTAGGGATTGAAAGACTTGGTGCAGAGTGGATAGGCAGAGATGGAATAGACTTTCATTTTAAAGATGCAGTACTGTAATTAGTTACTTACAAGAAAGTAAACTCTGCTGAACTCAATGGGAATTTGTTTTTAATAGATATGCATTAAGGTGATGCTTCTACCACATAGCTCTTCCAGTGAAGAGTTTTACCTGAGATAGCACTTGTGGGGTTTTTTTTTTAAAAAGAAAGGTTAAGGGCTATTTTACTAAGTTCAGACTATTAGAAATCTTCAAAATGATTTTGAAATAGTCTTAATTAACCAGATAGTTCAAGAAAACATAAGTATAGAATTCTGACAAAATATTATGAGGGTCCCTTTTCTATGTGATTTTAAGATCTAGTTTAGAGCATTGGTTTAAGTTCAGACCAGCTCCAGTCATATGAATGATAATTTATCTGCTGTACACAGGTGTTTGTATGTACAGGAGTATCTTTAATATCTGTTTATATGCATGTATTGTTTGCCATGAGTTTCCACAGTGTATGCTGGCCATTTAAATAATACATACCCTCATTTTAATAATCCTTTTTGATTTTTCTCTAATAGTTATTAGTTTTATGAGCTAATTTTTGATAATTAGTTTATAACATTAGTTTATGACATCTAATAATAACAGTTTCTTCCTATTTTTCCTGTTTTAACTTATATACCATTTGACTTAATGTAAACACTATTCAAGGTGGTTCTCACTACTCAGGGCAGTTCCCTATACATTTTCTATTAGTTCCTTGTAGTTATTAAGATAGTCTGGGAAGGCTTAGATGTTCATAGCAGAGACTACAAGATCAAAACAGAAATGTTTGGTAAGAATAGCAGACTAAATAAATAAATCTCCAGCTCAAGACTTGCAAAATGCATCAGGTTAGTTAAAAATGTATTGACAATATTTGTCTGCAGTACCCTGACTATATAATACAGATCTGTATGTATGCATAAATGTGGGGTCCAAATGCATTTGCATATATCTCTGTATGCACAAATATAAACTCATATAATAGTTTTTGAAAGGAAATTCAGCACTTTGTTTCCTTTACCTTTAAAGTCCCAGCTCTAGATGAGAAATAATTTTCTTCTTTCTTTTTAGTGGTAGCTTCAAATATTTTTATGGATTTAGAAAACACTTTTTGTTATTCTGAATCAGTCATACATCTAGAAGAGTAGAATACATAATAGTTATTTGCAAATGTTGATGTCTAAAGAGAACTCTTCAGATGTACCTATTAATATCATTTCTGACTATAGAAGAAAGGGATAGAAATGTTGATCTTGTATATGTATGTGAAAATACTCAGTTGCTTTCCATGGGGTTTGTTTGTTTATGTCTTTGTGTGTAACACATGAAAACTCAGATTCAAAAGCTAGAGTGTTGTTCCATTCTGTATAAGATTAAGTAGGATAGTGTTTTGCTTGTTTTTAATTCTTCTTGTTTACATGGACCAAAGAAATGTGGATTGGTTATTGAACCATTGAGGTAGCATTTTACTTGATAAACACTGTCAGAAAGGTTGAATGAATGTGCTGGAGTTTCTGGAACTCCTGGAAATCTAGAATGTAAGGTGGTCTCTATTCTCTCTCCCCAAAACCAGTTTTATGAGTGGAAAAAAACTAAACAGAAAAACTGAATGAAGCTGTAATTGCTCTGGGCACTCTTAGGTACCCACAATAGGAGGCTTCTACTCCTTCTATGTGTTTTCATGGAGACAGAATAATCCAAATATCATGCAACAGACAGGACACACAGCTGGTTTTCTGAGCAGGTTTCCAATTCTGTAGCTTTACCAATAGTTTAGTGACTGTGGTGACTCAGTGGTTAAGATGCTAATTTGATGACTGGAAGGTTGGCAGGTGTGCAGTTTGAGACCGAAGCGCCACACGATGGAGTGAGTTCCTGTCTCTGTGTCAGCTCTTGCCAACCTAGCAGTATGAAAGCAAGAAATTGTAAGTAGATAAATAGGTACCACTTCGGTGGGAAGGTAAACAGTGTTCTGTTCACTTCGGTATGTAGTCATGCCTGCCACATGTCCATGGAAATGTTTGCAGAAGCAGACAGCACTGGCTCTTTGGCTGTAAACAGAGATGAGCACTGAACCCTAGAATTGGATACTTCTGGCTTTTGAGCAAGGGCGACCTTTACCTTTACCAATAGTCTGGCCAACCTTGGTTGTTAACTTTTCTTAAATATTTTCTTGCCTATCCTCCAATATCAATTATTGGGGTAAATTAGAAACATCGAGGGACAAGAGTGTTTTTATTCTATTGATTAGACATAATCAAAACATTGAATTTGAACTGATAGGAGAACAGTAGACTTTAGAATGCATCATAGAAAATTTCTATGACAGAAATTACGCAGCTGAAATGTTTAGTCCTGACAGGGAGTATAGTACCTAAAACCTTCTGCCCTTGGTTATCTGACCCCCACCCCCACACACAACCATCTATTTCCTTATCTTTTTAAAAAAATCACTCGTTCATCTTAGAAAAACCAGTACGTATCTATTTAGCACCTCCAATGAGAAATATACACCACAGTTCTAAATACACAAAAACATTTCTTTCCTGGATATAACAGAAATGGTAAAAAAGGAAAAACATATAGATTAATGGTGCAACGGTATCCATCTTTATCCAAAGTACTGTAAGTTCCATTTTGTTTAATGGTGTGTACTTTCTGGTAACTATGTTTTAAGATAGCAGTTTTAAGTGCTGATAGAACCAACATTCAATATTAAGGTAATAATCTATTGTAAGTATGTAAACATGTTTAGGACATGTTTACATAAGGATGAAAATGGCAGAAATAGAAACAAGCAAGTTATATTTATGCACTGTCCAGTCTGTTCTGTGTCTAACACTCGGGAATAGAGGGCATTACTCAGGGCAACTGTAATATGAGTCTATTGGTAATGTGAATATTGCCTCAACTTGTTTTAAAGAGGTTGGAATCCTAAACTCACATACAAAGGCATAAACTCCATTGATTTTAGTGAGAGATACATCTCAGTAAACATGCATAAATTATACTGCTACAAACAAGGGAATTAAAACAAATTATACAGAAATTTACATACACAAAATTCTTCTGAAATTTGCAGTGTTTATGCTGTGTCCATTGCACCACAGAGGGCATCTTAAAAACAGAGAAATACTGTAAATACTTAAGAAGTTGTTATGATAGTTTAAGAATATAGCAACACAGCAAATGCAACCAGCAGGGGAAAAATACATACTCTTTCAGCTTCTTAGAATTAAGAACTGGACTTCTCTGTAAGATAAAAAGTATTTTTTTCCATTCAAGTGGATATGTTAAAATTCTGGCTGGTGGTTTTGAAATTTGTAAATAGTGCCCTAGGTTTGGAGAATTGTCCTCAATTATTTTGGAGGCGTTCTTAGATGTTACTTTTCTCTACCATCTCTCTACCGGTTTGACCTCTTGACTTTAAAGCTCTTTTTGGACTCTTTTTCACACTCTTGGGTTGGCTGCTAAGTGGTCCTTCCAGGTGAAGTGCCCTTTTATTTTGTCTGTCAAGAAGCACTTGAGGGCTGTTCTGTTGGGCAAGAATATTTGTTAAGGAAAACATGCCTTTGTGAAAGGGACTCCAATGCAGAAGAATATCATTGCCGAGTTTGTAATTGCAAATGTAATTAGCAAACATGCTCAGGGGTATTAAGGACCTGAAACTTTCACTGCACATGACTTGACCCTGTGATAGCCAAACAGGAATATAGCACATGCCATTTAACTCATACCAGTTCCGGATTTTGGTCTTTATCATTTTGCAAATCACATATTTCTGTTGCATAGTGATGAATTTGCTCTTTTTAAAATTTCCCCTTGCTTTGGGGTCTTCAGAAGAGAACACTAATACAGCCAGATCTTCTCCTTCATGAAAGAAGAATATGTGAAGGTTATTGAGCTGTCTGGTATACACAAATATCTCCAATGGTATTACCATCCTGCTGTGTTTTGTAGAGACAAGTTGCAGAAACCAGGTGCCAGACCACTGACATACAAGAGATGCCAGCCTTGTGGCTGTATTTATATCTTGTTAGTTTTGTTTTGTTTTTATAACGCCCCTGCTTTAATTTGATTTGGGGGTCACCCCCTCTATATTCCCATGCCTTGTGCTAATTTTATCAGCCTGCATGGAATATACTTGAATGAGAAGTGTCTTGCAAACAATAGACACAGGATCCATTCAGGAAGTCACAAACTTTGAGCGTTCATTGATCCGGAGTTCTTTTTTCCCTTTCTCATGCAAATGTCATCATGTTAGAGAATCTTTTCTGTCCCATTTATGTGCAAAATTTAAGTTGCAGTAACATGCCATGACAAAACTGTTTTTGTTTTGTTTTTTAGTGTGAAAGGGAATGGATTGAGAATAGAAAGAGACGGCGTGTCTTGCCCGATTCTGCACTATCGGTGAGGTGTTGATTCCTAGGGTATATCCATCATTGTTTCATCTTGTTTATGGGGGAGGAAAGGGAAATATTATAGGCAGGTTGATGAAATTTGGGCAGAATCCTGTATTCCATGTTCTCCTTTTGTTCAGACAGAATTATTTTCTTATGCCTGCTTATACATCAGATAATAGTTTAGTAGCCTTCAACTGGAAACATCTTCTACAGTAACAAATGAGAGAATCTTTTACCTGTCCATTGAGTTGATTGCATTAGTCTAGCTAAGTTATTTTAGCTTAGGTCACCCTGTCTATATATGATACATACTGCACATTCCCCAAGTATGCGGACACTTTCAAGGAAATTAATTTTGTTTCTTTATTTGATTCAAATCGAGATGTTACTCCAACTTAACTCCCCTCTTTGCATTTGTAAGCAAGAAATGGAACTGCTTTTAAAAGTAGTCCCTGTGAAGAAAGTGTCTAGTTAGGATACTAAGGAATTGTAAGAACAATTTCAAGGCTAGGACAAGCTGTTTGCAGCTTTAATGCAAAAAAGCAAAGAATAGTACAGTATTATTATTTTTTGCTATTCTTTATTGATGAAATAGGGTTTAAAAGTTTTCTGTTAAAATGACTAAGTGCATGCAACCTTTTCTATAGTACAGTATGTACATCAATCTGTGTTAGTTAGATGCATGTCTAAAGCTATGTTCACATTTACAAGTTTTATTGTTTTTCTGATGTAAACGAATACTGATTATTGACAACTTTATAACAGAAAATAAAATGAAAATGATGTAATTATTTGCAACAACTATCACTTCCATGTTATTGTCCCAAATCTATACACATGGCTGCTAAATACTTAGGTATTAATTTCAGAAAGCAGTCATATTGTAAGAAAATCCTTCACATTTTTCTATATTAATTTTTAGCAGGTCTTTTTCTAAAGGGATTTTGCGGGTTTCTACCTCACTTTTTAAAATCTAAAAATACACAGTTCACAAAAACAGTTGTAGCATCTATGGTTATGATTTCTGTATCCATGTTATATGTTTGATTTGTGGAAACGTGTTTTTAGTAACAACTGCTGATGGCCATAAATAGTTCAGTTGCAGCTTAATTCAGAATTTTGGTTATAAGCTTTCTTGACATACTTTACTTTCTTTCTGAGCACATCTGAGCTGTCTCCATCTCTCTCTTTTTCCGGTTTCATTCAGCATCTCAAATATTTGTATTTTTTTTACTGTTTGTTTGTTTTGTATTTGGGGCAGGGATGGTAGCGAAACTGAGGCATTTGGTTTGCAGTGGCATGATATATAGCTGTGAAATTTGAAACATTAATGCCTCCTGCCTGTCACACTTTAGTAGGCAGTTTGACATGTAAGTCTCTTGTGTCAAAAAGGAACATCTGAAGGGAAGAGGGAGCTCTTTGTGCAACTAACTTGTTTATTAATGTGGCAACAATTGAGTCGATGCAGTGCGCAGTGCAGTCTAACCTGGAACCAGAGGCAGGCAGAGCTAGAATAGTTGCTGTCAAAGAGTGACTCCCAGGCAGAACCGTAACCCCAAAATAGGCTTCCTCGGTGGAAGTCCTAATGCCCTTTAGAAAGATTTGCCTAGTGCTTTCTGCACTAACAAGTTATAGAAACACTTCCCTTTGAAAATGAGAGCAATTGTTCTTGGGTATATAAAAGATAGTGGCTAATTTAGGTTTAGAATACATACATAGTTACATTGATTTTAATACTTATAGAAGTGTCACATGAATCTATTTTCATTGCACATTCACACATTTATGTAACATATATATGTTATGTGAAAACATTTGTAATCAGTGAGTTTCTGTGCTGTGTCTATGTGCAAATATATATGGTATATCAGAATCAATATAAACACAAACCATCATGATCTGCACCCCAATATAAGATTATGCATATACAGTGTCTTTCCTGTACATTTATTGTGAGTATTCTGTACATCTGTATCTGTGTTCTACATGTAAATGTATATTGAACCTCCTCAATCTGTATGAAAATAATAAACAGGTCTTATTTCCCTTAAAAGGTACTGTAATTCCAAATCAATGCCTTAAGAACACAAAAAATCTTTGTGTAAGCAGCAACAGAAATGCTAGGTGGTATAATATGTAAATTAATATAAAGCTTATTGGTAAATATAGCTTAATATGAGAGCTTTTAAAAATCTGTTTAAAATTTAGGTACAAATTATGCTTGTTGCACTAATTTGTTTTATATTGCCAAGAACGATGCAGAATGATTGAAGATTATAAATCAAGGCATATTCCTTTAAACCCTGTACAAATTCAGAGAAGGAATTCAGGAGATTTTTCAGGGAAGGAGACTGTACATCCCGCTCTGAAATCTTATCAAAATGATTGGTTTTATTTCATGAAAACCAATGTAAGTTTCAAGTACAATAACAATAGTTTTTGCTCTGTTTTAATATTATGTATCTCTGAGTAATAATGTGGAAAGAGTGATCAAACTGTATTTGTAACTTTCTCCTCAGGACTCCTCATCCTAGCCAAGTATTTTTCCTTTTTGGCAGAAACTGTATAGTTACTACCATAATAACATATTGTTTTTTGGAATATACGTGATCCATATGCAGTTATTGAGGACTGCATATTAGGACAAGATTTCAAGAATGTATATGCCAGCTGCCCAAACACTATTGTACTGTATGTTTGTAATTAATTCCTATTTTCTTTTCTTTCCAATTTTCTCTGAGAAATGCAGTGGAAGGTTAACTCCAAATTCTTCAATAGGTGACTGCAATTAGTTAAATCAGGCTCTGGCTGTTTTTCACTCTGTGCATATAAAGCTTCTTTGCCTCAGTATGTGCAGAATGCTATGGGTTCTATTCCTACTTTGGCCCAAGAGTTAAAAATTAATTCATGACTAATACAAACCAATCAGTCTTGTTGAGTTAAAGAGGGATTAGAAGAAAGGGTTTTGTCCAGAAGCATTTATATATCTCGCTCCTAATGTTGTTGGGTCTGTTAGATAGTGTACTGGGCCTTGCTATTTTATCTGATAACAGTGCTTTATTTGCAAAATACAACTGTTTTCCTGATGACTAATGAGCCTCTCTTTGGCTAGATTAGCTGGGGTCACACAGCTAACATCTCATACAAGCTCAGAGCCCCTTTGGAGATAATTTACTTCATCTGAAAGCATTTTGAAGGTAAAGCAATTGTAGTAACCCATATTAGTACAAGAGTAGTTCTCACTACTGTTGTTTATTGGTCCGACAGAGCTCTTTAAAGAGAATTAGATTATGAATTGCCATTGAAATTCATTTGGGGGTTTGAATAGTCATGCACCCGCAATCTGTTGAGATCCATACATGACTACACAAATTTATTCACAGTAGCTCCCACCCAGGAGAGGTTATGGTTCAGTACATCAATATTAAAACCACAAATACTGGAAAAGCTTTAGTAGCACTAGTCAGACAATCTTAGCCTTTAGAATGCTCTTTTAATTTTCTTCTGAGGAAAATATTTTATATATAACAGAGAAGCCCTAATTCCAGTGCCCTTCCCCAGTTCAGGTATCAGGAGAAGATTCTGTACGTAATTTGGCCAGTTTCCATCTTTTGCTCTCCTGATTTTACTAATACTGTATATCGTCAGTACCTTGTTGTTTTTGAAGAAGGTATACCCAGTGCAGAGAACTTTGGTGACTGGGTGGTTGAAAAATGTAGCACATAAATTATCATTATATGTTGTTTAGAAACAGAAGCGTAGTGTGCCTTGGCGGGGCCCCGTATAAAAATTTGTTTGAGGGCCCTTAGGAAGGGTAAAGATTTCTCACAAAAGAAAAAAAATGCATAAAATTAAAAGAAATATTTATTCATCATAATTATCTATCTGTCACTTTTTCCAAAATTTGGGAAGTTTTTATTAATTTTTGCTTACGCACGTTGGGGGCCTCCGTGGCCCGGGGCCCCCGTATAATTGATACGGCAGATACAGCGGTAGCTATGCCCCTGTTTACAAACTGTGACTGGTCTTATCCTGTTCACTTACCGACACTCGGTTTTATGGTTTTACAAGGTGAACAAGTGATGACATTTTCTGTAAGTGTCCCCTCTGTTTCTCATCTCAGTTCATGGTTACATATATTTACACATGTCCATCCATGTGCCCACTAAACCATTTCCTGAATTTGGTGCCTTGCTGAGTCTAGGCGTCAAATCATTACCCAAAGCATGTGTCTTGATGGTTCTGCAAAGAGGTGTTGTAAAAATGTATTTGCTAGATTAGATCAAAACCCAATATAATCCAGATTGACTGTCCAGGTGCCTCTGAGTAATCAGAAGGAAGGCCAGGGGTGTAGCAAAACACATCTGTTCTAGTTTCCCACTATTTGGCATCACAGTCATTACTACCTACAGCACCGGAGGTGATGATGTAGCCCTATTATGAAAGTTAAAGTCCGTTCCTGAGACACTGGATGAACCCTTTGAAATTAATTTGTGTATTCGGATTTTTTTTATCGTTTTGACATTGGGTGAAGTCTATGCTTAGGAAGGTTTTGATATGAAAGGCATCCATACTGACTGTTTCAGGGCCACTAATATTGTATCAGAGGGGGAAATAGTACTGCATTGCCTTATACAGGTGACTGAATCTGATATGGATTTTTTTTATTTTTGTTTAACATTGCAATTTTGTTACAAATAAATTAGTAGGCTAATTCTTTATCTTTTAAATTCAGTGACTGAATAAATCTCCAAATGAACAAAACTGTTCTTCTGAATGAATAAGACAGAATGAATAAGACAGTTACTTCTGAAGAAATTTTTTGGTGTGTTTAGATCAGTGGTGACCAAACTTTTAGGGCTGTGGGCTGGTCATGTGGTTCAGAGGGCTGGTCACTATGGCCTGGAGGCCAGATCCGGTCCCCAACACCAATTCATCCATCCTGCAACTCCCTGTCGTTCCCGGAAGTGGAAGTAAAATACGCATATGGGTGCATTTTACTTCCACTTTCGGGAGCAATGAGGGTGTCATGGGCCAGATGAATTGGCATTGGGACCAGATCCTGCCCCTGGGCCGTATTTTGGGCACCCCAGTTTAGATGTACATGCATGTGTAACAGTATGCCTTAGTTTGGAAGAGCTAACCTAACATCGTCATTCTTTCTTTCCTCCAGAAAAAGGAAGACATTTCATCTATTATGGAACTGTACACCTCCCACTTTCTTATAATGTGGTCCAGAATCCTATTGGGGATTTACATAATTGCCAAAATCATGGCAAAAATCATGGCACTAATCAACAAACTGTATGACTGGCATATGACTAGGAATGTGAACAATAGTTTTGCCATTTAGTGGGGTGTTTACTGCTGCAATTTAGGCAGTTACAGTTATAGTAACATGAAACCCCAGTAGGATTCTAAAGTACTTGTGTTCACAAGTATTAACCATATAAAATAAAAATATCCTGATATATTTGGAGGCAGCCCTATAATCAAGTAATATAACATTTATTTATTAATCTGGTTAGTTGACTAAAGCCTGCAGACTAATTATAATATATTTAATTTGTTTTAGTTAGTTTAATCTGTTTTAGTTAGTTTTAAATTTCTGATTTTAATAATTTTTAAATTGGTTTTAACAGTTATTGATTTTTTTGTTGTGAAATTGCCCTGGGTCACTTCGGTGAGGAGGGTGATAAATAAGTTTGATTAATAATAAATAAATACATAAATAAATATTTATGACCAAGTATGTCTGACTTGCAACTGTGTCTTAGTACAAGAAACAAGAATACAGTATGATCTAATTGATTTCTTACCTGTTTGTTCAAGCATCATCTGCCTCACCTTTCTCTGAGTTTTGCCATGTGTTGTGTTTGAAACTACAGTACAGTATATGCAATTGGCTTTTTAATGGTCTAGAAAACACTATGCTCACTGATGTGTGTGGTTTTTTTTTTTTAAATGACTTTGTGTTTCCTATTACTTTGCATGGACTAATCATGCAAATCATGTGTCGTAAATTTCATCTAACTTATAACGTAGTTTTTTCAAGGTATGTGGGATATTTAAGGAATGAGTTGACCAGTAGCACCTAATAGTGAGTTGCCTTGACTGACAAAAGATTAAAACTTAGGTCTCCTCAGCCATAGAAAGACAGTCTGTTCCCTATACCCAACAGGCTCTCTGGCTCACATTGAAAGAACAGGTTTATTGTTTAGTAGTAGGGAATCAACATTTAAGAATGATTGGGGCAAATTGGAGGAAACCCCATTTTATCTTTACTTGCTAAGTCAAAAGTCACCTGTCATCATGACATGGCATTTTACAGATGGAAAGGGAAAGTAGAATGAATATCCCGGGGAAAGTAAATGTAAGCTAAACTTTGCAAGAAAAAGCTGCTTCTACAATAGTTGCTTTTAAGACTTTGGCTATTCTCACAAGTAACAATAAGTTCAGAGCACCTTTTAATATTTTGCTTTATGTGTGAAATATGAGATGGAAATTGTACACAGGTCTATGGCCTAAAATCTCTCGGATGGAAACCCTACTAAATGTAGTAGGGATTTTTTCTGAGTACACATGACATAAGACTATTTATTTATTTGAGTAAGATCCCATTTTTCTCCTAAATGGAATTTAGAACAGTTCAAAACAAGATTGAAATCAAGTATAGATTAAGGATAGGCAAAGAGGCATAATATTCTTGAAGCGCAAAGATGCTGATTGAAAAATACAGCTCACAGTCACTACAGCCTTCCTGGATTTTCTGCTGTCACTTGCTCTGTTTAATTTTTGCAATTCATCTCACTTGTTAATGTGGTTTAAGAAATGGGGATTGCTCCATTAAGAATAAAATGTGTGATCCTGAAAAAGCAAACAGATTTAAGTCTTTGCAAAACATAAGAGTTCCAAGGAGCCATAATGGAAAACTTGGCAATGCCTCATTAGATGGAGGTATTCAACTATTTGTTTAGCGTAAAACAAACTTGGTGTTTTACAGAGAAGGTGTGACAAAGCCCCCTTTTTGAGATAGGCAGACTACCTCAGCTTAACATTTTTTACAGGTCTTCTCCAACAGTTTTTGACTTTTTTGGGGAGTGGTGGAGAAGGAAAGGTGGTTGTGTACAATGTGCTGAACTGGCCATAGAATATGAATGCAGAAGAGCATGACAGCCCTCTATAGGACCCAATTAATATCTGGAGGCATAGGATGTTTGGATGTTTGTTTTTCTGTTTTTGAGCCAAGCAAGATGGCATGGCTGCTGCAAAATTCTACTGGCGGGTCAATCATTGTGACTCTTTTTACAAACGTAATCCTCAGAGGTAATGAAATTAAACTCTGGTTAGAAAGGTAAATTCTTTTGCCATACTCTTGTGATTGTTTAATCCCTTTCTGAGGGCAGAATTTTAATGTCTGAGATGAGCCTAGAGATTAGATTTACTAACTTGCTTCTTTTTGCCCTCTCTGGATTCTTCCCTGCAGACGTATTTGCTAATCGGTGCCTTTTTTAATAGCATGAATGCTGAACAACATCACAAACTATATTGAGTCTTTATTAGTTGTTGCTCAGGTCCTGTTTAGTTTGCTGTACAGAATAAAAAGAATGTATCACAATCTGTTTAAATTCATTTTAACACTAACAGTGACTGGATAATTTTTCACCATTTCCCATCCAGACAGAATTTATCTCTGAGGTCACATAATCCTATTCTGTAAAAGTTGCCTTCTTCCAATGTTCTATCCGGCATTCCTCCTGTTATAGTTTGCTCCATAATTTTATAATGATTCTAAAGAATTCTCTCTGCCTTTCTTAACTTTTAATTCATAAGCAGTAATTGAGGCCAATCCTAATCTTGCTTTATGGGCAAGATAAACTATTTGACAACATTTGATACTTTCAACAATTTAGTTTGTAACAAGATGCTACATTCACTTTAGAAAAAGAAAATTTCTCTGCTGCATGATCATGTCTTTCTAGTAGGCACCTTGCAGAAATATGTTTACCCAGAATTAAATTCTCCATTCATTTGTAATGCGTATTCCTAAATAAATATAGTAGGATTTATTTATTTATTATGTATTTATATATATGAGTCATAATTAGCATCAATGCAAATTTGAATGCTCAGTTTTTCCATTTTATAATTTATTGATTTCATTTTTATTTTTTAAAAATTCTTTGCATATAGTCTGGAACAGAAAGGAATTTTGTTATTCAGCATGAATTCCTGATATCTCAACCTCACTGTATCCCTATATACTATTCATTTTGTTTTAATTTGTTCTTTCTCTCTTCTTATGTTTAATTTTGGTCTTTTATTTTAAGGAAAAATTCCTAGCCATTTAATGAAACATTGAATTTTACCTATAATAGAAAATTATTCTCACCAATCAATATATTTTGAGTCAAAAATAATAGGCATGACCTAGCCAAAGTTAATCCTTTTTAATTCTCATTGAAATTGGAGATTTAGGCGGCAATTCTATGTGTATTTACTTAATTAAGCCCTTCTTTGTTCAGTGGGGCTCAGTAGGTAAGTGTTTATGGGACTACTAGAACTATAGATATAAACCTGACATTAAAAGCTGACTGAGAGAGTATGACCTGGCCGCTGGCTTGAAAAGGTTGGGAACCCCTGGTTTAGAGCAGGGGTTCACAACGTGGGGGCCATGCCCCACAGGGGGTCCTCAATTCCCAGAAGCCTAAGTCAATACATTGGCTGATCAGTGCTTTAGGGGATTTACATAGGCTTCTGGGGATTGAAGTCCAAAAACCAAAGGTTAGGAAACACTGCTTTAGAAGAAGTGTCACAGGGCCTCTGAAGTCATGGCAGCCCCTCTTCTACTGTACTTCAGAACTGCAGCCTGAATCTTTCTCATAAAATAGGTGAAAATTGAAGGTGTTTGACTTCATTCCAGTTATTTCTTTCTATATGTCAATCTCTGTGCAGACTCTGCTTTTAAACATTTATGCCCAATGTATTTGTTCTTGTGGTGATTATAAGGGAATGACAGGATATTGGGTTGCACAATGAGGTTCCTGTCTTCAGCAGAACATACATATGGACCCTTTTATTTCTAACCCTTAACATAAATGGTACTGATGCTTTTAAGGTTCACCAACATAGCAATAACATAGACTAGAGGAGGGGTTCCCAACTTACAGCCCTGGCCCATGCCACCATTTTATGTTGCCTGCTGCTGCTACTGCCACACCTGGAATTGGAAGTGGGCACATTGATGTCAGCTGTTAAATGTACTCATGCATGCATAAACGTGCCTGTGGCTGTCATAAACGCAGAAGTGGGCACATATATGACAGCCATAAATGCGCCCACTTCCGCTTCCGGGATGCTCAGCTGTCCAGGGGACATGGTCAGGCCCTGTGGTGTAAAATGGTTGGCAACCCCTGGACTAGAGGCTTGGTCTTCCGGAAGTGAAAGTTGAAATTCACAGGAAGCCCACCAAATTCTGTGCCAAGAAGCTGCTATTTGTTTAACTTTATCTCTCAGTATTGTGACCCAGTTATGATATTGACTATGATCAGTCTCATGTTGACAGATTTATTCTGTGCATAAATTGTCTGACTTCTCATTCAACTCCATTGGATAGGTTTTGAATTTCCTACTTTTTTGCATTAGGAAATCAATGGCTACCAAAAAGACACTTCTTAAATCTTCATGACAAAGAGGTACACGTCTACTGTTGTACAAGCAAACTTCTACTCAGAGTGGATTTTGTGTGTGTGGCAATTTCTTATTCCTCACAGCTTGTCACATAAAAAGTGGCACTCAATATTTCCCCCATTCTTTCTGATCAGATATCGGGGTGGAGAGGCCCAGGCAACTGACAAAAGTGGGGAAAGGGCGATTTTGCTCCATTGGCTATTGTTTTTCCCCTAGTAGGTAGATCCAGCTGGATTTCACACAGACTTATTATTACTTTTCAGAGTGGTAGTGGTGTTATTCTGTGCAAGCATATCATTCTTTTGAATAGTAGCCATGTTAGTCTATGGTTCAGGCATATCAGAAAACAAATTTAAAAAACATTGTAGCACTTTAAAGACTAACTGCTATATTTTTATTGTTAGCTTTCATGGATCAAGTCCACTTGTCTGAAGAAGTGGACTTGATCCACGAAAGCTAACAAGAAAAATATAGCAGTTAGTTTTTAAAGTGCTACAGTGTTTTTAATATGGTTTTTGATAAACATATCATTGTCATCGGCTGCAACTTGATCCGTTTTTCCTGCCCCAGGGCACCAGAAGGTCTGGTCTTGGAGACTGGCTAGCTGGCTCTGGACCGTCATCTCCCTCCAAGGCAAGCAGGAAAATTGCCACTGGCATGAATTTGCTTAAGGTGGATCCCAGCTTGCCAAGAAGTGACTCACACACTATGATCTTGGAGCCATCTCCTGCAACACGTATGAAATGAGACATGCAGGATTTAACACCGGAACTGCGATGGACTGCTGCAACCTTGAGAATATTATCAAGGTGTGCTTTCATAGCCAGTCTATCTGGCATGGCCTCTTCCGCCTCCATCGCAGTTGGTAATCAGAAAATGGTTCCTCCTCTGCTCATTTTGCCATTGGGCCCAATATGATGGTTTCCAGTGGCATTTCCTCCTCTGAGGGGACCCTCGCCCCACCCAAAGGGGCTCATCCGTCTGTAGCCATTGGCCCCTTTAGGGAGTCAGGTTATTTACTGCCACCCAACACTCGGCATTCAGTTGCTGGCTGTACCTACTCCATTACCATTGCAGGATGTCCAGCCAGACACTAGCAAGCATATCAAATGAGAAGCAAAACAAAACAAAAACAGAAAAATATAAAGAAGACAGTAATGTTGTGGCATCTTAAAGACTAACTGCTATATTTTAACATGAGCTTTCACTTAAACAAGCAGATTGAAAGATGGAGCTGTCCCTAATGTAGAATTATCTGGCTTATGGATATGGAAAAGGAAAAGATTGAGGTACAGTAGTCAGTTGATACTTTAAAATTATATAAAAAGGATAGGTGTGTATAGAGGGGGAGAGGGAGTGTCATTTGAGCACCATTTTAGGGAGGGGTACTGGAGGAAATTAAAAGATTGATTCACAATGCTTTTTATCATACATAGGAAAAATCCATTCTAAGTTGTGTGATTCAGATAAAAGGCTCTCTTTCATTAGAATAATATTTGTCCAAAATCCATAAAGTAGAATGGGTGTGTTTTTGCACACTAGTACAGCAAGGTCCAGGTGATAAGAATGGGCTGTAGCATTGTTGTGTATCCTCAATGGGATTTCCCTGTCTCTTAGTTCTTGACTTCTAATCTCCAAATCTGTTACCAGATTCCCTACTGTAAAATGATTTAGAAAGGCTCCTTCAGTTCATTAGGGTTTTCTGCTCTCATTTGGAAATTAAAAGCAGAAAAGGAACAATAAAGGCCACCTGTGTAATCTTTGTTACCTCAAGAGATATGATGTTGTGCTTTATATTCATACTTGGGTTGGGTAACAATTTCATTTCTGTTTGTGTTTGATGAGAATATATTAAAACTAACAAACCCTTTCTGCTTGTAATAGGAGGAGATCAAGATTTAGAACAAAATATAAACACATACCCAAACTCCCCCTGCCTCAAATATACAGTACTTCAATATGGGAGAAATGGAAATAAATACTGTAGATTTGTTTATTCAGATCTAGGACATTCATTTCTTAATTCTTAAAATTCTGAGATTGAATTTTTGTACATTAAATAGCTTTAGTGCTAAATTCGGTTGGCTAACTCCCCCCCCCCCCCAGTGGTGGGATGTCAAAATTTTAACTACCCCACCGTGATGTCATCACAGTGTGGGCGGAGCTAACACATGATGTCATGATGTCATGGGCAGAGCCAATGTCATGATGTTGTGGGTGGGGACAAAGGAAAAAAAATAATTTAAAAATAAAATAAAAATAAGCACACACACACCTCAACCCACCCACCCACCCACAACACAAACCCGTAAATAAAATAAATAAATAAATTAAAATACACCCACCCAAGTACCCACCCCAAACACAAATCAACCAGAGCTTTTAAACCAGAGTTTAAAGCTTATTCTGGCTAATCTTTCTCACACTAGGACAGATGGAAGGAACTACATAACAAACTCACCACAAGATGGCTTCATTTGGCACTTTTTGACTTTTCAACAGTTAAAGAAGTTAGGTACTAAGTCTTTGCCTAACCAGTTCTCTAGGATAATATGCCTTAATGTAAATGTAAAACAGCTGTACCTCCTTAAGGGTTCTCCAATTGGAACAGCAATTGGAACAGCACAGGTGTAGCTTATTGATGAGGTAACTCCAAGACTATGCTTAAAAACCTCAAGCCAGGCCGCCAGGCCTTTTTAGGAACTGTGGTAGTACATCAATATAGGTAAGGGTATTAAATGCACATTAAATTACACCACATTCAAAGGTGAGTCACTTACCCTGGGGAGCAGGCTATAGGGAGCTTCAGGCTAGCAGCTTCTCTTCCTTCTCCCTGCTTGGGAGGACAGCAAAGAAGCTGTGAACATGTGCCAAGCACTGTAGGCATGCATGCACACCATGTGCTTGGCGCGCATGTGCAGTGGAGGAACCACTGAAAAGGTAAGCCCCGAAGGTGGTTCTCCCCAAAAGCGGCTACCGGTTCTCCGGGACACTGGGGAAAGTTACTACCGGTTCTGGCGAACTGGTGAGAACCTGTTACATCCCATCACTGCCCCCCCCCCGCCCGTGGCAGGCTTCTAAACTTCGACACCTATGAGACAGGCAGGTAAAACATGGACATCTTTAGCTTGAAGCAGCTATGTCCACTGAATGTGGCTGATGCAGATGAGGGGGAATTTTATTTTAGTTCAGTAAGAATTTACCAAAATCCATGAATTTCTTTCCTATATGGGAAGCAAAGAAAAACTTTGATAGATTCCTATTCCCCTATTTCCACTGACATTTTGTCCCTTACTTCCTTGCATCTTTAAGATGATAGTAAATAGAGTCCATAACATGGACACCCTAACCCCAAACTTCACTAAACATAGAGAGGGATGTGAGAGGAGTCAGCAGAAGGCACTCTCCAGAGGAAAATTTATGCCCCCCCATCACTCATTGAATTTTCCCCAAACCACCTTTTAGTGGTCTAAGACTTTTGCACAGTAATGTATATTATGGGCATACTAATCTAAGATTTAAGGATGCATTCAAGTCCTTTTGTTCACTTGTTAGGACAAGAGTAAGGTATGGGGAATGATAACATTAAGAACTGGTGTGTGTGTGAATTTCCATCCCATGGGTGCTGTGAGACATTGAGTTCATTCTGGACTGAGCCACGGGATTATAAACTGCCTATAAACTTCTCAAGGTCCTCCAAGTCTGGAGTCAGGCTTGATTATTGTAAACCTATTTGAAAATAACTAGAGAATTATCCAAAAGAAAATGAAAGAAAATAGATGCACCTTTTTTTTTTGCTGTTTTCTGAACGTTTATGGCAAGATTAGTTAAACAGATGGCTTGAGTAATCTCTTTTTAGTAGAAAAATATCTGGGAGTAAAGAGTATTTCAAAGGAAACCCTTCCAGATCTTCCTTGGAGATAGTAAGGACATGCAGGAAAAAGTGGATTCAAGGCTTTAAATTTCCATCTATAATGAGATGGCTAGATGGTATTGTAGAGACAATGGACACAGAACTGAGCGAGTTGAGGAGAATGGTGGAGGGCAGAAGTGCCTGGCGGACAGTGGTCCACGGGGTCTCAAAGGGTCGGAATCAACTGTGCGACTGAACAACAACAACAAAAACAAAAGTAGAATTGCTCATGTCTCCACCTGCTCTTTCTTTCCAGCCCCTCAATTCACCTCTGGGCAACCACAAAAGGTTAGGCAGAGAAGATACAGGTACATGGCATCCTTCACTGCTAGCCACAGCCGAGGAGCAACTGGTTGCTGACTCTTTAGGCTGGTGATAGGAAGCCCAAGATAATCACTTTTGCAAAACACTGCCAGGTGCATTTATTGACTCAGATCACCAGCTGCTTCTTTCTGAGTTCAGATTTCATGCTTCCGGTGCATGAAACGATTCTCTGAGCCCTTTGGGAGTAATTTGGAGTGTGTTGGAGGATGCTCCAGAGTAGTAACTAGGGAGTAGTTTGCATTGGTAAAATGCACAGAGGACAAAAATGGCAAATGAGGTATGGGAAGAGATGAAGTGTGAACTCGCTGAATTTGCAAAAACTGTTATTGTTGGGATTTTTTAAACACACACACACACACACACACACACACACACACACACACACACACACACACACCTTAAATAAGTAAGGGACTGATAAAGAATTACACATTAGGCACTGAATGAGAGTTGGAAGCTAAGAAAATTCATAGCAGAGGGCAGGACTCAGGAGAGATTGTTATGGTAGTAGATGACATGAAACAGGGATAACTAAGATTTCAGATGACAGGAATACAGTTAAAATGACTTTGATAGAATGGGAAGCTATGTTGGAATTAATAAAATAGATTTCAGCAGAGATAAATGCAGAATTTTACATTAGACCAAAGCAAAAATAAAAACAGGCTAGCATGCAATTGAAAGATGGAAGGTGCCAGTCCTGGCAGTAATTCAAGCAGTTGATTAATTAGTCAGACACTGAAGCAATCAGTACATCAGTGTTACAATACAAATTTTTAATCGCTCATCAGTGAATCATAGTGTGATACAAGTGAAAAATAGTAGCTCCCCCAGTGGCTTAGTGGTTAAGATGCTGGAGACTGGATGATGATGATGATGATGATGATGATGATGATGATGATGATAGTAGTAGTCGTTGTTGTGAAAAAATATTTCAGTTTCAGCCTACATCAAAGGAATTATAGTTACTAAGTCAGAACGAATAGTGGTTCCTCTTTTTTTCTGCGCTTATGCATACATGCTTTGTAATGTGAATCTGCATTTACACATATATGAGCAGGTTCAGAGAGTCAGGATTAAAAAATTTTTAACCTCATACAACAACACAGCAGCGGTCATGGTTTTGCACAATTTGTCTTATGTTGATATTGACAGAAAATACCTTATCATTTGGCAAGTATGGGTGGGTGGGTGGGTGGGGGGAGAATGAGACAAGTGAGAATTTATACTGGTGTAGAGATTCCCTTCACCACCACCGCCGCCTTTCTACATGTTTATGGTTTCTCTACTAATAAATGTGGAAGGAACTCTGACGCAACAGAGTTTTCTGATAGTTGAAGAAAGGATGGTAGTTATGATTATTTTCTCTTTTCCTTAACACCCCCACTCCCACCCCCATGCCTCTTTACAGAGGAGATGTTTGATGATATAAGGGACTGCATGGAAAGAAGAAATCAGTGTAAAAGTTTCCCCTTCTGCTTGTGGGAGAGTCCAAGGAATTCATTTCACGGAAGAGACACTCCTCTTGATGGAGAATTATTAAGAATGCAAACATATGATTCCTTTGTATGAAACTTCAGTGAAAGCTATACTGAAGTTTCAAAGAGGAAATATGAATATTGACTTCAAATCTGAAACATTTTGTCTAGTGGTACCAATTTTTGTGTAATGCCACCAAAGTGACAACAGAAGGAGATGCTGAGAGACACAGGCTACCTGCCATGTTCATTTTGATTTGATATTTGTGCAGCAAAAATAGACTAGCTCTTTAATGACTAATATGGCTAGCATTTGAACAAGACACCGGGAAATAGCATTTTCACAGAATTGAAAGAAAAGGCTCCAGAAGCCTTTGCACATAAGAAATTGTCGGGAAGGAAGGGTAACAGGCATTGGTTGAATGATTGATGGAGGCAGAAAATTACTCCTGTCATCAGAAGGAGAATATGAATGTCAATGTGTGCGCTCCTTATTTAAGGAATGTCCTATCATTTGCTTAATTATGCATTCTTCATTTAAGCACTGTACCATATTTGCTGCTATGGGATTTGAAGACTGAACACATACACACACACACAGGCAGAACTGGGCTGGGCATAGGGAGTTCCCCTTGATCCAGGTCATCCTCAGAGTCCAATGAGGACTGGATCACAACATGCTGGAGAGTTCAACCCATATCTTTATCTAAAGGCCCTCTCACACAAGTCTTCTACTGAGTTTTGTGAACAACAAGCAAAGCTAGAAAGTCTGTTTCTAACAATGTAGTTAATATCCTTGTGTGACCAAAACAGCCCATTGATTTCCAGGAGGCACCAAATGGCAGCACTCAGTAAAACTAATAACAAAGAAAGTATGTTATATAATTCATCAATTTTTTGTTTCTGAATTTGGACTGATGCCGTATATGGGCTACTCAGGTTACATAAGGGCCAGCAATTTTATTACAAGTAAAAAGTTAGAGGAAATATGGAAAGTTAGAGGAAATATGGAAAATGAGCTTATTCAGAAATAAAATCATGGAAGATGGACTAATTCTTCCTTCATGGATATACATAGGCAAACTCTCAGATGTTTCTGTGATGCCAGTAAAAGCTAGGATACGCTTTTAAGAAATGATGTATGGGCATTAATTAATTTATACAAATAACTAGTGAATCATGGGTGGGTGTGGTTAAAAGAATTTTTCTGTGAAGGTAATGTTCATGTTTGTAAGACCTTCATATGACTGGCTAACAGTAGCCACATGGCAAATAAGCTACTCCCTCAGTGCTGGCTAGCAATCCCATTTTTAGCCTGGAACAGCTTCTGCTACAGATGAGTTCTCTGTTATCTAACCTTTAGTATTCTAAAAGTCTCATTTTATTACTCAGTTTGTAAATAACACACAAAAAGTCACAGTATGTAAATTGCTGGGCTACTGATATCTGAACATCTCAAGATGTCTTCTTTGCCTTCTGGGGAAAAAAATAACAGTATTGTTTTGTATAATGAAAGAATAATGAAATGTTCAATTAAGAATAATGTTGATTAAAACATACAGTGGTACTGCATACAATGATTTTAATCCGTTCCATGGGGCTTGTTGTTGTACGAAACAATTGCTATATGATGCATGCGTTGTATAGCAATTTTCCCTATGGGATGCATTGTACAACAATTTTTTTTTTACTAAGTGGTTTTTCCCATTGAAAAATTGTTGTACGATTTTTTCCATAGGGAAAATTGTAATGCAGGACGTCATTTTTTTCAAAAACCTAATTGTTATGTGATTTCGTTGCTATACAGGGCGATTGTTGTATGGGGTTCCACTGTATATGAAAAAATTATGGTAGTTTGTTGCTGAAAGCAAGCCTGTTAGTTGCAAGAACTAGAATAGCTAGTAAGAATCTTGAAATAGTCTTGAGCGATGCATTTAGTGTACTATTGCTGTTATGATACATTTGCATTAAATTAGATCCCTCCTGTGTAATCCCCCCCCAAAGAATTGTGAGTTTTCCAACCATTTCTATTGTTAGAAAAATATAGAAATAAAAAAATGCATTGTGAAAAAGAAATAGCCACCTGTAGAATGGTGAGAAACAGAATGGGAAAGGAACTTACTTATTGTAAATTGCTTTTGAAAAATCCATTGCTTATGTTTTACTTTGATCAATCAAGACAATGAATTTTGGGGAACATAATTATAGTTTAAAAAGCATTTTTCTGTCTTTTTTGATGAAACAAAATGAGTCTTTATTAGACATGTTCACAGGTAAAATTCCTTTTCAATTCCTTCTTCTCTCTCAAATCCCTAAGCAGTGGACTTCTGCACATATCGTATCTGCCTGCTTGATTGTTATTTCTTCAAAGCAGTCAATAGCAAATTTCAGTCAAGTAGTCTGTGGGTAGAATATGCACATACAGTATATGCTTTGTTTGCAGTCACATTTGCCACAGGTCATGGCAGAATAAATATGTATAAAAATGAAGATGGTTTACTGTAAAAAAATTAAATAATACAAAAATGCACAGAGCTTCATGCAAAAAGTTGTGAAAACTTCTAACACTCGTTCATTTTCATGTAATGTAAACTACATGATATTTTAACTGTATGCACTGTTTAAAATCATTTTCTATTTTAAGGTAAGTGAGTAAACTCTGTTAAAAGATATAGAATAGCATAAAAAGGGGAAACAAAATATCTCCTCAAAAAATAAATAAAGAAAAGTTTAAACCAGTGGCCCATGCCCCACAGGGGGGCTTCAATTCCCAGAAGCCTAATTCAGTACATTGGCTGATCAGTGCTTTGGGGAATTGACTTACGCTTCTGGGAATTGAAGTCCAAAAACCAAAGATTGGGAAACAGTGGTTTAAATCAAGATTAGGAGTGCTAGAAAATCAACAAGGAAATATAATATGGCTCAGGTTAAAATAAAGAGAACATGGAAACAATGTATTGAGGAACTGTACAAAAGAGATGTAAAGATGGTTTAAGAAAATCTGCAATTTAGAAACTAAAGTAAAAGGTGCTCCCAAATCAATTGGAAAGAATAAATCACTAGGATTATATGAGAGACCAATAGACTTGTTTCAAATTATAGACACAGAACTTATTAAAACCTTAATAGAAATAAGCCAAATGCCAGAAAGACAAATGAATAGGTCCTAGCTGTCACTAACAAGAATAATGACTAAACTGAAACTATTGTACTTTGGACATATGAAAAGACAAGACTCACTGGAAAAGACAATAAAGCTAGGAAAATAGGAAAGCAACAGGAAGAGAGGAAGACCATACAGGAGATAGATTGCTTTAACAAAAAAAGTCATGTTCCTGAGTTTTGCATGAGCTGAGCAGAGCTGTTTGCAACAGGATATTCTGCAGGTTATTTTTTCATTGGGTTTCCATGGGTGATAAAATGATTTGATGCCTCATAACAATAACATTTAGTAATATAGAGACATATGTATGGCCCATAGTTTTACATAGGGGAATTCCCAGAAGTCTTCATGAAAGATGCACACACACACACACATATATATATATATATATATATATATATATATATATATATATATATATATACCATTTCACTTTAATGGAGCAGAGGGCATGGACACTGTGTATCTTTTGCACATTTATAACCTATGAAACTTTTATCAAAGCAAAAAGCAAGTGAATATATATTCATACTTCATCTGAAGTTGAATTAATTAAATCTGAAATTCCACCAACATCTGATAAAAGGATGGAAAAGCTGGACTCAGAATATTGTAAGGCTGAGTTCCTAGAAGTTCTTGGATTAAAGGTTGCCCTTGCTTGAAAGCCAGTTGTATCCGACTCTAGGGTTCAGTGCTCATCTCTGTTTATAGCTGAAGAGCCAGGGCTGTTTGCATCTGCCGACGTTTCTGTGGACATGTGGCAAGCATGAATAGACACCAGAGTGCATGGAACACTGTTTACCTTCCCACTGAAGTGGTACCTATTTATCTACTTGCAATTTCTTGCTTTCGAACTGCTAGGTTGGCAGGATGACAGATCCCAAAAATCTTGGATAGTACAGCCAATGATGAAAGCTTCTGGGACTTCTGTGGTCCAAGAACATCTGGGCATATAAAATTGGGAGCCATTGTCCTAGATATTATTTTTCTGGATGTTCCAAGTGATTATGAGAAAGTTAATTGTCCCCAGGCTGGAAAAGGGTAGCATTAATAAAAAACCAACCAGAGGCTGTTTGTTGAATAAGGACTTCTGCTCAACATTTTAGCTGATTTCATAACTTCTAGTGCTTGTTTCACATATATTTCCCCAGTGCATGAGCTGGGGCCCCCATAGCCATAATTAACAATTGTGGCACCTCAGGCAAAGAGCACTGTCTCCCCACTATTCCATCCTGAGGCATGGGTATTATTAGCTCTCCAAGGAAAAAGAGGAGGAGAATGTGGAGCACCCATCCCACAAAGGAAGAAAAGATTCATGCTTATAATGAAAAGAAAGGGGGCACCAAGACCATGTCTGTCCTTGGGTATTCCAAGCAAGATAAGGACCGGAGTGGTTATGGCACACAGTGCTGTGTGCTGAAGGAGGAGGAGATCCTCCTCCTCCTCATCATCATCATCATCATCATGCGCAACACTATCTTACCCAGTAAAGAGGAAGAGGAGGGCTTGCTGGCTGCTGCCAATAATGGCTCTGTTTCCAAAATGGCTGGCACTGAGTGACCCTCAGTGGCAGAGACGGCCTGGGAGAAGAGCTGTGGAAAATAACTTACTTCAGCTCTTCCACACATAATTATACAAAACGAGGAGTCACTGAATTAAATTGACTTGCAAAAAGGGAGCATCCCTGCAGGAAAGGGAAGGGAGAGGTACTGTATATCCAAAGCTCTGGAATCAGAAAGAGGCTTTCCTGCCACCCTCAGGTTCTTTAGACCTCTTTTATGCAGCTTGTCTTCTCCTGGTAGTTCCACTTTTTATACCTTCACATTCCTCAGACCATTTACCTTATGGCTCCTTCTGTAAGCCGCCCTAAGTAGGAAAGTTTTTCCTAGAAGGGCAGGATATAAGTTTAATAAATAAATAAATAAATAAATAAATAAATAAATTTGGTCCACACTTTAAAATTTACCTACCTAATTTATATTTCCTGGACTAATACATTGATTAAAATGCAAGTATGCTTTTGATTATATTTGTGTGTGTATGTATTCTCGGCTCCAAATTAAAAGCAAAATTTTGTCCATTCAGCAAGATTGTCAAAAATGGGATGGAACAGAGTTTTAATGCAACAGACTGTGAGTCTGAGAAGCAACAAAACAAAGCAATCACACTTGAGACTGCTTCCCCCAAAACAGAAGAAAGAAATTTATAAAATGAGGACAGAAGAGAAAACTGTTCTGCCTCAAAGGTAAAACATTGCAAGTCTATTTCAAATAGAATATAGCATAGCATAGCATAGCAATTAAACTTCTATACCGTCCCATAGTGCTTAGTACACTCTCTGGGCAGTTCACAAGTTAATTAGCATTTTGCCCTAACATGCTGGGTACTCATTTTACCAACCTCGGAAGGATGGAAGACTGAGTCAACCGCCTTGTCAGGATCGAACTCACACCCTTTGGGTTGCAGGACAGCAGTTTAACCACTGAGCCATCAGGATGGATGGTCTTATTTGAGCTAGACAGGAGACTATACAGGTAACTAGAATTGCTTGATCTCAACTGTTCTGTCCATTAATGGGATTAATTCAAGCTAAGTTCCTACTTCTTACAAATCGGAAGTGATACATCCAACTGCTTACTGCCTTAGTTTGGATTTGCATCATGGAACTGTAAGAAAATGGCATTGCTAAAGAATCTGAGCAAGAGCAAAGGTGAGAAGTTTATTTTTAAGGACAACAGCAGCCAGAATGTGTGTGGCAGTCAGTATGATTAGTGACCAGGCTCAAAATACAATCTTGATGGCTAGTTGTAGCCCAAAAGAGTTGTAGTCTTCTTTTGTCTTGCAGAGGGTAAAGAAAGAGAGCAGAGGAGGACCTTTATTTCTTATGTTTGCTCTGGAGAGAACATGACCATGTGATGCATGTGTAGGATGGACTTCTTAGTAGACGGAATTAATGGAGCCGAGAAGAAATTGAGCTATGTTGGAGCACAGGTGATTAAGTGTAAATCTATACAGAAATTAGCTTAATTCATCCTAATATGCTTAATTCACTTTAGGAATATGCCAAATGCTGTCTCCTAGCACCCCTGGGGCTCCCAGCACAACTCTACCTGCAAAAATGTAACAAAACAACATGAGCATTATCCTATCAGCTATCTTTATGGGTCATCCTTCTCATCAACCCATCTTGCATCTTGTAGTTGTCACCGCTCCTGCCCCTGCTGTACACCCCAAATCTGGGCTCCCAAGTGGAGCACACATGTGAAGAGGGTGAAGAACCAAGTGCTACCTATTATGGGACAGTTAGGCTATGCATCAAGGCCTTCTTTTCAGACTGCCAGGCAACATAACTTTACTCCGATGGTAGGCCTGTGAAGATATCTACAGTCTGAGCCACTCCTTTGATCCCTCCTTCTCCTGGGCAAATTTCCAAAGTCGTGCAATGGGAGTATTGCAAGATCTCGCACTCTAGTAGCACGGTTTATCTCAATGCTTGAACCAACAATCCTGTTCACAAAACAAAACATCCATTTGTCTTTCTTGGAAGTGAAACCAATCCTGGCTCCGTCCTCTTTTTTATTATAGAAGTGATGAGAAGCAAAGAATAATCCAATGAGAAATCCAAACAGAAAGCATAACTAAATTTAATCTAATATTCTCATAACACACTCTAGAAATAGAAGTTCCCATTCTTGGGTTCCTCCTCTAATTCTACTCTAACATGCAACTTATATTGAAAAATAAGAAAATGCACAGATTCCAAGTATCAACCTGGACTCATCTCCCAATTCAAAATCCAGCCTTAATGAAATTCTGACTAAGTGTCAGCCTGGCAAGATTTCTTCTATCTCCCAAATAGCGGCCTGGCTTGGCCTCATGGATCAAAGCCACATCTCCTGATGTCCTCCTGATCTTATCTTCAAAACCACAGGGCTTCACCTCCTTTCAAGAAGCACTCTCTAACTAAATGAATTCAGGGTTTTATTTATTTATTTATTTATTTATTTATTTATTTATTTATTTATTTATTTATTCAAATTGAATTATCCTGCCCCAATCAGGCGAACCTGAATCTAGGCAGCTTACAAAGAAAAATTATACATAATGAATACAATATATAGAATAGTCCCATTGTGCCCTTACCAATTCAAAATTAAAAACCCAAAAATTCAAATTAATTAAAATTTTACAGCTATAAATTACAATTTTTAAAATTTTTTAAAAAGGTTTAAAAGTTTAAAAGAGAGAGGGGGTGGCTGTCCAGTCAGATCAACCACCCAGCATGGGACACCGTATTACTGGAGCCCAACCCCTGCCCTGCCAGCCAGGTTTTTATGCACAATTTCCCCCTCTTCCTCCCTCCCAAAGAATTTTTAGGTGACCTTGGACCCAGATCTTGAGATAAGCCTTATCTTCTCAAAATCTTTCAAGTTCAAGGCTTGTTGGCAAGGTGCCAAGCTCTCATTTTGGGGCCCCTCCCATCTTCTGGCAAGGTCAATGACCTTGTTCAAAAGGACAATGAACTTTGATTACAAAGTTGACCTCAGAGCAATGAACTCTAAGATTCCCTCGGGTGTTTCTCTGTCCACTAGAGGCACTAATCCTGATGATGTAATGCATCCAGGAATCACTTTGAATCGCTGCGCTTGAGAATCAGTGACAAGTAACTTAAAACAAAGAAATGTTTCTCAAGTTCATGACAGTAGTCACCTGGGACTCAATGAGCTAAATTTATCTGCTGTAGTAATCTTAAAGATTGTCTAGCCCACACTTGAGAAATATGGTATTTGTGATCAGACCCTTAGCATCATGTTTTCTATTTGCAGGTCCTTTATGAGTAGGTTTGGGGAAAATCTTCTCCTGCCCTAAGAAATATTAAATTCCAATCTCCATAGGATCTTACTGTTATCCATGTTGGCAGGCATTTCTAGGCTTCCACAGAGCAAAAGGTTATTCACCCTTGTTCCAGAGTTTATAGCTAATATAGGCCTCCCATTAGGGCCCATTCTTGGAAGCCTGCCTTTTGGCTTCCCAGACCAATGGGATTTGTCTCAAGCAACCTCTTTTCTTATGATTCAATACACATTTAAGGCTGGGTTGTCAGTGCCAACTCCTTTTAGGTCTGGCATTGATTAAGGATAGCCTTCAAATAAAATGAGACTATGTAGCCTTGATAACCCTTCTCAGTAACTTGCTGGAGCCAAAGTATTTCTCACTACCATTGCAGCCAGTAAAACAATTTCATTAAGCTGTGAAGGTTAATTTCACTGAAAGCTGGCATTGTCTTCAGTATAATAATAATTTTGTGTCATAAATTATTCTGGGTTGAAAGGATTTTTGCTAGAGAAACTCCACTCAGGGGATGCCCATATGAGGCTCCTTTCATATATCCAATATCATTTCCCACCAAAGTGGTTCCTATTTATCTACTTGCAATTTCTTGCTTTCAAACTGCTAGGTTGGCAGAAGCTGGGACAAAGACGGGCACTCAAAACCATCCTGCAGTTCCTGGGTCTTGAATTGCTGACTTGCTGGCATTCCAGTTAACAAGACAAGGTTCTTAAACACTGAACCACCACAGCCCCTTCGTGTATCAATTGCTATAAAACTGCACCAGTGTGGAAATTTCTGAAATCTTCCTGGAGGAGAAAGGTCTCTTTGCCTGCTTTGAGCAGAAGCAAAGCCAGCTCTGCTCAGCTAATGTTCATATCTGTGTATGCATGTGTATAATAATAGATAGAATATTAGCAGATAATAAAATCAAAGTTCTGATTATACGCTTCCTCTTTCTTATTTTCATAGCATCCTTTATGCTGTCTTTTCTTGCTTTATTTCTGCTTTTATTTTAAATCTTGACATTTCATTCTTTTGGAACAATCTGTGTTCTTTTCCCCTTTGAGGAAATTTATCAGTGAATAAATTAAAAACTCTTTCATTAAGAAAGAGTATTTGCCAGAAGATACTCTCTGTTTTCGTGAAATTAAAATTTCCTCTGTTTATTTATATTTCTTTCTCCATTTTTATCATTGAAATTTATACCTAGGATTTTCATCATGGTGGCTAACAATGACCAAATAAAAGCATGCACCTAAAATAATAGTTCAGATAACATCTTGAAAAATTAACTGAAATACAAGTGAGTGATCTCCCAGTTAGAAGATTAAGAACAACAGCATTTGAGATTTATTTACTGACTCTGGAACTGAAAAGTCCCACTGACATAGTGTCCATCTATGAGGAAAGACTAAAGGAACTTGCCATGTTTAGCTTTTAGAAAAGGGGACTGGGAGGAGATATGATAGCACTCTTCAAATCTCTAAAAGGTAATCATAAAGAGGAAAGGAAGGATCTGTTCTTGATCATACCAGAGTATAGGGTGTGTAATAATGGCCTGAAACTAAAGGATGGCAGATATAGGCTGAATATCAGGAAAAACGTCTTAACGGTTTGAACTGTACAGCAGTGTAACCAACTACCTTAAGAGGTGATGAGTAGTCAACACTGGAAACATTCAGGAGAGAATTAGACAACCATCTGTCAGACCTGCTTTGATTTGTATTCCTTTATTGAGCAGGGGGTTGGACTCAATGACCTAATAGGCTCCTTCCAACTAATTTATTCTATGGTTCTCTACACAGACATGCAAATGGTCTTGACTGGCCACTGAACCAGCCAAGTTATATGTAGTTATGGGATGAGGTACTCTCCCCTTGAGAATGTTTTCCAGATTTGGGATGTTGTCAAGAACTCACCTTGACTGAGAAGTCCATACATGCCGCCCAGCCATGCTACCCAAAAATTTTGTGGTGTGGGTGATTTCACAGAGGTCTAGTTCCCTGCAGCCAGGGAAAATCTTCTTGTCAGTTCCTTCTCCCACACTTTGAGTCAACTTAAACAGTTTCACAATGTTGCCCATCTTGACTTACATGCCAAACTTGCAAGGTAGAAAAGACTAAGACCCACAAAATACAGGTAATATCTCCAGCTTCCATGGCAAGGAGTGGATTTAATGCCATATAACCCCCCCCCCCTTTGCCAAAAGCAACCAAACTGGGTAATTTTTAAAATTATTTTGTTAAGCATGTTGCAAAAATTCCAAAAATATTATAATAAAATGAAGGTTCAAATACAAATTTAACACTCCCAAGAGAAGGAGAGAGAGAAAGGGGGAGGGGGGGGAAACAATCCATAGGCCAAACTAAACGCTAGGTAGTTTAAGAACAATTCCCCAGAGAAATTAAGAATGCTAACTGATATACTCTATTATTTACATTACAGCAGCATAGTTCCAGGACATACACAGACCACAGTTTTACCAGTTCTGTAACAGATGCTGAGATAGGAGTTAGTCTCTCATGTAAATTTTCCTGTATTTCTGGTTGAAGAGAATGGATCTCAGTGTGAAACATAATTAATTCATTTCAGTTGTTGAAGAAGTTGCATGGAGAAGTTAATGCTTTTCATTTTAGCATTTTGATATTATTTTACTCCTCTAGATGTATTGGCAGGCCTGCTAATGACAATGGGCATTAATACCTTCAATACCAAACAGTCAAAACCTCCATTCTGTTATTACTATTTTATGTTGGTAACTGCCCTTTTCCAGAGCATTATATGATAATTGCAGATTAAAAGATTTTTTGGGGGATGTCTATAAAATGCCCTCCCCCACTTCCCAAGTATATAAGCTGGTCATGAACCATTTCAGACAGGCTTTTAATAATCATAACTGAGTCTCTGAATGCTCATTTTTAGCTGAATAAGTCTGTTTTTAAAGTTTTTTTTTCATTCAGTGTATTTTGATCATTACTATAGTTTAACTGTTTTTTAAACTAAATTATTAGTGGTATTTTATCTTGATGTTTTTAACTGTTGTAAGCCAACTAGAGTGGGATATAAATGTGATTAAACATAAATGAATGAATGAATGAATGAAAGGTCCCCCCAAAGATTTCACAAGTTCCCCCTAGCTAGTTTGTAAGAGGTGCTAAGATCTGATGTGTACTGCTAAGATTTACAGTTTCCACCAGAGGATTCTGGGTGTATATTTTAACAATCACATACCATTAAGTCAGTTAGAACCACCATCATTATTAGTTGAGATTTCATTTTCTCAGCTGGATTCCATTTTAGTGGGAATCTCTGCATCCCTGCCCAGTGTTGCCATAGTCCACAGAGAACTCTTTGTTATGGTTTGCAATATGGTATCAGAGAAGAGGCACAAACATCATGTACTTCTTTCTTCTCTGGGCCTCTAGGGAAACAGGCTGTGAATGTAATGGTTTTTAACTAGACAACACAGAAGTTGGTGCTCAAGAGAGTCACATTAATCAAAGTCAGGTTTCAGTAGATAAAACGATGTAAAGCTTGGACAAAGGGAAGCTTTGGTCAGTAAGAGTCAGGCTTGGAAGAAACAGAGCTGGTCAAAAATTTGGACAGATCACTGGTTGAATATATCTCAGTTATAGGAGGAGGAGTGGTTCCTTCATCAGAGTGCTAAGGCTTTCTGGGACCTTAACTATCAGATTTGAGGAACAGATCTTGCTCTAGAGATTGTTGGATTAGAGCTCCCATCTGACCTAGATAGCATAACCAGTGCTTCATGATGATGGCAACCACAGTTCAGCACCATTGAAAGGAGCACACTTACAAATTTTGGACAGTCTTGGAAGCACTGCTGAATCCAGTTATGCTGGGAAGCTAGCTAGGATCTCAGAGGGATATAATCTGATTGAATTTTCATTGGCTTTTATGATGCAGGATGATAGGTAGCAGTACAGCGATTACAACCTTTGAGTGCCCAAACTGTGATAATACTGCATCTCCAGGTTGGAAAGGACCCAAGGGCTGACTGTTCTCATTGAGATAGTCTTCTGAGCTTGATGGAATGGGTTTCAAGACAATTGAACATCATAGGGAGAAAGAGAAGTTATTCTGGAACAAGCTAGGAGACATGTTCATGTTTTTAAACATATATTTTTTCTATTACAGTAGAACCTCGGTTAACAAATGGCTCGGTTAACATAAAAATTGCATACAGTATATACTCAAGTATAAGCTGAGGTTTTAAGCCCCCAAAATGAGCCCCAAAAAGGGGACTCGGCTTATACTCAGGTCAATGGCCACGAGACTCCCAGAACTGTACCGGATTGAGATATGCCAACAATTTAATTATTTTTACCATATTTTCATGTACCGTATTTTGATTATAGAAACTCACTAGCAGCTGCTGCATTTCTCACTCTCAGCTTATACTCAGGTCAATCTATTTTCCTGGGTTTTCAGGTCAAAATTAGGTATTGTATTCAGGTCAGCTTATATTCGAGTATATATGGTAACAAAAGGAAATCCATAGAAAATAGTGGCTCGGTTTACGGTCCCCCCCCCAGCATGGATTGATCGGTTTTCAATGCATTCCTATGGGAAACCACATTTTGGTTAAAGTATTTTGGTTTTCAATGCATTCCTATGGGAAATTGCATTCAGTGCATTCCTATAAGAAATTTGGTTAAAGTAATTTTTGCTGTAAGAAATGTCCCAGAGAATGCATTAATTACACTAACTGAGGTTCCACTGTATTTCTTCATCCACTGCATGCAATTGCACAACCACTGGTGTTAACTCATTTAGTTTAATTAACACTTCATCTAATGTCATTCTTTATCCAGCATACCATGCCCTCAGTAAGCAACCTTAATTTTTCCTTTATGATGTTCTTGAACACCCAACTTGAGAGAGCATTTTGCTTTATGCGTAAGACTGCATACTGCGTTGTTAACCTTGGTTGGTACTAATAAAGGAACTGTTGTAATCACCTTGCAAGTATTGGAACTGCTGCACTAAACAGACTTTAATTCATACACTCTGGATGTATTGTGATTCAGTCTGTGAAGGAGAGGGGTGGGGGTGCCCTAGAGATCTGACTGAAGGACAAAGGTATGTGTGTGTGTGTGTGTGTTTATATATACTGTGTAGCGACAGAGAGAGGGGAGACTAGTCAGAATGTTTTGATGTCAGGAGGGCGTTTTGGTGTTTCAAAATGCTTTCCCAATTTGCATCAGGATCTTGCTGAGGAAGGAAGCGGCAAAGACCTTTTTTTCCTATTATAGTACATGGCTTTATCTCTGCAGTCTTTGTGCAGACTTAGTTTAAAGATCTCAGCTCAATACCATTAGTGTATCTCTGCTGATGGCCCTTTATAAAATTGATTAGAAACTGGGCTTTTGCATGTGTGTGTGTGAGCTGTAATCTGATTTGAGTCCGAGATGGTATCTTTAATTCAGTGCATCGTGGCAACTAACTCACGAACTTCACCGAGAGTCAGGGCCCCTAATTTGGTTTGAGAATACATTAGCAAAACGAGCTCAAAGAAGTTCCCTTTGGGGAGGAGGCCTGGTGGGGGGAGGTGGGTTGTAAAAAAAAGGTCTGTTTGATAGGGAAATTCAGATTTAAACCAAGGTTCTTGCCACAATTTTCCTGCAATGGTTCCCGGGGGCTGGGGGGAAGAAGAGAGGAAGAAATTCAGAATCTTGATTGATTGCCAGCTAGTGTTGACCAAATAATGTCAAGCCTCAAAGTGAGATTAGTCTTTTCCACCCTAGACAAATGAAGAACCATCAGTTGATTTGGTGCTGCACATAATCTTTCTATCCTTTTATCCTCTGGTTGCTTCATACATAACACACCTATATGCATGAGTCTGTGTAGATATATTTAAAGAGAGTTTTTCCTCAAATGGATCAATATAAAGTTCCTGCAGTAGTGAAGCATCTGCTCTCATGAGTAATGGTTCCACTGTGGCACTAGCACAGTCTCGGAGGTGGAGGGAGGTGGCTTTCTCATCACTGAACAATGTTGAACAGAACCTAGTCATGACATTCCTCAGTACTCTGTTATACATGTGAATTATTCAGCTGACAATCCCCATGACAAAGCTCAAGTGGGGAATCACTTCACAGATGGCACCCCAAAAGTAGAAGCCCTATCAAAAGATCCACTTTGGGTATTGTTCAGGGTTGGGCTGGAGCACATGTCCATGAACATTGTGTGAACCTCAGGAAATAGATTGCGCTGAACTGCTCCAACAAGCTGCCCAAATGGAAATCTATTTTTCTATGTGATCACATACTCTTTGCTTGCCAGGGGACTATACTTTTGCACAGGAACTGAAGGACACTGGTTTAGAACTACTTTGCATGCAGAAATCCCAGGTTGCAAACTTGTAACTTCTGGCAGGAAAGTTTAGGTAACAGGTGCTAGTAAAGGCATCTTTCTGACACCATGGACAACATTTACTGGGGAGAACAGATGACAGTAAACTATGGACTAGTGCATGGGTGCCCAAACTTTTCAGGCTGTGATCCAGTCATGTGGGTTAGCGGGCCAGCCATGTGGTCCCTCCCACCAGAAGTGGAAGTAAAATGTGCCTTGCAATCTGTTTTGCAACAGGATGAGATAGATTTTAAGCTGCCATTTTCTCTGCTTAAAGCAGCCCCCCCCCCCAACTGCAGCCCATGGGCCAGTTCTGGCCCCGATGCCAATTCATCCTGCCTGCACCACCCACATTGCTCTTGGAAATGGAAGTAAAACACGCCTGTATTGGCACATTTTATTTCCACTTCTGGGAGTGACGAGGGCAGTGTGGGCCAGATGAATTGGTGTTGGTGTTGGGGCTGGATTGGTGTTGGGACTGGATTCAGCCCATGGGCCATAGTTTGGGCACCTCTGGCCTAGAGGCTTGAACTGGCATTGGCAATGGAGAAATCATTCAGTTTCAGTGTTTCCTTTTTTTCTAACTGTAACTTTGTTTTATTTTGAACATTGTACAATTTGCAAAATCTAAGTTTTCTTGGTGTTTTCCAACCTTTGGTTTTGGACTTCAGTTCCCAGAAGCCTAATCAGCCAATGATCAGACAATGTACTGATCAGCCAATGTACTGACTTAGGCTTCTGGGAATTGAAGTCTCTCTGCGGGGTATGTGCCCCACATCACGAACCACTGGTTTAATTTTTACAGAAGAAAGTTTGTGAAAATACTTGTATGCTTCTTTGTGCATATTTCTACCAACACCTGTATTTTTGCCTTATATAATGCAATGCTTTCTTTTAATTTTGCAAATGCATACAACTTTTAGTTACATGGACTGCAGTGGTTCAAGTGGTTAAGATGCTGAACTTGAAGACTGGAACGTCGGAGTTTGATACCCAAGTACTGCACGACAGAGTGAGCTCTCGGCTCCCAGCTCCTGCCATCCTAGCACTTCAAAAGCAAGACATTGCAAGTAGATAAATAGGGACCACTTTGGTAGGAAGGTAAACAGCATTCCATGCACTCTGGTCTCTAGGCATGCCTGCCACATGTCCATGGAAACATCTGCAAATGCAGACAGCGCTGGCTCTTTGGCTATAAATAGAGATGTGCACTGAATCCTAGAGTTGTAAACAACTGGCTTTCGAGCAAGGGTGACCTTTGGTTAAAATCCTTAGCTGATATATTTTCAAGGTACAAAGAAATGTGAATTGTGATGGATAACTGAATTTTGATTCACGTATTGGTTTGAAAGCACAAAACAACTGAATAAATTTCTGCCTTGCTCCTGTCTGTCAGATTTCCACAGATCTTGTGTCTGTAAAATGGTGAACATATGTAACTATAAGTCTGTAAAGTACATTGCACCATATTTACTGGATTTTCTTCCCCAAGAAACTGCAGCTGTCAGCAATTTTCCTTTTGTGGATTGCACCAATGAACTTTAGTTCTGCATCTTTGTCTTTATCCAGTCAGCACTGCACTGCAGAGAAATAATCCAATTTTCCTTGATTATTAATAATTACTCCCTGCTGCTATTTTTTGAGTCGATTGATTAAAATGAACTGTGATCCGACAGGCTATTTTGCACCTCATAACCTAGCACCATCACCCCTTTGCTATTACTTTCATTTGCATACTTTGGTTTTCAAGGAGACACCACAGTTCAGTGAAGGATGAAGTAGACAGCTGGGATGGCAAGTTATATCCTGAAGATTTCATATCACATATACCAGAGGTCAGACAGAAAGCCTGGATAACTTGCAGCCGATCAGCAAGGAGTTCTGATTTTTGTTTGAAAAGCAGCAACAAAATGACTTTTCTAGGTTATACCACTGAAATAAAGAAACAGTCTTAAAAGAACAAAACAGCTAAAATGTTCAGAGATGGGCACTTCTGGTTTTTAATTTTTTACTTTTTCCTGAGGTGGTAAAGAGCCTTTGAGGAACACAGTCAAGGTCTGAAATGAAGGGGAAGTGCTTCTCAAAACTTCCAGGGCCAGATAGAGCATTTAAAAGTGCCACAACAGGGTTTTTTTGTCTTTTTGTTTTATTTTGTTTTGTTTACAGTCAAATATGCTTGAAACACAGATTAACACGGCTACCATTTCAAAAGTTGCAACCTCTTAAACAGTTTGCAGTTAATCTTGGCAATCAAGTGGACTTCTAACATTTTTTTCTGACCCCTTTTGCTTGTTTGAAAGGAGTGTGTGACTTTGTGCAGCCAAATGATGTCTTACAAAAGGGAAATTGGCCCATGGGGTCCCACAGTGTGTCCTCACATCCTATAAAATAATTCCAGTCCTACAATGAAAAGGAGACAGTCTTTAACTATCTGGTCACTATTGTTCCAATCAAAATCTTTTCTATCTCATCTGCTCTACATTGGTTAGTGTTTTCTGTCCCAGCAGCTTTTAAAAACGGTTTATACCAAATTAAATTTGGAACAATTGTTTGCACATGTTCAAGAAAAGACATAGGATATGGCCTATAGTATAAGTGGCTGACTACACCTTCAATTACTTTGGGATCTACTCTGTGTCTCTAAAACATGTGAATTTGAATTTTTTTTATGCCTGCATAATGCAGCCTGCAACAGATCCGTCCTTTTTTCTTTCTTTCAAAGCAACTTTTTCCTGTGTTGGAGGAGGATTTCTACTTTTTTCACGATGGAACAATTGTTAAAAGCCTTTTTCAGAGCCTACATGTATCCGGACATCCCGCTACGGTAATGGAGTAGACCCTACAGCCAGTAACTCAATGCTGAATGTTCGGCAGTGGTAAATAACCTGACTCCCTAAAGGGCCCAACAGCTATGGGCAGATGAGCCCCTTTGGGTGTGGTGTTGGTCTCCTCAGTGGAGGAAATGCCACTGGAAACCATCATACTGGGCCCAACGGCAAAATGAGTGGAGGAGGAATTCTGATTCCCAACAGTCATGGAGGTGGAAGAGGCCATGCCAGATGGACTGGCTCTGAAGGTGCACCTGGATAATACCCTCAAGGCTGTGGCAGCCCATTGCAGTCCTAGTGTTAAATCCCGCATGTCTCATTTCAAATGTGCCACAGTAGATGGTTCCACTTCATGGCAAGCTGTGATCCACCTTAAACAAATTCATGCCAGTGGCATTTTTCCTGCTTCAGGAAAAATGTATACTCAGATGCGAGTTGTTGCTACTGCTGATGACATTTATCTTCATTGGGTTCCCACCCCCAGAATGTTTATTTGTTTGTACACGTGACTCTAAATATTTACCTCCATGTATCTGAGGAAGAACATAGCAGTATTGTAATCCATGGGAGCTCACCTGAACTAAATCATTTAGTCTTTAGCAGGGGTGCCCAAACCTTTTGGATTGTGGGCTGATCATATGGTTCAGGGAGCCAATCACTAAGGCCCAGGGGCCGGGTGATGCCCCCGATGCCAATTCATCCGGCCCACGAATTCCTCGTCGCTCCTGGAAGCGGAAGTAAAACACGCCCGTACAGCACCACTGGTCTTTAGGATTCCAGAAGTCTTTTGTTTTTTGTTTTTGTTTCTGTTTTTGTTTCTGTTTTTGTTTTTGTTATGCATGCTAAAGCAAACAAACACAGCTATTTCATTGGTTACAGTCTTTTAAAAAATAAAAATGAGTTGAAAAGTGAGAAGGGGCTTGATACTATGACAGACTATGCATATGCAAATAGTGTTTCCTTCCTCTACAAACCCTTAACAGAGTTCAGGTAAAGGTTGGAAAAGTTGCCTTTTAAAATTATAACTCCCACCTGGCATGGCCACTTACTAAATTTTAGAGTTTTAGGGCAAAGAAAGAATACAATCAGCTTTGGAATTGGGTGTATTTGTCAGGTGTCACTTATTGGGATTGCAACAGGCAAACTAGAAAATTCTGCTCTTTCCTATATTTCATGCCAGTTGTTCTGGCAATTACCAGCTCACCAGCAACTGATGTGTTTGCATTAAAAAAACAACATCAATCCTGTGCATCAAATACAAAAGTACATTTGATATTATATCTAGTATGGTTGTATGTGTGGTTGTGTACGTCTGTGTATCAGAAATATATTCTGTATGAGTGAGCAGTCTCATTATACAGTAGTCTCTTAAATTCCTTTAATTCTTATGTTATTTTCTTGCCTTAAGATCATTTAGATGCAGCTTGAATTATATGAGTGCATTATTTTCTTACTCATATGATGCTGGAGCAGACAGATTGTCAGTTTTTGTATACAATGGGAAGGTACAGATAGAAAGCTAAAGTGCTGGATGAGTATACTGCAGATGAGGTCAAGGCACTACAGGGCTCAAATGCAAACTTGGTCCAAGAGGATGAAGATGCATGGTTGAAAAAGATAGTGCTGGGAGCTTAGGTCAGCAGAGTCTTGAGAGATGTGTAATGGATAACTAAGAACAGAAATAGGATAAAAATCATAGAAGAAAAATAAGATTGATCTGTAAGGTCCTTTCCATCTACGTGATTCCATGATACCTATGCCTGAATCATTACTTCTGACTCTGATACAAATTACCAGCATGATTTAAATCTTGACCGTCCGCCCTCTCCAACCTAGTATTCATTAGGATCTGAGGAAATGGATACAGGTGGAGCTTTCAAAGCCACTGTTTTTGATGCATTAGGAATGCAAGCATCTTATTTTTGTCAAGAAATTCGGACTATCTTGGTAAGTTGACTCATTTGTAGCTATATTTTATAATGCATCTTTGAAACAATACTTGTAAGCAGTTGCTATAGACAGGTAAAGGTCACCCTTGCTCAAAAGCCAGTTGTATCCGACTCTAGGATTCAGTGTGCATCTCTGTTTATAGCCAAAGCGTCTGCAGACATTTCCGTGGACATGTGGCTGACATGCCTCAACACTGGAATGCGGGAGGAACCACGTGACTGGCCCATTGAACCGCATGACCGGCCTGCAGCCTGAAAGTTTGGGCTCCCCTGCTTCAAACTCTCTCATTCTCTCCCCCCTTTTTTTCTTTGTCAGAGCCTGCAAGTTACTTTCACAATTGCCACTTGTAGAAATCCTCCAGCCATGCTGGATAGAGGAATTACATTAGTTGCAGTCTAAAAAAGTAATTTTTGCCTGTGCTAATTTTGATATACTTCTTAAGAACTTTTTTTTTTGCTGTATTTACAGAATCCAAAAATATGCAAAAGACAAAGATTGGAACTATGTTCTACTATGTGTGCTTGTCTCAGAAGTAGAAACCAGGTTGGTTTACATAGAAGTGCAAACAGAATGAAATCATTAAGATCTTTATGTAAGAAGCTTATAACACTGTTTCCTACTCATGACATCAAATAATGATCCTGCATCCATAGTTGTCTATGTCTTACTTCTTCCTACAATCTCACCGTTTTCCTCTCATCCCTCCTGGACTGGCTTGCTTTCATTTTCCAGTTCAGCATCCAATAACTTGGGCAAGGGAGACGCATCAATTAATTAATCCACAACTGTGTCTAGAAAACCATGTTATTCCAAGAGAATCTAAAATTGCACAGCCCTGCTCCACTCAAGTACCTTGTCCCCAAACAAGATACAACACCAACTGTCTGACAGTTCTTACCATCTTCACAGCTCATCAAAATTTGCTTAAATTATTGAAAAAAATAACGTGCCACTACCTATAGAAAGTCCAGTGTCTAGTCATGCCTGCAACATGTCCACGGAAAAGTCTCCAGATGTAGAGAGTGCAGGCTCTTTGTTTAAACAGAGATGAGCACTGAACCCTAGAGTCGGATACAACTGGCTTTCGAGCAAGGGCGACCTTTACCTATAAAAAATGAACTTCGGAGAGCCAGACATATTTTTAAGACTTTAAGATTATGAGGGAGAGATAAATGCAGCATTGATTATTCTAAATGCCCTTTTGCTTGTGGAAGTATGTAAGGATACTTTTGTATAATCTGTTTTGAACCCAAGAAGCTAGACTCAAGAACCCATGAGATACAGTTTCATTTAGGATCTGCACAGTAGCTGAGGTCAATGAGTGTGGGCTTATAGATTCCCTGTCTTCACATATCATTATTGATCTTCCTCAGTCCAGTGTATAATACTGAGCATTTCATTTATATAACCTGACAATTGTTTATTTTTAACCCTTAGCTTATTGGCAGTTTTGCAGCTTTGGTAATCAGCAAGAGACTAACTGGATTTGGAGCAAAAAAACAAACAAATATTATGCCAGTTGTAAATAAGATGTTTTTGAAATGTCCTTTTAAATAATCAGAAATAGCACCCCTGTCTTCAACCTCAGCCATGGTCAACTTTTCAGAATAGTGCCAGTCCCAGTTCTGTACTAGGTGTGAGCAAATGGCTGCAAAAGCCTTACTGCACCAGAGGGGGTAAATGTAATGGTTAAATTTAATCTCTCTTAGGGTCTGATCATGTAGGGAAATAGATTGTTATTTGGACCACTTGTGGAACAGTCCAGTGCAATGCTATTTCATAATGATCACACAACATATTGAGAAATTTACTCTAGCCTTGTGGTTCCCAATGTAGGGCCCAGGCCCAACAGGGGGACTTCAATTTCCAGAAGTTTAAGTCAGTACATTGGCTGATCAGTGCTTTGGGGAATTAACTTAGGCTTCTGGGAATTGAAGTCTGAAAGCCTAAGGTTGGGAAACATTGTGTCTAGCCCAGCCCTCATCTATATTCAAGCTGTACCTTTTTGATCCAGCTATAGGGCTACTACTTTACTTGGGCTGGTCTGCAACAATTCTCTGACAGATGGAAGGCAAATCCATCTAAAGGAGACTGCTTCCATTAAATCAACCCTTTCCTTTGTATCAGGTACACATTTCAGTTGTTGTTCAGTTGCACAGTCGATTCTGACCCTTTGCGACCCCATGGACCATTGTCTACCAGGCACCTCTGTCCTCCACCATCCTCCTCAACCCACCTCGCTGTCCAGGGTACTCTCAAAACTCTCCTCCAACATGACGTTTCAAAGGCATCTATTCTTCTGTGCTCAGCTTTCTTTATGGTCCAGCTCTCAGCCATCTGATCACATCCTTAAAATGATCCTTCTATTTTCTGGGAAATTGCTCCAACTCCAGCCCCCTATAAGCATTAGGCTTTTAGCTGGACCAAAAACATTTAATTTTGGCATGGATGGGTGTGAAGCTGGAGCATGTTCCCCTATACCTCATGTGGTCACTGGGAAACAGATTATACTGAACCGCTCTACATGCAGTCTAAATTGCAATTTATTGCCCTTTGTTTCTCTTTTGTCCTTCAGCATCATAAGCTTGTATAAAATGGGGTGAGGGGGTCTATGAGCTACATCAGGAGTTCTCAACCTTTTAAAGCTGGGGGTGGGGCAGTGGTGGGCATTCAGCAGGTTTGCACCAGTTTGCCAGAACTGGTAGCAGAAATTCTGGCTGGCCCCACCCATCCAAGTTTTGGAATAAAGTAGTCCTAATTTGAGTGCAACATGGGTCTTCCCCCCTCGCCATGCCCACCATACCACATCCGCAGTGTGGTAGTAAATGTTTTTGGAGCCTACCACTAGGGCTGGGTCATGCTCCCTCAGACAGCTTCAGGGGCTGGATGGCCATTTTGCCCTTCCTCCACCACATGGCACTTCCTGCTGTGGTGGAGGCAGTGGGGGACCAGATGAAATGGTGCTGTGAGCTGCATCTGGCCCACGGCCTTCAGGTTAAGAATCCTTGGTCTACATCAACCATGAGTGACTGGGCTGGTTGAAAATAACTTCCATGCCCCTTCACCATGCCAGTTCCTCCTGTCCCCTGAAAGTGTAGAGTCAGGGGATCCTGCTGAATAGGACAAGCTATGGTATAGGTTGTTGGGAGATTCCTGAGATTTTGGTTAAAATGCCTTGTGTGAATGGAGCTCTTCCACAATTACATGTCCTTGACCCTAATTAATGGCACAGTTCATATGTCAGGCAAAAATGTTACCAACCGGGCGACTGAAGACCACTGGGGAGTTGAACCCCTGCTTCCTAAGCATAATAAGTGGCCATTCATCAGTAAGAGCAAGATTTGCTGCAGAGAATTTTATTTATTTATTTACATATTTATTATTTCATTTTATATGCTGCCCCCTCGCAGTGCGACTCAGGGCGGCAACAAGTAACAAAACTAAACACAATATCACAAAGAGGAGAGTTCAAAAAAGTCCTGACAAAAAAGAGCTCAGGGAGAGTCTTGACAATAGCACCTCCTTATCCTCCTCTGGGGACGGTGGGGCCTACAAGGTAGCGGGCGGGAGCATCCTTGACCATCCTAGGACTGTGGCAGCCTTTATCCTCCTCCTGGGGGG